>JAOXNO010000006.1:18366047-18384161 GCA_028565335.1 Limnodromus scolopaceus | reverse complement strand
CACAGTAAAAAAGTTCCCCCTCACGTTTAGGTGGAACTTCTTATACTCAAGTTTGTGCCCATTTCTTCTTGTCCTGTCACTGGGCTCCACTGAACAAAGACCAGCCCCGTCCTCCTGGCACCCTCAACAGCATCTTCTGTTGAAATCATTGATGTGGATCAGCATGAGGATTGAAACTCCGCTTCTGGGCACAAGCGCACAGCTCTCACTGCTCAGCTGGAGGCTGCCCATGTGTCTCAGGGGAGAGTATTCAAAGGTGCAGGACACTGTCCTCAGCGCTCGCTACAAGAGGATTCTTTTTTGTGCCAAGACAGGAGACAGTGACATTGGTACCCTATTCCAGCTGGCTGGGAAGGGCTCCCCAGGAAGGAAAAAAGGGATAAAGAGGCTTAGATCATGCCCTGTTGACAGGAAGACAGCACTTGCCAGCTACAGACTTGCCACATTTCAGAGCTGTGTCCTGCTGCTCCCTGTGCTGTCAAGCAGAGAGGAGACACCTTCCTCTCACTCCTCCCATGGAGGAAGAGGTCCTCTCTTTCCCCCTGCCGCTGCTCCGCTTCAGGCCAGACCCAGGGCTGTTTCAGCTGGGGACAGCAAGGCAGCTGCCTGGGCATCCATTCACGCACAACTCAGAATCACGCGTGGCGTGGGGCCAGCAGTGGGGCAGGCGGAGCTGCGGAGCTGCCCCAGGTGGGGCTGTGCTTGGGAGGGAGAAGCTGAAGCTGCCCCTGGCTCTGCCCCTGCGGAGCTGCTCTGGGAGCCAGGCAGAGCTCCCCGGGACAGACCCTTCCTGCACGCCAGCGCGGGAGCAAGTGCATAAGGATCCCCAGAATCGGTGAATCCTTGTATTTCCCTTTCCCTTCCCAGTGAGCAGCGCTGTGCCCTCTCCTGCCTGTGCTGTGGGATCTCCTGGTGTGGGAGAGCTGTTCCTAAACCCCGTTAGCGCTTCTCCAGCTGCACTGAGCCTCCCGCTGCGAGCTCCCTCCCCAGAGAGCCCCGCCGCACGGGGTGAGGCTTTTTGTTTGCCAGGTCTGGGGCACTTGGCTCATTCTGAGAGTGACTGAGTGTCACCCGTGTCATTCTGAGTGTCTTGTCCTGCGGGTTCCTCTCTGCTGGTGAGCGAGTGCCTTCTGCCTGGGCTATTTCTCTGCGCTTCCTTTTGTCTTTTTTGAAGGCAATGTTTCTCTCTTCATAAACTGTTGTTACCCAAGGCTCTCAGAACGTGTGGTGCTCTGTGATAATACCTGACACAGACGTGATATTGCTCAGAACAGCAGGTTGCAATGGTAAAACTCATGGTGTTTATGGAGGTGATTGTTGTACCTGCTTTGCAAGTGCCTTTGCTAAAGCAGAGAGAAGTGGAGCTGCCCGCCCCAGGACACAGGTCTCGCCTGGGGCAGAGCAGAGATCCGAGCACACTGATGGGTCTCGCTCCGTTGGCTCCTGTGGCCGTGCTGTGCTTATGCTGCACAGGGCTCAGCCGGGGTCCTGGGGGCACAGGGGACTGCAGACCCCTGGCACCTGCAGAGGGGAGATCGTTCCCGGTCAGGGTGGTGATGGGCACAGAGTTCAGGAATCCCTGCAAGGAAAGCCCTGTGCGTTAGTTCTGAGAATTCATGGTTTGTGCCAAGTAGTTTTGTTGGTTTCTCTGCTTTCTTCACGTGTTCATTCTTGCAGCTCTTCACATTGCCATAGACCTCACTGCAATCGCTCTGCTTCCTCCACACGTTGCTCCAAATCCGGTTTTGGGATGACGGTGTGTGCGGGTACATGAGGAATGTCATACACATGCAGCGTCTTGTTTGAAAATATCAGATGGCGTAATGGTACCCAGCTGAAAACTAGCAGGACTTCAGTGTGATTATTTGAGCGCTTTCCTTTGAATGAAAGATTTTCCAACCCCATCAGTGCTTGTGAGCAGCAAGAGAAAATGATCAGATGACAGAACACGCTCAGTAAAACAGCTGCTCCTTCTATAGCCATGAGTCAGTCTGTTTTACTGCAAAATTTCATTGGAGTCAACTGGAATTTTGCCTGAGTAAGGTGCTCGAGATTTTTCTTCAAGTAACTTTGCAGTTACTGAAGATGGAGAACTGGGAACCACGTGACATTCCTAACACAATATTGTGTTTCCATTCTTGCTGCATGGACATACTGATCTGGAGATTAAGTAGATCTTGCACTTAGGAAAGTGCATGCTCATGCTCCATGCAGACAAAGACGTTGGAGCTGTTGTGTTAGTGGAACTCCAGTTATTTATTCAACTGTCCACTATGGCAGGAGTTTTTCTCTTAAATATATAATTCCCCACTTTTTTTCTTAAACAAGAGAACCAGAGGGTGAAAGGGTTGAAGATTAAAATGTAAACAGCAAAATTTATTATAATTACAAGAGTGTTTCAAATTATTTCCTTAAACTGCAACATAATTTACCTCTAGTCAAGGTCTCTATTGGTGGTGAAAGAGGAAACTGCTTGACCTTGGGGTGACCTCTGGCCCCCGGGGGTCAGCGCCCGAGGAATGCGCAGATGTCACGGTTCATAAGCAAGGACAGAAACTCTCAGGTTTCCCAGGCAGAGAGGCGCCAGTTCGGGGATGGGGCCAACATGTGCACCTCCCTTTGAACCGGCCTCGGGTACCTGAGAGCGGGGGACGCGCGGGAAAGGTCCGGGGAGGCCCGGGACGGAGGCTCCTTCCAGAAGGGGCAGAAGCGGCAGAATGTAATGAAGGGAAACACAAAATGTCACTGAAGTGGGTGTCTGTGCTGCCTCGTACCCAAGGAAGGCTGGAGGCAAACGTGGTCCGAGACACAGACCCAGGCACCGCTCGGAGGAGCCTCGGCTGCGGCCGACCGATGCCAGTGTCCCGCACAGTAACGGTGCGAGGAGAGGGGAGAGAAATGGAAGGATTTATTGCCCATACTATGGTCACAAAAACTGTGCATGGGCTGAATTAACGCAGTGCAAATTGCTGCTCGGGCTTTTGTAACACCTCCAGAGACCCTGCAGCAACCCAGGGCTGGAGTCACCGGCGCTGCTGCTCGGATGCCGTCTCTCTGCCCGGCCAGAGAGCGACTTGCGGTGCCAACCCGTGTTCTTCCAACAACAAAAAACCCAAACTAAACCTTTCATGACTGAGACCAAAATAATAATAATAAAACCCTTTAGAAGATTATTCTTAATAAAAGCAAATGAATAATGAAAGTTAGGCTAAAACAAATTGTGTGGTAAATATTAAGCTTAGGGAGAGGAAATTACACCAGCAATAATATTCAAAGAAGAAATGGAATGAGGGGGAAAACAAATGCAAGGTTAATTTTAATATTAAAATCATACCTTATGTATCAAAATAAAATTTATATTCAAGGAAATTGTGAACCCAAAGGTTCCTTTCAACTATTTGCAGCCTACAAACCACAAGTTGTGCTAAGCATGATCAAAGTACTTCACAATTAGTTTGGTTTTAAATCACTATAATTGTCAGCCTAGGCTGTAATCAGAGAAACATTGTTCTGAAGCAACAGCAAACTTGCCCTGGTTGGAATCTAGGGAAAATTCGAGAAAAGCCCTGGGAGCTGGTCTGTTAATGGCAGCACAGAGCTCGGGGACAGAGCCCTGTGAAACATGTCAAACACCAGCGAGACCCGAGTCCGTGAGACGGCCCTCGCCCACGGGGGCAGAGACCTCTCGGGGGCAGCTTCTCGGGGCAGCCCCGGCCTTGGCTTCTCTCTTGGGAAACGCGGGCAGGACATCGGGGAGCCTTTATAAAGTGCGGTTCATGCAGTGGTATGAAATGCACGTGCTTCGGGTGATCCCAGAAGGTGCTGGCGCCCGCTGGCTGCGGGGAGGGCAGGCGGAGGCAGCCGGGGCGGGCGGCGTGGGATCCTTGGAGGGAGGAGGCGTCGGGAGTGCCAAGAATGACGGGGATGCGAGTGCGAGCCTGCTCGAGCGTTGCTCTTCCCACAGCGCTGGCAGCCTCTCATCTGGAGCTGCAATGGGTTTCCTAATAGATTCCTTGGAAGTTTCAGGTTGGAGAGCTCTTCCAGGGGCTCTGCCAACAACACAACAGAAAAGAGGATGAGCTCAAATGCTTTTGTAATTAGGAACTGAGTATTTCTTGCAATTAAAAAGATCTTCCAGGAATACAGGAAATAAAGCCAGTCTTTGAAGGAATTGTGCTTTCTAGACATTAAAAGAGTAAAGGTAGCTTTAATCTGGATGCTGCTATGGAGAAACTGAAGGAAATTTCCCCACTGGAAGCCTTGAGAGGAGAATTTGCTCAGCAGTACAAATGAATAAAACAACAAGGCTTTGTGCTTGAGGATCTCAAAGCGTTTTCTGCTCTGCACCAGGAAATGTAATACCTCCTGGGAGCTGTGCTAAATTGGAAACAGGGACCTTCTAAAAGCCAGCTCAGCCCTGCTCCGGCTGAGCACAGCCACGCTTCCACCAGCGTCGGTGGAAAAGACAAGTGATGTTTTGACAACTTGAGTCTTCAGTCGTGACTTTTCTTCAGGGATGCGGGAGATTAGCAGGCAGCGCAGATCTAGTGAAGAAGCAGTTAAGAGAATTACATTTGCCACCTTGCACCCCGCCACGCCACAGGCTTTCCTTGGCCTCAGAGTGACAGAAAAATCATCCCCTCAGATGTTTCTTACCCGTGAATCTGCCTGTTTCCAAAAGAACGGGGGTGACGCTGGGGTGGCAGCAAGAGATGCCCTGGTTGAGGAGGCTCTGGTTTGGACTGGCCGCTTCCCCAGCTCTGTTTCAGAAGAAATGCAGAACTGAAGGAAGCTCAAACCCTGGTTTAGTTTGTATGAATTGTCTCCTGTTTCCCTCTCGTCACTACAGAGCCATTAGGGAAGCAACGCGGGAGCAGCAGCAAGGGCAGGCAGCGTGACTGTGAAAGCGAGGGGCAATAATTAGTGGAGGAGATGAGAACTGTGAGGAGCATCCTGTATCTCAGCTTTTCATCTGGGGAACCCTTTCTCAAGAACCCATTAGGGCTCAAGGGGCACTGAACGGAGGTGGCTGCTGGGGAGGAGGTGACTGTAACCAAACAGGGGGCTCGTGGAGGAAGGTCTAATTGTACTGCGCTCTCCTACTCGAATGTGCATGGGTTGTAGCTGGCTTTTTGGCCAACTTATGCAAAATAACTTCTTGCAACTATTTATTTAAAGAACTCGCAATTAGAGCAAGTAGAGGAATGCTCAGGTGAGGTTGTGCCTACCAGACCTTCCGGAAGCCCAGGTTTCATCCATGGTCATGGTCCTGCCGAGTTCTTGCTGGCTTTGCTGTACGACGTCTGGCATGGCACCAAGACAATGGCACAGAGAGGTGATACCTGATCTTCCCTACCAAACTGTTAGGAATTAAGAAATCATAGATTGAGTTTATATCAAAGCAATGATTTTTGTCTGTTGTGGCTTTTCTGAACCAATGCTAAACCCCTCCTAACTCGTTTGCACTGTGTTACTGACTTACCTAAGGACTGAGTAGACCCTTTGGCTCTCTACCGATTTCTGTGTTCGGTGGTACATAACATTGTCTCAGCTCCTGATCCCGGAGACGGCATGAGGCTGTACCAGCCAAGGTGGGATACTGTGACTTATCACCACAGTGGTTTTATTTGTTTATTTTAATGTGGAAAAAAAGCCTGTTCTGCTCTTGCACAGTTTTGCGTACCCGCATTGACCACTGCAGCTGGGAACAAGCCCCAGTGCCACGGCAGCCATGCGTGGGGTTGTCTCCAGCCTCTGGTCACACACCTTTTGTGACACACACTGGCTAATGCACCCCTGTAAATTTGTCCTCGCGTGACTCAGCCCACACCAGTCAATAAAAGATAGTCCATAAATCTGATGGGTGGGAATAACAGAGCACAAAGAAAGGGAGAAGAGGTGAACCAGGACTGATGCTGGGATTACTTTTTTTGTTTCCCTTTCTCGTGAGCGGGTGAGCGTCAGAGGGAAAGAGGAACAGTCTTTGGGACGTGGTGATAGAGAGATTCTCCCAGTGATGGGCTTGACTCAGCAAACAAAATCCTTCCCCATAGGGAGCCATGGAAAGCAGAGGGCACAGAGAGAGAGAAGCGATGGTAAAGCTGCCCCAGCCCTCCAGCAGCAGCAAAAGCCAGACATGGAAACTGTTCCCTGGGCAGAGAGGACCCAGAGTTGTTTCTTTAGCTTTCCTTTGGCTTTTCCAAGTTTTTCTTGCTGTCAGGAAGAGGTAGGTGAAAAGGGTGGGGAGAGGGGGGATTTGTGCAACTCTTCCACTTGAGTGTAGAGAACAGAGAGCAGAAGGTGCGGTGAGAAGCCTTTTAAAGTGGTTGTAGATGTGTGAGGTCTGATTCTGTTTCCAGCCCCGTATCTGTTAGCGGTAAGTGCATGGGAGGTCATTAAGCCCCGCCGCTGTTCGGGGTGAAGCAGGAGGGAGCAGGGCAGCGGCAGCATCCTGTGAGAGCCACCCTGCGATGGGGACAGCAGGGAGAGGGGCTGGTTTTCGCTCTCCTCAGCTAATGTCACTGCTAGCCACGGCCAGACACTCATGTTTAAAATCACACCAGTTGTTTGTGATTACGCTGAGGGTTACTCTGGAGATGAGTGCAGCTGGCTGGCAGGGCTTTAAACATAGCAGTCCCTGTCTTTGCTGATCACCTAACATCCTGTTATTTACCGGATCTAAAAATAAAGCCTGTTTTCCCAGAGCAGAGAATCCAGCCTGTACAAAAAGGCAGGTATTTCCAAATGGCTTTCCCGGTGGTAGGTATCCCTGGCTTATCCACCGACCCTCACTTCTTCCTTAACCCTCCTCAAATCACTGCTTACCTTGGATGGATGGGGACTGGGGGCTTGTCATGTGGGCTTTTATTCAATAGGGAAAAAGAAAAGCAATTAGTAGTTGTGTGTAAATTTATTTCTGAGGGAGAGGCAGATGTAACAGTCTGTGTGATAGTTTTCTGAGTTTATAGGAACAGATCCCCTTTTGGACAAAAGGAAATGGTCTGATACTCACCTTGCACAGACACAATATCTTGCCAATGATCATAGTAGTCGCTAATTCTTGTTGCATCTGAACTAATCCGTGATACATCTGCGCTGGGCTACAAGTGGGGGCAGAAAGTGACAGATAGGAAAGGAGAGATGTGATAGGGTCTCAGCTCAAGGCTGGCCATGGACTGTATGTGACATTCTTGTAAGTAAACTGACAGTGTCCAGGTTTATAATAGCTAAACTCCTCAGTTTCCTTTACGTAAACATTTCACTCTAATGGAACATTATACCCAGGACCGTGCTTCAGCAGACATGCATGTATACGAATTGCATAAAGATAGACCAATAGATAAATAGATATCTGGGTTTAATAAACACTCACATTCTAACACTAATAGGCTGGTGAAATCTCACAGAGAGGGAGAGAGAGACTGAAGGAAAATACAAAATACTGTCAAGAGTTTACAGACTGGCACAACTGGAAGCACTCAGCATCAAAAGAACGAGGGGAGGAACAGGCCGAGATGGAACAGACAAATTCTGTATTAATAATGTTCTCCCATCTTGCGGCGAGGGATGGTGAACGAGCCAGTGAGGTGGGCGCCTGCTGTTTCTTCAGCAGTGAAATCATCATCAGAACCAAATCAGAGAGTTTCACTTAGGAGCTATGGAAGTAGAAGGATTCAGATATGTTTTTCCAAAGTCAGAGGATCTCTAGGAGTTTATTTTCCTTGAAAGTCAGGTAGGTGCTTTTGAAAATTTTATCTTTGACTTCTCTTGGAGGCAAGAATTATTTTCCAGCAGGGAGAGATTATCTTCTGGATGATTGTTTTCCGGTATGATCTTCTTGACTTTTTTCCCCACTATCATTCAACAAAAAGAGGGGTGAAAAAAAAAAAGCGCCAAACAAAATCCTCCATTCACCATCCCCTTCCAGACAAGTATCTCTTCCAATTCTTGCTCTGGGAACCAAGATCCTGTAACAATGGCAGGTCCCTGCTGAACTTGTTGAAATGGTACCACTTGAGAGCACACTGTGCTGATGGCTGGCATGGAAAACAGGAGCATTCCACGTCCGAGAGCCTACATGGGAGGGCTCAAATAATTCCCTTTGGTTATTTCCCATGACTTCAGAGTTCAAGGTAACAAGGTGAGAAGAAGGAAGAGCTTCCTGACAGTAAATGAGCAATGAATCTAATGAAAAAAACAACAAACCAAAACAAAAAAGGACTTCAACTGAGGAAATTAATTTCTAGGTTCCAGCTTGCCCGCTCTGGTCTGTTGTTTAAACCAGCATTGTCTGTTACCCAAGTAAGGTCAGCGCCGCTATTGCCTCAGCCCAGACACCCTTTTTCGCTCTGTTTTCACAGTGCTGGGGTTTATTTTTCTTCCCTGCGTTTGGCTCGGCGCCATTTCTCTGGCGAAGGTTCACCTCGGCTGGGTGTACCGCCGAAGGGGTGCTGGGTGCCCCGTCCCTGGCGGGCGCAGCCAGGACCCCTCTTCCCTCATGGCTCCACGTCTGCTCCCTGCCCTCTGGGGAGCTGGCAGCTTCAGGAGACAGGCCCTTTTTCAGCTGTCTTCAGTGACCGTTCGGACCTAGACTAAAGAAAAGCTTTCCCCCCTTCGCAGAGAGGCGGCAGGCGGCGGAGGGGGTGCCCGGCGCCGGGGAGCGCAGCCCCCACCGGCGCGGCGCGGGGAGCTCTCCCGCCGGGGAGCGGCACCCGGCGTGCAGGGATCGCCTCGCAACGGCCGCTCGCCTGTCACCCTGTCAGGCCCATTCACAAATCGCATAACAGGTTTAATTTTGAAATCTCTCTCCCCCCACCCCCCGCCCCTTATTTTTGCTGAAATGGATTTACAATGAAAGTATTTGAAAGGGAATAATTATCTATATGAGCAACAGCAATACAATGGCTGCAGCCACGGCGCGGGGGTGGGGCACCGTCGGGAGAAATGAGCCTTAAGTTGGAAATGTGCTTTTATACATGTCTACATATTTATGAAGAGCTAGATGTTTGTAAATACCTATAAAATATTTGATGGATATGGAGGTGACAGGACTTTAAATTGCGTGTGTACACACCACACACGTGAAGCCTGAGTTCAGCCTTTGTTTGTCTCGTGCTAAACGCCACATTTCAAAATAAGTAACCAACCATATGATTGTGTGCATTTTATATCTGGAGTGAAATTCGTCAAGAAATTGGTTACTAAAACCTTAGAAATGCTTTCCAGAGCATTCCAGCCCAATTTATATTTTCAAAAGGGCGAGCAGCTCGCTCTGGACGTGCGGGAGAGCCCGTTTCATGCCGTAGTGGACACGAAGCCGAAGCTTTTTCTATAGTCTCTGTCCATTTCTCTCCGTGAATTGAATCCAGTCAAAGGTCAAACTGGCCAGAGGCACTTTTATTGTCATGGTAACCATGACTTAATCAAACAATCCTGAGATTCCAGGTTTGTGGGAACAGGCAAAGATCTGAAGAGACTGGAATTAATCAATCAAAGGGGGCAGGGAAGAAAATCCTAAGATATATGACTTATCCTTCCAAATCTATTACTCTGTCCTTAAACACACAAGAATTATGCCTTGGACAAAGCCTCTTTTCAGACCAAATACCTCTGATTTTTGTTTTCTTGTCCTTTGCATCAAATTTCCTAACATACCTCTGTCCTACAGCAATCAAACCTCAGCCCAGATTTAACCAACAAGAGAGAAAGAGGGGAAACAACAATTTAGGAAAGACGAAGATTATTTTGTAAAAAGCTACTTAAAGGAAAAAAAAAAAAAGAGGAAAAGGGAAACCAAGGGAAAATGCAATCAACCACCTTTGATTTGAAAACCCATTTAAGTTTGTCAGTAGTGATCTAATGCAGGTCTGCAGTAAGGCAGTAAATGCGTTCTTAAGACTGTTCTGCTTTCTGGGCAACTGCTGCACCTTCTTGTGGCCCCCGGCCGCGGGGCTGCTGCTGTCCCAGCACTGGGGGCACTCGGCACCGGGGTCCATCCAGCCTCTGCTCCTTCTGGGAGCCCCGCCGCCAAGAGACCCCCTTGAGGCATCTGGTGGGCGCTGGGGGCTGGATAACCTGGAACTCAGCTGGGCCTCAAGCTACTCGTTTTTAAGGATATTTTGTGCGTCTTTTGTTTTTATTTCAGAAGCAGTTTGTATGTGTCTTGCCTCCTGTGTTTTGCTTGTGAGCCTCAGGGCTGCATTTCTCGGTTGGACCTGTAGGCTCTGCTCCCCACCACCTACTAATGGGGGGCAATGTCTTGTGTGTTTTGGGGACCCGACTGCAGGCTATGTCCACCTGCCATTAAACCCCCCAAATAATTCTTGCTTTGGCTTCCTTTGCCCAAAGAAGTGATAAATAAAATAGTAAAATCAAGGGAGGGTATGACAGGGGTAGGAGAGCGTTGCTGAAGTCGTGGTGGCAGTAGGTTTGACTTGGTATACCTGGTTAAGTGAAGGTATCACATGTTGCTTTCCAATTTTAGAGAAGAATTAGCTAGAAACCTGAAATATATTTGCTCTGAAGGCTTTGCTGCAGTGGTGTGCCTGGCGGGGTGTTGGTCACCCAGGATGCAGGCTCCGTCACTCGCTTTGTGACAGACAGTCATGGGAAGCGCTGCTGGGCCACACTGGGAGCCTGGTGGGGAATGGCATCTAGAGATGTTCATCTCTCTGCCCCGCTCTCGGGTCCAACGCAGGCCGAGAAGCAGCTGCCTATTGTCCAGTGACCACTCTGTCCCAGGGAGATCACTGCTGAAATTTTGCTGTATTCATCTTATAGGAGGAATGCAGGTAATTACTTGCAAACCCCAAACCTAACTATGTTAATGGCAATCAGAGCATGAAAAGAACTGATTGCTTCTTGTTCTTAATGCAGAGGTGTCCTTGCAAGGAAATGCACTCTCTCGATGCTATTGTGGGTGACCTCAGCAAACACTCTAACGGGTGAATTGTCCCAGGAAACAAGCTCTTTTCTCACTGCCAGATGAGCGGGGGGGGTCACCTCCAGACGTAGTTGGTGGTTGTTAATGTATGCAGAAAAAATGTGTGTAATAGAGCATGGCAGCCGGACAGAAGTCTGTGGAGAGCCAGGATACTGGCAGGACAGAAGAGAAATTACTGAAGCCTGGGCGTCGGACAGGGAAAGGGGAAATGAGCAGCTGGAGAGGCCTGGACAGAAGGACCACTGACATGTGTCCAAGAAGAAGGTGATCTTCAGGTGTGTGAAGAGGAAGGTCCCTCTTGGCTTGGCTGTAAGGAGACTGCTGGGACCCCTCAGGGTGCTTGTGGAGAGGAGACATCTGAAGCCACGCTGGAGGAAGGGAAAAGGGACTCAGCACAGATAAACAGCAAAGTTTAGACAACAAGAGGAAGGAGGAGGTAGGAGGCTGGTCATATCAAGAGAGCCTTTAAGAGGAAGAAAGGCTGTACAGACGCTGTAGTTAGAGATATTGGTATCAATGAAATTGAGGCGAGTTTTGATGGTTTTTGGTAGAGAGAGGCTTTTCTCAGTTTCTTGTCCAGGGTTTCAAATACTCTTTAAAGACCAGGGCAAAGAGGAGCGCTGAAAGGGATGGACTGCCGCCTCCTGCAGAAGTGCAGCACCCTTCCTACCAAAACTGCCAGGAGCAGCAGGCACTCAGCACCACTGGGAAAGAAGCCGTAAATCCTCTTCGTTCCTTCAATCTGTTGATCTTCTCAGGACAAGGTTGAGGAAATCAGTGGGACCAGGGACCACGGGCAGGTTATACGCAGAGCCAGCACCGCACATGACCTACACGGAAATGAAATGCAAGTCTGGGAGGTAAAAGCCCCTATAAAACCCCTTCCCCTTTGCAAAAATACACTCCAAGTTAGCTTTAAGACTTAAGTACCATGGTTCCTGAATGCTACCTTTAAAGGTTAAAGCATTTAAACTATAGGAACAGCCAGAGGCAAAAAGAGGCCCATTTCAATTTGATATGTTGAGGTCCTGCAGAAAGGCAGGCTGGGGGGTCTCTGTGCTCTTTGTGCTTCCCTTCCCTCCTGAACCTGAGATGGCTCTGAGGCCCCGGATGGGCTGCGTTTCACTGCCCTTCCTTCTTCCTCTCCCTGTGTTGTAGTAAATTAGCCATTTCCAAGGGCTGGGGCAGGGGGACGCTCCCCGTCCCTGACTGGGACGCTGCACTGGGCTGCTTTGCAGGGAGGAACTGAGAGTAGGTCAGGAAGGACGCGTGCATGAAGAGAAGAGCTGCTTCTCCCAAGGGTTCAAAGCTTTGTGGGGACAAGCAACATCCTTCTGCTACCGCGAGCGCTGCCAGGGACTGGTGGGACTGACCCCAAGCAGCGTCACTGTCTCCTCGGGGGGGCTCATCTGCCTTTCATGTCAGATCACAGGGCACCTGCCCTGCCGGGAGGGATCAGGATCTGTCCCAGCACACCATGAGGGACAGCAGCTTTTTCCCATTTCCGAGCTATTATCAAGTCCCTGTTCTTTGAGGGGAGACCTGACTCTCAGTGTTTCATACAGCACCCACCCTGCGCCCTGGGTGTTAACTGCAGCACAAGCAGCAGGACTGTCCTGCGGCACGACGAGTGTTTAACTTGCAGAGATATGAGAACACCCTGCGGACTTTACCCCACGCTGTAATCGAAGGAGTACTCCTCAGTTTACTCTAGCCTAAGCCTTTCTGCAAGCTGCTGCCTTTTACTGTATTATCTGGGACGATAGCAATGATATTAATAGCAGGAACCTTCCTTGCAAAGAACCAATTGCAGCTACAGCGCGGCTCCCATTGCGCTCCGTGCCGGCACCGCTATCTCTCCGCACAAGAAATCACTTCCAGGTTTACTCCAGTGGTTGCAATTAATGGAGATCTCCATCCATTTATCCTGCATCAGCATAAACAGTCCTATCTGTAGGTGGTGCCTGCTGTCAGCTCCCACCCTTTAAAATGATGCTGGAACTTCCTTGTACTTAGAGATGTGAGCGAAGGTCCAGGCAAGAGCGAGGCTGGAGGTGACTACCGGGGAACAGAAGTGTAAAATATCCCTTCTGGGAGCTCCGCCACAAAGAGATCTTCTACCATTGTGCTTCCCTGTTTTAAAAAGATCTCTTTAAAAACCTTTACAAATATATGGAGGGATTTGCAAGTGATCATTTAAGGGATCAGGAAAGCCCAACTACTTGATAAAGTTCTTTCACCTTTGGTAAAAGAATGTTAATACTGGAAAGCTGCCATATGATCTCACAGGGTTGTCCTTACAAAGAGAAGTCTTAGAATAGCAGCTTTTCAGGAACGAAGAATAGCTGTGTCTGACCAGGAAAGCTTTCTGAGGGTCTCTTCCAAGGCTTGCTTTTCTTCACGGCAGCGGATAAAGCTCTAAGAGCCACTTCTCTGTTACTATGATAGACCTCCTACTGCTATAGCTGTGCACAGCTACATGGGCAGGCTTCAGCCCTTTGGAGGGTAGGTGAGTGTCTCTGGTGAGTGGTCTGGATAATGCTGACTATTGAGTGCTCAATAACATACTTTCTGGAATTATTTTTTTCTGGGGAAATGTTACCTGCACCAAGCAAAACCTGTAAACTTCATCTATACCTTAAGAAACTTATTGTCCAAGTGCTCAGAAGAGACCATTCAGAGTCCTACCAGATGAGTTTCATCATGTTCTCTATCAAATGTCCAGTGTCTCCGTCCTGTCCCCTGTGCAGCCTGGGACTGTGGCTTTCTCTATTCCGGGCTCTCTCTATTCCACAATTATCTGTTTCCACTTTATTAAGCTCCAATGTGACGTTTCTCAATAGCATCATTTGGAATAAGCTCATACAGAGATTAATTTCTTTGTGAGTCTTCATCTGATTTATAAATAATTCTAAATCATCACAATTCTGGTATATAGCATTGAACAAACTCTCCAAATAGATCCTTTTCACCAGATGTGTTAAGGCATGGAAGAAAATGCAAAGATGATTGGAAAACTTTGGCATGGAGGTTTTTTTTCCAAATGATGGATGTGTAATCTTTTGTTGTGGATCTTGAACTCCCTGAGGAAGGACTAACTGGATATGTCCAAGATGCCTTCCTAGCTGATGTAAGGATAAAGCCCTAAAAGTTAGTTCCAAAATCTCTGTGTGTGAAGGCTGGGGTAGAAAGCACCCGATTCAGTTTAACCAGAGGAGAATCTCTGATACCTAAATGTAAATCAATTTCTCCTCAAAAAAAAAAAAAAAGTAACCTCCATTAAAACTCTTTTTAGAGAATAAAACTAATTCTACCTACCTGCATTTACAAAAACAACTACCCCAAAAACTAACCCCCTTCCAAGCTCAGGAAAAGAGAATTATACTGCTGAACGAAGCCTGGAGTCTTATTCCACCCTCCCTCTACAACAGCATGTGAGTATGAAGTTCATTAGAAGCTGATGAATTTACACCCCTTAGTGTCTGTTCGTAGAGCGTGCAGGTATTGAAGCAGAGCCCCAGCGGTGTGAGACACACAGGCAGGAAGCTGCATCAAGCTGCTTTTGAGGAAATCACACTTTTCAGATAAATATCAGTCAGCTGCAAACATTTTTCTCTCCAGGATGTGTGTGCTCTTCCAATGTTTAGAATAAAAACGTGGTGCTAGGAATTGGGAATATAGTTTTCACGTATTTGATTACTTCGGCATTAAAACAGCGTGATATTAGTGGTAGCCTTTAACATGAACTTTGTTCTGTAACTTCCAGGCTTCAAAAACTAATGAGGAGTAAAATTGGGGAAAAAAAAGTCTTCCGACAAGCTGGTCTTCAGCACCTTTTTAATGGATAACAGATTTGCCGTCATCACGTACCGCTTGGAATGTATTATGACAAGACACACAGGCTGATATAATGCACTGTCTTCAAAAGGCTGATAATGAGAATATATTAGTGAATTTCTCACAGATTGATAGGGGATGAATCAGTTCCAGTTACAGAAGCTTTTGAATAGTTTTCTCTGAAGAACCTGAAACCAAAGCCTCCCAGTGCTGACACCCAATGTAATCAGCCAGCATCACAGACTTTGTTAGAGAAGCTGTAAAACGGTCCCTTTGCTTCTCTGGAATTTGGAAAGTGAAGCATGCAGAGAGTTTCTAACTTTCATCACTGAAGGAGGCGTTTCCAGGAAAGCCCAGGATGCCGGCAGGGAGTGAGAAACGTCAGGTTTCCACTGAACTGAGTTCTCCTCCTGGGGTACGGTGAGTTTGAAGCACCCTGAGTCTGGCTCACTCCCATTTCCAGCGTTCAGCTTGACTCCTGGGCACATATTTCTCAGATCTCCCGGGTGACTGACCGCTGGCCGCGTTCGCAGGTTGGGAGCAGGGAATGCTCTGGAGAGTGTGAAAGCATCGAATGTTCCTTCCCACACAGCGAAAGCAGGGTGATGAGAGATGCAAACCTAAAACTTAAAAGTTATTAAAAGACTAGTACATGCAAACCACTTTTTTTTTATTAAAAAGAAAAGTTTGATCAGCAGAGCAGTATTAGCCAATGTGAACACGTGTGATGTGAACAGCAGGCACGGCTGTTTCTCTGTTCTGCTACTGCCAATGCTCCCTCTTCTGCGCTGTTTCTTCTCTAGCTGTAAATGGCAGATCTAGAAATACATCCCACTTCCTTGTCCTGGCTTTGCCTTTTCATCCAAGAAAGTATAGTGCACACTTAAAACATTTTTAAAAGTGCTCTTCAAACTTCTCCAGGCAGGTCGATGGATAGTTGAAACTGGAGTGACCCAGGAGCTCTGAGTCATCTGCTGACTTTTTTTTCCCCTCTCCACTTCTGCAAGTGATGATTTGTTTTCCTCCTTCCTCTTGATTACCTCTATAATACTCTCAAATTGTAAAGTGAACTCAATTTCGTGTCTCTTATATTATCTGTAGTGTCTCATTAGCCTTGGTACCGTTATAACCCCTCTCTGAATCATCATTTGTATATGGATGTTAGACATATCAGATGATTGTCCCTTTTTCTCTTTCCTTTCCCATCTCTTCTGAAAAACGACGAGTCTATTTCTGTTGATACTCCAATATTGCAATTTCTCCCACTGTCACTAATAGCATAATGGCCTTATGAAGAACCTTCCTGCAGTGCATTTTTGTGTGACGTAATGAAAACAAGGTGGAACTCAACGAAAACATCATTAAAAGTTACCCTCTTAAAATTCATTCAAATAAGAATGAGAAGAAGTTTTGACCAAGTAAATGCTGTTTTTCAGGGACTAAACATTGAACGAAGTATTCCCAGACCAGTGTCAGTCAGGGCAGATGTGAGGTGGGAGAAGGTACCATGATACTCTTCCAAATGCCATGGGTTTGTCTGCGCGTCCCCGGCAGGAGCTCCTTGGGGAGATCCCTGTTCGTACTCGGTTAATTAAGCATTAACACGCCAGTGTTACCTTGCACAGGTAGGTCAGGGCTTGCACAGGAATTAGAGGGCTCCCTTTCCATCACTTGCTTTGGTTTGGATTTCAGAATGGGGGCGGGTTTGTTTTCCTCTCCTGAGCAGTCACGCTGTTATGATGGAGAAACTGAAGGGCCCAATTACCCACCCCGTGATGTTGTTTGTGAAGCAATTAGAACTGACAGAGTGTGATTAAAACCAAGAAGTTATCACTTTTTTCTTGATGCAGGAGGGGTGACTGTTTACAGATGAATACTCACCAAATCTACAATGGGAATAATTTCCTCACCCGCTCTGTAATCTCCTGTACTTCATTACCGGCTGAATGTATATAGCTGTATAGTTTTTTGCGCATGAATTAACACTTGTAGCTAATAGCAGTAAACTCACAAATGGACTATTACTTTTTATAGCCTTTTAGCAGAGCCAGCCTAATGGAGCAAAACTGTTAACAAATTAAGATACATTTGACAGGGCTTCAAGCAGGAATCATAACCCAGGAGCCACCGCTTGGGATGCAAACACAAAGCTGTCTGTAGAACCAGCCTGTACCTCAGCTGGTGTGCGGCGGCGAGTGCTAAACCCCGGAAAAAGAGCTAAGGCAACACCTTTCTGTTCTTGGTGAGATTTTTCAGAGCAACAAACTGACTTCCTTTAACATTTGTAAGGAGGCTGTCACATCTGCAGTGCTACAGGGTATGAAATAATAACAACAATAGTAATAGAAAAATAAGTCATGTTTGTCTACTTATGGTACTGTTTGTATTTCAGACATTGTATGATTATAAGTTACTGTATGTATTTTAGACATTGTATGATCATCAGGCTACAGGAACGTCTCCAGGACATTCCTGTTGTTGGAGCTTGTTGACTATTTGCAGCATCACATCATGAACCTGCGTTATGCTCCTACTGAGCAGCTCAGTCTGTGCCACCAGCTCCCAATTGCCATGCAAATTAGTAACTCAAAGCCCAAAATTAGAGACATTCAGGTTGGTTTTATTCCTCTTTCTCTATCGTGAACCTCTGCTCCTCCCTTGGCTTGCTAAAACTTCAACATAAGGTGAAGGCTTGTTCTCCTCCTAACACCTTGTGATATTCTGCTAAGAACATCCAAGGTTACAGTTCCAGTATAATTATATTTCCCCATAGGTGTAAAATGTGTCTGCATCAATAGCTTATTAAGAGTGTAATAAAAATTATGACCTCACAATTCTGCTATTAATATAACAATTCAGAGCCAAGAAAACTCCCTGATCCTTCCTATGCATCTGCTGTAATGTGGTACAAGAGCAGAACACCTTAAGCCAGTTTAATCCTTTCTTTTCACCCCCTAGCAATATACATTGGCCCAAGAGAGCAACATGAATTGAAAGTTTAATTTATTAATATGCAATAGTGATAATGCCAAAAGAACAATATATAAAACCCCCACAGAACAGGATTACACAGTACATAAGGGAAAGCCTAGAGCTAATATTTAATATAGCAAAACACAGCCAAAAATAACTTCTCATCTAAGGAGCAGAACTGGGAGAACTCTGCAGGTGCTGGAGCAGAGGAGCCTCTGCCCCAACCAGCCTCCTCCGGCCGAGCCTCCTCTCACCGTGCTGTGTTCCATGAGCCTCCCCTCCACTGGGAACCCACGAAGACCCTGGTGTGTCCCATGAGCACCAACTGCTGGGGATGACCCTGGTGTGTCCCATGAGCACCA
>JAOXNO010000006.1:18342950-18357013 GCA_028565335.1 Limnodromus scolopaceus | reverse complement strand
TTCTCTGGCTCAGTCCATCGCCAAGATCCTCTCAAGGGGTAAGAAAGACGGCCTGTTGGTTCAGTCCTTCTGCACGTGGGAGTGTTCTGGAACGCACAGCCCGACCGAGGGGATGCGTGTTGTGTAGGGGGAACTGTGTGCCACGAAGGTTACCAGGTGTTGCCGTCGATGAATTGAGGCTGAGAAACACCCTGGTCGGTTCCTTGGTTGTCTTAGGGCAGCTGCCACCTTGGAATGGTGGCTTAGGACAGGCTGCGGTTCATAGAAGAATTGGGTGGCCCTTCACATTCTGTTAATTTTTATGTGCTGGTGCTTATTCAGGCTGAGAACGAAGGAATATGGGTTTGATATTATATGTAGCCAGAGTGTGTGTGTTAGTGCATATGGTTTCTAGAAAGTGCCAATCAAGTAGTAAGTTGCTGTTCTGAGATTTTTGAAGCAATAGTAAATATTTTATAAATAATGTGGAAAACAGAATGAGTTGATTATAACTGTGCTTACCCATAAAGCCAGCTGTATTTTTGTAAGGGTTTCTTGGTGGGAGGGAGAGGATGGAGGAGATAGTGGACAGTCTCAATTGAAAATGAAATATGCTTTAAAAAAGGTCTGAAGTGATAATTAACCAAAATAAAAACTGATCAATGAGTAGAATTTTGTGATCAGGAAGACCCTAGTTGTAAGATTTAAGAAAAGGGGGCTGTCATTTCACACAAAATAATTTATTTCAATATTTTTTTTATCCTGTTAATATTTATGATCTTATTTTCACAGGAAACATGTCCTCTCGCAAGGGACTGAATGGTGCATGCTCTGTGCATGAGTACACTGGATCGTTTATAGGACAGAGTGCCCATTTCAAGATGACGTCTGTGTGTGGTCATGTCATGACTTTGGATTTCATAGGTATTTGTTCATAAAATGTTTTAACTGATACAGGTTGTAGAGCCGTGAGGGACTTCTAATAGGAAAGTATCCATTGTGTAAATAACTCAGGGAGAATGTTAGAATTAGGGAGAAAAGGAGGATGAAAAGATGACTTGTGGTCAGCAGTTCTTGATTTTTGTTTCTAGTTCTGTGCTGACTTCTTACATGCTCATGTGCCACTTGTGTGCATGTCCCACATATGTTTTCTGTGCTGAATTATGTCCCTGGAGAATGAGGGTTGATGAGGTTCAGTTTGCCAGCCTGTGACCTGGCCATAACAAGTGAGCAGTAAAACAGAGCGCAACATGCACTTTGTATGCACTGTGAAAACAAGGAAAAATAGCTCCCCCCCTTGCCCTGATCGACTAATTGTACAGACAGAAGGTCTTTCAATAGCTCATGTTTCTGAAAGGTGTGCAGTATTTAGTATAGCTGCAATTCACGTGATGCTGAGGGGTCCCTTGATGTACAGTAAAGCAAGATGTGTTAGAGTAGGAAGGTTTCAGACACAAATCTTGAAAGCCAAGTGTTTTCCAAAGTAATGTTGTTTGCTGTTGTTTGTTTGTTTTTATGTATATATAGAGCTCTATTTAATACACTTCTGCTTTTCAGGAAAATACAACAGCTGGGATAAAGTGGATCCAGCAGAACTTTTTAGCAAAGCTCCCACAGAAAAGAAAGAAGCTAATCCCAAACTGACCATGGTGAAGTTCTTACAGGTATTCTTTCTCATGAGATTTGAGATGTATTTTTTTTTTTCTCCTTGGCATTACTTTTCTTTATTTCATCTGGAGAATATTCCATCTCAAGGATTCCTTGTTTCTCCTCTTCCTCTGTTGGAGGAAGCAGTGAGACCTATTTTTATCCTGTCAAGAAAAATAAGTGAAATTATTCAGGGATTCTGGAAAGCAATAAAAATTAGTAATAAATTTGAAAGAGCAGTGTAGCATTTTGCTATGAATTACCCATGCTTTTAAAACAAATAATACATTGTTATGGGTTGGTTAGCTTTATTTAAGAACCAGAAATATAACCCTCTTTCAGCTCTTAGAGTGGGTCGGTTATCTTCACTGAGAATGTCTTCACCCCAGGTAGTTTTTTGTTTGAGGGTAATGCCTGACCATTCTATGTCCTTCAAAACATTTGCTATGTACCTTCCTTCTGCTGAGGCAGAGGAGCCATCTGAGTGCAGATTCTTACGCTGCAGGTTGTTGAATGTTTGATTTTGTAGGTCTGCTCACCTGCTTCTCAGAAGTGGGCAGTGTTTGGCAATATGCCACACTAGAGCTCTTCTAGGGTTGAAGAGAAATTATTATGTTCCTAGATAAGGATTTTCTTCCCTGCAGGAAGCAGCTTTTTGTCAAGGTTAGATCTCTTATTAATTTTACTGATTCTTACAGCGTCTTTGCCTTTTTGAATTCACTGTTGCCATTGCCTTCTGAGTTTTTTGACTGTTGATATTCTGCTTCTCAAAATTGGAGCGTTGGATGCATGTTTTGCTTCTAAGAGCAAGTGCAAAGCATAGCTTGTAAATGCTTTCTTTAAAATAAGTCTATAGTGGTTATTGTTCACTCTTCACACGTGCCCCTTAGAGGAAAACAGTAGTTTGTTTGCTTTTACAAAATAATGCTTTCTGAAAGGCATGTATATGTGGCGTAAGACTGATTTCTGTCAGATAAATTTAGACTTTGTGGTATCTTTGTGAACTGGGAAAGTGTTTCTAGTTTTGTTTTGTTGGGTTTTTGTTTGGTTGGTTTTTTTAATGATGTGGAGATTTAGTCACAGGAAGGGGAAGGGGCTGTGCCCAAGGCTGCACACAAACTGTGGCACTTTGAGGAGACTTCTGTCATTGGAAAGTTATGCTGATTTTTTTCAGGTCCTGCAGAAAAGCGTGTTGTAGGCAGAGTGCTGGTCCCACGAAGCACAGCTTGCTTTTCTCTTCAACCGCTCTTTAAGTACCTGCAGACTTCTTGTCACTTCTGCTATAGTCTTCCAATTGTTTTTGCACCAAAGAAATTATCTCTAGTACTTTAAAACAGAAACAAAAAGTACACAGTGAGGAGGCAGGTCTTTCTCTGAGTTGCTGAAGAACTGTGCTAATTTTTCTCACAGGTGGAGGGAAGAGGCTGTGATTGTATTGTCTTGTGGTTGGATTGTGATAAGGAAGGAGAAAACATCTGTTTTGAAGTAAGATTTCCATTTTTAAAACATATAATACAGTAATAGTTGTCTGTGACATACAGTACTATCGGCATATTGTTTTATAGATATACAGTAAAATTCAAACTAAGTTGAATGAACTTCTTAAAGATATGGAGGCCCTTAGTGGAAAACCGGATGTGCTTTTGAACTCCTCATGTGTCAGTTAAAGAGTACAAATCAATTTCGTAGCTGTTGCTCATCTGAGGTGAACAATAAGGTATCTTAAATGTTTGAACATTCCAGTGCTTTGAGAATTGGTCTGTATTTCACAGCTGGAGTAATTATTTTGCTGTCCTTACAGAACTTGATCCCCTCTATTATCTTTTGTTCATTAAGCACTTGGACTCTTCTGAGCACAGAGGCCCCTTTTCACTGTAGACTCACCGCAGGAATGTGGACTTTGCACACAAAAGGTAGAGATCTAAAACTGGTGTGCAAAGATTATTTTTTTTAACATTCTGTTTCCAGAAGTCTACATGTCAACATGAAGAGTATTTTTTTTTTAAAGAAGACATTTTATCAAGTAATTGTTTTAAGTTCTTTAAATACCACTGTATCATAACTGGGCCCTGCCAATCTGTAGAATAAACCTAGATAGAAACCGGTGTGTGTTCACCAAAAGGTGCTGGAGCTGCATTGGTGAATTCCTTTGCGCTTAGCAAAGAGTAGTGTTTCTCTTCCAGCAGTTGCTGTTTAATAAATAAATCCTTTGGTTTTGCTAATTCTTAATACAGTTCTGAGTGGACGGAAAAACGTTGCTCTTGCTTACCGGTTAGTGTGTCGGTGTGACATCTTACTGAATTCAGAAAGTAGTTCGTACCAGCAAATGTTATGTGAGTGGGGTGGTTTGTTCTTTAGAGAGAAAAACTGACTTAAGCCCTTACCTTCCAATTACTCTTAAAATACGCTTCTGATCTTCATTAGGTTCTTGATGCTGTTCTTCCTGTTATGAACAAGCCTCGTGGCACCGAAAGGACGATTTATAGAGCTAAATTCAGCTCTATTACTGACACAGATATCTGCAATGCCATGAATCACTTGGGAGAGCCCAATCGCAATGAAGCTCTTTCAGTGGATGCCCGCCAGGAGCTGGATCTTAGAATTGGCTGTGCGTTTACAAGGTGACAGCATAGGTTATAGACAGCTTTATGAAAGGTTTGGGAATACTGCTCTGTCCACAAAATGTGCCTTGGGACTCTAGTGGCTAATTCTGCTCCGCACCAAGCCTAGCTATTTTATGCACAGACAAGTAAAAAGAGATAAAAAACTGTGTTATGGCTTTAACTGAGCTGAGGTAAAGTACTATCAGCAGGTCTTGTATGTTCTTATTTTATCTCACACTTTTCTTTGGGAATAAACAGGATTCTGTGAGGCAAAGTAATTATGACTTAATTTGCTTTAAGAGACCGTATTTCTCAGAATGCTCTTTTCTTAATGCCTGAATGTTTTAGTAGGTTACTCATATTTGTGTGTATATGTTAAAGAAAACTTTTGTTTTTCATGGGAATGAGGATATTAATGTACTTATTCCTTGCTCTTTTTTTTCCCTTAGGTTTCAGACTAAATATTTTCAGGGGAAATACGGGAATTTAGACAGCTCCCTCATCTCCTTTGGGCCGTGTCAGACCCCAACACTTGGATTCTGTGTTGAAAGGCATGACAAAATCCAGTCATTTAAGCCTGAGACTTACTGGGTGCTGCAAGCTAAAGTAAGTTTTACAATACTTGTTTGTATACAAGGAACATGTATTTTTACCAAAGAAATGCACTTATATTTTAATTTTGTTCATTCATAAATTTGTAGCTGTTGACAAGAATTCACAAAGCCTACAATTTACTCATGTGTTCTTGTTCAGTTCGCATGTGTGTCAGCACTCTCTGTAGAACAGATTCCAGGATGTCAGGTTTGTATTAAAGTGGTTATTGTTTGCTGCTTACAAGAATTCTTCAGTGCTAACCATCGAAGTTTGGACTCGGCCAAAAAGACTACTTAAAACGGGTTGGTTTTGTTCCCTGGGGTCCTTCGGCTTATTGTGTTGTTAATTTGAATCCAGGAATTAATTAGGCTGCCAACAAACATTGGCATTGCTCACTATTAGAATTTTAAAGCAAATAAAATGCTCATTGTGCTAATTGGCAGTTGAGTCCTCTGAATACTTTGGCAGCTTACAGCAGTTTTATAGCCTTGCTGCTGCCCAGGCTCTGAGAGCAAACCGACACGGTTTTGCTGCTTGCGATCACAAGAAATTTTTAAACAAATAAGGGATAGATGGGTAAAAAGTTGCCATTTTTAGATTAAAAAAAAAAATCTGGTGTCTGTAGTCGTCTGTTTTCTGATGTGTCTTCTGTGTTGTGCTAGAAATATTTGGTGCCTGTTTCAGAGAGTTTTGTGCTCTCATATTGGTTGCTTCATATTTATTTTTGTACATGGGACTTAAATCATGATCTACTTACAGTTTAATACAAATTATTAACTTTTCTAAATCAAAATGGTAAACTTTCGAATTTCTGCCCATTTCAGCCTTTACTGCTCCGGGCATGAAAAATAAGAATAGTATTTCAGTTAACTGCAGGAATAATTTCAGTCATTCCCCTGGTCCCAGAACTCAAAAGTGCTTCCTCTTTCTCCAAAGCCCTGTGAAACCAAGTGCAGCTGCAGGTTTGGAGCACTGTGGCCTGGGACAGGTAGTACTAGGATTTGCTTACTAGGTTATTGTTGAAAATGTGCATTCTCACACTTCCAGTAATAGAGGTGGTGGGGACTTTTTTTTTTTTTTTTTTTGGTGTGTGTCCACTAGGTGAACCCTGAAAAAGAAAGTTCTCTCACTTTGGATTGGGATAGAGTGCGGGTGTTTGATCGTGAGATTGCTCAAATGTTCCTGAATATAACAAAGACAGCCAAAGAAGCAAAGGTAGGAATATTTACTGAATGTCAGTAGAGCCGTATTTCATGTAAAGGAAATACCATTTAATAACTCATTTGATACATGTTGTTTTTTTATTAAATAAGGATGTACAATATCTGTATCTTGTTTTCTACTTCATTCAAGTTAATGTAAATGAGGATAAAAGGCAAGAGATTTTTTCATTGTAGTTGGTAGTATGCTGCTGTGGTCATCTCAGCAGAAGGCCCTCCTTAACAGTGTCTTTGGAAATGACCATCACTCATGATAGGAAGTCTCCGTTACTAAACCTGCTATGAAATGCTGCTCGGATCTCCAGCAGACCTCTTCTTTCGCATGAGACATTGTATAAATCAGAATTTAGTTACTTACATGGCAATATTCCTGCAGGTAAAATTTTAATCATGTGTATGGTACAGTCATAGCCAATTAACTTCTAATTCTGCTCTGTTGAGTACTTGTTTGACAGTATGTTTGGATTTAAGTGCTTACAGCCATCAAAGTTCAAAAACTGCATGAAGCTTTTAAAAATCTAGATCCTTATAGTTAGGACCATTGCTTAGAATAAGCACTTGTAGCACCAAAACTACGTGCTCCTGAGGTAAATGGGAAGTAAGGAAAGCAATAATAATAATAATAATAAGCTGCCTTGCTGCATTCCCAGTTACAGACCTGATCTGGTCCATAGCACAAAGGGACCTTAATACTACAACTTTAGAATTTATTAAAATTATCTCCAGTCAGATTTCCTAATGTAAAAATATATGTGTGGTTACTGTTTGAAGAAACCCAAACAGGTATGACAAGAACAGGTAATGATAGGTATGCCACATGTTGATAGGCATGGTGGAAATGAAACGTTTACCAGTTACCAAACTTCAAAACTTTTACTGGGAAAATGCTATTTTCTAGGTAGAATCTGTGAGTAAAAAAGAGAAGGTGAAGCAGAGACCACTGGCTCTGAACACGGTAGAAATGCTACGAGTGGCCAGTGCTGCTTTAGGTATGTGTAAAAGTTCAGATTTTCACACTGTTTTAAAGCAAAGTATTTTGGCTTCTCAGATGAAATAACCAAGGATGGATCAAATATAGTCTGATACCCTCCTCTCCATATAAAGCATACATTTAGAAAGCTTGTCAAAAGTGAAATGTTGGGTAAGATCAAGGTGACAAAAGTCTTCTGGAAAGGACGAACCATGATTTATTTGAATGCTTTGATAAGGTATACTTTCAGATAAGCAAACAAATCATCATGGTGATGTGTAGGTGATTTTTGTTTTCTCTTATCCCGCCTTAGGAATGGGTCCACAACACGCCATGCAAATAGCAGAACGTCTTTATACTCAGGGTTATATTAGCTACCCTCGAACAGAAACTACTCATTATCCAGAAAATTTTGACTTGAAGGGGTGTTTGAGACAACAAGCCAATAATCCTTACTGGGCAGACACTGTGAGTACACGCAGCAATACCTGCACTGTTTAACAGGTCCTTCTCTAGTCTGTGGTTTAGAACGTATCTTACTTGATACATTACGACCTATAGGTCTTTAGAAACAATAAATATCTGTAATTGCTTTTATTTGTGGATGTTGTATTGTTATGGATTTGATCTGAAAAGTTTCCTAACCTGCTGAGAGAGCCCCATTACCCGCTTCAGCCAGCCCAAGTGCTCTCTCCCTTCCCCCAGGTGAAAGCGTTGCTGTCAGAAGGCATTAATCGTCCGAGGAAAGGCCATGATGCAGGCGACCACCCTCCCATCACACCGATGCGAGCGGCAACAGAAGCAGAATTAGGTACAAGCAAATTCAGCAGTGCTGGAACACTGCCAGCAGATTAATTCCTTGGGGTGCAGGAGCCAGCCTGAAGATCCCTGAGTTCAAACAGAAAATACAGTTGTTTGAATGGCAGGAAGTGAAGAGAGAACAGACTTTATCTTGACTTAAACCTCTGGTGACAGGAAAGTTCAGAGCTGATCTGCTCTTCAGGAATTGGTCCTGGGGACCATGGTACTGCTGAAGAAAAGGAACAGCCAACTTAACAATTTAATGTCTACTTCCTCTAGGAGAAATTTGCCACAGAATAGAAACTTCCAAGTATTGAAATTTTATTGTATTTTTGTGCTGGAAAGTCAAATTTCAACTGCATTTTAATTTGGGGTTTTTTTTATATTAAAAGGTAACATTTAACTTTCTGTACACTGTTATCCCTCAAAAAGGGATTTTAAGGTTATACAACACTGTAGTGAATGTATGGTATTGTTTATTAAGAATAGCTAAGATTGTTGTATAAAATGAGTAACTTTTTATTTTCATGAATCAGTGAAGTAATCTCTGATAGAAAAAGAAATGCTTTAAAATTTTCAGTATTTGTGTAGGATACTGAATGGCCCTGTAGGATTTTTTTTCTTTATATACACGGTAAGATGAAACATGCAAAGCACAGGACTAAGACTTATCAGTTGTTGGTAGCAGTATAACCTTGTGACTGTTTGATTTCCTACCTGTAGACTGTGAATAAGGAAACTTTGCTTGGAAATTTAACCTATATTAGTATTAATAAGTAGTACTTCAGAGTGATCTCTTGCAGTACTTCAAGCTGCCCAGTGTAGCAGTTGCTACCACAATCCCACTTTAGGATTTAGATTAGGGTGTGGCAGTAGAGCATTTTATTTCTGTTCATATGTCCTTTTTTTTTTTTTAAGGAAAAAAGGAAGGTTTTTCTAATTTATCCTTTCGTTCAGACACATTGTAAAATTGGGAAATGGGCTGGCTAAGTTGGCAGTCTTTCTCCAAGACTATCTGCCCGCAGCTCGTGTTTGTGTGACGTGATGATTCTACGGGCGGGGAATTTTAGAGGGGAAACTGAACGGACTTTTGAATGTTGCTTTCTTTTACATACTGGTTTTTCCCGTGATACCTGTGGAAATCTGGTACCTTTTAGTCCAGATTTAATGTAGAGCTGCAGGCGTTGAGTTCTGTGGGTAAGGTGTTGTTTATCCCCAGGTGGAGACGGATGGCGGCTGTATGAGTATATAACCCGGCATTTCATTGCCACTGTCAGCGCTGATTGCAAGTACCTACAAACCACCATTTCTTTCAGTATCGGCCCTGAACGTTTTACCTGTATCGGAAAGGTGGTAACTTCACCAGGTAAGACTAACCAGGGAGGAACTAGTTAGCTACAGATTATTTTTTTCCCCATTAATACATTGAATGGATATAAAAGTGGAGTGTTGGGGACAAGTATAACTTTGAAGACTTTTTTGAGCTATCGAGACCAATAACCAGATCTTTGTCTTCATTCGCATACTTCAGTCACACTAGAAAAAGTCTTATTTTTCATGTAGTAGTCTCAAAGATGCAATGCCACATTTGCTAGTGTGAAGACCGGTCTCTTTACAGACGGCAAATGCCTTTTGAGGGTTAAATTACACAAAGATTCTTTTTTTTGAGCCTCTGTATAAAGACCGTAGCACCACCACTGAAGTTTTTTATGGTAAGCTGGCCCCATAGTCCTTATTATATTAATATGGCTTACTATTTGTATTTCCTTTGTAAGAAACCTTTCCCATCCATTCTGGCACTGTGCTTTTCGTTCAAGGAAAGCACTTAATTTTTCTCTTGTATCAGCCTGACTCAAGCCACGCACAAAATGCAGTGGGAGATACCGTCCCGTGATGCTGTACTACATGATGTGGCCAACAGCCTCTTACCTTTGGGCTCTATAATGTGGCCTGTGTTAAAATTAGAAACGTTTACCTTGGGAGAGCTGTGAAGATAAGCTCTCATTATTCTTGTTTGTTTGTTTCTTTGCCTCCAGGGTTCACAGAAATTATGTCGTGGCACAGCATCCCATTAGAAGAGAGCCTTCCCCACTGTGAGAAAGGAGATCTTTTTCCAGTTGGTGAAATAAAATTGCTGGAAAAGCAAACCAGTCCTCCTGATTACCTGACAGAAGCAGAACTTATCACTCTGATGGAAAAGCATGGCATTGGTAGGAACTTGCTTAACTTAAATTATCCCGTAATACAGCCACCGAGAGCACAGAGTCTGAATCGCTGCTCTGAACAGTCTGTCGGTAATGACCTTTCAGTATTCGTTTGCGTAGGTGCAGTAATGATCTCTTTTTCCCCTGCAAACCACAGTGTCTGTAGCACTTCTTGGCAGGTGGTAGGTTCTCTCTCCCTGACATTCTTTTCCCTTTCTTATCCCTGTGCCTCATTTCTGGCCAAAGTAGTCTCCTTCCCTAACACATCCTTGTCACCTCTCTGTCGGAAAGAGATGATGTTGTGTTGAAGAATCCACCTCCCTGTTCTTAGGGATGATTTCCTCTCTTTACAGCTTGCTTCAGCTTTGCTGGCTCCAATAGTCCTTATATATCTTATTGTACAATTTACCACAATACTGTTTTTTTTAATTATTATTATTATTAAACTTGGCTTGTTTCCTCTGATGCATTGTCATAAATTTGCCCATTCAAAACAAACATAGTCTGTTACGCCGCTGTGTTTCTCCAGAATAAGTGATTGTGAGAATCAGGAAGAAGTGTCTTCCTAATAGTATTTCCTTGGAACAGATGGAAGAATTAAGGTTAATACATACAGTTCAGTCTTCACAGACCTGCCAAGGACATGAAGAGTTACTAGAGGTTATGCACTGAAGCTGGGTAACATTAAAAAGATACCCGAATTTTAAGCAATCTCAGGAGCACTATAGATTGACATAGAACCAGAGAAGTCAGAAATTTGACGGACGCTTTGTTTTGCTCAGGAGGGATATGTTGTTTTCCTTTGTGTGGCAGGAACTGATGCGAGTATTCCAGTCCACATTAACAACATTTGCCAGCGGAACTATGTCACAGTGGAGAGCGGCCGGAGACTAAAGCCTACAAACCTGGGCATCGTCCTGGTTCACGGTTATTACAAAATAGGTCAGTTAAATGCTTTTCCCTTTCCATCCTAGGGCTGGTGTCACCGTATGAGTAGCAATTCTGTCTGAAATAACACATCTAGGAAAGTATTACTAATTCCAAAGGCTATAGTCATTAAACTTGTTTGTTCATTTTGATACCAGTTTACGAATGGACAGTTTCCTACCCCCATTTTTTGATCTTTCATTGTTGCTTCTCTGTTGCTGTTGTCTCTGGTGTTCTGTTAGATGCAGAATTGGTTCTTCCTACCATCCGCAGTGCTGTGGAGAAGCAACTCAACTTAATAGCTCTGGGTAAAGCAAATTATCATCAGGTCCTGGAGCACACCCTTGACATTTTCAAAAGGAAATTTCACTATTTTGTGGATTCTATTGCAGGTAAAACTTTTAACATGTTGAGTTCCCTATGATTACTTAATTGTTGCAAAGATGCTAGTAGAAAATACTTCTGAATTAGATTCCTGTTGGAGGTTTAGGCTTACTAGAAAGTTGTGTTCCAGGACTGGAAGTTTCCAGTCAAGTTAAGTTGTTCTCCAAAAGGAGATGGACTAAATCATGGCTGCAAAACTCCACCTCAGATTCATTTTGTGACTGTAGTGGTGAGCTTTCAAAAACTTCAGACTAGCTGAAGTACCTACCCATGTGCGCTTGTGCATGCTCACTGCAAAACACCGTGTGTTTAAAAAGTCTTCCTAAACAAGGAAGAGCATTGTGAATGAAATATTTTAATTTCCACTTATTCTTCACAGGTCCTGTAGATGACTTTGTGCAAGATTTCCTCTTAAGAGCTAGAATTCTAACACAGATGTGCTTATCTCTTTCACAGGTATGGATGAGCTGATGGAAGTGTCTTTTTCACCCTTAGCTGCCACGGGTAAACCCCTTTCCCGCTGCGGCAAATGCCATCGCTTCATGAAGTATATTCAGGTTAATTCGCTTTATACTTGGAATTTAAATTTCACTTTCTGGGGGGCATTGAATAGAAACCCCTTTTCCATTACTGAATTTGGTTCATTCAAGCATGGTTGTCCAGAGGGTATTTCTAAAACAAAGAGCCCGATGGGTTTTTCCGTGGGGAGCAAACCAGAGAGCAGTCCCAGTGGGGTTTCCTGCGAGTTTTGAAGCCCTGTTGACTCTGCAGTTGTTCTGGAGATTTGTGTTCTCTTCCAGGCCAAACCAAGCCGTCTGCACTGCTCTCACTGTGATGACACCTACAGTCTCCCACAGAACGGGACCATTAAACTCTACAAGGAGCTGCGTTGCCCCCTGGATGACTTTGAGCTGGTGCTGTGGTCGTCTGGGTCCAGAGGAAAGAGCTACCCACTCTGTCCGTACTGCTACAACCATCCTCCCTTCAGAGACATGAAAAAAGGTAGGGAATCTGTAAACATGCAGGGATTGACCTCACTTGAAATAAATTAGGTGCCATCTATACAGTGTGATTTTTAGTAGTTTTTAATCAGTGTTGCTTAGTATAAAGTGCTGTTCAAATTAGATTACAGATACCTGAAATTCACATCAAACTCTCTGAACAAAATTTGTTAACTCATTTCTGAATCCTTTTTCTTTCCTTTATAAAAGAAGAATTTCATATACGTGTATGCACAGTAGGTGACCTTCCTGACACTCATTATGCAGTGAAGGACCCTGAGATACTGGCATGTTGCAGATCGGTGTTTGCTTGGTGTGGACAGTGCTATAGATGGAGACCAGCTCTTGAGGGTGTTCTGGTACTGAGACAGAGGGGGTCTCAAAAGCTGTCGAAGGATACGAGAAGGGGTAAAAGTTCCATTTAGCTTGGTAACCGTGAGACCAAAACTTAAAGTAGTACTTTGAAGCTCTGAGTGTCAGGAGCTTTTTGGAATCTTTTTATTACCATCTTTTAATTAATAATGCCTTGTACTAACAGTGTATAGTGCAAGTGTAACATAGCAGTAAGTGAGGAGCCATACATTTAACATAAACCGCAGTGGGTTTCACCTGTACTGTGTCCATGCTGCCTGCACGGAGCAGCGACAGCATCTGGCAATTCTGAAGGCCGTCATATAGAAACATCTTTGAGCAAGGGATTATGGTGACAGTGAAAAGGCAAGTTGCCATTTGGGGAGCGGCTCCATTCTGTAGTGATTTAGAAAACCTGTAAAATACTGAGGTGTGTGTGAATTGTGTGTGTCTCCCTCGGGATGGCTGGTGCTCTGGCTGTGCTCTCCCTCGGCAGGAATGGGCTGCAACGAGTGCACGCACCCCACCTGCCAGCACTCCCTCAGCATGCTGGGCATCGGGCAGTGCGTGGAGTGCGAGAGCGGCGTCCTGGTGCTGGACTCCACCTCGGGACCCAAGTGGAAGATGGCCTGCAACAAATGCAACGTCATCGTGCACTTCTTCGAGAACGCCCACAAAGTCCGGGTGTCACCCGAGACCTGCGAGCTGTGCGACGCGGCCCTCGTGGATGTCGACTTTAACAAAGCCAAGTCTCCGCTGCCCGGCGACGAGACGCAGCACTCGGGCTGCGTGTTCTGCGACCCCGTGTTCCAGGACCTGGTGGAGCTGAAGCACGCGGCCATGAGGCACCCCATGCACCGCGGGGGCCAGGGGAAGCGGCAGGGCCGGGGCAGGGGCAAGGGCCGGCGGCCGGGAGGAAGGCTCAATCCAAAGAAACCCAAGGACAAAATGGCAGCTCTGGCTGCTTACTTTGTATAATGGCCACGCAACAGGAGAATAAACTTCTTATAAAAATCTGTTTCGGTTCATTTTTAAGTACTTTGAACGTCACTGCTTTCCTGTTGTTAGCAGCAGCTGTTCCCAGGCGTTGGAGCCCCGGCACTGCAGCAGCTGCCGAGGGGCCGGTGTCTCCCTCTCGCCCTGCCGCGGTGCGCCCGGGGGAGCTCTGGCAGCCCCGCTGTGCCCGCAGGGCTCTGCCGCGGGGGGACGGGGCTGCGCTGGGTTCCGGTGACACCGGGGGAAGCGGGGCGCTGGGCCGCGGGAGGACGCTTTGCTCTCTCCAAGCGCGGTCGGCGTTTCAGCCGTTCGCTCGTACCGGCCCCGCTGGCAACGGGGCGGCCCCGCCCCTCCGGCCACGTGACCGCCCCGCCCCGTCCCGCTCC
>JAOXNO010000006.1:18323633-18341494 GCA_028565335.1 Limnodromus scolopaceus | reverse complement strand
GCCGAGCGGGCCAGGGGCCTCCTGGGCGGCAGGTGAGGGCCCGGGGCGGGCGGCTGAGGGGCGCGGGGGGGCGGGCGGCGCCTCCTGGGGAGACGGCGAGGTCCGCCACGCCTCGCCGAGGCAACGCTAGGTTATGTTTTTAATCAGTGTTTCCCCGTTCGTAATTGTTCCTGTGAATATTCTCCCGAGAGCCGGGCTGTCGGTAGCGCGGAGCTGTCACGGGCCTCCCGCCGAGATCTGCGCCCTTCTCCTCACGGCCGGGTGCTCCCGGCAACGGCTGTCCCGCGCGCGGTGCGCCCGAGGTTAAATTACAGCCCCGCAATTAGCGTGACAGGGCGATTCGTGAGGTGACGGGCTGGTGGCTGGATCCCCGGGACCCGGCTGGGTCGGTGGGTGCCGGCGGAGGCGGAAGAGCGGGCCGGGGAGGCGGTGGGTGCCGGGGGAGGCGGAGGAGCGGGCCGGTGGCCGCGGTGGCCCCCCCCGCCCCGCCGCAGTCGCCAGGGCGAGCGGGACGGGCTCCCGCGGGTTGCCGAGGCTGGTGTTGGCTCAGACGCCAGGAGCGGGGTCGCCCCGCGGCTGGAGAACCCAGCTCTTCTCTCGGCGGCAGTTCTGTCACCGCCGATCCCAGGAGCGACGCCTCACAACCTCCATCCTTACCGGTTTAGTCTTTAACGCTGCTGAGAGCTTGGGTTCAGCGCTGCTTCTGGCAACTTAGCGCTTCGCAGAAGGGGTTCTCTTGCTGTAACTCCTGCCTCTGGTGCTCTTTGTTCCGCTCCCTGCAGCACCGCGGGGACGGCCGGCCTGCTCTGGGCTCTACCGAGTTCCTGCCACATTCTGCTTCGTTAAAGTGTGCGGTAAGACTCAGAACAGGGATTGTGGATGGTCCAAACAAAAAACTAAACATCTAAGTGGAGAGTTGACTGTGCTGGGAGAACTAGTGAAAGAAGACAGGGAGTTAAGGGGACTGGCTGCGTTAGGCGTGCTGGATGTTACCTGGTCACTAGAGGAATTTGATTAAGAGACAGAAAGCAGGGTTTGAATTACTTGTCTCTCTAGGTACCATCTGGTGAGTTTATGAACACTGAATAGATGTTGTCATTGTTGTTGTCGAGCGTCTATATGTGATTTTTAGATGCTTAAATTGCCTTAAAAAAGTCAGATTACTTCTGTACTTTATATCATGTAGATGCTCCTGGACATAACACCATTCAGTTAGGTGTGCCTAAACCTAAAGGTGAGAAACTCATACAAAAAAAACCCCTTAGTTTTTTTAGGCCGTAGTTGAAAAAGATGCAGTTGATCATTGCATTATTTAGTTGTGCTTTGACTAGATTGCTCTTGAACAAAACACAGCTGTTGCATTCCTGAAAGAGATTGCAATTTCATCACATGCATTGAATCTTTGAACTCTTTGGGACCAGAGTGGTTCTGGGTGAGGGCTGTAGAGAACAGAATGATGCCAGTCTTGATCAAATGCTTATCAGATGGTAGCCCATCTGCCATGTGGGCCACACTGACGTTTCCTAAAATTGTTTTAGAGGGGAAAGTATGAAGCTGTAGAGATACAGGATAGGTTCTTCAAACTGCAGGGATTTTTAAAACTGCATTTCTGAGTTGCATACCCGCTAACAGTCTGTTGTTCTCTAGTGGGCACGTTAACGAGTGGAAGCAGAGAGTGCTGCTTTGGCCATGCTTTCATCTCTCCTGTCACTTGTGGGGTTCACGCAGGAAGGAGCCTGCCCTGCCAGAGGCTGCGTCTTCCACATCCCTGCCCTGCAGCCCCGTCTCATCAGACGCCACGCTTCGCCCAGCGGCTTACTCCCCAGCTGGCAAAAAAGAAAAGGAAGGGAAAGATAGCTAAAGAAAGCAAAGCAGAATTGAAGTGCAGCAGTCTACTTATCCTTCTTCTCACAAACTGTGCTTGGAAATACACAGGGAAAGTATTTTTATGAATTCTCATGGCTGCCTGCAGGTAGAACAGTGAAGCAGGGTGTGTGAAGCACACCCGAAGTGTCAGATGTAGGGATCCCAGCAGACTTCCCGCTCAGTTTTGGTCTCCTATGACAAAGAGAAACCTCATATTCAGTTGCAAAAAGGCTGTGATTTTCTGTTGGGTGGGCTAAGTTCATGCATGTGGAGGAAAAGACTGGTCAAGCCCAAGGCCAAGAGACGAATCTGGTATTTTGAAAGTGCAGGCCCTCTTCTTATAATCCATGTAGCTAAGGACCAAAACTAAAGTCTCTGATTGTGTGAGAAATTGCCAAATGTTACACTTTGTTTCCCATGTTCCCCAGTTTGCTACTGCGGATGAACTCAAAAGGCAGTTTCAAAGGTTAAATAAACTTCTCAATTGATCTGAATCCCCCAAATCCTCGACAAAATAGATCAGGGAGTGTAAGGTAGCAGGAGAAAGGATGCTAAAGGCTTTAAGAAAAGAAGAAATAAAGGGAGGGGTGAGACAGGACATGTAAATATTTGTGTGAAAGTTAAAGGTGCAGAAGTGATGCCAGATCAGGGAGCGAGTTTGCAAGAGGTCAGTGTGATCCAGTGATCTGCTGCTGCAGGTGGTCCCGGCAGCATCCCTGGCACACAGATGGCAGCTCAGTGAAAAATACACACGTTCAAATATTACAGTGCCAATATAACCAGGTGTGACACTATGAAGGTGTTATGGGGTGTACCTTGCTGACTTCTGGCAGTGATGCTGCTTCTGTGTTTCCTCCATTTGAGACTTCTTTAACACTCCAGCATCACAGAGTGTATTTTACTTGATAATTAGTAATGAGAAGGGTTTCTCTATAGATCAGAGGGTTACTGGGAATCAAGTTTGGCACATGGTTCTGCAGTTCTGCTTCTAATTTCTGCATTGTCAGGTACTTCATTTGCACACACACAGATGTCTGGGTTGTGCCTCAAAGCGCCCAAGCCAGAAAAGGTCCAGCAATATCCTTGGCTCCTGAGACACCATATGGTGATGTTTGGCTTGTCCTTCAGTTGCTTGGAGGCATAAACCCTTTGTGCCTTTGCAAGGAGAAATGTTCTTCCTCCACCGCCCATCAGGCTCACTGTTGAGAGGAGAATGGGGTAAGGAATAACATTTGTTAGGACCAAGGAGGAGTTCCTGAATGCTATTGCTTCTCTAAGGCTACACACATCTCTTACATGCAAGCAGTTGGATATCTGAGGTTGACCCCCTTGAATGCCTTTACTAATCTAAAATGAATTATTTTAACAATCATCTACAAATGCAGCTATAGCCAGACACTGGCTAAAACAGCCAACCGCTTCGCTCCCTGGCAGGACATGGGGCTTAAGTGGCTAATCTGGTGAAGCTTTGCAGATGGTTCTACTTTGAATAATTCATTTAAATCAGTGGAACTGCCTGCCTTGTGCAGAGCTAAATACATACATAAAATTCTGAAGAATTAGGGCAGGCTTAAGTACTCTTGTTTTGCAGAATTTTAATTAACATATGCTTTTGGGTAAGAGCTGTGTGTTCTGACAACCTGTGGAAATGGGTCAATGCCAGTGAAGACTCCTTTAGTTACTTCCAAAGCTTTAGAAATTAACCTGAAATTTTACCAACTTGTCCTGAAGCAGAGCATGAGATGAAACCAGACCCCCAATACAGGAATTTCTCCTTTCCCTTGTTAGGAGCTGGAACTTGTGTGGCCATCCTGTGACACGGCCAAGGAACAATGTGACATTCCAGCAGCCTTCCTGTGCGAGGGGACGGTACTACAATAGCAGTTGTGAGGCTTTGCTTCCGCTTCTGCCCCCTCCCAGGCCGGGCGCCGTGGTTCATCTCTCCTTGCCCCAGCATCCTGTGTGGTGTCTCTGTGTTTTACTCTCCAGTCTTACACCCAAGGTGGGGCTCAGGCACCTTTATCCTCAGCATTTCCCTGCTTTCAGAATAGTTGATACAGCAACTCTGCTATTTTGATGTTTTGATGTGATGTAAGTGTGAAGAGGGGAAAAAAAAAAATACCTTCCTTGCCTCTGGCGTACCCAGTCTCTTCTTAAAACTCCCTTTAGTTGCTCCTTCTGAGAAAACAGCCAGTTCCTGTCTGCTGTGGCCTCTGCTTTTAGTAAACCCCCTGAAACTTGCTCACTTATTCCTGGTTTGTACCATTTAGTGTGTATTGTTGTAATGCACTAATACTTCTCTTTGCTAGGAACACGTTCACAGTGTGATCGCTTCAGAGAAGAAAGTGAATTCCAGGTGTGACTGCCTGCAAACGAACTTTCTGGTTTTGGTGGGGTTGCAGGAAAGCAGGGGTGGGCTGGGCAGGGCCGGGCTGCTCCCTGAGCACCGCTCTCCCACTGCCCTGGGAGTCACAGCGCTGGAAATGGAAGCCTTGGTAAAAGCGCGCAAGGGGAATGTGGTGCTTCTGCTGTTTAGTGGTTAATTTAGCAAATGGTTAACGAAGCGGCTGTGGTGGTTTGGGGTGGTCAGAACCAGGCTGTTCTCCCTTGTGAGGGGGAGCTGAGGGCAGGAGGAGGCAGGGCTGGGGGAAGTGATGTGCAGCTCGCTCCGTGTGTGTGGCTGGGTCATAAAGCTCTTGGCACTTCTCTCCTGCCTCCGACTGCATATAGTGCTGGGCAAACTGCTAATTTTGTGATGAGTAAATTGCATTTCATAATACGTTTCTTAATTTAAAACTCCCAGGGAGTTTCCCCTGTTACAAGATACTCTTAATAGTAACTTGGGGAAAGAATGGATTTGCCTTTATAGATAAAGTGTATGTATGGGGACGCCTGCAATACAAGAGAGAAAAAGCTTGATGAAATGCTAAAAAAAATCTATAATGATGATGAAACTTTTATGGCTGGCTTGCTGGTATTTAAATCATGTTTCTTTAGTTCTGCTTGGAAAACTGGAATTGTCTTTCTCTAGAACTTGCATGCTTTGCTCTTGTAACCTGTGTGAAACTCCTCTTATGCTGTGTGGTTTTTCTTCCTTCTGAGAATTAAATGGAAGTAGCAGGGACTCTCCATCGCACATTTTCTAAGAAAACTGCTTGATGGTGACTGAAGGGCCTAAACAGATGGGTTCTGGATTCTAATCCTGCTGCTTCTGGTCATTTCAGAAGAAAATCTGAAAAAAACCTGCATGATGTAAAGATGCGTTTGATTCTATCTTGTTCATCTACTGTAAAGACCTAACGTCATTAACACAAGGAACACCTTCCCGTGCGTTGCAGGTCGTCAGATGTTCTCTCCTCGACCGACAGATATTTGTGCTTTTCTGGTCACTGCCACCCTGGGAGCTCTGGTTGCTGCTGTAATAAATGCTAATGCTTAGAGCCACTTGAGGGGAAACATTCTGTAGTTGATGATATGAATAAAAAGGGAGGCGGGAACTAAAAGTGGCAGATTGGGGAGAAAATACTGAGTACAAGCAGCTTTTGTTTCTGAGGAGCCTTGTGACCTGCTGTTATTTGGGCAGTGTGAGAGGACCTTTCAGTCGGTAGGGAAGTGCTGGCGTTTGCAGGGCCCACTGTGCTGACACGGGGAAACGTGCTGGGAACGCGCTGGCAGAGCCGTGCTGCCTGTCGTCTGCTGGGTTACGGAGCCGGCAGCAAAAGGTGCAGGGATACCTCTTCCCTCCGATGGAAGTCAGCTGCAGCCGAGTGGTGCTGGCAGCTTTTGCTCCCAGATACAGCACCGCTTTGTTCCCAACATGTGCATATATATCTACATATTTCTGTATATATATCCCCTCTGAAAGGAAAAGAGGAGCGTACTGTGGTGCGCTGGCCCGCAGTACCACTGCTGCCTTGTTGCCATGGCTTGGTAATCATATCTAGAAAGGACATCATGCAACCTTTTATTTATTTATTTATTTTAATTTGAAAGGTGACAAATGATCAACAACTTGGCCAATACAGCTAGTAATTTCTTGTGCTTCTCTTTATACAGAGATTTCCTGACAGTGCTGTGGGAGAGTATGTGTGTGTGTGTGTCTGTGTGGTGGTAGAATGTGAATTATTTTCCTTCCCAAAAAAAAAAACCAAAATTCAGGCAGCTTTGCATCAACCCTGGGTGTTGGTACATCCTAGCGAGGCTTGTACCGCTCTCCAGCAGGTCCCACAGGGCTCCCTGCCCGTTGCTTCCCTTTGCTTCTCCCTGCTCCGAGCTGAGCAGCGGCTCTTGGGGGTCTGCCATCCCCTGCACTGCTCCGCTCCCCCGAAGCACGGCACAACGGCCGGCCTCTCGTCAAGCCTTGGAGAAAAGGGCAGTCACAGTTGAGGCTCTGGACAAGGCGTCATGGCCTCACCTTTGATGGTCTGGATGGCCCCCCATGCGCATAAAGCTGTTCCCTGGAGACTTCTGAACATGCCCTCCTGGATGGGGCTGCATCTCTGAACTTGATTTGCAAATGTGCTGGGGAGCTGATCACCCAACTAAAACCCAGAAAGAAGCGATCCTACTGGGGTTTCTGCTTCCTGAAGGAACTTGTGTATATTCTTTCCTTTCTGAAGGCTGGCAGGTAACGGGTCAGTAGTGGCCCTATGATTGATCTGACGTACACAAATACACTGTGGCTGTGACAGCGTGACAGCTGGGCTTTTAAAGGGGAATAAAATAGAGAACTAGATTGTATTGCAGAAGAGAAACAAGGTGAACAAGAAGAGAAGTAGGTTCTGTTCTGCAACTCCTGCCAAAGCTAAGCTATGCAAAGTACCATAATTGCTTTCTACTTCGGTGTGTAACTTCATTTTGCCCCAGAGGTATGTATATCCAGAGGGGCTCTGCATAGCTCCTCCCAGCAATACTCTGTGTGTCCAGTTGTCTGGAGCCTTTCACGGAGGAGGACAGCATATCAGTTTAAGTGTGTTTTTCATTAGCAGGAGTATTGCTTTACTCTTTAACTTACCAATTATTAGCTATGCTCACGTTTTTAAAATGAGGCTTGTGTTTTGCTGTGAAGTGGCTGGAGGATATGAACTCCTGGCTATCTGACTGTAGCTGGTGGTGAAGCTGCAGTGCCTCATCTGCACTGTTACAACATGCATTCATTCTTTTGAAATATTTTTTATTGTGGTCAAAACACACCCTTTTTGTTAGCAAAGAAATAGCCTGTAGCAAAGAAACTCTTAAGTCTGTTTACTACTAGCCTGCGTAGGCTGAGGGTAGGTAGGTAGCACTGTGTGTGTCATAGAAGTGGGGCTGACACGCTTCTAAGGCTCCAAAGAGAAGGTGACATCCTTTCCACATCACACACCACCTTCCCTCTTCTTCCCAGCACAGCTGTTTTCCCACTTAGGAAACAGCTACAGTATTTCTTCTGATTCATGAAGATTAAATGTGCTTGGTTCAGCCTGTCAGCAGGGTGTCTTAGGCTTCTTTGAAAGGAAGATTTTAACAACAAGTGACATTTTTCTTTGCTTACAGAAAAGGTTTGGAGTCGGTTATGGTAACAGGCTTCCACTTTCACACAGGTTGCCATAGGTACTGTGCCTGCTTCCAGGGCCATCCAGCCAAGTGAGGCCCTGGAGCTCTCAACTGAAGGAGCAGTTCTCACTCTTCTTTAATTATGTATTTTGTTAACTCTTAAAATCTCTGATTTAGAGGGTGAAATTAGAACCAGGAAATATTTAAACTGAATGGAAGATGCTATTGCCTTGGAGCTCCATTTACCTGAGCTTGAGTAAAAAACAGGCTTATAAATATATTTTATCTTTTGTCAGCATGTCAGAATCAGCTGCTCAGTGTTGTTATTGCTGGCTGCACAAGAAGTAAAATCCCAATAAGCAACCATTTTCTTTGTATAGATTTGCAAAACTGTGGAGAGGGAGGAAATACATAGGAAGCAAAGCTGAATGAAGCATATCAGTACTGAGGAATCCATGAATTTCCCTTCTAGGAACTGGGTGGCAACTGGAAAAAGTAGAAGGATGTGACATAATAATGCGTAAACCTTTTCTTTGTTCTAGGCATCCTGTAAGCAGAGGCTTATACAGGACTTGTGAATTACATCACTTGGTATATTGCCTTTTGTTTAAGCTGCTTTTTATGGACCCAGCTCAGCAAGTCAGGGCTCTGGAAAGCAGAAGTTGATGAAGTTTAAAATCATTAAGCCATCTTCTGATGCCGAACTGGAAACCCAGCCCAGATTTGAATTTTCCCTCAAACCTGGCGGAGAAATTCTGAAGATGACTGAAGCTGCTGCTCTTGCTATGCATTTAAATGCATAGCTGTTTCACTTTTTTGTCTCTATTCTTGGAGCTGAAACCTACTTTAACTAAAGCTTCTGACTATCAGCTGCACATCTGACATTGTTTTTGTGGCTTGTATTTTCATATTCCTTTCTTTTCCATCTATACAAAGGCAAACAGGAAGCAGGATTTTGGGGGGGGTTGCCATATCCGTTTTGGATGTGTTTCTTGTCTGACCTTTTAAAAGGCTGTCTGTTGGCATCAGAGTGATGATAAGCAGGCATTGTTATTTCTAACCTGGGTAGCAAAGGAACTGACTCCCCTAAACATGTTACTCCAGGGAGGGGGAAAAGCCACTTTCTGCCTTTCCTGGCTGGGCTGCGACTGCAGCTGGCACTGAAAGGGCTGCAAAGGCGCTGCCCTCTAACTGAAGTGCCGAAATGAGTCGTGAAAGCAGGCCATCGCCGCTGCAGAAGGTAGCGTGGAACGGACTGCTGTTGGCCCCTGCTGCTGAGCACAGGGCTCTCTGTCGCTGCCCTGGGAGGTCTGTGCGTGGCTGCTGGGATGTGACAAGGCCCCTGTTCCAGAAACACAGTGGGAAAATGCTTTCCAGCTGCTTGTCACTGGGACTGGAACCCCACGGTTCTTCCCTCCCAGCACAAACCTAGCCATCTCTGTTGGACCTCTGCGGAGACCAGTTGCTTCCATCATTTCTGACTTGGGAGCCAGCCAGTTTTGTGCAGGACTTCCTAAATGTTTCCTGGCAAAACAGAGTCTTGTCCCTGACCTGCTGCAGGTGCCTTAATATGTTATTTGCTTTAGTTGTATAATTTGGTGCTTTGTGGGTATCAAACACTCCATGAACAATGGATAAAATGCTTTTTGTGGACATCCACGCTTATTCTTCATTGTGCTCGTAGAAAATGTCTGGAATGTGTGTTATGTACTGTAATTGTTAGTGCCTGCCACAGGAATATAGTGAATATAAAAGAGTTATTTTCTAGTAGCCTCATTTTAAAGTTGGATGGGGCTTATTTGTTTACAGATTCAAAAGAACTAAAGCAAATATGTGCTTCCTATGAAGTCCGGAGCTTGCATAAAGCATTGAGTAGAAAGGAGAGAGTGTGTATTATTGATATTACTGTCTTCTAGGTGCTTATCTAAAAACTTCAGCTGAATCACAAGTCTTGGAGTCTTTTCTTATCCTGGTCCCCAGTGCCAGCTCTGCATCTTCTTGCTGCGTGATTTCTTTGGGGAACTTCCAGCCAGGAGGATCTGGGTGTTAAAGGGCTATAAGTTGGTACTAGGCAGGGCTTTTCTTGTGGAGGGAAGGGAACTGGAGTCTTAATTCACCTTTTTGGAGATTTGTGTGTACTGCAGTGCAGAGATCCTGATGCTGTCTGTGGTGAGACAGTTTACTGCGAGCTAGAAATGCTGTGTAGCCAATAGAAAGTTTGTGTTCAGAGGCTGGAACCAAAGGTAACAGCTCCCATCCGAGAGCTCGGGAGAAGGAGGTACCATCTGCGACTGGAGTGTGAGGCAACAGTTTGAAAACATGATTCATACACTGCTTCCTCCTTGCGTTCTTGAGAAAGCAGCTGTCTAACTGAAGATCTTACTAAAGACTTGTATGAATAAATATTGAATATATGGTTTCCTCTGCTAGTTTACTAATGAAGTTGGAATTATTGATTGTGTGTAATGCTTTCTAATTCTGAGGCCACTAGTCTTAACAGGGAGGTTGTGGCTCAATTTAAACTAATGCAGTCTATTTTGCTTTCCCTCCCTTTTCTTACCAGCAGAGGTGTCTCACCGCTTCTCACAGCATCGTTGATCCATGCTGCTGTTGATGAAGTCCTCCAAACAGACTTGACTGAATTTAAGCAGCAAAGTGTGGAAACAGAGGGAGAAGGAGATGAGGAAAGGTTCACCTGTGAGTATGATTTTTTCCTTCTGTGGTTTTCCTGGAGGCTGTGTTGGAAGACTTCAGTGTTTTGAAATGTTTCCCAGAATATTTGGTGAGGCTGTTTGGCAAGCAGCAGTGAGCAGAGCTTTACTTGCTCCTGCTGGGTGTCTGTGGGATGAAAGGTGGCTGCGCGAGTTCTGTGGGCAAGACGCAAACATGGTGTCTGGAGCTCTGGACTCATTGTGTGGGTTGGCTTTCTGGAAAGAGAAACTCTCTTCCCAAAAAGAATTAATGAATGTGTCCGCTCTGCTTCCTCAACTGAATTAGTTAAGAACATTTTTTTCCTCATTAGATAATTTCACTTCAGTTCAATTATGAGTTGAGCTTTTGACCTCAGCAAAACACTCTCGGACTTCTGTGTTGTTTCAGTGGAAGTGGTTCAGCAGGACATAACCTGACCCAGAGCCGGGCTGATGCTTTTTCAGCCCTTGTGTCCAAGGCAGCAGCAACCTCTTGTCTTGAAGACTTTTCTGCCTGTCCCTTTTTTTTTGGGGCGGGGTGGGGGGGATGGAGGGAGAAGTAGGGATGCTCTCCTACAATTATATCTTTTGCATATTATTTACATATTAATATTTATGTCTAATATGCCAGGCTGATTTTTGGGTCTTTGTTATGATTTTTGGTAATGTAATCACTGCTTGATAAGCTTCTGTTTTGAAGGAGAGCTAGGAAGTAAAGAAGCTGCTCTTACCCTTAATGTTACACTGTTTTCCATTGCAACTTTCTCTCCACATTTTTCTCGGGAGCCTATTTTAATTCTTGCAGGGCCTGCAAAGGCAGGGTGCTGAGTGTGTGTAGCTCTGAGGGAAGATGGGCCAAAAGATGGGCTAAGGCAAAAAGTGTTGTTTTGTCTCTGTGCTGTCAGTGCTGGACGGAGAGTTGCTGCAGCGCTGCTTCTTCAACAAGCTTCGGGACGTCTGCCTGGAGTGGCAGAAGCAGTTGCCACCACTGAGGCCACTGAAGCGCTTCCTGCTGGTCTCCATCCACGCCATCCGCAACACGCGACGGAAGATGGAGGACCGACACGTTCTGCTCCCAGAGTTCAACCAGCTGTTTGGTTTATTGGTAAGTCTGGACAGAACTGGGGAGGGCGGTTTGTCGGCTCTTCAGCATCACTGTAAACACAATGGCCTAGTGAGGGACGGTCTGTGAAGTGTCAGAGTTTGTGGCCACAAGTTATTGATCACATCTGTGCTGGAGCAAGGAGTTACTGACTTGGATGGGGGTCTGACTGCTGCCCTCATAAAGAGAGAGATCTTCTGACCTCGGGTTTCACGTCGTAAGTGATACAGGGAGATGGGAGGTTCACTTACATTTATGTTGCTGCAGTTACAATATTCTTGTGACTGTGGTAACTGATATATTAGAAAAGAAGCGGGGAGAAGAGCAGTTGAACAAGGACACATGCCAATTAATGAGGCTGCAGTGGGACTCCATAACCAACTGTCTGCTCTTTCAATTCCAGATTAATTTTAAGGATACTGAGTGACTAACAGCAAACAAAGAAAAGTAATTCTCCTGCAAAGTACCCATTTTATCCATTTTGCACGTGGGTAAACTGACTTAAACTGACCTTACCCATGCTTACGTATGGAAGACAGCCCAGATAAAGGATCTTTGCTTGCTGGTACCACTCTGAGCTATTTTAGTTTTGAACACTTACATGCTTCCCCTCTCTCCCCGAAAAGGATGACGTTGATCGCGCTTACTTTGCGGTATTTGACGGCCATGGTGGAGTGGATGCTGCCAATTACTCAGCAACCCATTTACATGTGAATGTGGGGCTACATGAAGAGATTGTTAAGAATCCAGCTGAGGCCTTGAAATGCTCTTTCCAGAAGACAGATGAAATGTTTCTTTTCAAAGCCAAAAGAGAGGTGAGTGGGTAGAGATTAATTCCATTGTATTTAAGTAACAGTGAGAACTGTTGGACAACATGGAATTACCTAGAAGATTCTGGCAGTACAGTTTGAATCACTGACTTTCTGAAATTTTGCTACATGTAGAGGTTTTCTTGGTTAAAACTATTTCTTTTTTTGAGGGAAAACAAAATGACAATGCTTGTGAGTTCAAGATGAGTGATTGAAGAGGAATGTGATGTGGTTTAAATGATCCTGACATCCCAATTATTTGACAGAATACTTTGCTGCCTCTTTGCCTCAATTAGGCAGCCTCTAGATGTTCTGTTGTCCTACCTCTGACCTGTAAAAGAGGTTTCTGTCTTCCTGATAATACAGTCACTATCTGCCTCTTCCTCATCCCACCATTAATGCCACAAGCGATTGTAAGATGAAAAATGTATTCTGTGGTTTAAATCAGACTCTTCAGTTCATTAAGCTTATTGATCAGCCTTGATTATAATGCAGTTTAATGAGAACTCTTGTTATAGCAGTAACTGAATGCGGAAGTATTCACTGTTAACAGCTTCATTTCTGTCAATGAGGTACAAAAGAGGGACCAGCATCTTCATGAGGTCTGACTCTCACTGCTCTTACAGGGAATCTAGGACACTTGGGTGCCTTCCTTTGTTGATATCCTTACTTACATCCCTTATCCTTGGGGATTCTGTGGAGCAAGGGGTCTGTAGTTGCTAGTGGTAGTGTGGAGAATGCGAGAGGGACTGGGGATGCCTGTCTTTGTTTGTGAAATGTTCATACCACTGAAATTCAGATCCTTTTTCTATTCTATGTATCTCTGTGTGGGTCTTAGTCTCCTAGATAACTTTTGGAATTAATAGCAGAGCAGGAAGAACATAGCAGAGGCAGTATTAGCCATCTGCATGTTAGAATATGTAAGTGGTTTATTTCAAATCTGTCTAATATCTTGTACCTTTCTTCAGGTACCTGAATCACGATTGGCAAGTCTGTGGGGCATTGATATGTGATTAAACCTCCATTTCCCATGTTGCCATCTAACCTAGTAGGGCTTGTTGAACATTCATCTGAATTCCTGCTTTCTTCCGTAGAAGCTGCGGAGCGGTACCACAGGAGTGTCTGCCTTGATTGTGGGCAACGAGCTGCACATCGCCTGGCTGGGGGACTCACAGGTGATGCTCGTGCAGCAGGGAAAAGCCGTGACACTGATGGAACCTCACAAGCCAGAAAGAGAAGTAAGTCTGATACGAATTTTTTTCTCCTCTGTGTGTTGTCAGAATCTCTCTTGAAACCTTTGGGAATCAAGCCTTGGTAGGTGTTTGGTGCTTTACACAATTACATACATGGTATGGTAGGGTTCAGAGAATGGACCATTTGTTTTTTCCATCCACTCTTGAAAAGGTGATGCCTACGATTACATCCCCTTCAGTAGTCCTTACTTCAGTTCCTGCTCAGACTGTCTTTTCGAAATTTGTAGTAATTAAACACTTTCACAGCATTTTTTTTGCGTGTGTGAATTTCAAACTGTCTGTTAAAAATGAACTTTTTGAGATTAATAGCTATTTAAAATGTTAGCATAATGCAAGTCTTTCATAATATGCTATACTATCATTCAAAAGCTAGTGATAATCTACTAGCCTAACTGGTTTAAAGTATATTGCATTTTCTATATATTTTAAATAGCCAGGCATTTTATTACATGAAATCTGTTGGGGATCTTGCTAGTTTAGATAGCATTGCATGACCCTTTGCCTTCATAGCATGAATATTTGTAGTAACTGAAGTAGTTAAAGGAGTATCAATGCAAATGCTGCTGTAACCTACTCTAGATATCTTGTATTTTATTCCAAATGTGTATATATTTACCCAATTGCTGCATGAGATGAGAAGAAATGGCAGAAAGTGTACTCATTCATATGGGAAAAAAGATGATGGTCCAAAACCTTTGGAATCCTGCTTTTTTGTGGACAGGCCATGGTACGGTTGGGAAGTCAGTGGGTTGTTTCCACTAATCTTAAGTGCATGTTTCCCAGCTGGGCTCTGATACATGTGCTCGCTCTATTAATAGTGTATATACGGAAGCTGAAGCAGCTCTTGGTTTGGGGTTTTGTCTCTTTTCCCCTCTTTGATTAGATGACGAGGTCGGGAAGCTGTGGGTAGGCCTTCAGTATAAGGATTGTGTCCTGTTTTTCAGGATGAGAGGGTGCGCATTGAGACGTTGGGTGGCTGCGTGACGTACATGGACTGCTGGCGGGTTAATGGCACCTTGGCTGTTTCCAGAGCAATTGGTAAGATAAACCATCAGAATTAGCGTAGTTAAGATTAAATTTGATATAAAATACACCACCCGAGATGGTATGTTTACTGTAAATGGCATTCTCTTCAGCATCCACCAAATAGTGAACCGCTCTTACTGTCTTTGCCGTAAGGTGAGGTTGCAGCTATATAATTGTACTGGTTTTACCGTAAGCATGGAATATTGTTTTATTTTACCTACTAGCCATGGCAGTCCCAACTCTTTTATACTTCTCAGTCTTTTGCTTCTTGTAAGCATCTTTTTTTTTACTGTGGTGTTCTACAGTACCTTAACAGACGTAGAGTATTTAATTTGTAAAAGTGGAGGAAGTAATAAATGTTCATCTAGGCATCTTTGTGTTTCTGAATGTCTGCTTGGTGGGGTTTTTTTGTCCACTTTAATATATCTTTTGCTGAACTGAGAGCATAAAGTAATAAAGCCTTTGTTTTGGTTGTTTGTCCCAGGTGACATATGTCAGAAACCTTATATCTCTGGCGATGCTGACGGGGATTCATTTGAGCTGACTGGTTCCGAGGATTACTTGCTCCTGGCCTGCGATGGGTTCTTTGATGCCGTCAAGCCGTATGAGGTTGTAGACTTGGTCCTGGACCACTTAATGCAGAGCGAAGGAGTGGGTCTCCACGCAGCAGAGCGGCTGGTGGCTGCTGCAAAGGAAAACGGATCCAGTGACAACATCACGGTCCTGGTGGTGTTCCTGAGGGATCCTCAGGACATCTTGGCTGACTGTCTCAGAGACCCCAAGGGCCTTGGTGCTGGTGATGACGCTCGGAGCTCACCCTTTAATTTCCTCAGCTGTGAGGCAGCAGCCACACAGTGACAAAATGTACTTAATCCAGAACGTTCAGTTAAGTTCACGTAAGGAACTGCTTTCCACTGAAGAAGACTCTAATACAGTAGGCAAAATGTGTCAGGAAAAAAATGACAAATGGACAAACGTTTAGCAGAAAGGCAAGACTCCTTTTACTGAGTTCACATTTGTCTTCTCCTTTCTTCCCTCTCCCTTCCAAAACCCTGAGCAGATGTGGAGCTCTGTACAGCTGTCCTGTCTCTGGGAGCAGATGCTAGAGTGTGTCCAGGGCTGCTGGTCAGGTCCCTCTGCCCTGGAAGTGGTAAGAAACCGTGATATGTATAAGCTAATGGGTGAGAATACCCATTCGTGAATTCCGAGTGAAAATTTCTATTAGCGCTTACAAAGAATGCTGTATGTTGTATTTAATTGTGATGTTACTGTGGAGACTGGGAGGAGAGAAGCTGTCGCCATTGCAGAGGAGCTTGGTCCTGCCTGTGGTCCCTGGGGACGGGCTCGGTGTGTGAGGGGCTGGGTGACACCACTCTGCTGCCTAAGTTCCTCCTGTTCTGTACCAAAGATGATATGAAATGAGGCGGTCTCTCTGTTCGGAGACAGTCGTTTGTGTGTGTATGGAGAGGAGAAAATGAAAGTGAATGCTCCAGAAAAAGAGCAAGAAATATCCCAGGCAAAATGATACAGAATCACCTGCTTCTGGGATTCTCTAGTTTATAAACTGGAATCCAGTATTTAACTGCACTGGATTGTTTCTCCCTCACAAACACGCTTTATCGGCTATTTGGCAGTCTGGAAAGAAAGGACCCTTATTGTTGTATTTGAGAGAGATCTTTACAGTATGTATACTCTAGCAGTTAACTATGCTCTGTTTCTGCCACTTTTTTTGTGTACTATATACAAAGGAGAATTTTATTTTTATTCTAAGCATTTGTTTATTTACTGAACTTTACAGTTGGAGGAATTTTTTGCAGTGTTACTTTATTTTGTTGTGGTTTTTATTTAAACTAGAATTTTAAAGTGGCTGTGTCTTTATTACCTGTGTTTAAAAACTGACTACCCTCAAGTGCCTTAAATATTTCACCCAAGGATTGCTGGCTTCCTGTCATATCCTGGTGAGCCGGTTTATGGTGGTTTTAGAATGTGATTTTTTTATTTCCTTAAAACTGGTGTCTAATGCACTTAAATATTTCATTTTTGTGAATGATTGTAGTGGGAACTAGGTTTCAAGAAAACATCTTGTCCATTCTTGCCAAATCTTGTGGCTTGTAGTAGAAGTTTCACAATAGTGAGGGTGACTTACCCCCCGCCTGTGCAAAAAGCGCTACTGAGTTAATTATAAAGTAACAATCTGAGTCATCATGGCTTTTGTTTAAAAACAAATACGCTTCTGACCTTCACAGGAAATGTAATAACAGGAACTAGAAACAGTTTAGTACCAGGTTTTGATTAATAGATGTTTAATTTGGCCATACTTCATGAACTTTTTGGGTCTAGATAACTTTCTAAGGAGATGTGAAGCTGAGGTGGGGATGGAAGACTCGTAACGAGTGCGTATGTTGTTTGTGCCTGTCGTGTCCGTTCGGTGCTGGGGCTCCTGGCCGCCTGGACACAGCCAGAATGAGGGTGTTACTAATTCCTGTGTCCGAACAAGAAGTGCTTTGTGTCTGGCAGCACCGCTGTGTGCCTCCTTTGGAAGCGCCCGGCATTGCAGTCTTGGTTAAAGTGTGTAGACCACGGAGGATGCTGCGGGAGGAGGTGTAGGCAGAAGAGATGGCTGACAGGGAGGACGGAGCAGCGCTGCTGGGGTCTGCAGGGACGCTGGGTCCTTGGCTGGCGTGGGGCCCTGCAGGTACCCACGTGCCAGGGCTTTGAGCTGGATGGTAGGGTTTAACGCAGCACCGCCTCGGTGAGCTGGTTCCACACCAGCTCCTCGGTCACTGCCTTGTTCTGCCGTGCAAGGGCAGGAGCCTTTCCTCTGAGGAGACTGGAGGCGCTTCTCCATCCTGCATTTTGCTGTCCTTCCGTCAGGCGGGGAGGCTGGCTGAGATGGCAGCTGGGGGTAGCTATTGTAGTGAATGGCTACTAGTGAATTTTTGTAGTGAGCCCACACCTGCTAAGGAAGCTTCAGCCTTGCCTAGTGATCCCTCTGGATTCACCATCTCTTCGATTTCTAACCCAGGTAGTCAGTGTTGTGCTAAATTCTGATGACCACTAGTGCCTCTTCATGTCTTGGAAACAGTTCTCATTATTAATACAGAAAGGATCATACAGAATTGTTTGATTTCACTACTATCTGAGGTTTATCAGGAGAGGGGGAAGCTATTGTATTCATGAAGGGAGGTGTGAAATGTTGGTAAATTCATAGTATCGTTTAGTTTCTGAAATTTGCCAAACTTCCTGAAACATGGAGGGAACTGAACAAGCCAAATTCTTTGTAATGTTCCTTTTATTTCAGCCTTTCTGGGGCAGATCTGCATTGCGGAGGAGAGAAAATCCAAGTCTTTCAATGGATACTTACATCTATGTGAGAATATCCTTACTTGGTTCAAATTTGATAGTTTTTTTTTTTTTTTTTCAAATGGGACTTTGATAGCACTTGGAGAAGCCACGAGCTGTAATGTGTAATACTGTTAGAAGAAGTGTCACCGGGGTGGGTGGGGAGGAGAGGCGTAGGCAGTCCCAGAGAGCAGTTATCCCATCCCATGAGCTCTGAAACACATCAGCCCCCCGGCAGGGT
>JAOXNO010000006.1:18298265-18319747 GCA_028565335.1 Limnodromus scolopaceus | reverse complement strand
TTTGTCAGAGTTAGGTTGATGGTTGGACTAGATGATCTTTAAGGTCCCTTCCAACCTAGAAGATTCTATGATTCTATTTTGTGGTGTGACCCGTCAGGGCCTGAACTCGCAGAAGCTGCTCGGTGCCGCTGGATTAATGTGTTTTCGGGGCTGTGCCTGCTGCCACCAGAGCACAGAGATAAACAAAAGGCAGCTGTGTTGGCAGCAGGGAAAATTCAGCAAGATGCAGCTTTTGTCAAACAGAAGAGGACAAATCAATAGGAAAAGAAATGTTTTCAAGCTTCTTGGAATGCAAACAATGGAATAAAAAAAAACAGCCTAGAAGAGTTGGCAGCGCTCTGTCAGCTTAAAACCACTGTTTTAAGCAAAAGAATTTGGCTGCTTTGTAATGTCTGCTTTATTTTGTTAACAAACTCTTCTCAGTCAGGGTTTCATGTCTTCTTGTTGATACGTGCTTTTTAGTCTGAGGAGAGAAGATACATTCATCTCCTTAGAAAGTTAAATATATCTGGGCTTTATGACTAGTTAGATTATGATTATTGAATTTTCTCTCAGCTATTAAGCCTGATTACTAATTTCCAGGAGATATTAATATAGCAAGTACTGAACTTATTAATGATTAAATGGTTCTGGATTTCCCTGCACAAGAGCCTTTCCCAATCTAGCCGATCTACTGCAGTTCATTGCCCTGGGGGTGGCAGTGCCCCAGGCCATGGAAGGTGGGAGCTGTCTCCCTGCAGGAAGCATTTATCCCTTTACCTAAGGAAGGATGGCTCCTTTGGGTGTCTAAGGATAAAGAGATAATCGCTAGGAAACCAGAGGGACCTTCTCAGGGCGATTAAATACTATGAGTTCCTCTTTCGCATGTTGCCCTTTCTAACTTCAGTAGAAGGCATTTTGCTTAGTACTGGCTGATTAATGGTGCTTGCTTTTTTTTTTCTCCTTTTTTCTTTCAGTGTGTTTAATAATAGCAAGATGTTTATTTTGTTGGGGGTTAAAATTTTATACTGCCAAAAATAAAGGCCAGTATGAAGTTTTAGCTTTAAGTACTTTTAACTTCCTTGAACTACTTCTAACTTCCTTTTTTGAAAGTCAGTCCTGCTGTCTCCTCCGTATTCTCTTCCCAGTTTGCTTTTTCTTCCATCTCTTATGTCCTTTTGCATTGTCAGCCCCCTTCCCAAAATGCTGTAAACTCCATTGGCTGTTAAGACAGTTAAGTTGCCCTTTTATGATCTTAATTTCATCTGTGTTCATAGTGAATGGGGTGGGTGCAGTTTGGAGGCTGCAGCACCAAGAGAGTAGGAAGTACCATGGCAGGTAGGAAGATCAGAGACTGCCACAGCTGTTGGGTCTTTGGCATCCACCAGTACTGGACACCTACAGAGAAAATGCCGTTATTTGCATGTTGTTCCATAGGAACACTTAAGCTGATTTCAGGTAACAGTAGCTCAATATGGAATATAGGGCTTCAGAAATAGTCTTGTCTCTGTATTTCCTTGTTCCTGCAGATTGATTGTGTTCTCAAACGTTTGCACTGTTTAGAGTGAGGGAAAAAGTTTTCTGCCTGCCTTTGCCCCCTCTGCTCTCTCCTCTCGCCTGGTGACGGAACCGGCAGGTTGGTGACCCCAGCAAACGCCGGGGCTGCTCAGCCCTCGCTCAGTCTCTGCTCTGCGCGATAACCTCGGTCCTCTGCTTAGTTAGTGGTAAGTTAGACCCCTGTAACTACTCCTGCTGACTCAAAAATGTGTGTTCTTATCAGTATTAAACCAGTACAAGAGCAGAACTGTTGTGCTAGGCACGTTTCTTGCTACTGTGTTGGCTAATGAACCTTGAATGAAAGTAAGAGGGCCAGTGATTTTGAAATAGGAGCCGTTAGCCAAGTGTTGTAGAGTCGTAGTCCTTATTTATTTTGTATGCTAATCTGCACCTGTGACCCTGAGCAGAAAAGCTGCAGTACAGCAGGTTTTATATGCTGTGGCTTAACCAGTTATCTAGTATCTTAAAAATCTTATTTAAGCTGACTGGTTTTGTGCACAGGTCAGAAACCGGTTGTCATTGATCATTAAATGCTATGCATATTGTACATTCATTTACATGGGTTGTTCTAATAGTGCTTGTGTGTATTATGCTACGTTACCGTATTTTTTATATATCTGTATGTATTGCATGAGGTTTAGTTGTTGGGTTTTTGTATTGTCACTTTTGTACTCACACAGTGCCTCATGTATCTATTTGCATATTGCAAGAAGTTGTTTCAAAGCAGTGATTGGAAACTGGTGGGGACAAGACTCTCCGCTGTAGGATCTGATGTTTCTGAAGTATTAATAAAGTGTAGTGATTTGAAGCATTCTTTGTTTCTTTTCTTAAACATATTTTTCATTCTAATACTTCAAGTAGCTGGATCTGCAGTGGTCCCACTGCACATTTTTGAGTGGTCACCTTGTCACTAAATCTGCCTTCTTCCAGGGAAAAGAGAGTGTTGGGAGCACGAGAAGGGAACCTGGGATCACAAAGCACACTTGCTTGAAAAGATGAGGTCACTAAAACCACCTTAGAAATGGACAGTGTGCCGCCAGTTCCTTGATGTGATCTAAGTTTTCTCTCATTGTTTTTACCAGCTAACAACAGTCATCGTGCAGGTGAAGTCTGATGCACTGCCTGATGGCTTACGGTACCGGGGTGATGATCTGAACAGCCCTGTTGCAGCAGAGACGGTGACGGTTGGTTGTTTACGTGCACACTTGTTAAAGACGTGATCTGTAACCGCAGAACGGGAAGGATGGACAGTGAATTCTCGGAGTATGTTAGGGTTAATTTAGTACAGAACACAGAGGAAGTTTTGAGACCGATGGTGACTTTCAAAATACCAGTCTGGCTTGGAAGCTGATCTCTGTGATTGTTTCTGAGGTGCTGGTGTCGTATCCCCCAGAAAGGAAGGTGTAAGGAGAGCAGGACAGAGACCAGAGACTCTACAAGGGGCAAGTTTAACAGTCCTGGGGGTCTGAGAGGTGAGTCTGTTAGGCAATTTGTCTAAATTCTATTGTATTTATCCTAGTGAAGAAGAGAAACTAAAATCTGGTAAGAGCCCAGAAAGCTGCATCGGAGGGAAGCAGATAAGGTATTTGTTGAAATACAAAAATAACCATAATCAGTTGTCAGGCAGATTCTGCTCAAGATGCTGTGGGCATACTTGAATCTACTTCAGATCAAACCTCACGTCTCTTGAAAATATCTTCCATTTCATGGTTCTAAATGTTTTATTGGTTTGGTTGTTTGTGGTTTGTTTTTTTTTTTAACAGTAAGAATTCCGGGGGTGAAAATTCACTTGTAGTAATCTCTAGAAAAGTAGCAAATTCTCAGAGAAGCGTAGGTTGGGGGTTTGCATGCCTGGGTTTAGCAGCAGTTTCCCAGCCTGTGGCTCAGGTGGCTCCCTGGGGAGCAGAGGCAGCAGGAACCGCTCTTCTGCCCTGTTTCCCTGCAGCAGCTACGGGGACCCAGCGCCCAGGTGACCCCCCCCCAGGCCAAGGCACCACGGCTGCTCTGCTGATAGCGACAGAGCTGTGTCCTGTGGGCACCTTTGGTGCCTCCCGACAAAGGGTGCTGTCTGCCCAGAGCTGAGTAGTTCCAGCTGCTGCTGAGAACGGGATGGACATGGCTGGTGATTCCCCCTGCTGGTGCCCAACATGGGCTTTGCTGTCTCCATTTGGTCAGGAGGAGGTGAAATCCAGGTGTTGCTGGTGCTTGTTGGCTGTGCTGTCTCACTCGGGAGGGTTTTCTCTCTCATCCAGCAGATCTCAGCAGCTCATGTGCTCAGCGTGGGGCGCGCAGCCAACCTTCTGCTCTGCGATACCAGTCATCTGCAGTCTCTGCTGCTGGGGAGGCGAGCAAGAAGCGATCAATAAGCCCGTGGAAATGAATGTAAAACTTGGATTTAAAGCTGCATGAAGCTAAACGTACATGCCATTGATGGGGTTTATGACACAGAAGCGTTACCCACCCCCATTGTTCGAGCAAGCAATAACAAATCTTCATGTCCTCTTTAGCCATCCCCAGCTGATGTATGTTCCTTTGCGGACAATGTGCTGTAAAATCCGTAGCCCCTCATTTCCTAGACTGTAGAAAGCAATGAAATAATAGTGGTGATGAGGCAGATGTTTCTGTTTCAGCCTGAATTAGTGACTGTCAAACACAGATGAGGGCTGCTTAATTCTCGTAGAGCTGCTCAGTTGACCTTGACTAGTATTTGCTGGTTTCATCCAGGTTCTCCAGGAAACTTTACTGGGGCTGCTGTGTGGAAATTAGTTCTTGAGCTCTACCAGGTCGGTCTGGAAATTGCCTGTCCTCTGCACCCAGGGAATGGAGTGAGCAGAAGTGTCTCTTCAGCTCTCTGGTAATGCAGACTGCACATCTCTCTGTTCTCACAGAATGTTTTCTGCATCTAGATCACGTTTGCTCTTCAGGTAGCACTAATGTAGATTACAGGCTTTCATGGTACTGTCTCTATTTTTTTTTTTTTTTTTTTTTTTAAGAAATCAAGCATAACCTTGAATATGTTGTGCAGAAAGGTGCTTGCAAATGGCGTGTGGAGACTGGTGGGTATTTACCTGTTTCACCAAATGGATAATGCAGTTGTGCACGTGTAGCTGTGCAGATGTCTTACAGTCAGCATCCCGTACATAAAACTTGGTTTTTTCAAAGCGTTAAGCTGTACTTGAACTCTTCTGGTTTGCATATCTAACGAAACCTGTTACCTGGTGCATTTCAGCTAGTTCTTTGTATCTTGGTAGATGCTTTTTGGTACTTGTGTTTTGGTGTTGGTTTGTTTTTTTTACTGAGTTAAAATGTTTTGAAGTTTAGGTTTGCCACGTTCTCATGTTGTTATGTTGAGCTGTTTGGAAGGAATCTTAAGTTCTCATTAGAATGAGAAAATATTTAAATGTTTAAACGGTGCAGCTGTTATCTAGCCTTGAAATAGAAGTAGCTCTTGGAAAGAAATATTTTGAACATGCCTTGACAAACACAAACCTGCTCATTTTGTACAGGAGTTCGCTGTCTGCTTGAGGCACCGAGCAGGGCAGAGCCAGCCCGTCCGCAAGGCCTGGAAGAGGGAAATGCAGGTACCCGGTGGTGGGGGCGGCACTTCGGGGGGTCCAGTTCTCCCTGGAAAAGACCGCAGGAGTCACAGCGAAGGGGCTCATTTCCCACAGCACCTTCCGTGCTGCAGGGCCGGCACCTCCCGGAGGGAGCGGGACCCCCCTCTGCCCGGCCCGGCCTTTCTGCGGCCCCGACCCCCCGGGACCCGCCGCCCGGCGGGGCTGGAGCCGCTCCCGGGGCTCCTGCCCCTAGAGGGCCCCCTCCCCCCTCCGGCCCGAGCCTCCAGCGGCCCCGGGAGCGGGGACGAGAGGTCGCCCCTCGCCCCGAATCCTTCCAGAGCCCGCTCCTGCCGGGTCCTGCCCACAGCGCCTCGTCTGCGGGCAGGGACGGGCAAGGGGAGCGGGGGGGTTTCTCCAGGTGATTGTACCCCCCTTCCCTCCCTCTGTCTTTTAAGAAGCCGCAGTGTTTCTGGCACTAGTTCTGTGGTTTGCTTTTTCCTGGTTAAAATTCCAGTGGCTGGTTGGGGCCGGGGTCCCGCTGTCCCGCACCAGACCCGGTAACGGGCAACAGCAGGAATCTGGGGGAGTGGGAAAAGCCTTTTAAAGGGGAGGCAGGAAGGAAGTCAAGTGTGTAAAGAGTGTGACTAAACTATAGGTCAGAATTATATTCTTTTTGCATCCCTTAGTGAAGATTTAAAAAAATCTAAAGCCTGGTTTCTCTCTATATAAGACCTGAAAGGTGTTTCTCTGTGTGTTTATCAGGCTGTCGGAGATACCAGTTCCTTCACCAAACCAGGACCTGGTGTCAGTGTGGGGAAAGGAAAAAAAAATTAAACAATAGACCAGAAGGCACTTAGGCTTTCTGTGTCATTAATTATAGTTGTTTAAAACCTTGTGCAAAGTCTATGCTTGAAGATGTTCTAATTTATAATTAATCCAAGCTGCTGAGGATGGATGTAATTGCTGGGTTACAGGCAGGTAACGCGGGTTGGGCCACTGACGTCAGGTGTTTCACCCGGTTTCTTCCTGTAGGTACAGCCGATGCCATCCAGCTGTGCCAGCAGCTGGGACAGCCAGCGTGGGGGGAGCCGGGACGCACGTCGAGAGTTCTCCCCGGCAGACAGAGCTGCCCAAATGCCATTGGGCCCTAAAGGTACCGTGTCCTTTGTGGTGGCTCCCAACAGAGTCCTGGAGCAGAGCCGCTGCCGGGAGGGACTGGGGCGGGAGAAGGAATTCAGCGCTGAAATGGCTCTGCCAGCTCCCCCCTTCTGACACCTCGAGTCCCCCCTCTTTCTGGAGGCGCAGTCAGCTGCAGTTGAGGCAAAGGTCAGATTCAGCAGCGTGGGCAGGGTTTGCTGTCGCGTTGGTGAGTCTGCTTTTAGAAACACAATGTGATCCTCCCCCTCGCTCTGTCCCACCCTGCAGTGGGTTTGTATCTCTTCAGAATGTTGGAAATATCACATTGTACACGGGCAAGCTTTCCTCTTACTGCAGAGCCAGAGCTGATGGTGTGTGTGGGTGACGGATGAGGGCACAGCAGTCGATGGCAAAACCCTGGACGCATTTAAAGTCTCATACAGTGCGTTTGGGGCTGCGGGCTGAGCCATTGAGGCAGTGCTCCTGCCACACGCTGCAGCGCATTCTGACCAGCAGGTCATGGGGAAGGCATTTCAAGTGCTTAGTTTTGGACCGACACCGAAACCTTTGAAAAACAGTTTAATATAGTTCCCGCCCCTCCATTATGTTTTTCCCCCTGGAAATGTTTATAAGGCTGGTTTTTGCTTTAATTTTAGCATCTCAACTTGTGTCTTGGTTTTGTCTGCTTTCTCAGGTAAAGAAATCACGTATTGGTATTCTCAGTCTTAAGCCCCTTTGTGACTGGTGGCCTTTAATTTTTTATTTGGTAATGGTGGCAAGAGATTGGGAAGTGGCTGCTTTCTGTAGGGTAAAAGAGACAGAGAGGGGATCCAAGCAATTTAGTAGTTTTTACTTCAAAGTAGTTTAAGGAAAGATTAATGAATAAATCCTGATATAAACACTAATGAAAACTGTTTGTTTCTTCCCCTTAGTAATAATCACCTTTTGTAATGGGAAGATACGCTGCAAAGGCCTGTCCCTACCATTAGAAAACTGTCTTCTAATTTTTTCTTGTTAATGAAATGTTAAGTCAATGAGCTATTCCCAAGCAGCCCTCGGCCAAGCCGGGGCGTGCATTAGCGGGCTAATGGTGCTGCTGAGGGCGGTGTGTCTGATGGCACCCCCTGGGAGCCGGCTCCATCACATCCTCCCTGTCTCCGACAGCATCCCCCGGGAGCAGGCTCCATCGCTGGGCACTTAGTGCTGGCCTGAAGCTCGTGCCCCCGTTGCCCCCTCGGGAGGATCTCTCCTCCAGCTGGGAGAGCTCCGCCAGGAGCTTTGCTCTGTTGCCGTCTTACTGCTCTCACTTCCAATGTACATAACTGTAACTTCTTTCACTACTCTTTAATGAAGAATTAAAAAGGAAAGGCGAAAAGCCATCACATGTATGAAAAATTGAAACTAATCTGTTTTTCAGTCTTCACCACAGAATTTAGAGACCTTGGATTTTTAGTGAAATGGAGCCTGCACACATCCTGGGCTGATGGCAGCTCTGGGAGTTGGCTGGCATAAATCAACACAATTATGCCAGTTGGCTGGCATAAATCAACACAGGTCCTGGGACTGGGACTCTGCTGGTGACCAGAGCGTGAGCCTGTGGTGGGTACAGAAGTTGGCAGCCAGCAGGAGCGGAGCTGCTGGGGCTCCAGGGTTGTTTGAGAAGCTGCACGATGGATGAGCTGGGGTGTGGAGGGGAGACCACCGGGGCTGTGCTTTGCCAGAGGAATGGTGTCAGTGGAACCACAGCCCTGGAAGCGCTGCCCTTGGGCAGCAGGAGATGCTGCAGCCGCTGCAGCGAGAGGCCGGGCTGCGGGAAGCGGCTGGAGAGGGGTTTTCACAAGGACCTGTTGTTCGGTCGCTCAGATTGTATCAGCGTTCTGTCTACTGAGAGGGATTTGGCCTTTGGGTTTGCTTTCAGCTTTATTTGTTTTTGCCTGTTCTCAGTTCTGTTTGTGAATACCAATATTCTGAATCACTTGGAGCAATTTCTGCCTTCGTTAGAGACTCCTTCCAGCTCCCCTTCCCCTGTCTGTGGGCTGCTGCCTGCCCCTGCCTCCCCCTGTGCCTCCCGGTGTTTCCGCACCCCTCACCGCCCGCAGCCCTGCAGTCGAGCATCTTCAGCCGTATTAATCTATATCACACCTTTGGTTCTTTGCAGGACTTGCCTCCTGCACCCGACCTGTCCCATGCTGTCCCTGCTGCTTCTGGAGCGTGTTCCCAAGCATTCGAGATGGGGTGTGAGGCCATAGTTCATCCCAGGCCTCAGCAGCTCTGCTCGGAGCTCAGGGTGACGTGGTTCAACCAGAAAACTGGGCATCCAGGCCCTGCAGTCTGTTCCTTCTGGGTCATCCTGGGGAAATCCACCTGCCTATTTCTGTCTTTGTTCCCTTGATCTACCCTGGTGTTTGAATTGTCTGTGGTATCTACACCAGCCAAACAGGACTATGTTTCTGAAAACCAAAACTAAAAGATGCGATATCCAACCACTAAGATTCTGTGTGTGTGTGTGTGTGTGTGTGTGTGATATGAAAAAAGAAGTAATTGTATGGTTCTTCAATGGGCATTCCTCCCTGAATTGCTGAGCTCTGGGCGCTCGAAAGCTTGTGCATAAGGATTTCTGCAAATCAATAAGAGGAAAATAACCTGGGAAGGAGGATGGGTCTCTTATTACAGCACTAAGTGTCGATACTGTAGATGTCTTAATGCCAGTTAATGACTGTCCCTAATGGTATTCAAACAATGTACATTTGCTTTAGCTGCTTTCAAAGTCCAGATGAGCTGCTCGGAGCTCTCTTAATGATGCGAATTATTTAACGCTCATTTGTATGCAGTATGCTCCTGCTTTGAAAGTGCTTCACGGAATTCAAGCCAAATTAAGCCTCGCAGCTCCACTGAAGTCAGTGCTTGTCTCTGCATCTGCTGGTCGCTTTTCTTCTTGGTTTTGCTCGAAGAGTTAACTTCTTGTGGTGTTGTTTTTATTTCTCTAAAGGTAATATCTGCAAAGGGGTTTAGTTGCCCTTCTCTCTTCCCAGTAAAGGAGCTGTAAGTACAAACACAGTTCTCACGTCTCCCTTTGAACCCCTGCGAAAGGAGGACAGGCTGAGCAGAATATCATTTGTGTTCTTTTCTTTCCTCTATTTTGCACCTCTGAAGCACAGTCTTGGTGATATCTGGCAGTTCTCCTAAAACTCATCCTGCAAAGAATCTCTGCCGCCTGATGTGTGCAAGTGGCCGGGTTCCTCCCCGTGGCCCGTTTCTGGAGGAACACAGCGTGAACCCAGGGAGGCCCCGGCTGTGTGTGATCCTGCAGGTTAGTTCTGCTCGGGGTAACGGTGTCGGGATGCGCTTCCTGACGGCTGAGAGCAGTGTGGTGTGGGAGCCCCACCTGAGAGTCTGAATTCCAGTGGCTGCTGAAGGGTGGAGCAGACAGTCTCAGTTCAGGCATATAATAAGTGATTAGTGTTGGACTTCATAACCATAATATTCTTGTAATTTTTAACTCATCCCAGCTATGTTTTTTACGCACGCGCTAAAAGAAAATAAAAAAATCATCTGCTGTCATATCATTCACTCCCCCTGGGTGATGGGTAGGGGTATGATTTTCAGCTTACAGCACAGATCCACAACCATCTACTGCCCGTGTGGAGGAAGTGGGAGTGGTGGAAACGCGTCCCTTCTAGCTGTGCGTGTCACTGGCACGGGCTGTTCCTTGTCAGCTGTCGGACATTCCCTGCAGCACGGGGATGGGGTGCGGGAGCGACGGGTTCATTTCCCGGTTCCACAGCGGGTGACTCTAGAGGCCCCGTTTTCTGTAATATTGCCACAGTAGGTGCTGCTGCCCCTCTCCCCTCCTGCAGGGCTCTCCTCTGCTCACCCCGTGTTCTCTGCAGTTCTCTGACGTTCTCCTCCTCTCCCTCCCTGCTCCTCACCCATCCCTTCGGCAGCATCTCTCCTTCTCCTGCCCGGACGGATATAATCCCCGCAGGAATGTGGCCACGGGGCTCTGCAGGGCCCGGCTGTGACTGCAGAGCTCTGGTGGCGGGTGCGAAGCAAGAGCAGAGATCTTGCCTCCCCGGCAGCGAAGGGCTGGGGGTTTGTGGGCTGTTCGGTGTGTGTCAGGCTGTTCAGGGGGTGTGTGTGTGTGTGTCAGGCTGTTCAGGGTGTGTGTGTGTGTGTGTCAGGCTGTTTGGTGTGTGTGTGTGTATGTCAGGCTGTTCGGTGTGTGTGTGTGTGTCAGGCTGTTCAGTGTGTGTGTGTGTATGTCAGACTGTTCGGTGTGTGTGCTGGGCTGTTCGGTGTGTGTGCTGGGCTGTTCGGTGTGTGTCGGGGCCGTCCAGCCGGCGCATCAGAGGAAAAACAGAGACCAGACTTTTCGACTGCGTGTGCTGTTTCCCTGTTCATTGTGTCTGGGTGACGTATTCTCTGCCTGTGGTTTTAATAAATATCTCTCATAGCTACTTTCTTCTCCAGTCCCCCTGGGACAGCTCTTTCCAATGCAGAGAGGAAAGAGGAGGGAGAACTTCACGTGGAGCATCTGAGAAAGCTTTAACTTCACCCGTGTCTGTGTGAAGCTGCGGTGTGTTGCACAGCCCTCACTCAGTTTGAGTCGCACCAAGCTCCCTCATTTAATCCCATTAACTCCTCTCCCCTTTCCTCTCTGTGTTTATGTGTCCACAGAGCATTGAAAAGTGTTTGCAAGGAGGATCCCAAGCCACTGCTAGGAGCCAAATTTGTGTTGGTTTCTAATAAGGTTTTGCCTGTAGGCTGTTGCTGTGGTTTAGAGTAGCCTGGAAATTTCGACAGGGATGTAGGGAAAAAACCCACCCAAAGATCACGATTGTGTGTTGGGAAAGTGAGTTTTGTCCTGTGTAGTAAGTGCCCATCCTAACCCTGCTGGAGCAGAACAAACCCCCTTTTCTAGCAGAAACCAGAGTTGTTGTTAATTAATGTCTTGCTGAAAACGAAGTCTCTGCCATCTGTTCCGCCCCCTCACTACGAATGCCACTCTCGTTATGTTGATTATGTAATTAAAAATGAAAATATATTTTGGTAGAGTGCTGCATAGGCATCTGTGCTGATTCTTCTGTTCCCGTGCGCTGTCCCCTGCCCCCACCCCATCAGGAAAGCAGAAGGTGACAATTGTTGGACCTCTGGTCACCTTATCCCTGGGCTGCGGTGCCGTGGGGGGAGCAGCCGCTCCGACCCCCCCCCATCAGCCCTTCCGGAGCCCTGGCCATCGGGTTCGGGAGAAATCCCTGGCAGGACCCTGCCCTGTACACTGCAGCTGCCTTAAGCTCTCCTGAGGGGTGAACTTGACTCCAGAAGAAAAGTGATAAGAAAGGGGGCTGGTGACTTCCCAGGCGATGGCCTGACCCCTGAGCTCCCGTCACAGACCTGGGCTGCCTCTGTCCCAGGGTGGAGGGAGAGGGAGAGGAGGGGCCGCTTTCCTGTAAGTGGGTTGGAGCAATTACCCAGGGCTCTTACAGCAAATGAAGTTGTCAGCGTGAGTCACATTCCTTTTTTTCCTCACTGCCAAGTTTTAGGCAGTAACCAGACAGAGGGAGGCAAAAAAAAAAAGGAAAAGCAACAATGGGGAAAAGTTGAACTGAAACAACCCTTCGTTCAGGGTATTGTTTGACGTTTTAGTTCTGATTGTACGTAGAGATAAAGGGTCTATAAATATCCTGTCTGCTGAAATTCCTTATCGCAGGATCCTATCCTTGCTCGCCTGTCAGCTGAGCAAATAGGTTAGGTTCTCCCTAATTACATATGCAAATACAAACCCCTGATTATGTCCCTGTTCCGCCTGGAATGGAGGCCAGGTCACTGGGAAGGACGTTAACCTTTGCTGGTTTTACTGGGGGGTGCCCCGGTCCCAGGAGAGCGAGTGGCACATCCCACCGTGAGGGCTGCATGGGGCTGGGGTGAGCAGGGGGACGTTTATCTGAGGGGCTGGAGGAGATAAAAGCTCCTTCTGACACTTTCCGAAACGATCTCAGCAGCAAGTTCTGTTTAACAAACGGCTGGAAGCTTTTCTGCTCCGCTCTGGAGCTTTTAATGAAGCATTGTGATTCCCGTTGTGGCCAATTGTGTGACACGTTTATTATCACTGGTATGCAGAGCGTTTTTTAATGTCTGACAGCTGGAGAAAGAAGTATTTTGTGCATTCAAACTTTCAGCACAAAGCTGCTGTTTTCCATTCTGCCTTTGTCTTTTATTCTTGCTGATGCAAATCACCGAAAGACAGAACTGATTAAATTACGTTTGTTTACTTTTTCCTTGATGATAATAAGACACAGCCTGCCTTTCATGAAAGACAGAAACAGAGGATGTGAATGTTCCTACAGTATTTCTAGAAGGGTTTTTTTATCCTTACAATATAAAGGCCTTTATTTGCTTCTCATGTCTTGATTTATCAGATAATGTGCTCTTCCTGGTGTACGTGGAGTAAGAATAGAGCAGCGAAGGACAGTCAGCAATGGATCCCACTTGGAAAGCTTCTGTCTTGTTATTTTTGTTAATTCAGCAGTGTAAACGATGGGACCACATCACAAAACAAACACAGCGAGATACTTCTGTCCTTCGCAGCGGGACCGCCTCCGATCCTCGCTGCAGCTGCACAGAAAGTCCCCTCCAGCGCGGCGGTGACTGGTTTGGTGCTGGGGAGAGACCAGCACCGAGGGGCAGGGCCGCAGGATGCGGGGTGCTCGGGTGAGTAAGGCGCGTGTCTCCCGGGGTGTGCTGGGCGCTCCTCCCGAGGAAGGCTCCTGCCTCCTCTGCCCGGCTCCTGCCGTCTGTGTGCCAGGGAGAAGGGCCTGGGTGAGGAGCCGTTGCTGGAGGGGAGATGGCAGCAGCAGGTCACCGGGAGCGGGAAGGTTTGGGGAGGGGTAAAGGGCAGAAATCGGAGGGGAAGAGGACGAGCAGAAGGGAGGTGGTGAGGAAGTCTCTGTAACGCTGCCCTTGTGACTATTTTTGTCCTGCATTTTTCCAGAACAAAGTGCAGCAAAGGATGGCAAAGGCAAAAGAAGAGTCTGAAGCTTCTCAGCAGCGTAGTCAAACCTCCCTGTTCGACAGACAAAACTGGATTTAGGGAGTGATTCCGCGTGGCAGCAGAGCCAGACCTCATGGACTGCCGGGATCAAAAAGGACACTTCTGCTGCTGGCCCTGCTGCCTCTTTGTGCAGGTCTGGGGCTTGTCAGCCCCTTGAGCTCGTGTGGCTCAATAAACTGTAAAAAGATGAATTCAGCAAAAAATATACCAGCCCCGGAAAGGAGGAGAGTTGGGTACTGTGGGAATGGAGCCTGGGACTGCAATGAGAAGTACGAATGGCAGGGTTTTGGAGGACTTGGGGTGTGCTGGGGGGCACTTTGCTGCTGTTCTGCCCCGAACCTGCCACTTCTCCCAGGTGGCACGAGGTGTCGGCAGCCTGAGGGGGGAGAGAGGGGATCCTCAGACAGTGGAGGGGATGGAGGGAGGTGCAGGAGCCCAGGAGGACACTGCCATGGGCGAGCAGGGAGGAAGAGGAACCAGGGAGGAAAGAGGACACTTTCAGAGCCACCACAGAAGGTGGCTGCCACAAGCACCAGGCAAATGCCTGAATGCATGGCAATGGTCCCATTTTCCTGATCTGGCTCTTAAAGGGTTTGCCCTCCTGTAGCTGTCCCTGAAGGAGGAGTCCTGTTTGTGTCCCTTAGGTACACATTTCTCCAAACTGGGATTTGATAAGAGCACAGATCCTGCATTCTTGCTATCTGCGACAAGAGGCAGTAAAAGCTGTTTGGGATTCGTGATGGAAACGTATCCGTATATTGGCATTTACCCAGCTGCACTTCACCGAGGTCAATGGGAGGTGAGAGTGGGACACTTCCCCTTTTAATCCATGTTCTATAGGTGGGGGGATTTTGCCTCTCTGTGGGAAAGGCCAGCACAGCTACAGTGCTAATAAACACTCATTCTCACTGCAGCATGTGCACTTCCAGACTCATAAATCCAGGCAACTTGTAGCTGAATAGCAATTAAATACCCCCCCCCATCTCCATACCACGGCCTGGTGGGGCCGAGTGCCCAGACATCGTCTCTCCCACACGTTCTGTTTGGCAGAGCACAATCACTTCACCTTACCCTGCCGCCCTTAACGGTACCCGTAACACTGGATGCAGAGCATCATCCTACAGATATTTCAGATGCTTTGCCATATCCTTCAAAAAGAGAAGTGTTCTCACTGTTGGGGTTTTTTTTTTGTGTTTTTGTTTGTTTGTTTGTTTTAAAGCAGCCTTTATTTTAATAGTGAAAAACACTTCTCATTGCTGTTGATCTCTCTCTCAGGATTTCCAGGCCAGGGATTTGGTTCGGCTCTGTCAGTATCACTGGGAAACGAGACATCATACCGAAACGTCAGGTGAGATGCAGGACGCTGACAGATGCTCATGACAATTTTGTGTCTCCTGTACAAAACCCAGAGACTCGGTGACGCAGAGAGATAAATGTATTGGTTGATTACAGTGGATGTATTGCAGTTATAAATGGCATCTCTGCCCATTCGGCTCTGTGTTTCTGGAGTAATGACCGCCGTATGGAAGGTAAGAAAACAATAACGCGAGGCAGATAATTTTCCCATTGTTAAAACTTTCCAAATCCCAAAAGCCACAAATGTTGTAGTCATTAATTCAATTTAGCTTGATCTAGTGCTGGTGGCTGGAGGGAACATCTTTCTGAAGTTTGATCTTTCCCCTTGTCTAACTGCTAACAGCCTCGTGGCAGAGTTGAGAGCGTTACAGCCATTTAAAGAAGCAGAATCGAATACAGTCGCTGCTCGTCTAGAGTTCCCGTGCAGCAGAGTGTCCGCAGGGGACGGCAGCTCGGATCTTCCCATCTGCCCCAGAATCCCTGAATTCACAGATAAGCGTTAAACTTCGTGCTGAGCTTCACCAGCCTCTTCTGTGGTGGGCTCTGCGAGACACGGGCTGTCTCTGCGTTAGCTGTGTCCTTCCCTACCAAAAGGCTTATTCCCTGCAGAGTTGGCACAAACCTTGAATTCCCTCCCCAGTCCCTCCTGGTGCCCCTCAGCTGCAGACCAGGTCCTACCCCTGATCACAAGAACATCCTGAATCAGACTCAATAATTTGTATTTCCTCGTCGAGATCTTATCTGCTGGGGTGCGAATCCCACTGACAAGGTTGCTGGTGCTGAAGAACCTGCAGCCTCCTGCTCCCCAGCGCTGTCTTCTCAGGCTTGGTTAATTTATCCAGAAGAATTAATTGAGACAGGAGAGCTGTCTAGTGGGAAAGGCCACACAGCGAGCCAGCGCCGCGCTGAACATCTGCAGGGTCTGTGTCTGTGATTAGGTGCCTCAGCGCTCCCGGATTAGCGTTGTTAGAAGCAAATCTGTCCTTCACCATTTTCGTCTAAGGCTCTGTGCTGTAATTCTGCAGATGTTCGTTCTCTGTGTACCCACGTTGTTTACAAAAATGACAAATGCTGATAGTAAAAATTACATTTGCTCATTCAAACATCTTGATATTTACATATAAGAAAAATTCATCCAGCAGGTGTCCAGTGACCTAATGAGAGCTGCAACGTGGGCTTCAGCAGGAGGTGGACGGGGCCCTCAAAATCTGCGTCTCTCGCACAGAGTCCCCTCATATATATAATGAAAACCTTCTTTTGTTTACAATGGCAGATGCCTCAGGGGGTTGTATATTTGGATATTATTTTTTCTCTAGGAGTGTTTATTAATAAAGGCTTGAAAGTTCTATGATGTGGTGAAAGCCATCTCTGGTGACAAACAGGAAGCGTGGGGAGGAATTGCACGGCCCCGGTAACGCAACGTGGATTCCAGCACTTGGCTCCTCTTCTCAAAGCGCCGCGACGCCACTTCCTCCAGGACAGCTCTCCTCCGTGCAGCTCCTGCTGCTGCAGGTACGCAAAACTGCACCAGAAACGGCTGTCTTAAAAATGAACGATGATTCATCAATTTTGGACTGTAGAAACAGATGTCTGTAATTTAACTAATATCCGTTAAAAGATGCCGTGCAGATTCTGGGCTCTCAGGAGAAGGGCCTGACCCCTCCTTCCCTCCCTCCCTCCCTCGGGTGCAGCCCAGAGAGTGAAGGCACCAGTTCTCTGCAGGTGCCTGAGGTGTCTCCGCTGAGGACGTGGCTGTCCCTCTTCTGCCTCCGTCCTTCGGCCTCAGCGAGGCCAGGGCCTGGCCAGTGAGGGAGAGGAGGCCCCTAGCTCGGGCTTGTTACCTGCCGGGGCTGGCAATGGGAGAGCCAGGGATGGCCGTTTGTGTGGGGAACCTCAGACTGGGGATAACTGCCGTGGCTGCCGGCTCGCTCAAGGCTGGGCTTGTGGTGGTCCTTCAGTGCTGGCCGAGCTTTGAACCTGGTGACTCTTATGGGAACGTCTCAGGGTACCATCAGAGTCCTGCTCCCTGTCGCTTGGTTCTGCTCAGCCACTGCCCATCACTCAGGCTAAACATAACAACAGGAGACAAGGACGAGCTGTCCCTGTGCCGTCACAAAACCATTGGCTGCACCGTTATTTGCGATGAACGTCACCCAGGTGACAATGGCATCTGTCCCCCAGACCGGCTCCTGTGGGTGGCACAAAACGAGGCGCTGGGGTCTGGCACCACTGCTCCAGCCCTGCTGTCCCCAGGGCTCATCCCGCCGGCCGTTCATTGTCCGTTTTAGCTCTTCTCCACCTCTACAGTCTCTTTGATTCTTTCCTTCATCATCCTTTCTCCTCTGCCCTCACAACCAACCTCCTCAGCACAAACACTCTCTAAATTTTTAGCTACGAGAAGTATTACAACTGGAGTCACTGCAATACCTGGGCAACATAAGCCCCTGATAATCCTGTTCCTATGTTTTTTGACTCCTGCCTCTGTTGGAGGCATCACTTGTCCCGGCTGCAGCTGAGCTGAGGACAAGTGAGGGAAACAGACTGCATATTTTAGTATTTGTAAATCATTAGACTGGGGAGGTTTTGTAATAATCTTATCTTTTGTAGTAATCTTACCTCCTTTTTTGTATTTTCTTCTATTTTCCTAGCAATCAACAGTATCAGAAATAGAGTGATCAGGAGACTGGCATTTTGTAAAACCTTAATAGCCTTCCAGTGTGTAAAGCTTGGACACAAGACGACAGTAGGGCCGTACCGGGACTGCAGTGGCATCCCCACGGGTCACTATAACCTTCTCTGTGAACGCTGACCATCCGCATGGGGCTTTTATCTGCCCTGCAAAAAAATAACCTTTTATCTCGTGGTTCAGTTCTCTTATCATCCTGAGCTTGTTTACTGAGTGTTAAGTCTTGGGCAAGACGGAGCAAGCTCATGAGGAGTAGCTGGTTTTGGGGAGATACCAGCTCCAGATAACTGGGGACAAGTAAAGCACACACCAATATTGAAATCACTCGGTTTTATTGCAGCTGACTGAGACAGAGTGTGCTCTGAGGCTGGGAAATTTCCATTACTGGAGTGCAGGACAGTGCCTGGATACTGCTGCTACTGCAGCTGAGAAATAAAAGCAAACTAATTTTATACAGACAGCAACAAAATGTCAGTATATTAATTAAAATTGTTAGAATTCTATCATAAGCTTTTAAGGTTGCTGCAAAACGGATCCCTTTTAAAATATTTAGAGTATAAATGTAAACTAGTTGTATGAAACTAAGGAACATAAAAATGGCTTGAAATTGCAACTGTGTTTTCAAACTGTATGTGTGACCAGCAAATCTAACGAGAGCATGACAGATAATATGGGATAATAACAACAACAATACAGTGACAGACTCTGAGGGAACGATGCCTAGTGCAAGATCAAGGTCATTACTGGCAGTTTAGTTCTGCGATTAATGATCTTTTGTGCTCCCCTTGGCATGCACAAAACAAACACAGCAATCTGTTCGCTGGGTTTAACTCCGCAGTGTATACACCACTGAGGGCTTCCTGCAAAGTCTGAACCTGACTGGGGAGAAAAAGAAACACTGGGGGGTGGGGTGGGGGGGAAGTAAATTTGTTTTGGTGCAGTTGCCCAACAATTTGGGTGAGAGACTGTTTTTAACTTCCTAAAGGCACAAGACTATGCAGGAATCCTCGCTTTCGCTGGGGTCACCTTACGCTGTCAGAGCAGTGGCCGACATTTAACTGGCAGTGGGTGTCCGGGACCGCAGCAGTGTGTCACCAGCGAAACCCAGCCCAGGCAGTTATTGGTGTCTGAGGCTCTTCATGAATCCTGGGAGAGCTCCCCGTGGATCAGAGCTCAGATCTAAGCAATTTCGGTTTGTGTCACATTCATCACCATGGTTCCTGAGTGCCTTAGAAGTTAAAATATATCTTTATAAAACATCTAACATGTCTTGTTTCACTCTCTCGTCACCCCCGCACAGAGGCTTGAGGTCTTTTTAACTAATGCTGGGAAAATTGTTTCATGTACTTCATGCCTGGGCTTTGCTGGGGAGGGTTGGGGTCATGCTGAAGCGCTTGGAAAGCAAATGCCAACTCCTCCAGTGGCTACTGCAGACCTACGTCTGCAGCATCCCCGGGCAAATGACACAGCTAATGCAATAATGATGATTTGGGGAGATGTAGCCTTGGTTTTAAATCAGCACAAAACCACGAAACTCCTCACAACCCCTGTTGGGCAGCGGCTCGGGGCTTGTCCTGTGCCCAAACCTCATAACGCAGTGTCCAGGGCTCAGGGGGCTCCCACGGGACGGTGTGTGCTTTCCTAGAGACCTTCTACAGAACAGGGGGTCAGCGGGTAAAGCAAGGATGTGTAACAGAGGAGACTCTATCCCCTGATGAGGGATGAACTCACCCCCGTGACCCCAGACTCGGTGGGGAGATGGGGACGGTGGGGTCCATGGTGCGTTTACGCCGCCTGGTCGCAGGGCTCAGCCACCTCCTGGTGCAGCTCATCCGGAGACACCGTGCTCTGGTTGGACAAACTCTTCTTAGCAGCGATTTCTGTTCGAAATAAAAGCTTTTCATTACCTGCTATCTTTTAGCAGATACTGACTATTTTTTAGTCAGTATCACCTCTTCTCCCGCAACATACCCTTTTATTTTGATCATGGAGCTAATAATTTTCTTGAAACACATTCGTGTTCTTTCCAGAATCGAGGTTTTAATGTCACGGTGTTAAGGTAAAAGCCCCGCCGTGAAGTGCAGGTAATGGCCGTGTATCTAAAGAGGCTGAAAGGCAGTGGGAAGGGTTCTGCCTGCTCGGCCCGTCTGTAACCGCAGCGCTTCATGGAAATAGATGCAGGAAGCTCTGTCACGGCAGAAGCGGCTGGGGAAGCGTGCCATAGCCTCCTGACCGCTTGTTTGGGTTTAATTGGATTAGACGTATATTTGAACACAGCACTCGAAGGAGCTGACAGCCTTTCCACAATTTCCTGGTCTGCCTGGTTGGTTTCCTTTTTGATCAGACACATCCCGGTGAAGGTAGAAAATAATCTAGATACACGCCAATTTTTAATTAAATTTGCCATGACAGGTTGTGTTTAAGCTAGGTTCTCTATAATCATTTGTTTTGCACTTGCGGATGACAGATTTATTTATGTATGTAATCAGAACTGTAAGCATAATTTCATTTTTAGAGTTAAGAAAACCTTTTAAATAATATTTTACTTGGTTTCAGAAAATTTAAACATTTATTCACATTTACTGCTGTCTAAAATTCCAGAGAAAAATAATGCTGTGTTTCTAAAGTGCAGAACACATCATGGAAAGGAAAGCATTATATTCAAGTAAAAATAAACACATCAGAAGCATTATCCCACTCAAATACATAAAAACCCCCAAGCTGTATAGTCGAATGTCTGTTAAATACAGAGAGGCGTTAATCAGATCACGCTGGCCCCCTGCGACAGCGCTCACCCCACGCAAGGGGCCAGGCCCTGCCAGGTCAGTCTGTGCCGGGGACCCAGCTGTGCTCCCCAACCGGGGAGGCTCCCACTTCACCAGAGAAGTGTCTCGTGCTGGGACATGGACACCGCCGGCAGCGGGTGGTGACGGGGGGTGGGATGCCAGAGAGGACCCCCTGGCAGTTGGGAGAAGGAAGAGGGAGACCATCAAGGGGACACCCTCAAGACAGAGACACTGGGATCACGGGCAGAGACCTCTGCAGTGAGAGTGTCAATAGAGAGAGCGAAGCCGAGAGACGCTGGAAGAAAGAAGAGGGCAAAGTCCATGGGGTGAGAACCTGAGAGCAAGGGGACAGTCACGTCACAGCTCCTGGCTCAGCGGTCAGATGGAAATGCACAATTAGGAACTACTTGTAAGAAAAAGGCTTGATAGTCAAGGGGTAACTGGGCGATTCCACACTGGGGTCAACTGGCAGAGTGGGATGGGTACAGATGTGGGGACAGGGCCATGCCAAGATATATAAAGCTACGTATGTAAACGAAATTTCAAAGGAACAGAAAATAAAGCATGCCTCAAGCAGCTGTGGCAATAGAGGTTAAAGCAAGTGGCAGGATTTCAGATTGGGGTTAATACTTTTTGTCAACATCATTAGAGAATTGCAGAAACAAATCATCAAAAGTGGTGTTAAGATCCTCGTGCGTAACTTCCGCAAACTTCCACATCGAGCAAGAGCTCTTTCGAGAGAAGGGAGCCTTGCAGGAACAGCAGACAGACACTGCTGCTGGGGGGACCGTGGCAGGGACCGGCCATTGCCCCACCCCCACCTCCCCTCAGAGCCGCCTCCGGTTTATTTACACTCACAGGGGAAACAACCAACAGGAAAATACAGCTCCGTATAAAACAATATGCTAACTAGAGGTTGCAAAACTGGAGCTAGGCAACGTCAGAACTAAACTTGCCCTTGTAACAGTAACTGGCGTTCCCGTGCAATGACCCGACGCTGGAGGACACCAGCGGGCCCAGTGCGGCCCAGCCGCCCCTCAGGCCGGCACCCCCCGGGCCCTCCGCCCTCACGCGGCCCGGCCGGGACTGCGGCTGGTGGCCCTCAGCCCAGGCCTCGCTGGGCACCACGCGGGCAGGGCGGGTCCTGCGGCCTCCCGGCGGGCAGGCAGTCCGTGGGGAGCGGGTGGGCTGAGGCCTGGGACCCACCGGGCCCACCCCGGGCCCGGCCATTTCCTGCCGCCACCTGACGCCTCTAATGGCGCCGGGCGGCCGCGCGCCCGCAGCGCCGCCACGCCCACCACGTGACCCGCGCGCCGCGCCCCCTCCCCAGCGGCTGCGGTTACCGCAGTCCCCGGCCCCGGCCCCGCCCCCCC
>JAOXNO010000006.1:18271982-18297649 GCA_028565335.1 Limnodromus scolopaceus | reverse complement strand
GGGGGAGGTCGGGGCTCCAGCATCTCTGCCTCGCTCCCCTCGGCTCTGTGCTTCCCTCCGTACTCCCGAGTTGTCCCTCCGGCATCGCCCTTCCCCTCCCTCCCTGCCGCACCCCTCCCGCGCCCCCCCAAATTTCCTCCCTCGGTGGGTGCAGCTGAACGTCTCGTTTCCTTTCAGTCCTGTGCTAATTTTCTTGAATATTTTTTTTGTCCCTGCCTCTGGAGTTGGTTGCTCTCTTTATTTTCTCCGTCTGTAGTGCGATTGCAGGCGTTCAGGGAGGGGAAAAGGTCGTAAAATCCTGCTGGCAGCTCCGCGTCTTTCTTTGTGCCCCCGCGAAGGCTCCTTTGGCTGCGTGTCCTCGGGGTCACAGTTGATAAAAAAAGTGAATCCGTGCATCCGAATTGCTACCCCTACCTGGCTTTTCTTAGGGCGTGCTCTTTGCTGCATAGCCTGCCAGATTGGTGTGTAAATTAACGTGTATGCAGGGGAAGGTTCTCCTCGGCCGTTCTAGCGCTTGGCTGTTTGTACTAGGTCTCTCTAGAAAGCGATCGTGTGTGTTTGCTTCGGTTAATACCAGTCTTAAAAGAGCAAGGTGAATGAACTGCAAAATACCGAAAGTGTAAAGTAAGCGGATCGAGAGTGTGAGGGGGGGGGGGTTTAGCAATCTCAGTGAGTTGGGATGATGCTCTGTGATGGTGTGTCTAGTGACTGGGTTATAAATCTGACATGCTTAGTGACCTTGCTTAGGATTTCTTATTCTGTCTTCTAATAGTTAAACAGATTTAAAAAAAAAACCTTACTTCGGAAACAATTTAAGGGATGCAAATGAAAAACTTCTTTGTATCGTTTTGTCAACTTTCTTCTAACGCTGCTTCTGTTTCTTCAGCATGTTTTTTGACCGGAGGTACTAAATGAGATTTACAGGCTATGACTTCATGAAAGCTTTATCAGTATTCGTTTCTCTCTCTGACGCTTCGTCTTTTGTAAACTAGTGCATTTCTCAGCAAAGGCTCTTCACAGCCTTCAGCTGTATGTTACAGATTTTTATAGCTGTAGGTTTTTGCGTACAGTCACTGAATTGTGCTGGCCTGTTAAGATGAAGTCATCCTGCGTTGCAGGGTGGAAGCTTTCATCTGGGCCTGAACTTAGCTGGGAGATGAGCTTCTCTTACGAAGTTTCGAGCTGCGGCCTTCACTTTTTTGCTGTGGGAAGAACCTTCGAAATGTAAATCAGAAATCCTGTTTACGGTGTAAAAATATCTTTATTACTGTTTTAGTGTTAGAAATCACAGCAATATATCCAATCCAAAACTTGTTAGTGTAGCTTATGGTACGAGCTGTACTTTATTATGGTGTACTTTATCATCTGAGCTAGGGCAAGTAAACCAGGGCAGATAACCTCGGTACGGGCTGCACTGGTTTACACTTGCATGCTGATTTAGGAAGGTTCTTGGGAACAATGCTTCCAACGTGTATGCTGTGTATTGTCCGATTCATATCGACAGGGTGTTTAACAGGCAACACGTTAAAGCTGAAGTATTTCGCCACAGATCAGAGATTACAAGAAGCAGTACGATGGCAGTTGATGCCCTTTTTTGGCATCACTGTGCTAGGGAGCAGATACAGGGAAACGGGGCCACTTTCTGCCCCTCCAAATGGTATGTCATTAAGTTCTATACTGAAACTGTTTCTCCTCCAAAGCTATACAAGGTTATCTTTTATTTTAAGACTTAATCTAATACACTGTGTCTGCTATGAATGCTATACAAAATTACAAACAAAAAATCCAAATCTCCAGTTCAGTTGAAATACACACTTGGCTCCTGTGTTTTCTACTCTAAAATTATTAATGTGAAGTACTAAATTCGATATGTTGTGCTCTTAATTATTGCTTTTCTGCCTTGGGTGTGAAATGACAGGGAACAAAGTCTCAGTTTATATTGTATACTCGATAAGGTGTTGGATGCACTTGTAGTTAAATGCCATAGCAACTGTAATGTATTGTAGTGCCTAACATACAAGCTACTCCAATTAAATAAGATTACTTATCAATCAAAGGATATGCAGGGATATGCAGTTTAATACTACATGTTTCTTATCATGCTTTGATTGCTAATGCAGTGAGGATCTGCAGAAGCTTCTCCCTCGGGGGGCGGGGTAGAGGGCAAGCTATGAGTGTGCAGATGAAGATGTTTCCCGCAACTGCAAAATCCATTTCAATTTGTACACTTTAATGAAGGGAAACAGAGAAGGCTCTGATGGTTTTGTTTTAGACCCACAGCTAATGTGTACGACTTGGGAGTTGCTAGTTATTTACAAGTGCACTGTGCCATAAGGCTCGTTACACGGAAAACAAGTGACTTAACTCTTAAAATCCATCACTCTTTTCCTTGTTTTTCGTAATTCTGGTATCTCTGGATTAGGGAGTTGAAAACAATAAAAATCTTTAAATTATATTACTGAGTAAAAGGGCAAATTAAGTATTCTTAGGATAATGCTTTTACCATCAGTCTTCCATTTTGATTTTGCAGCAGAGAGAATAATGTTTGAGAAATATTGATCACAACATGGAATAACAGCACAGGAAATAGAGGAAGATGTTGTCTGAATAGACTCTACGTGAATGTTCTCTCATCTGGATCTGAAAACCCTTAAAGGCATTTAACTCTTTTCCCTGGTGTAGTTGTTTTTAACATAATCAGGTTTTGAGTAAAAATAAACTAAACAGAGCAGTATATTTATGGCTCTGTTGTGGTTGCACTTTCTCAGCTTTGTAAGCAGAAAAGGCATGTTATCAGGCAAACTTCCATCTTAATGTCCTCCCGTTAAACTGCTAGAAATGTTCATCCTTTGATACAAGCTTGTGTCTTACTCAGCAGTTTTGTTGCTGGGGTTGCAGTGGTTAATAAACGAATATCCATGTCAGTGGCCCCTTCTAACCTAGTTTTTTGTTTTCAGTATTTGTGCCTGTAAAATCACAGTGCAAAGAGAATTTTAGCCAAAATCCTCAGCACTTCATAGGACTGCAGGACAGTCTCTGAGCAATCTAGTCATACAGTCATGTTTATTACTCTGAATTAATTTATCCAAATGTATACAAATGTTGTATTTATTATTTTTTCTTCCTTTTTTTGCTGAAGAGTTGTTTTGAGGGGCTTTGCTGTGAAGTTCTTTATGTGACTTTCTCTTTTTTCAGCGATAAGGGGTTGTCGACCTCAAAGTCAGCTGGGACTGACTTTCAGACCAAGTCTGAAGTTTCAGAACTACCTTTCAGACACAATAAAGCATGAAATGTTTTTGAGATTGTCTCCTCCTTCCCAAATGTGTGTGGGTTTGTTTGTTTTTCTTCTTTTTGAAAAAAAAAACCAAAACCAAACCAAAATCAACCTGTTAACGGGCTGTACCTTAAACAGATTAAAACAGGGATAAAAATACGATTGTGTTGAGCTTTAAATTTCCAGTGTGAATTGCTCTTCGTCCAGTTGGTCAGTGGTAATTTGGAAAGGATGATAATTAGACAGTTTAAAACAAGTCATTCTTTGGAAAAAAAGTGGTGAATAGGAGCGTGATAAGGACATTTTGGGTTTTGGAAGTCCTTTTTGTCATCAGGCTTATCTGAAGTATTATCATTGCTGCAAATAACTGCATATAAATAATAAACATGAATGCAGTTGGAAGGAAGTCTTGAAGCTCAAATCTTGCATTTCTTGGCCTGAATTTGACTGGGTTGTTACAAAGACATCTTTGTGTTACTGATGTGCTATAGAAGAGTGATATTGGAAGTTAAGGTAGTCAATAGATGAATGTTAAAGTAATACTGAAAAGAGTATTTAACACATTAGACAGTAGTTTTTCTGAAGCTCTGTTCCTTTTTGCTGTCTCAAGGAAGAGCCCTACTTTTACAGGATGGATCATTTAAAATGAAATCTGAGAAGTATATGCGTGAAGAGGCTTGAAACAGGAAAAAAATCCGAAGTAGAATGATCTGCAAGGTGTAGATATTTTATATTAGAAGATGAAAATAAAAAACTTGATAGGATCAATGGCTGCATAATATTTTCTTTTGAGACAGTCCAACGTTGCACAAAAAGGTAGCGTTTGCATCCCTCTGTGAGGGTCAGATTGGTGATCTGGGGTGGACTGCTTAGTGGCAAAGATCAGAAACAGCCTATAATGTTTTCTTCTGTTACCTGTTGCATTGATCTGGAGAGATCACCCTGTATTGATAGCACGAGTGTAGAGATTCCTGTCCCTGTTCGTGTGTGCACAGGCTGGGTCTGGGTGCCGGTACATGGCAATCACCATCTTCCTGGTCTGTGTGATAAGGAAAACAGGGAGCTGATAGAAGTTACCCAACCCCGACAGGTCCTCCTCAGTGCAGGGATCAGAGCAGAGAATTAGGGAGTGTAATTGGTGGCTGGTTATCAGCTTCTTCCCCCGGGGAGAAGGCTGAGGTAAGCGCTTCCCTCCAGTCACTCGCACTTGTAGCACTTGCTTAACCTGAGGCAGGAACACGAAAGGAGCGGATGGAGCTGCTTTTGCCGCTCTCCCTGTGATGTGGTGAGTGGTGGGCGAGCTGTGCGGCAGGCACCGGGCTGGGACAGCAGTGTGCCCAGCTCCCACCGGAGCTGTCTTTGAGGTTGATGGGAGATGAGAAGTACCAACCTCTCCTCTCTGCCCAAAGGAGTGGGATACTTAAGAGGTAAAGTGTGCGGCTCAGGGACACTTGCATTCTATAAATAAATACACATTTTCTTAACATAGCATGATCTAGCCCATGGAAACAGATAGAGATAACTTGTGTTATTTTTTTAAAGCATGGTTTATTAAGGAAATAAGGCTTTTGTGTTCGTAGTATCTGTATGTCATTGCATCAGTCTCTCTCCTGTGCCCCTATGTACAGCTCTTGAACCTGTTGCCTGCCTTCCATCAAATCTGGCAGACAGAAGTCTTAAAGGTAGAAAGTTTCTGCAAGTTTCTTAAAATTAGGTGTTTTGCTAGAGTGAGGAGATCCTGTGTGCTGCTCCACTGAGGAGGTGACTGCATCAGGAGGTCACATATGAGAAGTCAGATTCCCTGAAAGAGACACGACAGATGCCCCAGTTTCACGGATGGATTTATTGGTACTCTTGAGACCAGAAACGTGTATTTGTAGGACACCAGGCTCTGTTAGTTCAGTGAGCTCCTTGTTTAGGAGTGGGATCTATGGCCCATAGAAGAGCTAAAACCAACTGAGTAGGTGTACAGCTCATCTTGAGTTGAAAACTAATACTTTGCGAACATAGTAATTTTTGTAATGCTTTTTATGTTGCTGATTTGTCATAGCTTTCAGCTGTGATCTAGAAATGAAACTAACTGATCCATTTGATATTTTACAGAAAAGTTTTATGACATCTTGCTGTGGAATATTTCAGAGAATAATGTCAGTTGAGAGAGCCTTCCTGAGGTCATGTCGTCCAACCTCCTACTCAAAGCAGGGCTGATGTCAAAATTAGATCAAGTTGCTCAACTTGTCCACTCAGTATTTCCAAAATCCCTAGGGATTGAGATTCCACATCTCTGGGCAGCCTCTGGTTCTAGTGTTTAACCAACTGCCCCATGAAACTTTTGCCCTTAGAAGCATGAGAGTTTCCCTTGATGCAACTTGGGACCGTCGCCTCTTGTCCCTTTTACTTCTTACCTCTGAGAAGAGTCTGGATCGGTTTTATCTGTAATCCCCCTTTATGCGACTTAAACCAGCAATTAGATCCTTTCCTCACGCCCTCTTTATTTTTTTCCCCTTCTAGCCTATACAAACCCAGTTTCCTCTTTTTTTTTCTTTTTTTTTCCCCTTGTATGTCATGTCCTCCAGCCCCCTGTGCATCCTAATGGTTTTCTGCTGGACTTGCTCCAGTACTAGGACAGGGGAAGACTGGACACAGTATTCCAGATGTGGCCTCTCAACAGTAATCGCTTCCTTTGCCCTGCTGGCCGAGAACGCAGCCTGGTCCGTGGTTAGCCTTCATCCCTGTGAGCAGCCACTGCCAGTGGGGGAAGTTTGGTGTTGCTCTGCCAGTCTAGAAAATACTTTTACTTGCTCTTAAAGTGAGATATTTTAGGAACTTTTCAAATAATGCCTGAAAAAACCTCCAAATTCTACAGTATTTTATTAAATTATTTCAGTTGTATTTGATTTTTATGTCTGAATCGCTCAAATGAAGCATATGAAGCTATAAATATCTTTTAGAATATAACTTTTCTTTTACTGTATTGTAAGGTAAATTAATAGTATATGTGAAATGCAGCAACGTGTAGTTTGTTTCAGATGATTTATCTGTGTCAAACCCAGATTCTCTGAATTGTTAGTTATTACAAAGAGTTGTTTGCTGGTAAATGCATCCCCTTTTCAGAAGGGAGCTTATTTTCCTTTGCTGTATTACAAGTTTTGGGCATAGAAAGAAGCTATTCATAAACTCATCTATTTGCAAGGTAGGTTAAACGCCAAATAAGCATTATCAGCTTTGACCAGGCAGATGAGTAAGATCCAAGCAGCAATCGATGTCATTAATTACGATGGGGTTATTTGATGAGATGTTGGTAGATGACTGGGTGAGCGGAGGTTTCTGGTACTCCCTCAGCAGGCCCGAGGTTGATCTCTCTTCCAGAGCATCCCGGGGGGTGAAATACTGACTTCTGTGTGTGCGTGTGTATGTATATATGGCTTGTAGAAAGCCACATACACGTATTTACTAGAAATACCATCCCATTAGATTTTGGCAGAATCTTCGTGACTGTCCTGTTTTCAGTGCAGTTGTGCATGTGTTTTTACTTATCTATCTTGTTTAGCAGTACCTAAGATCACAACAACCTGAGTTCTGTTAAGGGAAGATCTCTCCTCTTGGAAGTTCTTTAACTGTATTTTAAGAGAATTTTCATAAAATATCCAAATACTGTGTGGTGATTAGAATGCAAATGAGAGTTTTTGTTACATCGTAGAAAGTAATTCCTCTGTGTTGTGGGTATGTTTTAAGTACCAGCCACTTGCAATTAGGCTTACAGTTTATAATATGCAATTACTTCATTTTGCAGTTTTCCTTAAAATTAGCAGCTGTCTTTGCAGTACCTTCTCACTTGTTTGGGAGGAACGTCAGTTTTCTCCTCCAAATATTGCTGGTGTGTCCTGAGTGAAACTTGAAGTCATTCGAGCACAGCAAATCGATACTTCCCCAAACTGCTTCAGTCCAGAATTTGCCCGACTTTATTGGGATTTGGATGGTGCAGAGAACCCTGAGCGACATTCAGGCTGACTTTTATATTGAATTTTTCTAAGTGTTTCATAATTGTGAAATATATTCCTTTTAGTTGCAGTAGCCAACATGTCTTACTGCTGATACCGTGTCTGAACAAAGCTCTTAATATATCAAGGGGCTAAGGTTTACTCTTGGCTCGTCTCGTCTCTTTAAAAAGATGGAAAAGATGTGCAAAAACTGCCTTGCAAGCTGATACTGAAGGGAAGTGACTTCTGGTAGTGGTGAGATGCACGCTCGGTGCTGGTGGTTTGGCTTTTGGTTTTGTTTTGCAAGTGGAATACTGAACTAACCGTGGCAGGGTGGATGGTGGCACTGAGCTTTCTCTAGCGCTTTGTGAGAATTTTCAGTTTGCAGTGCTGTTTCTACAGGTTTAGGAAAACCTCTGCTTCCAAGTATGCGTGAATGATGTTGTTCAGTTACTTATTTCTTTATTTCTTTTCTGTTGGAGTGAAATATTGTGAGCTATCTCTTCTGAAGTTTTATATCATGTGAAATCAAATAAGCTGAAAAATGTAATAAGTGTCTGAATCTTGTGTTTTTCCCTTTTTCTAAGTCTGCATTTAGGAGGAGTATTTGGGATGTAAGTCAATTAGAAGGAGGAAGTCAGCACTTCCATCGGCTCACGTGTGGAGCTTTAGCCTTCGCGGCAGTCGGGCCTGGGCAGGCTCTGGTTTCCACGCTGTGCTGCTTCTGAAGGGCAGCCTTCCCTTCCCTGGCTCGGGCCGTGTCTTTCCTTCCTCTGCTCTTGTGCTGCTGCTTGCGGAGCTCTGGAGCTAGCTGTGTTGGAAAACCCACTTAGCTGAAAAGTTACTTTGTAAAAAATAAAATGTAAAGGTGGTAAGTTGATATGACTGATGCAAAACCCTGTGAGTGCTAGTGCTGACACAGGAAGAGAACAGGAATATGCAGGTAAAGACTTCTTTACTGTTCCTGTTCATGAGCTGCTTTGACTTGGAGCTCTTCAGTTCTCTGAACTCTCGCAGAGGAAGCTGCTGCTCCAACCAAAAAAGTGAGAAAGGGGCAGGGCTGCCAGGCACAAGAAGGAGAGAGAGCCACAGCCACTCCTTTCCATTCACTGAGCCCTTAGGTTGTCTCAGGTGTTGCTGAGCTCTTACAATTTTACCCTGAAATTGATTCCCCCAGGAGCTGTCTTAAGTTTATACAGAGAGAAGAAAGATAGTGATATTTAATATCATAATATCTTATCAAAAGAATTGGGTGCATTTGGAATGAGGGGTTTATTTTGCAGATAGCCCAAGGGCCTTTAAACCTAACAGTGAAGTTTGCCCAAATATTCACTTTGGCGTAGGTGCTATCAAAGGAAACACTGGCAGCAGAGAACCTGCAAACCTCTAAAATGGGGAGGGTAAGTGGGAAGGCAAGAAGTAGACAAAATACTAAAATTTAGTAAGAGTTGTCTATTTTCTGAAGACCAACTTGAACTGCAGTGGCACGGAGTAGACATATCTGAAGTCACAGGGCTTCACAGCTAAAGGTGTAGAAGGAAAAATACATATCAGAAGAGATTGAGAGAAGTGATTGTTTTTTTCAAACAGCTAAGATTGATCAAAACACCGTGAAGTTAAATGACATCTTTAGCCAAAAATACAGAACCTCGGGTGAAATAGCTAATGTTTTTCTAATATAAAAGTTAAGGTGTAGTTCTAGAATTGCTGCCCTTCATAGTTCTGCTTAGTAGGTGCTCACAAAACACAAATCTTCTGCTCTGCCACACCCAGGATTATGAGCTGGCGAAAGTCATTAATTTAACAGACTCCATTTTGCATGACGAGCTTTTTGTTTTCAAAATACTAGGAGTGATCTATGGAATTAAACTAGTAAGTCATTATTATGTGCATAGTAAATAGTTCAAAAGTGTAATGCTTTGGAAGGTTCCATCCAAATGATCAAAAATATTATGAACAAATGGAACAAAGTAACAAATATTTCTAGTAACTATAGATGTTTACAGTTGGGGACAAAAAGTATATCTTGTGGTATAAACATGACACCTTACTGGATGTCCTGAAACCTGAAACTGACTACTTTTATCCTTTTTCCAGTCTTTTCTTTTTGCTAAGACGGTGTAGCTGCTCCCTGTATTTTAATCATCTGGAAACAGAAACTAATTATTCTGAAGAATCTGAAAGGGTTGATATCTGATTATAAAAAAACCTCACCCAAAACAAACCCAACAAACAAAAACCAAAACGGTCCCGTCCACAAATCTGCACCAATAACACCACCTTCCCCCACCCCCAAAGACTGTAGCGACCAGTCTGTTATGGTTCTGTGGCTTATTACTGTGTTGTTTTTCTTACAGCAGTCTTAAAAACAAGTTTAAGCTATTGCGTTGTAACTTGATAAATGTCAGCATGTTGTAGAAATGTCCACAATTGAGCTAAGTGTAGAGTGAAGGAAAAGATTAAAGATCTTCATAGGTCACCTTGTTTGCTGGGAATTATTTTTGCCTTTCCTCTCCTGGTTGCAAACAGAATTATTCAATGTTTCAGAAAGATTCTTATGCCTGGATATGCCCTTGGAATCTTGTTTCCACAGCAACACGAAGCTGCTGATAGAACGTCCCTTTCAAACTTCACGTCAGTCTTCTATGTCGAGCTGTAATTAGGATGTTGCCGGTAGCACTATGTGTTTCTGTGTGTGCTGAGAGCAGGCTGTGACCCAGCCGTAAGGTGAATAATCCTGGAAGAGCTGGCAGAAGGTCCCGTGGTGGGGTGAGCCCCGCAGCGTGGCAGAAGAGGGCACTGAGGATGGGGCAGTTGTTTTTCCGCGGTTCTGTGAAGAAGCAGCTCTGTGGGATGTGGCCATGGCCAGGAGCTGGCTCCTCTCCTGCCGGCAGCTGCAGCCTGTGCTCACTTGTTCCAGCCCCGCTCCCAGATGGAACACGGGAAGAATAGCAATGGGTGGAAGAACATGCAGCAGCCATTGTGGGTAGACGGAGCTGAGCTCTGGCACGCGTCCCGATCTGCCTGGTGAAAAGCTTTCCTTCCTGGAGAAGGAATTAATGGGAGAGGGGCTACGTGTCGGAGGTCGGTCCGAGCGATTAGCATGTGCTTTTCTGCAGGCTGCTCAGATACTGCGGTACTTTCTGGGCATGGCATCTGGAAGCAGCCCCACCCTGGGCTTCTTTTAAAAAGGAAGTTGGTACCGGAGCAGTAGAAGGATGAAACACTGCCTTTAAAAGTTGCGTGGCGCAACCTCTGAGGTTATAAATGCTCATTTGTTTGTTTTGTACAGCTGTGTGAGATGTTTTACTTAGTGAAAACTTTGTTATATATTTACAAGATACTTAATGTTAGGAATGATAAACTGTACTGCTAGGGCTTGTGTTGATTTTCACGTGGTGTCTTAAAAGTATCTAAATAACGGTGCTGTTGCAGGTTGTCACCAGATAGTAACCACAGCTTGAAACAGGAATAAAGTTGCGTATACTAGAGTTGGGCAGTTGCGAAATCTATATTTAAATTTATCACATTACAGATAAATAGCACTCACAGCTGAATGGTTGCATCAGCTTGTGAAGCTGCACATCACTGGGGTGGAAATAAATCCTTCCTTCTGAATACTTAAAGTGTCAGGAACTAGATTAATCATAATGTGAATGACACACTGGCTGCTAAAGGGAAAGTTCTCTGGGCAGTGATTGGTACATGTGGTTAATGATTAGAAACTAAAAGCTATGAATTTGCACTCTAAAAGTTGTTTGTATGTGAACTGTTATTCCCACTTCACAGATTTTTATCTTCTCTGAAAAAAAGTCTAGCTAATAGGAGGTTCTTGCCTTTAGAAGGAGTCCCAGTTAACTGCCTCAGTAAAAATATAAGCAATTGTGAGATGTAGTGGAAGCTGGAAGTCTAGACAGCGAGGTTAGGCTCTGCACTCTGGGGCAGCTTTTCCAGAATGCAAATAATCTAAATTCAGGGCGTGCTGGGTGGTGGCTGGGATATATGTGTGGAGCTGTTCCTTTTGGACTGTAGGGGGAGCACAGGTGATTATTAGTCATAAAATTAGATCTCTAATTCTAGCTAAGGGTAAGCAAGATGAATCCTGCATTAAGTGATAAGCTGTTATATTAACTGCAGTGAGTTAGTGCATCGAGGGGTTGGATTTGCACTTTTTATAGTTGTTTCATTTGCAAATACTACGAATGGACACTTTATGAGCAGCATCTTTCTGCAGCGGAGCTCTGGAGGGTAGTGGGTAAATCTGGTGTTGATGGTGGATGGAGATTGTGAGGAATGGGGAAAGGTGTGGGAAATGGTGCAGTCTGACCTGTAAAGGACCCCCCGTTGTTGATTTACGGTGTTTCTTAGGTAGTGAAACGGATATTGCTAGATGGTTTCATAGGCCAAAGAGGTGTCTGATTGTAGTGTATGTATGTGAGAGAACACGATTCATCAGTTCTGCTGAAGTTCAGGCTACTCTGTAGCTTTCACAGTTTCCTATAGCACACGTCAAATTGAAAAAAGCACTGTTTTTTAAAGGGTCACAGAGTTTGCTCAAAGCCATAATTGCTCTGAGGGCTGTGACTCTGAGAACGTGAAATGGTATTAACTTTATAATACAGGTTCTCTGGGTACCTGTATTATGCATGATATTTAAAATACTGTGCATAAGCAAGTGTACCTCACTGCTTGTATGATTAGCTTCTTGCTCATAGGAATTGAGATAATCTTTCATACATTTAATCAAGTTACAGAAAAACTCATATTTCAGAAATTGTGACAACAGAAATAAATCCAGTGTCCCTTTTAATATTTCAACTAGGTCGTATTTTGGTTTTGCTCTCCTTAGCTGAGGCTTTGCAGTGGTAACAGCAATGCATGCGTGGCTGCATCAGTGCGGTGAGATCTTCTGATACCAGCAGACAAATGACTGTGTGCAGAACGTACGCTGGAGAGGAAATTGATTGCATCTTTACTGCAAATAGTCAGCTTTTTTCCACACTGAATCATGTGTTTCATAGTCGAACCATCTGAATGCAAAATTACCCATCCTTTTTAAAATAACAGCATAACCCTTTTCCTAAGAAAATGCTTCAAGAACTGTAAGTGCAACAGCTACAAGAGAGCAAATCTTGGTATATTTAAGGGATGGACTCAAGTTCAGTGAATCTGTACTAGGAAAGTATTTTTTCATCAATAGCCAACATTTGCTTGAGAAGCAATAACTTAGAGATTTGTCAAATATTGTGAGAGATTAGGAGCTTTTATTTAAGCAGCATCAATTGGTAAATATTGGCATTTTGCCTTTTTCTGCTTTGCATAGCTGCTGCTGTCCAGTACTTAGAAAGGAAGTAAGATTCTGCATTGGGGGAGGAAAAATACGCTAAAGTCATTACAAAGAAGAGGGTAGGAGGTTTGTTTATAATGATAAATTGTCCATAGGTTTCTTTCATTTCTTTCTGAAATACAGGTTGTTTACAGAATTATTTCTAGTTTTGTTTTCTGCTTGTGACTTGCCTTACTGGTATATTGTAAACACCACAGGTGATTAACTAAGAAAATTCCTGAAGACAAGTGCTCTTGAAGGCTATGCCAAGTTCTGCTTGTGGCACTTTGTTATTATCTGATTTGAGACTTATGAACTGCTAATGCAGTATCTATACATATGTAACAGCAACAGTTGTAATGAATACTTGCTTAGCATGTGGAATTTCAAAGCAGCCTGTGGAGCGTTTGAGCTGGGTGTTTGTAGAGGCAAATACATGGTGCAGTCTGTCTGTGGTTATAGACCTGAGCTACGGATGCTGACAGGTCAAAGCGATTCTGCAGAAAAATCCTGCAAAAAGGATGTCACTGCGTATGCACACGCTGTATGAAGGGCTTACTGCCCGCACAAATTCCATGTCATTTTTAATAATGAAAGTGAGACATGGTAAACACTTGTGCATACAGTGGTAACAGTGCTGTCCCAAAACCACCCTGTTGCACCATTAAACTGCTTGGTGGTAGAACCAAGCCTCGACAAGGCCAGGCATTTGAATTTCCTCTAGGTTGCCTTTTCTAACTGGATTTTCATATTTCATTCTGCTTTACCTGATCACCAGATACCTGTCTATTTCAGCAGTGTGAGGCCAATTAAGAGGGTATCAAAGAATGTTCTGGGACTTGATTATAGAAAATTGGTGGAATGTAAAGTCTGTTTGGCTAGTATGTTTATATTTTATATGAAATACTTGAGACTAACAGAAATGGTTAATTTCCAAGCAATGCAGTAATGAGCAAAAGAAATTTGAAAGGAACAAGAACCATTTACTCACACTTAAATTCTAATTTACTAAATTACCATATACTTTTAATATAAAGAACTGTTATTATAATGGGATGCTTTGTCATTCATACAAGCAAGACCATAGAAAACATCCTAAAATTTGTAAGGATTCATAACATTTTTACTAAATAATAGCCTGAGTCCAAATTTTAGAAAACTCTGTGTGTCTTACTGAGCTTTTTTACGAGGCTCAGGCTGTGATATTCTTCATAAACGCGTAGGCATTTTGAACAGAAACACTGCTTTACTGGTATAGCAAGGAATGCTGTTCTGAGCTGAAACCCCAGTACTGTAAGAGTAGCAGCCAGTGTCTTCATTAACACAGGTCACAGTCACCACATTGCCTCGCTGGTCTGCTGCTGTTGCTTCGTCTGTGTCCTCTGATACATTCTTCCTCTTCTTAACCTCTGTTGTCTTTGGAATTGTGCTTGGAAAGGTGTTTTCACAAATTCTCCTTCCCTTTTGTTCTTCAATGTCTGTTCTTCATGGATGTGCCGACAGCTAGCTCGATGGAGTCAAAGGTTGCAGCAATTGGAATTACTTGCAGGAGTTAGGCATAGGGTGTGGAATTCTGCTGCTTGAAAGATGATTTCTGAAGGCTTTTCTGTGCCCCAAAGTGAATGGGTTAACTGCAGATGAACTTTTTCTCTCAAACTTCTTGATTACAGCATATAGAAAAGACTCAACCTTGTTTGTTCCACGGGCTGATAAAGATGATGAATGCTCCTTTCTTTGTTCAGGTACCCGAGAATGAGCAGGCTCTAAGCCAGCTGGGAATGCTAAGGGCCTGTAGGTACCCAAATAGGCTGGTGATAGAGCAACAGTGTTTTGTCCATCAAACTAAAAGATACGTGCTGCTGTTGCCTCTCTTCATTTGATAAAAATAAATGTAAAACAAACGCACCACCCCTATATTCAATTGAATTCACGTTCTTGCTTTCTGACTTGAATTAATTTAATATTCCTTATAACTAATGTTATTGATTCTATTCTAGTTCTGCCTATGATAACGTCAACAAAGTTCGAGTTGCTATAAAGAAAATCAGTCCTTTTGAGCATCAGACGTACTGCCAGAGAACTCTGAGAGAGATTAAGATCCTGCTGCGCTTCAGGCATGAGAACATTATTGGAATAAATGATATTATCCGAGCTCCGACTATTGAACAAATGAAAGACGTGTATCCTTTCAAAGTCTGGTTACTCTGCATAGTTAGTGATGGTTGCTGCCTTCTCTGTTCTGATCATTTCTCCCTTTTCACCCTCTTCCTTACTTCCTTACTAGACATTAATAAAAGCTGGCTTTTGTTATTGTAAATTGAAAGTTCATAGCATTTGATAGGTTTATAGATACATAGATAGATCTGATATGTAGATGAACACTAGTTTTGTTTCTTCTTTTTCATGGAAAGAAAAAAAATGTTACTTTCTATTTTCCAAGGCAAAGAACTCAACATTGTAGCAATGAGTTAGTTTAGTCACTTAATCCTAAAACTATATTTGCTCTCAATAGAGCTGTTGTTAGAACTATCAGATTGCTTTGAGGATAAAATAAAATGGTCAAGCTCTTCTATAATAATCTAAAATTTTCTTAAAGAATAGAATGGGTACATCTTGGGGGAAGGGGATTAAATTAAAGCAATGACTAAGGAAAGCGCGTGCTGCCTGTGAGAGGATGTCCTGGTGTGTGATCCAGTCCCAGTACCCAGAGAAGAGGATGGGAACGCCCGGCTGGAATGGCAATAGTACTGTGTTTTCATGAAATCCTGTTTCGGTGAAAAGTGATCATGGAACTACACCCCAAGGGTTTTGCAGCCAAATTGAATTAAGGGAGAAGAAAATTTTACTTAACTCATTCCTGCCAAAGCAGAAAAAAATCCCTTTTATGTTCATTCCAATCTTAGAAAAAATCATCTGACTGAAAATATTAGGATTTAATTTTGGTAAACAAAGGACTGTTCAATGTAGCATAATGCGGATATAGTAAAGGAGAGCAACAGCTGCATTTTAGGAGAGGTGTTGGAGAAGACTGATCAGAAATGATCAAAACCTTCTGCCTTCGTGCTTTTGTGTAACTGGAAGCAAGTATCTCAGAAGCGTATTACTCGTTAAACTGAAAATCAGTCTTTATTTCTTGGCAAGCAGGATAGGAATCTGATCATATTAGATTCCAATAAAAATCAGGCTCTAAGATAAAGAAATAGAGGTTTATGATGATTAATTTGAGGACCGCATGCTGGTGCTTATTAATTCTGTAAAGGGCTGCATCATATAACAGGATTGACTTCATTCAAAACTTGTAAAGCAAAAAGCAGCTACGTAGTTTCATAATTGTCATGAAACAGACAAATAAGAGAGAAAAAATGTTCCAGAAGTTTAATCTGGTACTGTATGTTGGTATCTAACCACACCACCTTTGTTTTGCTGCCTTACATCTCATGCCTGACAGATACATTGTGCAAGATCTTATGGAGACGGATCTTTACAAGCTCTTAAAGACTCAACACCTCAGCAACGACCACATTTGTTACTTCCTTTACCAGATTCTGAGAGGGTTAAAATATATCCATTCAGCCAATGTGCTTCATCGTGACCTCAAACCTTCGAATTTGCTGCTGAACACCACTTGTGATCTCAAGGTTAGTTGAAATTTCTTACTACATGCTATAACCATGAGTGTGGTTTTGGTACTGGGGATTAATGGGATTTTTCTCCTGGAAAGATTGCCAAAATGTTACTGGTTTTGATAAAATAATTATTAAGATTTGAGTGGCTAAGAACTTGCTGTTACGCTATTTTGATGAGCGCATCACTGTTTCCATCTGTAGGCTGACTTTGAAACAGCCTGTTTGAGAGCTGGGTGGCAATATTCATCTGAAGCAGAGTTGTGTTTACCTAGAAAGTAAACTCAAAACTGTGTATATTCCAAGTCTTGGTTTCTCTGTGTTTAAACTCTTAATTGTCCAGTGTTGGAAAAGGACTTCATGTTAGTGAGCAACTAAAATAGCACCTGAAATTCAGCACTGATTAGGCTGAAGAAGCAGTGCACAGCAATGGCTTGGAGATAGAACATTTCTAATTTACATTTCTAGTGACAGGCTCTGTACTAGTTAATATTGCAGAAGGATGATGTTAGAGCTGTTATGTTTCTTGGAAAATGTCAGCTCAATGCTTAGTGGCATTCAGTAAAGCAAACCAAGTGTGAAGGATTAGAACAGAAATAGAGAACAAAACAGAAAACATGCCATTCTATAACTTTATCTTGGTTTTGAGTCTTCAGTTCTGTGTGATTATAAGTATCACACTTCTCCATATGATACCCGTTCAAAATGAGGAGACCAGGACTTCAAAGTGCTTCTCTCCATATCAGGAAGAGCTATTTACCCTGGGTCCCTCTGCTGGAAGATACTGCTCAAGGAAAAGCAAGAAAACGATAGAACTTGATGAAATTGTTCTAGAGAGGGTGAATAGAGAACAGTTGATCCCTGTCTTTACCTATGAAAAGGCAGGGGCTGGGGGGGAACAGAAGGGGCCGGTGGCATGCTCAGGGTGAAAGGACATTGGAGTTAATTTTTGCCGTGTTCCTAAGCCGTGGAATTTGGTACCACAGGGCACTGTAGGTATTATAGGTAATGTGACTTAAAAGAACACCAGACCCTTTGGTAGGAGAAAAAGCTATTGAATGCTCTGTCTGGTTTTGAGTCCCGTGGCAGCAAGTCCCTGGGAGATGGGAGATGGGAGAGCCGAGCAGGGAAGTAGTGTGTTCCCTAGACTGTGTGGTGTGTACTTGCTGGTGGCCACTGATGGAGTGAGAAGACGGAGCTTACCCTGCTTTGATCTGACGTGGTACAGCTGTGCTTGTTGTGTACTCTGTTGCACCTAATTACCCTGTGTTTTTTATAGTAGCTCTAGCTTTCTCATTTTAAAAAAAACAACAAACCAAACAAAAATACCCTCTTCAAAAAGTAAACCAGTTGCTGGCCGTACAAGTTTGTTGCAATTCCAAGACATGGCCTTGCTGTTCAATGCTGATCTGTTCTGAACGCTGGCTACATGGGCAGCTTGCTTTACATTCCCACTGCTGCTTGTCAGCCTTTCCTAAAGCTGGTCCTGCTGCATTGGCCGTTCTGGGTGTTGCCATGGGATTTCAGCAGCTGTTACAGCGGAGCCCTTCGAGGGATTAACCTCTTCCTGAAAGAAATGGAGAAAAATTTATGACAACTGTGCCATAGAAGCAGGAAAGAACAGTTTGAGTGTGGCGCTGTGTTAAGTGCAATTAAAGGGAGTAAAATAATAAAAGGCAATGTTTGAACACAAGATGGTAATGAAAAAGCAGGTAAACTCACTATATGGCAAAATAATACAATATGACCATAGTGAGTACTCTTCCAGTTTCTTTATAGGATTTTAAAACTGTTTGAATTTACAAGTAACAGCTAAACTTAATGGAAGCCTCTCCTTTTCCTTCTATACAAATATGTACGTTACACACGCACAGACTACGTGATGCAACTTCAGATATTTCAGTGTATTAGTAGTATTTCATTTGCTTAGTAATTGGTCATATGTACGTGATCCTCATAAATCTTCCCATCTGCTTGACAGCTTCATCCAATTTTAAGGCATCTCTGATTAAAAAAAAAAAAAGCAAAGCATACCTGATACTGACTACAAGAACGTTGCTTTGAACAAGTGGAAGCTAAATATATAGAGAGGATGCTGGGCATTTTATTTATTTATTTAGTGCTGCTTCTCTCTCAGTAGCATCTGTTCTGTCTCTGCAAGGCATGAAGCACTGACTGACACACCTGGGTCTTTCATTATGCAGGTTTTTATTCTCTGCTATGACTTAGTCAAAATGCCAAGAAAATTTTGCCTGTCATTATGTTGCGCTCTCAGATTCTTTCTTCTTTTGTTTTAATTCAGATTTAATTAAGATTGAGAAGCCAACCTTCTGCTGCTGCTTTGACTTTTACCGATTATTTGAACAGGCACAGTGGACTCACAATTTTATTTTATTTTTCCCCAAATAGGGCAGCTGCTTTGTTAAATGCGTTCTGTTGCCGCAGGGCAGGAGCTGCCTGCCCTCAGCAAGGCAGAGTCAGCCCCTGTGCCTGGTGTCTGCCACCGGGACCTGAGCAGGACCTTACCCTCTCCTCCTTCCCTCTGCTGCCCCGCTGGTGACAGCAGCTAGAGCCTCCTCCTTCCAGCTAAACCTTGGTGCCTTTCTCTTCTGTTCTGCTTCACCTGCTTCAGCAGGAGCTTTTTGTCATTTTAATCAGCTCTCTTTGCCATTAATCTTCCTTTCTGTCCCAGGTGCATTTTTCTACTTGAGAGATTCACAGACACCTTCTTTAATTCTGTTCTTTCTCCTCACTGGACCAGACTGTGTCTTTTTTTCTTTTGTCTTAATAACAAATTACAGCACTTTGCTTATGTGTAGTACTATAATTCTGCACAAGTTTTGTCTGCCTGCATAATTATTTTCTGAAGTCCATAAAGGTGTCCTCTACAGTTTCTTCACCTCTGTCTTTACAGGAGACTCTTCTGGTTTTTGTGCTGATCCTGTGTAAGCTGCTAGTGGCACAGGAGGCAGCTGTCCCTTGCCACCTCCAGCAGAGAAGGTGTTAAGTTAAGCCCAGAGTGGAATGTAAATTGTGCACCAGGAACATCCTTTCTTCCCAAACCATTTATTCGTCCTGTTCTAGGCATGGCCTAATCCGATACTTTTTGTACTTAATCCAAAATGTTTTTCTTAACCTTTGTGCAATAATTCATTTCTATAAATATAGGTTCCCATCGCTGTATTTGTAGGTGTTACATCATGGGCTGGAGAACAGTGAATTAGTAATGTTGTAGTATTGGAAACTATGGCTCATGCTTTTTTTTTTTCTTTTTTAAATTTCTTTAAAACCAGATTTGTGACTTTGGACTGGCTCGTGTCGCAGATCCCGATCACGATCACACAGGATTCTTGACAGAATATGTGGCCACACGCTGGTACAGGGCTCCTGAAATCATGCTGAATTCTAAGGTGAGAGCCACGGTGCGCTGTGTGCTGCGACTGCTGCTGGTTATTCACTGCTCAGCACCAGCGCTCCTTCCCCTGCCCTCGGTGGCTGTAGGATCCCCACACACACAGGGTCTTGAGGAAAAGTGGTGAAGGATTTGCAGTGCAGCTACTTGCCTGCAGTAGGTTTGTGATTCCAGGTGCAACTATTGGATACTAAACTGAGTGATGGTGTGTGTGAGCTCCCATGTGTCCAGTTCCTTGCCAATCATGAGACTTCTTCCCATCAAAAGCTTTTCCACAGAGCAAAAGTACTAGTGATGGGAGCTTTTTACTACTGTCTTCATCAGGGCTTGCAAATGTTGCCTTAATACTATCTTGACATTTCAATTTAGGTGTAGAATGTATAATGAGGGTGAATCTCATTCTGAAGGCAGGTCATCTTTGTTGTGTGTCAATCTTAATTGCATTCCCATAGTCTTAATAAAATCATCCCTTTGGGTTTTTTATACTTGGAATTACTGTATGTTCTTCAGTGGCTCTTGTAACGGGTGTGCAGTGCCTGCCTGGTGTGGGTACCGGGTACCCTCCAGAGCCTTTGCCAGCTCCTACAGCCACGTGCTCCTTCACCAGAATGGGGCATCTGTGTCTGTATTTTATATTCCTCAAAGGCTGTGTTGTGTCTGTAGGGTCACTGCTTCAGTGGCTGTTGGGTTGGATTTGTTGTGGCAATGATGTGTCTAATGTGCTTCTAGAAAACAGTTGTCTGACCACTGAGGTGTTGTGGGTGGGGGTTTTTGTTGTGTTGTTCCCCCCCCCTCCCCCCCCCCCAGCTTCTTACATTTTAAACTGGCATTGAGGCCATAAACATAGGGCAACTTCACCTTATTTCTGGATACCCACAGACATCGGTCAGCAGCTTTCACAAGAAAATACTTTGTGTGTTTCTTAAGAGCTGGTCAACTTACAATTTTCCTGGCCTATGGCCTGATTCCTTTTAGGAGTACAGTCCTTGGAAACCAATGGTTGGGTGGTGGCATCCCGAGAACTGTGGATTGGACAGAGTGTCTGCCCTTTGCTGGCAGCCCCCGGCTACAGGGGGGGCAGCGGGCAGCCGGCTGAGGGGGAGCAGGGCCAGGGCTGACAGAGGTAAACTTGCCCCTGTGGCACCCAGGCACCAGTGTAAGGCGTACTTCCGAATAAAAGCCTTTCTTATGGGTAACACAGGTTATCCAGACACACAAAATACGGGCATTGGTTCCGTTCTTACATTCCATTTAGGGCTGTAAACAACTGTAAACACAGTTACTTACCTGCTGTGTTTTACAAACCAGCGAACTCAGTCTGGTTTGCCCTTTCGCCCCCCTGATGCTGAAGGCTCCGTACTGGTGTGGGATCTGGGTCCTGTCAGGAAGAAGGATGGGTTTGTTCACATGGGTTTAGCGTACTGTTGGGAGCTGTAGAATTAAGAAGAATAGCTTGTTTCCAAATTTTGTTGGTGTAAATTTGCTGTAAAATGAGGGAGTCTCAAAAATTTGCAGTTGATGATATGTTTAGCTAAACATAGAGAATCCCTTTGGAAAAGTGTATCTTGCGTACTTCAGTTCTCGCTACCCCTTCAAAGCAGTGTTTTGACACACAATTCTTAATTATTTCATTCTGTACAGAAAAATCAAGCAGCGTGAACCAGCATGACTCATCTGAAAAAGAAGATTTATTTGCGTGCACTTTCAGAATTCACTAAAGTAACATGTTGCTGCAATTATGCAAAAATTTCTTTGACAGAAATGTGTTTTTGTGTTACTGGCAGGGTTACACCAAGTCTATTGACATCTGGTCGGTGGGCTGCATTCTGGCAGAGATGCTCTCCAACAGACCCATCTTCCCAGGAAAACACTACCTTGACCAACTGAACCACATCCTTGGTGAGCTTTGTGTAACAGTAGCGTTTCCACAGCCCCCCCCCCTCCATCCTCTCTACTGGTTAAACTGGTCCTGGGAACTCACTGCTTCCTGATGGTCAGTGTGTAACATCTGGATCCGTAGGCGTGTTGTCTCCTCCACGTAGTTATTTCTGCAGTGATTTCTACAACAATTAACATTTTTTTAAAAAAGCTCAAATATACTATTAAGTCCAGGTAATTTTTTTTAATGTCTATAGATACACCACTTAATTGGATCTTTTAAACAGATTACTGATCATTAGAAAACTCAAATGCATTTGTTTATTTACAAGAAAAAATAACTTAAACCTTCTTGGTAAAGGTTTCTAAAAAAAATTCCAAGGTGTTCTGTTCTGCAAAAACATTTAGTCTGAAATGTTTTTCTCAGCAGCTTTACTACTGAGTTTTGGCAAATGAGGTATAACCATTTTAATGTGCTTTTCATAGAATGCAGTACTGTTTGTATTAATTTTTTTTAGGTATTCTCGGATCCCCTTCCCAAGAAGATTTGAATTGTATAATCAATTTAAAGGCCAGAAACTACTTGCTTTCCCTACCACACAAAAACAAGGTACCATGGAACAGGCTGTTTCCGAACGCTGATCCCAAAGGTATTTCATGCTCTACCACATTGTACCAGATCTTCAGAAATGGAAATGAGCAGCAAAAGTAATGGCAGGATGGGATTTTTAAGACCACCCTAAGAATTTATCTTTCTCTGTGGTGGAAATGGAACATGCAGCTCCCTAAAATGGCAGTATAAGTCTAATATCAAATCATAAGCCAGCCTGAAACGCACATACTGGCTTATCTTTTTAAAGCAGTATTTAGTAACTCGAAGATTACATGTTGTGATGTTTGACATTTTAACTTTTGTGTAAAATGTAAATCCTGACTCTTGTTACTGTCTTTGGAAGCGCGATAAGTTACTCAAGTTCTGAACATGGGCCTTGGATTTTGAGGTTGAGCTGTGTTTCTGCAGCGAGCAACAGCTCAGTGCTGGGCTCAACAGCTTGTGCAGAGCCTGCCCGTCAGCCCTGGAGCAAACGGGAGAGTATCAGTGAAAGCTTGGGTCCTTCCACAGAGTGAAGGGTTAAAATTGTGTGGGTTAAAAATGCAGTTATGAGAAGTGGAGCAGCAGTTACAGAAGCAAGGAGTGTAATAATTGTTGCCTTTCTTAAGGCTTTAGGAAAGGGTAACTATGGTTTTTGTTTTCCCAGATAGCTTTTAACTTGCCTTTTTTATATTCTACAGTTAAGGGTGGTTGTATTCACAGTACAGTGCTCTTTCCCCTACTCTGAACAATTCATAAGTCACTTTTCTTTACAACTGATACGATAATTTACTCCTAGTCAATATGGTCAGCTACTGATGGACTGTGGAAAAGCTCATTTCTGCAGATGGAACTGTGTAGAGCTGATTATCTTTATCATTCAGAGGAACAGCAGTGATTTATTCTGCTTTTATTATCGTGCTCGTCAACGTGAGAATTTTTACCGTGGGCTTCTGACAGCTCGAATTGTGTCGGTGCTGCCAGGGAACAGGCGTGAGCTCGGCTCCTGCGGCACCTTTCCCTCGCACTCGTCAGAGCAGCTTTGACAGAGCACGTCTTCAAACTCCTCTTTGTCAGTCATTCCAGCAAAAAGCCTTGTGCACAACACGCTTTAGCATGGAGCAAGCATGTGAGTCCCTGGTGTTGAGAAAACCACGTAGAAATACTTGATGTTGATCGCTGTGCAAGTTTGCAGCGTTTTCAAGCTGCCATTGAACACAGCGGTAAAGTTCTGCGGTGCTTGGGATGCATCTTGTCCTGACGCAACACTGCATCTCCTTTGCTGCAGTAAGAAGACTCTATTGAAGTTCTGTGTCATGAATGGTGTGGTGAGGAGAGGAAAGGAAATGAAATTTAGGATGCTGCAGGTATCTTTGGGCTTCTTAATCCTAAAGCCATTCTGGTTTCTTTTCTTGGAGAAGGAAAATGTGTTATCATCAAAGCAGCTGAACAATTGCAGTTTGTCCAGAGTTTCGTCGGCCGTCGCTCTCTGTCTTAGGGTCATCTTCAAGTTCTCTATGGATTCTTTACGAGTTGGCTTCAACAGATTTTTACCTGAATCTCATGAATATGCAGATATTTGCATCGTAGCAGGAGAGTATCTTCTAGGTGGCTGGTCGTGCTAGAATAGTTCACTGTGGTGATCTAGAACTCACAACGACTTCTGGATGACATCTTTGTCATTAAACAGCCAAGTTTTCTTTTCGGAACAGGGACACGTTCTTGATTACTTCTTCATTTCAGAGAAGCTCTGTCTTGGTTTGGATTTTGGGCACATAAATCCAAAGCATCTATTTGAGCGCAGAAAAAGCCTGATCTATTCAGTTTCTGCTGTAGTTAACACCAGATTGTACCCAAGAATTCTACGTGTTCCTTCCCTCGATGTTCTCTGGTGCCGAGGAGCCTTTGGGAGGGTTCCCTTCCCTCAGACCTGAGTGCGCCCAGGGGCAGGCAGAGCCGTGCTGCCGGCTCCCGGGCAACCTGCTGCTGCGGGGGCTGCGGCTGGGGAGCCCGGCTGGAAATGGAAATTGGCCCAAAAGTTAGGGTGGTGTGTATTTTCCATGTAGTATCGGTGATTATAACGCTCCTGTACTTTGGCTTGTGGATTAAACTCTTGCTCACTTTTTTTTCCCCTCTTAGCACTTGATTTGTTGGATAAAATGTTGACCTTTAATCCCCATAAGCGGATTGAAGTGGAGCAAGCTTTAGCCCATCCCTATCTGGAGCAGTATTATGATCCAAGTGATGAGGTAAGGACAGTGTTAAAATTTAAATGTCGATTAAATGATGCAACAGTTTATTTTCTTCGTTAGTTTAAGGACAGTGTTTCTACTGCTCTAATGGAGTTGAAGAACGAATTGCATCAATTTAGCAAAATGTTGTATTTCTGGTTCTAGTACCACAATTTGGAGGCAGAACACAGTAAATAGATACTGAGGTGTTCTCTCCTGAAAATGGAACTTCTCAGCCCATTATGGTCTTGTTTCCTAACGTCTGAGATGAGGAGGAGAATAAGGAAGTTTGCCATCGGATGGTGCATGCACAGCCCCACCCCGGCTGTAGTTTCGAGGACAGTTCTGATGAGATTTCAGGTCACTTCTGGTGAAGAATTAGGGGAGGAGGAGATAAGCTGGTTATACTTAAGGGACAGACATGGTTATTCCAGTAAATACAAATGTTTTGGGTAATTTTTCTTCAGGTAGATACTTAGTTATGAGCATTGAACAAATACTTTACCTCGTGGTTTATATTTGAGTAGTTACTTATTATGGTTTGATGTTAAATTTGGTAAACTAATATATAAAGCACAGAAAGGACTAATAGAATGAGTTCTTCCTTGAAGACTGCGTGTTTATTAGACATTTTTGTGAAGCACATTTTCAGGTTTTTTTTCCCCATAGAGGGACTACATGAAATTCAATAGAACGGTAATATTAACAAAAGTTAATAATGTTTCTTTCTATTATTAAGCCTGTAGCTGAAGCACCCTTCAAGTTTGATATGGAGTTGGATGACTTGCCGAAGGAAAAGCTGAAAGAACTGATTTTTGAGGAAACAGCTAGATTCCAGCCAGGATATCGATCTTAAATTGTGCATAGGTAAAGTCACAGCAGCACCAGCCGCTTGGGCAGGGGCCAGAGTTTGGGAACTGCGTTACCACCAGTGAAATGTAGAACTTGCCTCTTCTAGTGACAGGATCACGAGCTGTTAAAGGGCAGCTTTATGCTTTTGCATTTGACATCAATCCTGTTCTAATCTTTCTTTTTTTCCCCTTATCTTTTGAAGATTTTACATTTTAATTTAAAATGTAATGTACTGATACTCAGTCTGACTTTTTTTTTTCTTTTAAATAATCAATGAACTTGACTTGCGTGAGGCTTGGCACGAGTCTGCCATGAGGCATGCAAGTCTCAGTAGTTCCATACAAAATTGGTCAAATACCAAATTGAATAGTTTTTCTAACACTTAGAATCATAGAATGGTTTGGGTGGGAGGGGACCTTAAGGCCACCCCCTGCCCTGGGCAGGGACACCTCCCACCAGCCCAGGTTGCTCCAAGCCCCCTCCAACCTGCCCTTGAACC
>JAOXNO010000006.1:18248629-18271560 GCA_028565335.1 Limnodromus scolopaceus | reverse complement strand
TGAACCCCTCCAGGGATGGGGCAGCCACAGCTTCTCTGGGCAACCTGGGCCAGGCTCTCACCACCCTCAGAGGGAAACATTTCTTCCTGAGATCTAGTCTTGTGAAACTTCTGCAATACTGATAAAGTGTCAAAGTTTTGTGCCTGGAAAAGAGAAACCAACCAAAGCAGACAGCCTGATCTAATTGCTTGTTTTATGACCTTATAAGTAGTTTCTGTGCCATTCTCCAGCAGCAGCAGTGTTCTACAGTCACCGTTTTTTGTTGGCGGTTCCAGCAGAAAGGTTAAGTTTTGAGCCAGCAACCATCCTTACTGCAAGAAATCAATAAAAGAAAGGAAAAAAAATAAGTAGGGGAAACTTTTGAAAATACAGTTTTTACTTAAGTAGGGTACCTTCTGTTGCCACTGGCTTGAGTATTGAAATGTATAGAAGTTCACAAATGAAGTAATTCTGATCTTTAGAAATCCTGTATTGTGTTTATTTAAGCCCCCTAGCTAGCGTTTGAAACTGTTGTAATAATGGAAGTAGGTAAATCTGAGGGTGACACACCTGGCTCCTGCTGGCTGGGCACTGCCAGTAGCGTTGGACACAGGCGGTGCTTGTTTCCCGCCCGTGTTCTCCAAGGCTCGTTCCGTACAAGGGCACTAGCGGTACCTGTCCCCGTCTGGAATGAAACCACACGCGTTTTTAGGATTAAGGTGAAACCTGTTGCCCATCGGCTGTGGCACCCGGGAGGGAGAGCAAGTAGCCACACCGCGGTTAATGGTAGTTCATGGTCTGTGCTCCTTGCCCCTTCGCCAGCCCGTGCTTACCTCGGGTGTAGTGGGGATTAGGGGATAAAGGGATTAGGGATAAAGATATTACTGATCTGCTGCTAACGGAAATTTCTCGTTTGCTAAAAATGTTACCTTTAAATGCTACTGGGAAGAGTTGATTTGGCTGATGTGGTACTGAAATTTAAATACTGTACTGAGCTTGGTAATGATGTCCTGGTCATTTGTGGTTAGAATTACTAGCTATTCCATGTCACAGCAGTTAAAACAGAAGTAGGTGACATCCTGGTGAAGGCCAACCCCCAGGAGCTGGATTCAAATGGGCAGTAACGGTCTTTTTCTCTGATTTCTGCTCCCCTACACCCCCCCATACTGTATCAGTCAGCTCTTCTCAGCCTGTATTTCTTGAGGTTCAAAACTTCCCTCTTGGCTGTAGGTTTTGGAATTGAGAAGCAATGTGAAAATAACAGATTCTTCGGATAACCAAATGCTGTACTTCATTCATTAGTTATGATTAATCTTCCTAATCGTTTGAAGATTTCAAATTTTAATTGAAAATGTAATATTCGCTGTCTCTGGCCTTTTTACCGTGTATCAGTACTGCTGTATGGTAAACATAGTGTACATAAAGCACAGAAGCAGGAAATACGCGTGTTTTAAAGGGCGACGTTCAAGCTTTCCTCACTGAAATCTGTCTCTGCTCTTTTTTGTAGGACAAGGACTTAAAGGACTGGGCGTGCTCAAACGTTGCTGTTCCTCTTCCCAGTCCTTTACGGTTGGTCATGTCTCGTGGCCTCTCTCAGCTTATCCACTAACTCCTTTGAGCCATTCAGGAGGGCAGTTCCTGGTAGTTTTGGCTTTTCATGCTTTCAATGAATCTTTTAAGCCTGAAGAATTGTAATTGACACTCCTATGCGTAATGCCCGTTGTTGACCTGTTGCAGTACTGTACTGTACGTGCACCTACTGCTGCCGTATTTTAACTGCTTGCTTTCTGGTTTGAAAGATGCAGTGGTTCCTTTCACTCCTGGATCAATATCCACGAAGATAATTCATTAACCTGTAAGAAGTTTACACCATGAACTATGTTTTTCTGACTTTACTGAAGTCGCTGGCATTTTTTTTTTTTTTTTTTTTTTAGAAAAGCTACTATTCAGGGCACTTTAAGTCAGTGACATCCCAGATTTTTTTTGCACTTCCTTTCTAAAGAGAAATGTTTAGCAGCCAGCGGAGTGTACCCCGTCACGCTGTGGATCGCAGCATAAGTCCTGCTCACGTTAATCTCGCTTATGCTCTTGTTTGGGTGTCCTGAGCTGTACGTACAGGTATTCTAGACAGCCTGAGAGCCACATGGGAACCCAACTTAATTGAGTTCATCCAAGAACCATTTTTTCCATGTATTGACACGGTTTGTACCTTTTCTCCCTGCCGTTTCTAAAAGCGATGGTTTAAAGTTTACCCGTGTTGGAGGCAGAGTACTTCCAAAGCTCCTTCCAGGTAGTAGCGTTTGTAGGACTTGTGCAAAGAGCGTGGGTGGCAGCTCGCCAGCTGGTAGTTACTCACCGTCTGGTGGAAGATTAACAAAGAACATCGTGGCCTGATGACCTCATGGCGAATGCTTTTCTCTGTGGAAGGCATCCATATGTGGTGGCAAGCGAGAAACCAAAATAGGATGTTTCACTGCGCACCAGTGAAATGCTCCGAGTGAGGACCGATAGTTTTCATATTCGAATCTAATCCCTGTCGTTCAGAATCCTTGCAGAGAGGAACACTGCATCTTTAAATGAGAAAGTTTGATTTTACTTTTGCTCCTACAGCATGTCGGCATCTCAAGTTCATTTCTTGCAACCTACACTATGGTGATTTGTAACCAAGCCTCCATGAGCTCGTGACATGAAGTACTGTTCTGGTGTCAAGTACTATCAAACTTTTCTGATAATGCTGAGTTAGGACAACCAAACAAAGCTAGCACTAAATAATGGTTAAAATTGTATACCTTTTAATGATCTTTTCAAGTATTTGTTACTGAAATTGTATAATGTGGAGTTTACTAGGTGTTCTGTTCCAGTGCAGTGCCTCCTTTTCTTTCCCCACTGCTCTCTGTGGTGAGAAATTTGCCTTGTTTAAAATAATTACTGTGCCCTCGCATGACTGTTAAAGCTTTCTGTGCAAAGATGATTGTCTAAGTGCCACATGCCTATGATTGAGAAAAAAAAATAATCTATTGTTACCTCTGAGTTGTGTTCAACTGAAATGCTATTCAACAAATAACTTAGGAAAAATAGTTCTATTTTTAGCTTTTCATATCTCTGCTGTCTTTTTCTCATTTTATTTTGGCAGCAGTGAAGAATGGATTGTATAAAGACTGCTTGCTAATATGAACAAAATGCACTTGTAATTCCTGGAAATAAATTTAAATCTTATATCTTCACATTAACATTAAGAATTAGTTTTTGGTTTCCTCTTGGGTAACGTGTTGGAATGGAGATGAGGCTCAGTCGCTGCTGGTTGTAGCTCCAGGCTTCCTGTTACCGTCAGGCCGCTTCTCAGAGAAACCCAGAAAGCCATTCACTTAGACCTCTCTGGATAAGGGTGCTTATGAGATTCCATTTCAAAACTTTCTTTTTCCTGTAGTTTAAGTGTTAGTCTGCCGAAACGAATTTTGAACAAGCAAGGGTTCATCATTAAAGGGCACTTTCCATTGGGAAGTTCCTGTGGTACCTAAGTCTCTGTTGGGAACACAGCAGGAGCGTTGTCAGGACTCTGCACAGGCGATCGGGGGGTCGGGGAAGGAACCTGTGCTAAAAACACGTCTACAGAAATATGCACTTGACTGTTGATACCAGTGTGGAAATGTCTCCTGACGTTTCTGCACATCTTTACCAAAACGCTTCTCTCACTCAGTTTTGAGAAGTGGAAATATTCCTAGAGTCTCTGCTGCTTGTACCATCGTCATTACTGCAGGAGTCATTTGGGCACGGGTGGAAAGATGACTGTTACTGAAATCAGTTTGTAACACCTCCCTTCTAATTTATTAAGGATGAAGTTTGGCAGCTTTCTTCACCCTTCTCTTTCCCAATTCTTTTTTTTAACGCTTTTTTTAATTTTGGATTTTTGGGGAGGCGTAGACTTCCCCCTGCGTTGTCTCCGCGCGAGAAGCCGAGGGTTGCTTTACCTGACACCTGGTGCTTTCGGGCTTTCTCCCGCAGCCGCTCCTGCCGACTCCAGCTGGCTCCCGCCGTGTCAGCCACCACATCCCTCACCAACTCCATAGACGTTGTGGGGTTGAATTTGTTGATGCATTAAATGCAGAAGCATGATTCTTTTTTTTTGGACAGATTTTGAAAATAGTTTAAAAGAAGGTGCCTATAACAACACTGTGTTAGGTCAGTTATTTCATCATTTTACATTGATTTTTTTTTTTTGTTTGTTTCTTTTCTTTATGTAGTTTTTATATTTTAGAGCGGAGAACAGCAACTCTTAATGGAAGTAACATGCATGTTTCACGGTAAAGATGCTTTGGGAGTAAGGAATGTAAACAGTTCACTGTCAGAAACATTCCAACTTTACAGCTGAAGAAAAATATGCAAATGCAGAGCTCTCGTGGATGCTTTGGCAAACGAGCATCTGGCTCCCCTGTCCCGGCTGTCGCCAGCTCCTCCTCGCTCTCGCCCGGCCCCTCACATCCGCAGCCCCGGGGACGCGGGGGCTGCCAGCAGTGGCCAAACGGAACCCGGAGTCGAGCGGGGTTTTCCGTGCGGGATGGGAAAGATAAAAACCTGCTGTTGCTGCCCACTGTAATCTGCTACGGTGTATTTATACCATGTCGGAGTTGTTTGCTGAGCAACTGTGCTATAGATTTAAACTTTATTAATATATATTTGCTTCTGTTAGTGTAGTTTATATAGTCCTTGGTTATTGATAAATTTATTGTGTTGTTACAGCACAGTGATATGGTATAAATATAGGTCTATACATACCCACCATATACTCATGGATTTGGTCCCTTGCATAGTACTTTTATATTTGTACAGCAATGTCTTCAAGCAATCCCGGATTTTAGGGGAAATATTTTTGTAAATGCAGTGGTTTAAACAAAAATGTCCAAACAATCCTTTTACTAAGTTTTAAATACATTTGTGGTTCAAAATGGTTTAGTTAACAATTGAAATGAAGACACTAAATTAGTGAAAAGTGCACATTAGTAACGTGAAGCTTACAATGGATGTGGTAGCGTGTGCCAGGATCAGAGGCAGCGGAAGGAGGAGGCGGAAGAGTCAGAGACCTTTGTGAATCTAGAACAAATCTCTGAAGGTTGGAGCTGGTTTACTTACTATTGTTGCCTTTTCTGGTGTTGTATCAGTGTAGAGCACTCTGGAACTACTCAAACCGCTTCGTCTTTGCTTTGTACTGTTGGTGCCTTCTTAGTCATGTACCCACAAGTCCTGCATAGCTCATTTAGTTAATGGTAAGTTTAAAATAAAACAGCAAAGGAAGATTTTATAAAAAAAAAAATAAATCATTTTCTGTATGTTCTTATTCATTGTAACAATTAAACGTTTATATTGTGACAGATTTGTGATTTGGTTAATCTGTATAGATCAATTGTAAGTAGCAAAGGTTTATATTTCGTCTTATTCTTTTGATGTTGTAAACATATGTGGTTTTCTTTTTTAAATCAGGTAACTTAATGTTCTGTTTTGTTTTTGGCATCTGAATCTTGTAAAAACAAATGCAAAGAAAATCATTAAATTGTGTCCCTGTATTACCAAATCAGCATAGTACTGTGCATGTATAGACTGACAGAGTTGGGCTGTTCCACCCGCCGTGAGGAGAGGGATGTGTCTGACGCTCACGTCTGTGACCCCGGGCTGTCACTGGAGCGTGGCGGCGCCTGGGACCTCTCAATACTCGGCTCCGCTTGGGCTGCACTAGGGTTCCACCAGCGTGACACGAAACTGGGGAAGCCGTGCAAAAAAACACAGATGAAGTTTCATTATAGACAGGCAGAAATGTTTCATCTTTGGTGCAAGGAAGTTACGAAACCATCGGTATGTGGAGCGGTTGAGCACAGAGTAATGCAAATAGATTCCAGCGCATCTGGTGAGTCACAGGCTTTTTGACACTCTTTATGTTGCTATTCGAGCAGCTATCGCCCTGTCCCCTGATAGCTTGAAAATAATTACTTGAGCAATCCTTAGAGACCAAGTGTTTTCATTTTACTACAGGAAGGTTGTTCTCAGGCCAAGGGTTTGGAGCGTGTTGTTTCTGGGAGCAGTGCAGGTAAGCTCTCATCACTGGAACGGGCTTTGAGTCATTTTTAGCCTAAAATCAGACTGAACTCTTGAAGTCAGGTGTAGTTGGATAATGGCTGCCAGAAACTTCTCTAATTAATATGAAAACATAGAAAATATGACCTGAAAGTAGAGTGAGCTTAGCTGTAACTGACAGGTCTGCAGTGGCTCTGAGAACTGGCTTGTTAGAACTCACCTCTCCATCCCCCGTTGGCTTTCACAGCAGATGATGCCATGTTTTCCCCAGAATGTTATGGAATGTGGGTTTTGCCATAGATCACTTTATGTGTGTTCTCCTGTTTCTCGTTGGCTGTAGATGCCCCTCGCTCCCTTGGCTCCCTCCAGCAGAGCGCAGTGTCACAGCAGTGCGTACCCCACTGTGGTGCTCCCACCGGGCCTTTGATGAGCCTCTGATTGGGTTAAACACTCATAATCCTCGTTTAAGTTGTGGGAATTTGAAACACCTTGCCTATTTCCTGTGTTTTACCAGAATTGGACCCTGATCCTCTCCATCTGTAAGCCCCAGGTGTAACAGGCACTCTCAGCCCCTTGGATGGAGGGCTGTGGCCACGGGCCTTGCCCTGGGTGTGTTGGTCTGGTTGGGTGGGAGGTCTGGGAGCTGCCTGCGCCGAGGAGACGGAGCCCTCAGATCCTCAGGGGGGCTCATGAGGAACTGCTTTGAGTGTGAGCCGTGTTTAAATGAGGAGACGCTGGTGTCGGTTTGGTGGCACCAAGCTTTGCAGAGCTCTGACCCCAGGACTTTGCAGACCAAAAATGCCAGCTTCTGTGTTGTGTTTTCAGTTATTATTTCTATGAAATTGCATACATGGAACACTTGACAACGTTTGAGGTGTGTAGAGGACTTAGAAACGTCATCACATCAATACCAGTGTCTGCTGGTGGGTATCTTGCCCTTATGTCTCTCTTCACCACCCGTGAAGCTCCTCAGCCAGCTCTAGGAGATCCCAAGACCTTGAGCTCCTGTTCCAAAGGCAGCTTTGGTGAGAGGAGAACAACATGCAGGTGCTCTGCTGGGGGCTGGAGGCTTCACCCCATCAGAAACATGTCCCCACCACGCAGTGGGTGTGTGAAGGCTGATCTTGAAGTCAGGTACGGGAACTGTGCTGTAACCCCTCTGAATTACTCACTGACCACTTTCCTTCAGGTGTTTTCTACAGCTCTGCCTGTTTTTTCACTATATCTTGCTATTGACAATTTACTTTTCTCTCTGTCTTCCTGTTCCAAGTGAGTCTAAATGAGTCCCAGTTATTCCAAAAATCTTTACAGGATTCATGAGCTTTCTGATGAGAAACAGCAGATTATTGATCTCGCTAATGAGACTGATGTCAATCCCGTGAGGAGGGAAGTGAGAAAGCTGAGGGTCCCACGAGGCTCTTCCTGCTGTGAGCAGCCTGTGCTCCGGCGGCTGGATTTCTGGGAGGGGGACACAGACACGGGGAACAGAGAAGAGACGTGCACAGGAGCGTGCTCGGTTAATGCCAGCGGGTGACTTTAATGCTGACCTGAATCCACACCCCAGAAGTAACAATGGGAAGCTGCACTCTCTCGCGCCATGGTGCATACTTTGGCATGTCTGAAAACTTTCAAAATTCAGTCTTTTCTAGCAAAAAAATTATAAAGCCCAAAGCTGTAAGAGAATGCCACAGAAATTTTTTAATTTGCTGTTACCAAAGGACTTGAGATGCACCTTTTAGGGTTTTGTTGTTGTTGTTAGAACCCACACTAAATGGCTTGTTCTGAAGATATTTTTCTGCCTTAAAACTGCAAATGCAAAAATGCTGAATATTGAGAATTTTGGGTTGAGGCTCACTGAAGTGATTACATCACAGGAGCCAAACAATCCAGGGGAAGGGTTTTCAGTCAAGCCTTTCTCCTAGCTCACCTTTCATTCCAATGGCTAGTACTTGAGAGGAAATTGTGACTAAAAAAAACCTTTCTGTGTTCCTGGAGATGTTAAAATTCACAAATACTCTAACTTGTAGTTGAGACATCATAGACTCAAGAGTCCAAACTGTAGACTTGTCAATGCATTCTGTGTTTTAAGAAGCTTTTTGCCAGTTTTGTACGTGTATGTGCTGAGGCAGGCGGTGTGCCCCAGGGACGGAGGGCGCGCAGTCGCTGCAGCCCAGCCCGGGTGCTTGGAGGTGCTGAAGCGGGTGTTGGGGTGTCTCTGTCGCGACGTGTTCAGTCCGGTGTCCGCTCTCCCGTGCAGCATCGGCACAGCACTCCGGACAAAAGTGTGGGGATTAGAGAAAAAACCCAACTGTGCTCATTTCTCAAGCATTCTTTTGTAACTAAACTTAATTTATAAACTTGGTTTTGAGGGTATGTTTGGTATTTGGGGAGAACTGTATTAAGCTGTTTTTACAGCCGACTTGGTGACATTTCTCAGTAAAACGTTGTTGTTCCAGCATGGCAAAGGTCTGCATAATTCATGTGTGCTCAGCTTAATCACTGGTTTTTCTTCTTGTAACAATTAATGGCATCGTACCAAAAGCAATACATCCTGTGTGTAGTTAGTGGTGGAAATAATTATTACTGCGCAGCTTTTATTTTCATTGTCTTTCCAGCACTTGCCACTGGCGTGGATGGTGTGCACTGACAGCCGCTCCGGGCTGTTGGAGATGTCTGGGGGAAAAACAGGTCTCGTACAATGCTTGTGTGCTCTCTGGAAGCTGCTGCTGTGCTTTGGAGCAGAAAAGGGTTGCACCTGATGCTGCATTAAGCTTATTTTCTTCTGAGTCCTGTCATGAGAACACAGCCAGGTCTAGTGTTTCTCCGGAATCGCTTCTCCACGTTTCTCCTCTAGAGAAAGGCCCAGGCTCAGCACCAACGCCATTAGAGCCAAGGGTTATAAGAGCAGAAGGGCTTTTTCCTCTGCTTGGCTGTGGGATTCTGCTCAGCCGCTGCAGAACGGCTTGTGGGACGCTGCAGGGGGTTCTGCTCAACTCCAGCCCCGATAAGGCCGAGTGGCGGTGCGCGCTGCACGGAAACTCTCCGGTTGTGCGTCCGGCCCCCAGCAGCGATGCTGCACCTCTGGCTCTGCTCCCAAACAGCCCCAGGAAACTCCCCTTCAAAGAGGGAAGATTTGTTTTTCCTTTCTGGGTGCTCAACAGGGCAAGACATTAAGAGGGTTTTCTGCCCAGCTCATGGTGTGACTGCCAGTGTGTCGTATTCACCAGACCAAAGTGTCACTGCACAAACGTTTTCATGCTGTAGAAATAACGGGGCTGAAGGACTTGCTCTTCTCAATGTGTATATTCCTCCTCGCTTTCAGAGTCTGTAGAAAAATACCTACTTTCCGTTATAGCTGAATACCTTTTCTGTGTTCTCGGTGCACGTTTTTCACTGCTGCCTCCTACTCTGCTTAAATGTGACTTATTTTACTGCTAATGGTGTTATAAAAACTGTAATACTACAGGTGTCATGTGGTAACTTGTAAATAAAGTTACTGTAAACACATGGTCAAGTTACCTGTGGTGCTGCTCTGTGAACGTGTGACATTTCATCAGCTGCAAATATTCACTGTGCTCTCCTGAAGGACCTGGATGTTGCATGAGGAGATCACAGACAGGAGTCCTGATGGTGACCAGCCTCCACCACAATCTGGCCCTAGAAACTAGTTCCAGGCAACTGCAGCATTGACAGCAATTATTTCTAGGCAGTAACTTTGCAACATAATTTGCCAGATGACAGCAAATCAACAGTTCTGTCAAACTGATTGTCAGCAGAGCAATAATACATTTTTATGTAAATATCTCTTAACAATTTGTATAGCAAGTGGAGAATGCAGAATTATGTACGGCTGGAAGCTGACGAGGAAAGTGTTGCTGCAGTAGCGTTTGTCCTTGGAGCCCCTTGGCTCCCGCAAAGGACTCTGTGTCCCACCCAAGGGAGAGTGTGGTGGGATGAGGTGGCAGAGGTCTGACCTGCCTGGAGCACACACAGCGCTAGGTTCTAGTTAAAAACCAGCTACACGGCCCAGCTGTGTTCCCTGGGCGGTTGGCAGGCTGTCAGGGATGGAGGCTGCTGCGAGGCCACTCTGGGGCGAGTGGGCAGGAGCCTTTTCTTTGGGAATGAACATTTTAGTCCCAGGAATACTTCCAGAGCACGTTGACAGGGCTGAATTCTCCGCAGGGCTGGAGAGATGGGCAGCTCGTGGTTCCCAGCTCCCCGAGGCTGCTCTCCGCCATCTCTGAGGATGCAGATAAAACCCTGCGTGCAGCAATGGGCACTTTGCAGCGCGGGCGGGTGGGATGGGGACAGAGGGACAGGCTGTGCGACATACCCAGGTTGCCAGCGACATACCCGGTCCTGGGGGGGCACCACTGTGGGTCCATCCATCCTCTGCAGCTCCTTCTTCCCAGGCCCACGGCTTCAGCACGGGGCTTTTCCTGTTGGTGCAAAGGAAATTATGTTGATTGTTTGTGCTTTGTTGGTGACTGAGCAGATTCTTTGCCCTTTTCCACTCCTTACGTTCACCTGGAAGCAGAGTTCACTCCAACCTTAATTCAGAAACTAGTTATTTTTTTTTCTCCTCTCCAGAGAGGAAAAAGAACAGAGATAAAATTGGCCCTAGAAAAAATGTAATAATACTTTTTTTTCAGCCTCCCACTAGAAACTTTGCCTCCATGAAAATCCAAATAGAAGCTGTTAAAGGAAAAGCGTAACTGTAGCTTAGACCCATGTGCGCCAACGCTCTCCTGCCTGCTCCCGTGGCGGTAGAGCTCTCGGAGTGATCACGGTCTGTAGTCCTGCCATCTGCTGGTGGAAAGTTGCCACAGATATCATTATATAAATAAAAACCTTGCTGAGTGGCAGTTAACGAGCAAAATTTATAATAATACCACCTAGAGTGTTCTCAAAAATATCGTGCAGATCTTCTAGAATTCTAGCTCCCCTGCTTATCCCAGGCTCAGCTAGCGACAGCCCGGAGCAGGAGTACGCCTCTGAGCCGGTTAGTGAATGGTTTATGTCTTTCTGGGGTAGGCTTTGGGGGTGGGTTTGTTGGGGTTTGGGGATATTTTTGGGGTGTTTTTTTCTTTTTTTCTTTTAAAGCAGGCTAAGTCTCTCAGTGGGTGCACAATACAACTGGTTAAGGCAGCAGAAATGAGGATTAAAAGAAAATGTTGGTGCATGGGGACCAAATTCTCCCCTTTTTTCCCCACTTTCTAGTGTGGGTCCAAGCAATTCCAACCACCTACAAATAAAGCACAGCACTACATTAGGGAATGAAGCACAGAAGCAAAGTGAAGCATCAGGTACTTTCTTAATATAAATATTAATGATGATTATTACGCTAGTTAAGATTGTCAAACTTCGTACAATCTGTTCTTCGTGTCTCCACACCCGTCCACCCCTCTTCACACCTACTGACGTAAGTATCAGAAGAGCAATTCAAGACATAGGACTGGGAGAAAACAGTACTGTAGCTTGATAACACGAAAAATTCACTTCACTAAGCTGTTGCTGTGTTTTAAACCCCCTTCTTACATGTGACTCAGTCTCTCTCTTCTAATAACACCCAAGGGACTGCAAAATCTTGTTTGTACCAGCAGTCAAGGGTCTTGCAGGAAATTTCTTGGATACAAATGCTGAGGGGATCTTGCTGGTTCCAGCAGTTACTCTGGAGGCTGTGCAGGGGTTTCTGTGCACGGCTTTGTGCCTGCTCAGACAGGTACTGCATCTGCTCTGTAATTCCTTGAGCTGACAAAAGAGCAGAGAGCACTTTTCCAATTAAATGTGAGTTATGTTGACTTGTGCTCATGTGCTCCTGCTGGAGCAGCTGGTTTGGTCCCATCCTGTGCCTCACTGAGCCATGCAAAGGCCTTGAGAGGCTTTTTTTGGTAAAGCCTAAAAGTTTGACATACCCCAGAAATGAGGCACCGGAATGTAGACATTTTTGAAGCTCTTGCAAAAAAGGACAGCTGAACAGGGTCTGGACAAGGATATCAGGGAGTACAAAGGCAAAACCCAGGATGCAAAATGGGTTTCAAAAAAGCAAAGGGCAAGCACACCTTTGCCAGTGCTCTTGCATGGTATGGCAGCATTGACACAACCCTTTGTGACTACGCTGACACCGAAAAAGATGCAGAAGATTCTGACTATGAGACAAGCCTGTTAACTTTTATGCCTAGTGCTGGATACTGCTGTGCCAAGCAGAGGTACGGTAGCCCTTTACAGCTTCCCCTCCCTTGTTGCAGTCAGTTGAGATGCTGACCGCACTGTGCTTGAAAACAGGGTCCCAGTCCCTTTTGCAACAGTCCAGCCACCCCATTCCTCTCCTGTCCTCGTCCCTGTGCTGCCTCACTGGGCTGAAGCTGCACTGGTGACACGTTTTGACAAACAAGCAGGTCCCAGAGCAGGACAGACAAAGCCCCCAGTAGCTGTATCACAGTGCACAGCACAGTGTGTACACACTGTGTGCACAGCACCTTCTGACCAAGCAACACACCGATTTAATGCAAATATTTTTTCTTGGTACAAAATCTAGCGAGGAATTCTTCATACAAAACTGTGGTGCAGCTAGGATCAAATTTGATTTATGAAATGCACATGATGTACAGCAGATAAAATTACACTAATGCTATTAACTCACTATATGCCAGTCTTGCAAACCTGCACTTATTTTCAAATTTATGAGCACCTCTGCAGGGGATATAAAATGGAATTCTAAACATGGAGTATATGCTCCAGCTTGGCACCTGTGTTGCAAGGTAAGGCTGCTCTGTCGCTCACCTTTGGGTATCAGGGATGCTCTGTGTGACACAGCAAGAGAGACGGCTCTTGCCAGGCGTATCTGGGGCCTGCGACTCCCTGGAAACAGGCACTTTCTTTGTTTCCGTGTCATACGGATATGGGATATATCTCTCATATTAACGCTGCCAAAATACACCTGCAGCTGCCTCATCCCGTCACCTACCCGGTAACCAACTCTGTACCACTTTCTGGAAACGTAATTTGTATTCTCTTGATCTCTGCAATCTTGCATCTCCAGCAATATTTTTAGAGAGCTGAATGCAATTTCTAACGCATCCATTAGAAGCTCTATCCCATAATACACAAGCTGACACACCACAGCACAGCCTGTCAGCTCACTGCCTTCCTGCTGCCAACGCTGAAGGTGCTAAAACTGAACTACTTACTTTTTTTGCAGTCTGAAGAAAATCTATAGTTGTGCTATAAACCAAAACGCAAACTTACATAATGGGATATGACCAAGGGACTTGCTGGGCTGTGTAGCCAGTGAGTCTGGCTGTTGGCAGCCCTCTGCAATTGCTGCTGTGTGCTTTGTCCTTTCCTATGCGAGCCCATGGTTTGGGTGGCCACGCAGTCACTCGGGGCAGTCACTGGACACACGTCTAGCTCCTGGATGGCTGGAAGAGCTCTACAAGCAAGGGATTGATTGAAAGGTATCTGCTTTTTTCTTCCTTTCAAATGCTGTTATTTAATGACAATTACCTGAAAAATATTTGGGTTAGAGAAGGAAAAAAAAAAAAAGCTGCCAAAATAAACAACACCCTGTTTGTCACAACAATAGTGTGATCGAGCTAATCTTGTCTTTAACCAGTCTCCCTATTTCTCCATTACCGGAAACTTTGACCCATTTGTTCTAAAAGTTCTAAAGGAAGCTCGCACATTTATTTATCAATATTTATATAAGGATGATGGTAAGAAGATTCAACCTGTTTTAAAAAAATTTCAGTAGGGTTTTAGCCACAAGATGGAGCCAGTACAGTACCAGCCACATCTCCCCAGATGAAGAAAATGTTATGTTCTATTTTCTCTGTAAATCCTTCAGCAGCTTTAAGAGGATTGTTTGCTTCTCACTTAGTTACTGAGATAGCATTGGAGAAAACAAAACCCAGAAATATCTGGTAGTTAGGGGACAGAGTTCATAGACAAATTTGAACCCACGAATGAAACTCTTATAGCTAAGCTGATCAAGCAGAAATAAAAATCAGTGGTGCTTCTTTCCTGACTCAAAACTTGTCCTTAGACTCAGTTGCATTCATCGGGGCTTTATGAAATTAAGTGACTCCAGGAAAAGAAAGAAGGAAAGGTTAAGAGGAGGGAAATATTAAAGGATGGCAAAGAAGGCCCTTGGTTAATCTTACAGAATGGGGTGTATCAATATAAGCAGTAAAGTAGCAGAGGCAGCTCTAGCAGCCACCACAGTGAACCTAATACAGTAAAAATCCCAGTGAGCAGGACAGAAGACAGGGGTTTCTCTGTGTGTTCTCCTTCCAGTGTCTGTTTAGACATTTTTTCAATAAGTTATTAAAAAAGAAATTAATCGGTTAGGCCTGCCTGCAGTGTCAAGTTCTAGTGCGCAGTCCTGTGTTCTGACAGGTACAGAACATCTGTATTTTTTTCTTGTTATTACTGATCTCCTCTCTGTCACCTTCTCATTCAGTTTCAAAGTTACACTAGACTCATACCAATTACAATTAAAGCTTTTATTTTTGTCTTTCTCTAAGTAAGAATTTCTATGGCCAGCATTACTTTTTACTTTATCTAGTCATTTTGTCACTGCAAAAGAGAAAAAGCTCTTTTATAATATCTATCCTCGTATAATTCTAGAGAATTGTGATGCCTTGCAGTTTTACCCTACCCTGTTGCATTTTGCCCTGTGAACAATGGGATGACTACCACAGGGACTCAATCCTAATCAAAATAGGGATCTTTTTTTTTTTCCCTAGAGTACAGCTTTACTAAGGAGACTTAGGTACTGATTGACCTCTGAAAATATCCAAGCGACCTGCTGCTCATTCTCGCCAGGAGATACCTCCTGAATCCAGCCAAGCTTTTAACTTGTGCAGTATGTCTGGACCAATTCAGGAGATAACACTAACAAGCTGAAAATGTTTTTACAATCTATTAATATTTTTTTATTTATTTCCCCCTTATTATAAAGTTTCTCAGTAGCAGAAGTCTTCATTAAAGTGTCAGTGCAGTTATGAACAGGCAAGTTACATCCCCACTTCTTCTGGCTGAAGAACAGGTATGTTTGTATAAGGTATGATCCCCAAATGGTACTGCTTGTAGGAAAGACAGAAATTAAACATCTGTAGCACTCATTTTAGCTTTCATATATTCTTTATTCAAACAGCTAACTATATTGAAATCATTGCTGTGAGGCTGATGGATTAATAATGGATTAATGGTAACAGAAATATATTTCCTTAGTATTGTACAGGCTATCATTGTCTAAAAACAATAAGATGGGGTCTGTGGGGTGGCCTAACATTTTTATTACACTAACTCCCACAGTATCTGCTCTCAGAAGTCCATTTTGCTTATATTCTCTTAAACATCAGTGATTTTCAAATCTAATTTGCATTTAAGCTATTAGAGAAAATCTATTATCTGTTCCTAGTAAGTTATTGAAACTGGTGTTACTTCAAACCCAGACAAACTTAAAAAAAAAAAAATTCAACTCAGTGTCTCCAATGTATCCGAAATGTTATTTGTAATTCAGGGGAGGTAATAGACGCAACAAGATTTTGTTTCCCTCTCTATAAGGTGGCTCTGGGCTTTAAACTTCACAAATCTGCTTGCTTAGAAAGAAAGGTGGGAATAGGCAGGTATTTGTGTTCCTCAGGTGGGAACAGCAATTCTTAAATGCCTTTGAGGATCCTAGTGAAGAATCAGTAGGACGCCTGGCAATTAATCAAACGGGGATGATCATCAGACTGACTAAACACGAACAGAACAGTCCTGCGTTCGACAGGGACAAAAATCGCTCCTGGAATCCACGGTTTGTGAAATCATTTGATAACTTTGAGAAGGATCCAAGAAGAGATAGGGAAATGACTTAGAATTTGAAAAATGTGCTTTAGAAAATGCTTTTACTCAAAAGGATGACTTGCTCTTACATCTATGTTGAGTCCTACGGATGAAGGAAAAAACGGCTCAAAGATACAACTAAATACATTCAAGGGAGAAATAAGATGTGTATATTTGTCAATGAGAATAACTAATGACTCCAACAAGGAATTAACAATGTGTAGAGACAGGATGTTCTAGGATGTTTTCCTAAGGGATGTTCTGGTTTAAATGACAAGTAATATCACCAGTCACGTGGCTTCTGTCTCACAGCAAGTGGCACTGCATGATTACAGTAATCCCGTTGGCCCTATTTATCCGTGAAACGGTAGAATATGCTTGCGGGTTGCCCTAATCTGGACAGGCTATAAAATGAGGATGGAAATATAAGTCTAGATTTTAAGATGAGAAACGCACCTCTTGGAGGGAGGAAAAGAAAAAAGAAACCAAGCAAACCTAAAAGATAAAAAGCTTCAATCCCTGCCTTTAGCCAACTGCTCTGCATATATAGACAAGCATATGCAGAATGTGTTTACACAAAACATGGATCGACAGAAAATTAATCTCTGCTTTTCTACAGCTCACAAAACACAGGTTTAACTTCTCAGATAAGTAATAGCTGGCCAATAAATAGCCAAGGATCAATGACAATCATATATAAAGGTAGATTTTATAATTTGTATGTGTACACTGAAAAGCTTATGTAGTTCTTTTTATTCTACTACCTTTTCCTCTTGCCTCAGAGAAATGGGTCTTCTCCTTTTTTACTGCTGAATACAGACAATACAAGCTAGCATCTGCTTTTGCACTTTAAAATGCTATGGTACCCATAAAGTGCAATTAGATCGTATGTGTTGTGCTGGTTTATTGTGTTGCCACTCCTGTTTGCATGCTAAATTGAGATTCAAATGTTCCACTGTACTGTGTAATTTACTTACCAGGAGTGAACAGCTGCAAAACTGATAATAGCTTTTCCTGTCTCGTGGTGAAGTGCAGGCTGACTCTGTCTGCAGCCTCGGTGTGCGGTGCTGCAGGCACAGCCCAGCCCGCTCTGCCTTTACAATTGCCCGGCCACTCCCGGGGGACCAGAGTGTCTTTCGGTCTTTGGAGATGATGTAGATTCCTCCAGCCCCGCAAACAAGCTTGGGATAGTTTAAAATAACTGCTCTTTCAGAGGTGAGGGGGAAGTTACTGGGTTAGGCTCCAGTTCAGTGGCAGACATGTCAGTCAGGGACAGACAGCCCAGTCGCGTAGCCCAACGCGCTTTCATAATCAGAAATTAAATCCAAATACTGAATCTGAAACAGGGCGCTGACAAATATTAAGACTGCCTACCATATTCATCCTGCATCCATCTCTAGTATGCTTTCACAACATTAAATATCAAAATGAGTCTGTATTTGATAGATAAAATTCTTACGCTCATTTCCCCTAAAGAGAAACCTGAGGTAGATTGCCCATAGACAGTAAGACCTGGAAGTCAGGAGTTAGGACTGAGAGATACCATGTTCTGGCTAAATCTACAGTGTTAATTATAAAGAAAGGCCTTCTAATGTATACCTTTGGTACCACTTTTTGGTCCGGAATCTTCTTTTGTAGCAGTCTAAAGCATATGAGAATGAGTCAAAACACTTGTGTCCCCAGTTTTAGGACTTTATTTCTACTGTGTCTCACCTTGAGGTCCTGATTTGGGAATCCTACAGTTCCAGAGGTTGTAACTGATTGACTGTTCCAGATATATACATATAAAAAAATGCAACGCTGTTATAAATTCTCCCATTAGAAAACCACTGCTGTTAGTTTTATAGAGAGATGTATTCACTCAACTGCAATCAACTGTTCTGCCCTCGAGCCTCCTGAGAGACTTTCTGCAAATCAGCAGGAGCAGCCAGGAGGGGCTTCCCCACTTACCCAGCTGGGCCAGGAGTGGCCCCCAGTTCCCTCTGCTGCCTCCGCTCCATGGATCCCGCCTCTCCTTCTCTCCACAGCCTGGCTAGGGAAAAAAACAGTTTTTAGGAATAAGTATGGCTGTCACTTGTTCTTCCAATCCCTGTTTTCATTACTCTGCGCATACCTAGATGATTCTTTTTGATTTTTGTTTAAAGACCAGAAGGAGTATACTACAAAACCTGAACTCTTCTAAGCTCCTACTACTGTTATCCTTCAATGAAAAGTCTAGATTTTTCTAGTGAAAGTAGATATTTAAGTATTATAAAACTAAATACTGGAAATAAAGGAAATATATATATATATAACCTAGCAACCAAGGCATGCTGAAGCTTGAAGGGCTTGTGCTGGCTAATTCCCTGGTGAGATTCTCTGCTTTAGGTAGGACACTTGTATATCTGTCAATCTGAATTTTAAAAAAGTTTAGTTAACATCTGGTTTTGCTATTTCAAAAGTCATACAAGAGATAAAAGTAGCACTTCCACAGTGATGGTGGGGATAGAAAGAGCAATTTGTATTTTGCAGGTGACAAATCACCCTCTGGTGGTGTATATCGCAAGGCTCTGACTAGAGAGAGTATAGGTACTCCTGAAGTAGGTATCTGGAGTTGGGTGATATGGACTTTTTCCACCTCACACCCATTTATATGTACACGAGCAGATGTCTACATCATATAAAAGTCACGATACAAGTTTGATCCATAGCCCCCAGGCAATTTCCTCTGCCTGTTCTCCGCTCGAGGACAGCTGGAGACGTCAGCATTTCAGAAGAGCTGAGCATATCACTTGATATTCCCCGATCTGTGGCAGCAGCGGCTCCACTGCATTGGTTCTGGGTGTGCAGGCTTTAGCACAGTTCAATACTTACTCCAACTGCCTTCCAAAATTGTCCCAAATGGAAAGATACTAATTTATTTGTTCACCTGAAATACCTCCCTACACACAAAATTCCAGACAACTAAATTCATCTGCTGTGACAAATACCAGTATAATTTATGACCTAGCAACAAGCTGGTTTGCAATTAATGCATAGTTTTATATTTTCATATTATACAATCAGAAGTTTGATATGTCTATATTATGCTTTTCAGGCCGGCTGCTGCCATGTCCCAAGAAATAGACGCATATTTCTTTTCCTTGGAGAACACAGTGTTATAAACCTGAGTAACTGGGAAGAGAAGAGCAAACTTTTTTTCCCCATTACTAAATTCACATTTATGGCAAAGATGTAGGAAAAAAAGTTATTTTTGTTTAAAAAATGTATTATTTTAGTAGTCTTCTTTCAGCTAAAACAGAAAACATGGAGCTTGACAATTCTAAGACTAATCAATTATTTTTTTAAATTTTGTTGAAGTCTCCAAACTAGATTATTGACAACAATGTGATTGTGATGTAACTAAGACCCTACACAGGACTTAGTAGTAGCATGACATCTCCTCTGCTGATCAGGATGAGAGTCCCACTGTGGAAGGCAGACTTTGCCCTGAGAGTTTACAATCTGAATGGTATCGAAATTGAGGCAAGCATTTCATTTCCTCCCTGGTTTTTGTTTTCAGTTATTCCACTGTCTCGGTGGACTACAGGCAGTACTTTCAAGTACATCATGCTGTATCAGAGGCTCATTCGTACAAGCAACCTTAACCTGCTATTGAAAGCACTGAATACATCCTTGACATGCCTTTATCTTAAAAAAAAGAAAAAAAAAGAAAAGGATGGTATTCTAACAGTGCAGCTTGTGTATTTGTTACTAGGGAAACAAACAGCCAAGAGAAAGAAACCCTCAGTGTCCTTGTCAGTTGGATCTTTCAGTGGAGAAGCAGAGCTTGTGTTCAAACAATGGAAACATTCTTCTGCTGTGGGGATCCTTTGCTGTCCCCACAGAATGACAGACGCTCCTTTCTGCCCCTTGTCCATCTTGTCATCTCTGAAAGAAGAGTCACTTCTATGTCCAGGATTGGACTGATGGTACTTTGTTACTCCTCATGTAGAGTGTAATTCCTCTTTCTGTGTAACCTGGTCAGTTCCTAACACCTCAACCAAGATCACAGCATATTTCTCAAGGCAAACAGAAGAGAGAAACCAGATATTGCAAGCATGTACAGCACCACCAGCAATTCCAGGTTTGCGCTTCTTCGAGTCAGGACTGAACCAGAGCTCAGCACGACTTCAGAGAGTGCGTGTGTGGGGCACCTTGGCATTTGCCACAAGCCTTGGGGGACCCTGCGCAGCCATGGTCCCCAAAGGGCCCCATGCAGCGGGAACACTGCCTGGGGGAGCCGGGGGACGCAGTGGGAGCTTTGCACCAGCTCCAGAGAACCAGCGAGGTGTCGGCCATGGGCTGGGAGGGCTACCTGCAGAGACGGGTGCTGTTTTGATTGCGACTTCCTGCTCAGGGCTTAATAGTCCTCGTTCCTAATACTCAAAAACAGGATACAAATTGGAGCTATGGTAAACAGGCTGTGGTATAGTACTTAGACCCTGCAAAATACAATATAAATAGTACCTGTTATTAAAAGGCCAAAGCAATTACTTCTGAAGCATACATACAGGAGTATTTGTATAGACAACTGCACGGCAGCTGTGTAAATAGGGTGTCAGATCGGGCACACCAGATGACAACAGCCCTCCATCGAGACAGGTATCCTTGGACCACATGAAGAACAGACTAAGAGGTCTATCTCCTGGAACAGGGAGAGTGGTAACAGGCCCCTCAAAATGAAGTAAAAGCAGCAGCTTGTTAAAAATTTGTAAAAGCCCTTTATGGGATATAACAGGCTGAAGCTGTTTTTCAAGAAGCACCTCAAGATTTATGTACTCTCTGCACTGTATCACATTTAATGTAATTCCTCTGCTAAATTATACTACATCCCTGCCTCCTTCTCCGTTCCAATTATTACCTCATTGTGTGTCTGTATCATACACCTCATCTAACTCACCTGTGGGACTGGGTGAGGAACCATGGTTCAGTGCACCCTGAAGTCAGTCAAAAGGATTATTTATCACCTTTCTCCTTCTCACAAGACCAGAGCTGCAGCACTGCAGCTAGAGAGAGGATGGGAAAACTGCAATAAAAGCCCTACTGGAAATACTCTCACAGATGTTTGTTTCCTGCTGTTTTTCCAAAACATGTTTCTTTTTTATTGTGCAAGTGTGAATTTTTTGTTCTGTTTTTCAAGAATGGCTATTAATTTGCCATTAAGAAGGAAGAAGCATATGACAGAAACGTATAAACATGTGAATTGTATTAAAAAATTGACAGGCAGAATAAAACCAACTAGCACATGGTTTATTGATTATAGTCCCTATCTGAATGGTAATGGATTCTATTTCTCTAATACCCTGCAAAGTACCAAGGCCTCTTGGGCAAGAAAAACACTTGATAAAGATTTGAAGAAAAAAAAGAAAAGATGTCAGTACCGACAAGAAGAAAAGGAGGCACAGAAAATGTTATTGATGCTGCATTTATGTAGCATGACAAGAGCCCTGCCTCGGGGTACAGCGTGTACATGGCAGCTTCGTCACGGCTCCCTCGGTTGGTATCTCTGTACTCGCCCGTGGAAACAGAAGAGCACAGCCAAAACAAACCAGGGGCTGGCTTTTATTTACTTTTTTTTTGAGGAAAACAAGATCACTGCTAACAGACCTTGGATGCTTCTAAAGAGACTTGTATGCCAGTTGTATTTTGGTTTTGTTAATCTTCAAAATCATTCTTTTATGCCTCAAAAGCCATGTATTCTTTACAAGCGATGAATTCTTCCCGAAACAAGAGCTCTGACCCATTCTGCTTCTCTTCCACTCGCCAATTGCCTGTTTTCTCTTCCTGTTTTTTTCCTGCAGCACTGAACGTTTAACAGACCCGTGTCATCTCCCGGGGTTTTAGCTTGTATCAGAAGAGATGTGACAGACAAATAAACCCCTGACACTGCTTGTTGCCACGTTGTCCCCTGAAAATCCCTCTGGGAACAGGCTGGGCTGAATCACAGAATTGTAGGGGTTGGAAGGGACCTTTGGAGATTGTCTAGTCCAACCCTCCTGCCGAAGCAGGGTCACCTAGAGCAGGCTGGACAGGATTTTGAGTTTGGAGATGCTCAAAAACAAGGTAGGTTTTGAGTATCTCCCGAGAAGGAGCCTCCACACCCTCTCTGGCAGCCTATTCCAGTGCTCCGTCGTCCTCGAAGTGAAGTTTTTCCTTACGTTGAGATGGAACTTCCCTGCTTGTGCCGGCTGTCCTGTGGCTGGGCACCCCCGAGAAGAGCCTGACCCCATCCTCTCGCCGCCTTAACCTTTCAGATATCGATCAGCGTCGAGGAGATCCCCTCTCAGCCTTCTCTTCTCCAGGCTGAACACCACCCCACCCCCCCAGGTCCCTCAGCCTACGAGAAGATAAAGACAGGATGGTGTGTGTGTGTGTGTGTTCCTTGTGGGCCCCTCAGTACCTCAGCGGCCGCGCGCGCTTCCCGCCTCACACAGCCACGCGCGCCCTCGCGCCCGGGGCCCCGCCCCCTTTCCCCTGAGGGCGGGTGGGGGGGGGAGGAGCGGTGGCGGCCGGCGCTGCTCCTCCCCCCCCCCGCCCTCAGGGGAAACGGGGCGGGGCCCCGGGAGTGAGGGCGCGCGCGCGCGCGCGCTGATTGGCTGGCGGCGGCTGTGGGAGCGGGTTTAACGGGCGGCAGCGCCGCGAAGAGGAAAACAAAGGCGGCGGGAGGGGGAAGGAGGAGGAGGAGGATGGCGGCGATGGCCCGGCCGCCCCGAGGGCCATGGGGCGCTCGTCTCCCGCCCGGCCCCCGTTTATGACCTCTGCCGCCCGTAAGGTTCCCCCGCGAGGTGCGGGAAGCCACCTCCTTCCCCGTGGGTTTGGTTTTTTTTGTTCGGTGAGGCCCTCGCCGGCTGCCGCCTGAGGAGAAGGGGGCTCCGCCCGCCCCAGCCCCCCGCCCTGAGGGAAGGGGCCCGGCGCTGCTGGGGTGAGGAGCCGGCGCAGCGGTGAGTATGGGGCGCCGGCCCTCTCGCTGTTGTGTTTTAAGGCGGGGGGGGCGCGGCGAAGAGAGCCCCGCGGTGCGGGGAAGGGCGGGCGGG
>JAOXNO010000006.1:18221326-18248529 GCA_028565335.1 Limnodromus scolopaceus | reverse complement strand
GGGGGGGGGGGGGGGGGGGGGGGGGGGGGCTGCCGGAGCAACTTTGCCGGCGGGAGGAGGGCTCGACCGCTATTTATAGCGCCTGGAAATGACGGCAGCGCTGCCGGCAGCCTCCTCGTTACCGACGGTTTACATAATTGAAGGGGGGGGCACGGCGAGCAGTGGTCTGGGGGTCCCCCCCCTCCCTCGCGCCCCCCGGGAGCCGTGCGGCCGGTCCTGCCGGTCCGCGTTCGGTGGGGGTAAGGAGGGCCGGCGTGCGGCTGCCCGCCGGCGGTTCGGAGGAAAGGAGCCGTTGTCCTGCGGGGATGGCGGCGGGTTGGCGCTCCGTTGTGCGGAGGGAAGGGGCTCAGCCGCACTCGGAGCGGCGGCTCCCGCCCGGCGGGGGAGCCCAGCGCCGCGCTGCCGGCAACTTTCTCTCCGCAACCTTTTTTTTTTTTTTTTTTTTTCCCTGCCGTTTCCCGTTATCCAGAGCGGACAATGAGGCTCGCGCATCCCGATCGTGAACTTGGCGAGGTGTTCCCGGCTGGGGCGATGGCGTGGCGGCTTGCCCAGCGCGCCCGCCCGGGCTCTGTGGCGCGGGGCACGGGCTCTAGGGCTCATCTTGGGTCACTTCTGCGTTTTGATTTTATTTTTTTTTTGAGCTCAGAAATGACGGAGAGGCCGTTTCTCGGCCGTTCCGTTGCTTCGCGCGCTGCACGCGGCTCGGGAGGCGGTGCCACCCCCCCCACGGTTTCGGGGCGGTGGGCGGCTCGTTCCTTTCCCTCCCGGTACCCGGCGGGCCGCCCCGGCCCCCCCGCCGCCACGCTCGCCGGGGTGTTTGTTTACACATCCGGGAGCCGCGCGGGGCGGGGCCCTCCCCCCGCCCCATTGGCCGGCAGGGGTGGTGACGTCACGGGGCGGGGCGGCGGGCGCGCGCCTTCCATGTCGGGACGGGGACAGGCCCCCCCCCCTCCGCGCGGCGCTGTCGCGATAGCCGTGGCGCTCGTGCCGCCGCCGAACGGGCCCGTGGCCGGCGGGGTCGGGGCGCACCGCGACCTGCGCCCGTCTCCGCGCTTCCCAGGCGCGGGCTGTGCCGGTGGCTGAGAATAATAATAATAAATAGCTGCCTCGGGGGCTTCCACTACTCTCCCCGGAAAGCTGGGCGGCGGCGGAACCGGTGGCTGCCCTTAACAATCAGAGGGGAGGGAGGGAGGCTGGATTTATTCACCGTTGTGAGAGCAGGTTAAGAGATGGTTGGTGTTCGGAGCCCGGGCTCTGACATCACAAAGCGGCGAATTCTGTGGCTCTTGCGGTGTGCATCGCCCGCGCAGCACTGCCGCCTTCTTGAAGAGAGCAGTCTCAGGTGCAGCTTTGCCAAAAGGGGCTTTGGAAGCCTTTAGCTTGTGTAGTTGCAGGACTCTGTATATCGAGTCTGAACGAGTCCAGATTGCCTTTAAAAACGTGCATTAAAACAGCTCCTAGAAGAGCATTGAAGAAAAATATTTTTCTCTTATGTTTGATGTGCTGAACTTGTGCAGCATTGAACTCCTGTTTCTATTACTGCTCTAAAGGGTCTACTCCACAGTCAAAACATCTTTGCTTGTGGTAGGTTTCATTGGGAAACCTGTCTTCCTCCATTTCGGTGAAACTAAACAGAATCTGTATCTTCTTAGCATTGAGTTCAAGCAGGGAACTGAAAGGGAACATCATGTTTAACTGCCAGGACTGTATTTTTTTGTGTCTGTCTTTTCCTACAGGAAAGGTGGGGAGGGATAGGACAAAGGGGGACTGCTTTACACTGAAAGAGGGAAGATTTAGACTAGGTATCGGGAAGAAATCCTTTGCTGTGAGGGTGGTGAGAGCCTGGCCCAGGTTGCCCAGGGAGGTGTCCCTGCCCAGGGCAGGGGGTGGCACTGGGGGGGGGGCTTTAAGGTTCCTTCCCACCCAAACCGTTCTATAATTTGTTACCTCGAATAAGTGTGGCTTAATAACTAGCTGTTTTATGGAAGCAATCTGTTTTCTCCAAACCCTAATCACTCTTCCCTTTGCACCTACAATTAAATTATCTTGGCACAATAGGTATATAATATCTGTTTAAATTACATTAACAATAATATATAATGATATATTAATAAGTTTTCCTCTTAATGCTAACTACTGGGTTAATATTTCAAACACTACTGAATCCCTTATCTAATCTGTGTTTTCAGTGACTAGCAAAAGGCCGATAATTCTGATGTGAAGATAAGTGCTTTGGATGGCAACTTGCTGCCATTGTTGCTTTGTTTCAGATTGCATATATTCTGCTACGTGTGTCGTCTTTGTGGCTTACCTCTGCCTTTGCAATTCTTTGTGTAAGAAATTTTCTTCTGAGTCCTTCAGTAGCTCTTGAGCATTTTCTCATTCTGCTATCATAAGCTTAAGATTAAAAAAAAACCCCAAAATCCAACCCAAACCCCTTTAAATCTTGCTGTGTTTGTCTTGTGCTAGGCCTGCTGTACAGATCACTTGTGCAAGGCTGCTTCTGAATCACAGGGACAGCTTCCTATAAACAATCTTTAATTTATGTGGCTTTCATTATCTGCTTTATTTGTGTTACTAGTATCCTACTGCTAGCAGAGTGGTTAGCTGCTGCCCTGTGCAGAGTTTACAGCTGTGATAAATGTTTTGCATGCTCGTTTTAATGGCTGGATCACGATACTGTAAATCCTTTCTACTGGCTCTCCTCCCGTGTTTGTGCTATTGACCTACTCCTTGGTCACCTGATGCTGGTGACACAAGTGACGGCACAGTGTTCCTGTTTGGATTGCTCATTAGCATGACGCACACAGCGTGGTGGCTGATGGCCTTGGACCTATCAGTGGATATTGTGGTGAATATCCAGAATCTGTAATTTTCAGGCAAACTCCAAAAAAGGCTTGCTTTTCAGCAGAGCGGGGAGGTCTGGCCTTCTCTGTTTACATGTGTAATGTCTCTTAAAGGCACCCTGAGGATTAAGAATGCAATTGGGTGTTCGCTCTGTAGAGTATAGCTTTTATTATCTGACTGATTTTGGTAGCATCCATTAAGCATCTATTCTGGTAGAGTGAGGAAGTATCTAATTAGCTTTGATCAGGACACTTGTCAAAAAGGCTTTTGCCTAAGGCGTAATTCTGCTGAGCTTGAAAGAGGAGGAGACAGGGATCCCTGAGTAGGGTGGCAGTGTCTTATTTGGTATTTGACTTAGATGCGATACAGCAAGATTTTTGCTGAAAGCCAAAGTGCAAGTATTGTACGTTTATAGTTGGACATAGCAAGTGTTTTTCAAGGTGCCTTGTCACTTGCTATATTGGAACTGACCACTGGAACTTCAAAGAAAATGAATTTTCTCTAATCCCCAGCCTTGTTGCTGCAATTTTTTGCATGGATGACTTAGAGTATACCTGGTATGTTGTAAAAAGTGCTTGTGGTTTGTAGAGAACTCTTTGAGTCTCCCCTTCATTAGAAATGTGATGGAGTAGGTACCACTAGTGGCACAGAGCTGGTTGTTGCTGTGTTGAATGGAACTTGAACCGAGCAGCTTGGTAGAAAAAAGGGGCCTGTAGTGTAGCCAGGCATTTGCTCTAAATAACGCTTGGCTTTGTCTCTAGAACTGTTGAATAACAAGTTTGTTCTGGCCTTGTTGTAAGCTGCTAATTGTTCTGCTCTTTTCACCTGCAGGTTGTGACTGTTTCTCTTCTGTCATTGGTGTGGAAAGTGCCACACACACTCCAGAACAACAACGGCTTTTGCTTGCATATTCCAGTGTTTCTTTTGTCAGCGAGTTCAGCAAAGTTGTAATTCTTCAAGTGCCAGCCCTGAGCTGAGTGAGGAGCCACCAGCAGAGATGGTAAAAATGACAAAATCAAAAACGTTCCAGGCTTACCTGCCAAACTGTCACCGGACCTACAGCTGTATCCACTGCAGAGCCCATCTCGCCAATCATGATGAATTGATCTCCAAGGCAAGTGGCTTCTTTAGAGACCTCGTGAATTATTTCTTAACCAAAATGGTTATCGCTGCTCTCAGTAGATAAGGGATGCAAATTGATGCATCCCTCAAAGTATCTTCCCTGGGTTCACTCTTGGGTCATACATATTTTGTACTGAGGACTGGATATATTATGGAAACTTTGGAATGTGACATAAAGGCTGATCTAATCTATTCCCCATATTAACAACCTCTGTCTGCTGTCAGGTAGGTACTGTCTGGGAGCTGTCATACCTGGAAAGGCTGGTGAGGAAAGCTGTCAGAAGAAAACACTGATCTCTGGGTAGGGGAACGATTCTGGGCATGGTTATTCCAGATAAAGATTATTTTGGACTCTACTCAAAGGTCACAAAACTGGCTGTTTCCAGAATGTTCCACTGCTATAATGGAATATATAAACACTTACTGCTGCTGTATGCCAGTTCCTAAGGAATATGATTAGCCAGAGATGTTCAGAATAGTTGGACTGCCTAAAGTTAAGCTCAAAGGGTGTGTGGATCCTTGAAACAGGCTAGGCCTGTCCTTAACCTGTTGCTGGAAGAAACCAAGATTTGTGATGTATGAAATAAGTAGGAAAACTTGACGTTTGAGATAAATACTTGACAGACTGGCTCATTCTGGCTCATTCTTTGCTTCAAATAAGCTTCTGATGGATTTGATCTTAATGGTGTCCTGGAGGGGAGAAAAAAAGCCAAACCCAACACTTGAGTTGTTTTTCAAGCCTCAATACAAATAGCTTTCTATATAACTGTTTTGTCAAATAAAAGTTTGTGGTAAACCCTTTATAACTAACTTTATCTGTTGCTCCTGCCTGCTTGTGTGTTCAGCAGCACAAAGAGAATGCTGCTACTTCTGAATTGAGGTTTTCTTTCGGTGAGGAGAAAGCATCTCTGCTTGCTTATCCCTTAGAGGGTTATCAGGATATGATGGGGTTTCCTCATAGTTTTTCTTGTGTTACTAATGTTTCTGATGTTTCAGATCTCAAGACAACTTTTTGATTCAAACAGTAAAATTAGTGACAGTTCTTGGCAGTGTTACTGCTCTGCCTTTGGTCTCTGCCCCTAAACAATTCTTTCCCTTGACTTAGCAGGTGTATTGAGGCCTGGAACTGCAAATGTGACACATTGCATGTGAAACAGTGAGCTAGCTACATGTAAAACAAGTCCTCCCTCTTGGTTTTATTTCTATTAACATGAAAAAAGTTCCTCATTTTCTTTATAGTGATCTTACTTTAAGTTCAACAAAAACAAGAGAAATATTCAAATAGTAATGTGAATGCATCTGGGTTTTGGTTGGTTCCATGTTTATTTCAGAATGTGAGTACAAGGGGTCTTTTTTGGCAACACTGGATTGTAAATGACCAGCAATAATGGCTTCATTATTCACTACATGTTCTGGGGCAAAAACAGTGGGAGGGGTTAATCTTTCCTGAAGTTCAGGTTGTAGATGCCCACAGAAAAGACTAAACTGCGGCAGTTACCACATGAGCCAGTTGTTCTCCAAGGTCCTGGGAGTTCTGGTCAGCAGAATATTTTGAATATGTTGTTAAGCAAATCGTGTTCATACTATGGCTTCATAAACTTCAATTTGCAGAATGTGGAGAACTCTAAAAAAAAAAAAAAATATAAAAATCTAGTAAACAAAAATACTTCCAAGTTGTTTCTAATGGAATTGGAAAGGATGGTAGATATAGATTTTTGCTTATTTCTGGCTTCCATAGTTTTCACCGAAGACATCTTTAAAAAGTTTCTGTACCTGCAGGTTGACCATATGCTTGTTGACCAGCTGATCCCTATTCTGTCAACTTGGGATTCCTTAACCACATGTTATTATCTCAGTCTTTGTGATAATGAGAAATGCATTTACGTGTGAGGTGTATCCCTTTGTTTATAAAATACAATAGATGAGAAACGTTCTTTTTATTTGGAACATAGCTTTAAGCTTAACCTGCATCAATCACAGCATCAGTGAAGTTCTTCTGATGGAGACAACTGCAAAGCAATAGTTAGGTACACTTGGACCATTAAAAAGTAGTAGTGCTGTCCTCGGGGGTGGTAGAGGGAGCAGTGGGAGGAAATAAGATTTGATTTGGTTTAAATGAAAACACAGGTTAACCTGGAAAACAAAACTTGAAAAAATATCCCAGATGACATGTGTAAACATAATTTAGACCTGGAGAAGGACTAACAGATGAGTGTACATCAACAGGTTTTTCTATATGAGTCTCTTTTTTTTTTCTAAAGTTCTCCTTAACAAGCATCAATGAAAGCACCTTTATCTGGAATCCTTGTTACTGTAACTACTCAGCTGCAGCAAAAATACTTGAAGTAACTTCAGATTGTACAGAACTTGCAACACTTCAGGTTAAGAGGGGCACAGTCCCTGTGCTGGTTTGGGTGTGTTGATGGGGCAGGGAATGGGACTGCTCAGACTCATTCCCCCCTGCCAGTTAAAGACTAAGCTCAGGGTAACACTTAGTAAATACAATTCTTGGTTACAGATTGTCTCACTGTCTTTTTTTTTTTTCTCAAATGCTTACTATACAATATCACTCCAGAACCCTGGTGCCACAAGTACCCTTCAGCGGATAAAGGTACTTGGTACTGAGCTGTAACTGCTTCACATGAGTGTTCCCCTGCCCCATCTCCTGGGTGCAGGGTGACTTGGTTTCTTCTCTGTGGTCAGGGGAAAAGACAAAATACATGGTATGCTCTTAATTTAAAGCAGCTAAAGCTTCCTAATGTGCTTTGAGATACAAGCATTTGTTACACCCGACACTATCATGTTTCTAACCTCAAGACAAAGAGACAGGGTGTGTGATGAGTGGTGTTTCTCTTAAATGTTGGTCTGTTACGGAAAATCGAAGAGCACAACATATTTCTGTCAATCATCCTTTTGATTCTGGACCTTGGAATACCCGACTTCGGTACAGATTTGCAGTTCTTCTGCAGAGACCTGTTGATGCCAGTTGTCTGACAAGGGTGGCAGCGTACACCAGTCACCTCTTCCTTTTATTTCTGTTCTGTTTCAGCAGCAGGATCTCATTATTGCCTTAGAATTAATCATCAGGCTCTTTTCACTATTTTTTTTTCTTGTGCCCTTGCTGGTGATAAAATGGCAACCAGGAGTCTTTGCAATGGCTTAGAAATAAGAATGCAGACTAATAAGGCAGTATAAAAATGTGTTGCCTGCGCACGTGAATTCATAGTTATCTGTAGCGTTAGTTTTCTCTGCAACTATGGAAGGACTTGACGCGTTGCTTTGTGTTAAAGTCCACTTGAATATAAGTAGAGCGTACATCTCTAGATATCTTCACCCTGTTACCTCACGTTTTCTGGGCCCAGGGAGGAGTGGGAAGAGTGGTTGAGAACAGGAGCCCCAAGCTGGAGGGGCACCCATAGTGGGCGTGCTGACAGATGTTACCCTGTACAGCTGAACACACACATCATGAACCACTGCTGTAGCTTATACCCCAGTCATCTTCGGGAAAGCACTCATTTGGAGGATACTTAATACAAGAACTAACAAACTGTAGACGACTTTTAATTTAAATAAGTGTAATTTTGAAGTGGTGTTAGGTACCTCTTAGACACTACCGATTTGCATTGTTAACAAGTCTGCAAGTGCTGGATTTTCTGCTTCTTTGGTGAAGACTTCAAAGTGAGCATTAAATGTTTTACAAAAAATACCATTAGAAGGAGCAGATCAGTCTGCTCTAGCCTGGGGGGCATTCAGGGGAAGAACCTGCAGCTTTTTTATTTCTTTAAAGAGCAAATAGTTAAAAGACCTGTAGATGTGGTGCTAAGGGGCATAGTGGACACTTGGCAGTGCTGAGTTGACAGTTGGACTTGATCTTGAAGATCTTTTCCAACCAAAACTGTTCTGTGGTTGGACTCATTGGACTTAAAATGTTTGAATAGCACATAAAAAGTGATCCAACAGTGTAAGTTCCAAAGTGCTAGAGAGTGGCTTGTACCCACCAGGTTCCAGCAATTGTTCAGAAACTCAGTCCATGTCCAACAAATGGCAAAGCAGTGCAAATGCCTAATAGAAGTTTTGGAACCCAGTGGATGTATTGCACAGTGTAATGCTTTAGGAGAGCTGACCTGCTTGAAAGACTGTTAAATCACCTTACAAAGTGCCTTAATGCTGGGGATGGAAGAAGATCTGGATTACTTTGTATAAATACTGTCACTTTTCTTCTGTCTCCTTCATTGCAAAGAATACTGACCAGAGGGGGGAAAAGTTTGGTGAAGTCACAGACTAGACTAGATGTGTCAATATCTTCAAGAACAAGTTCTACATAAAGGTATATATATACAAATAACTGTCACTGAGTTCACTGGGAAATCCTTGCACTTCATGGGTAAAAGAGCAATCTTGGTGGGTAAATTTAGTTCTCCAAGGCACTCGGTGTGTCTGCTGTTATATTATTGATGAGAAGAAAATGTCTTCAGCTTAAATGGATGCCAAAACATTTTTAGCCTTGCTTAGCAATCTGTGATTTTGCCCTCCTCTGTTTAACTGATGAGTTAAAGAGGAATTTTTTTAAGGGTTTGTTGTCATTCAGTAAATGTGCTGTTCTTAGCTTGATACAATTTGGTAATCCCCCTTTGCTTATGATATAAGGAGTATTTGGCCTGTTGTATGGTTGAAGTTCCCTGCTGAAAAAGCTGAGAGTGGGCCTAATATAATAAATATTCTGGTGATAATTTCTTTTTCTCTAAGAGAATTCTATTTTTTAGGGTGTTGGTTGTTTTTTTTTTCTCTTGGGGGAAAAGAGAAGCAATCTTTGGAAAACATCCAATAGCAGATTTGAAGGCTTAAAGAAGTGGGAAAGTGTGCAAGGCAAGTGTTCCACTCTACGGGTGTTCTGACATAATTGTTTCTGAAATACATTCAAGATGTCGTATAGCTCAAGGTAACTCATCCTGCTGACAAAGTCTTCACTTCAGAAACACCATTTGCCGAATCTGCTGGCATGCAGGTTTGAACTTTATAACTTGCTTTATTAAAATCAGTAAATAATTGAATGACAGTGTACTTCCAAAAACTTTTTAAATACATATCCTGGAATCATCTAGAATTAATTTCTTGGCTAGGAAGTAGCTGAGCAGCATTATCTCTAGTTATATGCAGTATTGAGGAGTTGGATCTGAGAGAAGCATCAAATGAGACTTTTTTTTTTTTCCCCGATGCTTTTTTTTTTTGTCTGTAGCTTATGTTGAATTCCATGTTCTGAATTTATTTTGCAAATCTGGATGTGACGGGATAGCCTTACGGCCTCTGATGCATCTTGCTGAGGAGATGATCTCAGACATTGGAGCACTTGTATGTGTTCTGGTTTACCTTAAGAACAGCGTTCCTGTGAATACCGTCTTCTGAACTATTCAGCAGTATTTCTTTAAATTGCATATTTGTTCAGAATACTAATCCAGGTTGATCTGTCTTAGCTTGTAAAGCAAACTAGAAAATGAAAGGAAACTCAAGAAAATGAAGCAAAAAACCCAACCTATGGACTTCTTTCCTTGCCATTCTTTAAAATGTTTTTTCCATGTTTGCAGCAGCTTGCAAATTGTGCTTAAAGAAGATGATGTTAATGCCATTCTGACTCGCCTGTGGTAATGCCTGCTGTACCCTTAATACATGCTAGGATGGCAGTTTCTCTGGGTGTTTTCTGTGGAGCGTGAGCTCCAGCAACACAATCTAATCCCGTCTGTGGGGAATAATTAATGACATAAGCTTTTGAGTAGCTTCCCTTCCCCCACCCATGCCCTGAGGTAGCTCTCGGAGCAGGAAATACATATTCTGCTTAAACTGAGACTTCCTTTTCTCCTGAAACGGGTAATCCTGGCATTAGGGATAATGGTGGGTTTAACTTAGAAGCATAGATGATGTCTACATCTGCAGGTATGTGCTAGTGAGACGTTGATAAAGTTCCTTCACTACAAACTCTATCTATGACAGGGATCTGTCGGATGGTGTGAAAACATCATGGGATCAAGCTGTTGGAGTTACAGTCCTAAGCAGAGTTAAACAATTCTGCTTACGCTATCAGACATTCTAGGTACTTTCAGCTGTGCTGAAACAGGGAAGAGTTATGGATCTTGTAGATCTTCGTGTAGGAAAGGACAGGTAGTCAAAGATGGGCGTCTCTAGGGACAAAGTCAACTCACAAAAAGCAGACTTAAAATAAGTTTGTTTTAACTGCGAATATTAGTTGAACTGATAAATTGCCCAGCTTCTCAGTAAAAATCCTGATGGATGTGAGTCTTTATTGATGGCAGTTGGTCACACTTGCTGCTGTCTTCTAATTCCTCTCCACTGGGTAAGACACTTATTTCAGACTCAGAATTATGACAGTTTTAATGGAACATTCTGCTTTAGTTATGATTTATGTGTGGTGCGAGCAGTCTTGGAAGCGCTGAGAAAGTCTTGCAGAGTAAAGGTTTGCATTTGTGTAGATGATGTGGGTCCCGAAGAAGAGCTGTTTGCGCGAGACTGGTTTGAACAGTTATGCCTGTTAGTCCTTGGCGCTGCCATTTAAGAGTCTTCTTTCATTCCCTTTGAGGAGCTGACACACAAGGCGTTTAACCTGTCAGTCTCTTAACATTCGTGTTGGTATAACTGAATCATACAGCACAGAGTGTGAGAAACTTAGTGCTGGTAAAAACAAATGTTTGTTCAGTATTAATTTTTTTTTTCTGGTTATGCAAAATACCCTGTTTACAGCCAAGTGACAAGCTTAGCAAGCAGTTCCAGTGCCGCAATGAACTGTCCTTATCTCTAGTAATAGGGTGCATCGGGAAGTAAAGCTCTGATCATAAATCTTTCTTACACTTAATCAGTGTTCTGTTAAGAGAGTGCGTATGTGACAGATATATACCTTTTTGTATTGTTCGAATTCAGGCTTTTGGGGAAAAAATTCATGCAAATGAGAAACTGTGACTGTCAAGCTCTGACAAGAAATGCACAACAAAAGTTAAAAGGCACGGGAATTTAAAAATTGATACCTTTACAATGCTTCTACTGCATCAGTGTATTAAGAGTCCCACATGGATGGATGGCAGCCCATTCAGTGCTTGGTGATACATTGATGTTGTGATTTTAAAGGAAAGCCTGAGTTCCTAGACACAGGTTCTCTGTTCCGGACCGCAGTAACCCAAGTTGCCACCGGTTGCTGCCAAGTTACCTGCGAGTGATGCAAACGCGGAGGAACTCGCTCTTCCCAGCTGGGCGAAGAAACTGTAGTTCTATGGAATGTAAATGGAGTATTTAGCCTCTAAACTCGTACATAGGTTGGAAAGATGGTATCAAATGAGTTGGCCAAACTCTGCTAACAGGAAGCTGGAGAAGGTGGGAATGGAGGAGCTTTTCACAATAGGATGTTTGTGAACAGATTTTCTTTCTAAAACCCCTGTCTATTTGTGTGTCTATTCTATTTATGTTGCTTCTCCCTCCACCGATAATCCTGAAAATTAGAAAGTAATGAAGATGCCCATTTCTGAGGGGAAAAAAAACCCTAGGAGAGTATGGCATATTTAAGACAACAAAGTTAAGGGTGCAAGAAAAGAAAAGTCGTCTTTAAAAACACGTCAGGAAAAAAGAACAGCTAAAGCACTACTTCCCAACCTACGGTTTGTATTTCATTTGGCTGGAGGTTTTTTTCAGCTTATGAAACGAGAGGGGAAGAGCTTCTTGTTCTGCTATTCCTGGCATCCTGTTACTGCCCTCTGCTTAATTTTGAGAAATGCAGGGTCAAAGGAGAGCTTTTATTAGGTGATACTAAGTCAAGACTAAACATAAACTTGGCAGAAATAATTGTGTAAATAGTTCAAAAGTTCTCCTGACTGTTGATTTGTTCTGGAGTTGTCTCTCAGCTTGCTGGGGAACTTCAAGTATGGCATATAAGTAGTTTAAAAGGTGACTGTGTAGGACCAGACAAAAAACCACATTCATTTGTATGCAACTGGCATGTGTAATTACATGTAAATAGAGAAATCAGCACATGATTAATTTAATAGGAGAGACTATTTCATGGTGCAGTTTGAAGAAGGATTTGTGAATTCTACTTCACAACATAAAGTTTTTAAAGCAAGGAGAAATGGCTGCAACATTTTTAATGCAAGAGTTTTTACAATAGCTTAACCAAAAATAACAGTCATCATGGCTCTGGAAGCTTTCTCTTAATTTCAGGTACATGGATCAAGGAAGTTCTGGTTTAAGTTTAGTTCTTAATGAGGAAGAGGACCCTTACAGTGTTTTCTTAAATCTTGGGGTTGCACAACTGCAGTTGTCTGAAGTCATGGGTAGTTGAATCAGGCAAGTTCACGGGCAGTTTTTGGGAGTCTATACATGAAGAGGGTTTTGTTTCCATCTGCAGTAAGTGTTCTGTGCTTCATTATGATTGTGAGACCCGGGCTCTAATTTAGAGTAGTGCTTATTCTATAGGAGCTACAGACTGTGGATTCTATACCATTCTGCCAGTTTGTGATGTGTGCTTTGATGAGTATTTGGGAGAACTGAACTAGCGGTGGGGTGTTTTGTTTGTTTTAAAGGAGGTGTGAGGATTACTTTCTGGCAGCGCTGGCTCAGGCTCTGCTCAACCGAGTGTCTCCTTTCAGGGTCAGTCCTACCTGGGGTTTTAGCTTTCACGTACCACACAGCCTATCTTTTTTCCTTGCCTGGTGAAAAATAAGACTGGCAGTTCTGCCTAATGGAGAAAAGTACTGTTTCTTTTGCCTTTGCTATAGATGAAGAAATATGTTCTGTCAATTAAAATCTCCATTTAAGAATTCCTTTAAATGGTTGCTAAAATAATACTAAAATATTAATGCTATAAACTGTTAGGTAGATTTCCATCTTAAGGTGACATATTATGAGTAGCTAAGACAGTTTAATAGAAACAATAACAGAAAAGGAAAAATAACGGTAACAATGAAATGGATCACTCACTGCCTGGTGAATCGATACCATCCTAAGCCAACCCCCATTGAGATACTGAGTATGAAGTCTATGGTATACAACGTTTCATTGGCCATACTGTCCTTCTGTCTGTGCTTCTATGGAAGCTGCAAAAAGTCCTTGAATAATGTAAACATCACTTAGTGAAAACTAAACCAATAGATATTATTGATACTCCTGTCACAGCAACCACTAGAAAGAAAATTAACTTTCCCAGCTGAAGCCAGGACAGTTAGGGAAGGGAAATTCTGGGAAAAAAAGTAATTAAGGCAGTTTAGGGATTTTTTTTTTTTTAAAGGAATTCAGTATGGAAGAGAGAAAAAAGAAAAAGATTTATTTTGGTGTGATCCTGTTTGACTGGGAAATAATGGCTATGTCTAAATTATCAAGTAATTCAGTACAGAAGGAACAAATCAACAGATGAAAGCAGTGATGTGTCTTACATACGTTTTGCATGTTTTACCTGTGGCAGGATCTAGTCTGCTCACAAGTTTTTCTGGGCGGTTTGTAGCTCAGGGGTGTCTGGGCACAGGCTGAAGCCTTTACGCCTTCGTTAGCAATGTGGAGTGCACGTAGATCTAGCCCTCAAAGCCCAACACTCATCTCTTGTCCATAACCTGTGTGAGAGGTTTGAAAGCATATGGCTGTGCTTGGGCATTTGATGATAACACTTGTTTTATTAAAATAAAGCAGAGCTTACAAACTGCTCAGCTGCATTTCCTGGATGCAGTATGCTGGTTTTATGCTTGGTCCAGAATTTCACTGGTCTTACATCCAATGATGCAACAAACTTGGAATAAATCATCTTTCGGGTGCAGCGGGAGAGAAAAGAGGAGATGGAAATAGTTCCCCTTGAGCGAAAAGCAGTTTATTTTAATTAACATGAAGATGTCTAGGAAAATGAGAATTGATATTTTGCAGAGGGGGATAGGAAAAAAATATGTTTTGTTTGCATTACGGGTATCTTACTCTGAACAGTGATACTTGACAACTTAAAGTTGTTGCTAGAAATATAGTGTGGGTGAAAACTTTGCTCACCAGGCTTTCCTGTAAAGAATTAGTATAAAGTAATTAATCTGAAATAGTTCATATCTGCATTACATTTATATGCTTACTAACACACCCTTCTGGGACTATTTTTTTGGTTGGTGGGGTTTTTTTGTGTTAACAAGTGTTTACTTGTATTAACAAGTGCAATTATTTTTTTTAACTGCAGTCCTTCCAGGGAAGCCAGGGACGAGCCTACCTCTTTAATTCTGTGTAAGTATGTTGTTATGGTTATACACACTACCTACAGCATGTATTTTTTTGGGGTATGCTTCATAAGTGGAAAACAGTGGGAATTAATGTAGCTGCACTTTGCCCTGCTCTTTTTAACTTTGGCTTTACTCGTCAGCAGTAATTATTAAAGAGCCTACTGAGCTGATTCTTAAGTATCCCTTAGTTTATCTTATAAGTAATTCTGCTAATAGCTGAAAATTTAGGGCAGACTGTTTATACAAAAGGATTGTCGTATTTGCAGTGGTAACTGTCTTGACTAAGAGTTGCCATTCTGAGATATTCCAGAAGTCAAAATATATTGTGTGACTGTAAATTTGCTTTGGACAACTCTGCTGTAGTCTAAAGAAGAATTTTCCAGTGTGATAGATACATTTGTGGGTTAATGTTTCAGTAAACTTGCTACATCTTAAATGACCTTGAATATTGCAAATGTGCTGGAGGCTAAAGGTCTCTGTGATCTTATCAAGCCTAATATTTGCAATTTTAGACATGTCCTGCCTATGATATAAGGCTCTTTGAATTTATTAATATGTGTATTTTAAGATTCTAATATGCAGGATTGCATTTTGGTCTTTATTTTTCAGCAATTTGTGGTGTTGCAGCATTTTGGGAAAAGAAGTGCAGTTAAGTGTCTTAGTCTATTTTAGACCGGGATAATGAACTATAACTGCAAAGGATTTGATTGCAGATCCTTGAAGTTCTTTTTATATGTAGTTGTTCAGTGGTGACTTGGGACTTCTCGTATAATTGCAATAGCAAGAATCTGGTAATACAACAGCAAAAAATGGCAAAATTTTGCTCTTGTATAACACTGTAAAAACTTGGCTTAGTCTTGCCTCACAGTTTCTGCATAGATTCTTACTCATGAAGAAGCTAGCTTGATGCAGTTCTTCATGGGATGTTTTGTTTTGATACTGCTGTTTGTTCATCATGGCTCAGTCTGCTGATCTGCAGCAAAGAAATATTTGAGGCTTTTTCCTTGCTGCTATTTTGGAGTTGGTTCTAAATTCAGCTGTTGGTGCTGATATACGGGTACAGACTTCCATCAAAGAGGTCTCAAACTGTTCCTGAGGAAAAGCCCGAATTGTAGAGGTGTCCAGTTACTGCTTGTGTTCTGTTCTCTGAGAGTTTAACCATTTCCTCTGGCTTTGTTGATGGCAGTAAGTGGAAATCCCCAACAGTTTGCTGTTTAGACTACCCACTTGAAAAATCAAAAAACAAAGCCCTTTTTTCTTCCTGTCCTTCAGTTCAGTGTAGCAGAGGAAGTTACTTGTACAGCATTGAATAAGTTAGGCACTTCTTGGGTTTTTTTAACCATTTTTTGTCCTCTGGAGAAAAGGAAGATAACAGGTAAGGAAAGAAACACTCTCATGCAATTAATGTAACTTCTTTTTTTCCAGGGTAAATGTGGGCTGTGGTCCAGCAGAGGAGAGAGTCCTTCTGACAGGTTTACATGCTGTAGCAGATATCTATTGTGAAAACTGTAAAACCACTCTTGGATGGAAATATGTAAGCAATTTACTTAAGCCTTCAATAAAAGTTTATATGTTGAAGCACTGATATTTGAGCAGGTGGTTGAGGAGCACCTGTACTGACAGTTTAGGGCAGTTAGCTCTAGTGCTTTCGTATATATCAGACTGAAATACAGTTTTGCTTCCTTACATCTGCTGGAATGCTGTAGCAGATAATAACTTTGTTCTGGACTGCAAAACAAGAATGAGCTATAGGTGCTATTACAGCTATCTCATACTTCTGTAATACCTTTTTGCAAGATTACCAGCCACGTACACTAAATCAGATGGAAGATTGTCAAAGTGGGTCTTTAATATCTTGGGTTGCAAAAGTTGGTTCATATAGCAAAAACGTGAATTATGATAAAAGGTACTGAGCATGTTTGCACTGCTTCTAGTGTCTGAAAAGTTATCTGTACACTTCCACAGTTACCTGTAACGTTTGCAGCTGTTCTGCAAGTTTGATGTTTAAACTACTTCGTTTCCTCAGCTTGATGCAGCATCTTGATATTTTTTTCTTTCCAGGAACATGCTTTTGAGAGCAGTCAGAAATACAAAGAAGGAAAATTTATCATTGAACTTGCCCACATGATAAAAGACAATGGCTGGGAGTGAATCGCCACCTTTTTCCTTTTGTTTGGACAATATTCTGTGGAACATGCTTTACAAAGACTAACGCAAAGTAAAGGAAGAGCTTGGCTAGAGTGGCCCTGAGAATATCACTGAACTCTGAAACCTCACAAATGAGTAGTGTAGTGTAAGTGGCTATTTCAGGCCATGTTTGCCTTTTCTCCTTGTGTAAGTTCCCTCTTTTTGTATGTGTATTATTGTGTGAACAGTTGTTTTGGAACATTTTGGATGACCTTTTTCTAAACTCTCTCAAACTAGAGAAACAGTTCACTAATTGAAAACGGATTTTACTGGTTAGCGTCTCTCTGACCTATGCCTTTAACGCTACCTTTTGCTGTGCATGCTTCTTGCCTAAACACCCACACTCCAGTCCTGTAGAAGTTCTGTATCTGAGCAGTCTGAAAGAATGTATGGGATGGGGTGCTTTTTTATATGTAGCAATTTCTGATGTGTTTGGCAGTGAAGAGGATGCAGTATTGTAGTTATTAATTTCTTTTTTTAAATTTGAGTGTACCACAACCTATGTACATCTTGTAGGTGAATTGGTTAAAGGTACAGTGCTCACTTTAAAAAATATTTCAATTGCACTGACTGAAGTTAGCAGGTCTCATGTTTTTAGGAAAAGTTATGCTAGAGGCTCGGTATCTTAATGAAATACCTTAGAAGGATTTTCAATCAATAATGCTATAGAATATGTTCATTTAAGACCAACGTATTCCCTAAGGAATTTGCTGGAAAATAAATTTATAAAACTATAGCTTGCAAGATTAAAAAGGCAGAAAAATATATGCATCTTCTATTTTGGAAAAAAAAAAATTAGTCGGTGTATTAAGAAAAAAGTTTTGGTACTGTACCTTTGCCAGTAACAGGGACTTGTGCATCAGTAAAGTTTTATGGCTGGTTCCATGTAACTGTATAGTCCTAATGCACTGGACAAAGAGGTTGATATCAAGGAAACCTGTTGAAGTATTCTGCTTCTGCTACATTTGAACAAAAATACTTATTTTTGTGAGAAATGGCCAGAGCCTATGACGTGAAAATTAATATAGTACCTGTAGGAAAAGGAGGAGTAATAAGAGGGAAGGGAACTTTGACTCATTTTTTTCATAAAATAACAAGATAATTTTTAAAAATTGGGGGTGGGGAAAGGGTTTCTTGGTTTGCTGGCTAAATCATCCCCGAGTACCTTTTTATAAGAAAAATTTATATGAAACTCACCTTCTCTTTTGTTCTCACACTGTTTCTTAAGTGGAATGAGTTAATGAGAGAAACTTCTGGAAAATGTATGCACGGTATTAGCTGCTGATGACTGTGCATGCAAATTCTAAGCAACTATGAAACACTCTACATAAATTTGCTAGCTTTATTTTTCAAATTAAACAGTCTCTGAAGACTTTGTATTTTAATCCTTAATGCTTGAGGACAAAATGTTTGGAAAAAAAACCCTTTAACACTACATAAATACTATAACTGAACAATATAGAAGCCTTGCAATACAAAACCATTTTCTCTCAATAACAATTCTAATGTGGCACCTGCAAAACTGGTCACAGGTGCTGTTGCTGCTGTTACGTTTCTGGGAATCTCTGATAGGCTTTCTGAACTCTGCTGCACTTTAGAACTCTTGTCATACATGAAAAATTACGCCAATGGGTAGGGGCAATATAGATCTCTCAGACCAGCTTTCGGGTGTCTCTGGAGAGGAGAGTTCCCCCACGTGTGTGTGTTCCCTGCGATGCAGGCTGGCTGAACTGCATTCCAGGTGTCGTAGCGATCTACACCTATGAATTAAACATGTAAGAATTACAGAAGCGATTAAAGCTGTTGGGTTTCGGTCCAGAGACCTGTGGTGGTACAGTCGTGTTCATCCTGGATTTTGTGGCTTACACGTCACTAGTCCCTGTTGGCATCACCAGGCTTCAACATGCCCCAGTTACCAATGCTGTTGGTGCAAGATGGGCTTCCGTGCTGCCCCATCTCTTGATCTTTTTGACCTGGAATTCTTGGGATTTTGTTTTCTTCCATTGTAATGTGTGTTGGCAACAAAGAGGGCACTGAATCTTCTATCAGCAAAAACTTTGTGTTGGCTTCAAAGTCCAGTTGCGACGTTGCTACTTGTGGACACGCTGATGTGAAGTTTGTGTGCCTCTGGGCTCTTCTTATTTCCTGGCTCCAGACTTGCTGCAGCAGCACGCTGGGCTGGCGACAAAGTAATGGCTGCTTTTCCATAGAGAGTTGACATTAAAGAAAATATGTAAAGTATTAAAGATTTTTCTCTCTAAAATTGGGGGTTTGGCTATCTCTTGTTAGTAAGTCAATGCTGTCTGTAACACAGTCTGATTCTTACTTAGAAATTCAACCTCTTTCTTCAGTGCATTATTTATATTTCGAACTGGACATTTTCACCAAAACCTTAATTAACTTTGATGCCAAAGGTTGGGACTTCATCAAGTGCTTAGCACATAGAGCTTCAGACTGCTGGCATAAAGAGTTAATGATCTATATGTGATGTTTATGACTTTTAAGAGACCCAAACAAAGCAATATTATTTTTGGTCTTTTAAGAGTGGACACTTAGAAGGAGTAAAGACTAGAACTAGTACAGAATTGCTGTTTCATGCTGCCATGTAACAATTCTTGAGACTCATTCTACTGAGGGAATATGTGAATTTTCTTCCTGTGTTGCTTGGCAGCATCAATGACTATTTTCTCCCATTTTAAAGATGTAGAGTTCTTGTTATTGGTTTTGGTGAAAGTAGGATCCAGATAGCAATGGCTGCTGGCTTATGTGAAGAGGTCAGTCTGGTCACTGAACCGTCCAGCAGCCATTTGAAAGCAAAATAAACTTACTTGAAAAAAAATTTTACTAAAGCATTTTCCCTCTAACCAATTTTTGTAATATATTAAAGATTATATTTAAAGTTTGTATGTGTTTGCTCTGGGCAAGTTTACTTCCCCTCCAACTTGAGCACTTTTGTTACTTGTACTGGTTATTTTTATTGTTGGTCTTAACATTTATTTTGTATTTTGTTTTTTATAAACTGTAACAAAAAGCTTTTGTGAACCTTTGTTTCTTGCTGGCTCTTTCTTGGACCAAATGAACTGACTATGAGCTGGCTTAGAAGAAATGTTCATTGGGATGCATAGGAATTTGCTAGCAAAAATGTACATGTATTGAAAGGTTTTTTTTTCCTCTGAACCTCTAAAGCCACGCCTGTCCTGAAGTAATTGATCATAATTTGATGTGACTTTAGCAATCTGACCACCCATTCTCTGTCTAGGTCCAAAATATAGGCTGTGACAATGGTGTTCCAGGGCCGAGTCTGCCTCCAAACACTAGGGTTACTCTGGCTGGTCGCTCTGAGTACCTTTTCGATTACATATAAGGCGATGCTGCCGTCTATAAAAATTCTGTGAAGTTGCAGACTTGCTGTGAAATGAGCTGCAGAATGTGGCGAGGGATTGCGGACGTGTCAGCCGAGCCACTCGCTGTGTGCTCCTGGCAATCCAGTAATATCAGCTTTGCCTACCAGTAAAAAAGGCCAGATACGAATTTCCCTCATTTGTAAGCTATACGATGTCAAACTATTAATGAAGTTTGTTATAATTCCATCTTAATTTCCCCCTGGCCGGGTCTAGGGTAACGGCCCATCCCATGGCGCACCCTGCAGTCCCTCGCCGTCTGAGGGAGAGGAGGGGGGATGCAGTTCATGAAATCGCTCTGAATTGAAACCTGCCCTCGGAGGCTGTGACAAACAGCCGTGACTGCCCACAGCTGGAGGGTCACCCGCACTCCCCTTGGCGTGTCGGGTTGGTGCGGGAGGTGGTGAGTGCTGTGTTAACCCCCGCCGAGAGGAGCCTGCCGGGGGGTTACTGGTCCCACACGCCACACTCCCATCGTCTCCGTTCCTTGGGCATGGGGATGAGTGGAGGAAGCTGTCAAATTATTGTTAAACTTTGGACACTTCATTGTTGTTCATTGAGACTGACGTTAAGCCAACCAGCAGCATAAACGCTGCAAGAGGAACAGATGCTTCAGAGGTTTCTTTTTTTTAAAGGACTGTTACAAATGGTTTAAGGCCTAAAGCATGAGTCGTAAATGGCAGTTGAGTTGTGCCTCATTGTTTCTTAAACTCTTTACAAGGCTTTCTTTTACAGGTGACATGGCTGTGTTGCTGTTTTGTCCTAGCAATACTGTACATCATTTGTTGTTTCACTATATTGTATCTACTTGAGGTATCACAATAAAAGCTTTCAATTGTTTTGTTGAGTTACTTGTTATTTTTGTGCTGTCTTTTCTTGCTCGTTCAGATTCCCAAAACCCAGCTGCAGAAGCTCTGTGCTCTGTCTGTGCAAACAAACTTTTTTTCCAAAACTTTCTTTCACAGCCCACTGGAAGCAGGGGATCTCGTGACGGAGCGGGGCTGCCAAGGGCCGTGTTTTGCAGCTGGGCTCGGGGTCGGGGGGGGATTGCTCCATCTGGGAGATGGGTTGCAGATGTAAAACACGTGCTTTTGAGGGCCGGGGGGAGGCTTTCCCAAACAAATGTATTTCCTAAACAAATATAAATAGATTGTCTGCCATGCGCAGGGGAGACCTGCTGATATTACCGTGGTGAACCTTGGATCTGTTGATCTGGAGCCACTTTGGAGGCACGTGCCACAAAGCTGGGTTGGAAAGGTCTGAAAGGGCACCAGGACGGGGGCGAGTACTGAGCTCTGCAGAGACTGCAACTGCAAATCAATGGGAAAAGATGGAATTTTGTGGCAATTCGGGTCCCCCAAAGCTCTCCACCTCCGTGCCTTGTGTTAAATGGCAAAAGGAGCTGCTGTTCGTGCCTGGGGGAGAGGAACGTGCCCCATCACCATCACCCCGCAGCTCGGGGCATGGCTGGGAACCCACATCTCTCTCAGCAGCCGATCTCTGGGGCAAGAGGCTGTTCCTGGCCATCATCTCATTACAGGCCTGAATTAATCACCTGTTTCCCTCTGATAGTCAAATAGGCAGGCTTGCCCTGGACGGCACACTTGCTTGGTGACCTGGTGTTACTAACACTGTAAATCCACTCTGCCTGTCTGCTTAAATTATCTTCACTCCTTTTCTTCCTCTTCTACCTTCCTCCTTCCTCAGTCCCCCGCTTTTTATGATGCCCATAGCAGTCCAAAGTCTGCAGCATTCTGCAGAGAGAGTTTGAGCCCTAAATACTGTTTCTCTGTCGCAATAACGGACAGAAAAGACGCAGGTGTGAGCCGCAGCCCCAGAGCCCTCCTGCGATGCTCTGCTGCCTGGCTGGCCAAGCCCACAGATGTTTTGCTTTAGCAGCAATTTTTTCCCCTTTCCCCCTCTTTTCTGGAGTGAAAAGTTTCTCACAGTGTAGGGGCTGGAAACTCCAATTAATGGCCTTTAATTACCTACCCATAACATACTAAACCAAAAGGTCTCTTACGTCATTCTTTTGATGTTTACTAAAATAGAGACTTCGCTCCGCAGACCTCTCCTTCACCGGCCAGAGCTCACGCTGAAGGTTAACAGCTCCCCGAGTTAATGATTGTCTTTCCTTGTTTGTGCAGTGTTTCAGAGGCAAAACATGCACACATGACTCCCCCGGGCAATTGCCGTGGTCGGCCAGTGCCAGGCTCCGCAGGGAACACCCCCCTCGCCCCCAGCCCGGCTCCGCTCCCCGGGAGCAGCCGCCCAGGAGAGCACCGTCCCACTGGGGCTGGGAGCTGCTGTGAAAACCCCTCTCAAAATAGCCATTTCTAATCTCCCCCGGGGCCGTTAATCAGGTTTCTAATCCAGTGAAGCTGCCCGTACTGTAACATGGTGCCATTCCCGGGCCCCTCTCGGTCACAGCGTCACTGGGTCAGGGGACTGATGGCAGTGTTTGCCCGGCCAGAAATAGCTGCAAAACAAATATTCTGTGGGATGGATCTGAGACAGCGGTTGATGCCGTGACCTGGATGCGCATCACCTGTGAAAGCCAAGGGTTACCAAAGGCTGGGCTGCGTAGAAATACAGCACAGCACCCTCTCCTAACCTGAGATTTCCTGAGCGCTGGAAGCAGTCTCTGCTTTTCTGGAGACAAACACAATAGCTGGTCCTGTCCCATCGCTTTCAAATTAGATAGGAATGCTCTGACGAGGGGTGACAGTCACAGGTTTCTGGGCAGCCTCACAGGAGCGGAGGTTTCACCCCCGAACCTTGGCTGAATTCCAGCCGGGGTAATCGCGTCTGCCTCCTGCCCACCGTCCCTGCCTGCTTCTGGCTCCCCTGGGGGACCTGGTGTGTCACGGGGAGCGGGGGAATGACTGGTGTGAGCAGCCCGCGCACAAGTATGTGATATTTGCAGTATTAATGGGGTTCCCTCTGGCCAAAGGCACTATATAAATGTAAACTCATCGCTCCCAAGGCGATTCAGCATCCTGTGCACGGCTGCATTAGCGAGGCAATGGGCTGTGAAATCTCCTCCTGCTGCAGGAGCTTTGAGAGGCTCCTGCGTCCCAGGATCCTGTTTTTGAGGCTCTGGTTGAAGAGATACAGCCCCCAGGGGAGGCTCAGGCGACGGATGCTGCAGGGACAGGGGGGACACTGTGACAGGGGTGCCCCGGAGCTCAGCAGCACCTCAGCTGCCCTTGGTGGGGGGAGGATGCTGTGGGTGACCCCTCTGGGGATTTGCCGCAGCCGTTCCTGGTCCACAGGCTGTGCTGCACCCCGACACCTCCCTCACACCAAACCCGGGCCGGAAAGAAGGTTTAATAGCACTTGGGAAATGACTTGAGGGGTGTGAGTGCCCCGGGTCACCGAGCACTGCTGACGCCGGTGGGATGTGGACCCAGACGCAGCCCCACGTGCTGCAGCGGCTGCACCACGACACCACAACTACAGCGCTTTGTTTATTTAGTGTGTTCCTCCCAGGAGGCTCCAAGGTCTTGCACTCGGGGTTTTACTGACCTGGCTGTTTATCCGCCTGTGCCCGTCTCTGTGCGGGGCTGGTTTGGTGGCCGTGCACCCCCCCCGCCTGGGTGAGCTCTGTGCCCACAGCGTGACCGCATGGGCTGGCCTCCCCCCGGAGCCTTGCTTTGGCATTTGGCTGTTGATGTTTGGCCATATTTTAGCCTTATTTTCTTGTTCCTTCCCCCCCCATCCCTCTCCCCTTATTAAGGCTGTTCAGCCAGTGCTTGGGACGTCTCCTGCACCCCATGAACCCCTCAGCCCCTGTTGCCGCCCCCGGCTCTCCCCTCTGTGCCCGGCTGGCTCCGTGCCCCATCTCCCAACGGCAGCCTGTGCCCTCTCCCATCCCAAAGCCCAGACTGCACATGGGAGTGGAGGCAGGGAAACAAAAATGTTTTCTGAAGGTTAACACAAGCCCTGCACAGGGCAGGCATGGGGGTGGCATCATGCTCCTGTCCCACACCGTGGGTCCTGCCAGCTGTACCCAAAATGAGAGCCCCCACCTCGCGCAGCTCCCAGCCCTGGCCTGGGCAGACGACCCTTTCTCTGGTGCCTGCGGCTCCCAGGAGGAGCCCGGCCAGTGCAAGGTGCAACATCCGAGCCCTTGGACCACACGAGCTGTTGTCCTGACGCCTGTTAACGAGCATTAACACGCTGTGGTTTTGCCACTCAAAAATCTCAAGACTTGTAACAAGAGCTGGGGCTTTACCCAGCGCCATTGGTGTGAAGGGTTTCATGGAAACTTCTCTGGTTTCTGCGGATGCCGGCTCTGAAAGCCAAGCTTATCTCCTCCGAGCCACCCGGTCAGCCCCTCCTTTGAATGATGGACGGGCGGCAAGGGCAGCAGCCGGGCTGGGCCAGCACCTCCAGCTTTCGCAGCAAGGGTTGGTGACATCTCTCCCTGGGCTGGCCTGTGGGGGCTCCCCGGGCACCGGCAGCAACAGCAGTAGAGCTGGTGGTTACCCCTCTTCCCCTTTTTTTTTTTTTTTTTTTTTTTTTTTCCCTCTTTTTCCCCATTTTCACATGAAGCTGAGCCGCACAAATGTTTGATCCCCTGAGGCACTGGACCGAGAAGTAGAGTTGGGCTCTGTCCTGGGGAAATTGGAGTTGGGCTCCGTCCGGGGAAATGTCCCGGTGGTGGTCACCGCCTGGCTCCAACACTGCAACCCCCCATGCCCAGACTGTCCACAGCCCTGCTGGGACGTGGGACGCTGGGCAGGGACTGCCGGTGTCGGACGGGACGGGACGGGACAGATGCTGAAGGACCCAATGGGCAGGGACACGGACCTGAGGACCATCCCCTCCGCTCCCCATGGCAGCCCCCTGCCCCAGACACAGTGTCCTCGGCCCAAGCTCCGAGTGGCATCTGCTTTGGCTTCGCTGTTGCTCCCCGTGGCCTCGCTGCGCCGCGGGGCTGACGTTAATGGGAGGTGACGGGCGCCCGGCAGAGCCCAGCAGAGCGGGGGCGAGCGCCCGTTCCTCGAGAGCCACAGCCCTGCGCTGCCAGCCATCACCCTCCGAAACACACACATGCTGGAAAAAAATAATTAGGCCACGCTCTAGCAACGTGTAACTTGTTTTGTTACAGATTAACTGCTGCAACACACCCCAGGCGCTTTGCTGGACTGACCCTGTAACCTGCTCTGCCCGTCCTGTTGGTGTTGTTTTTTAAAGACAGCAGCGCTGCAGATGATTGCCATCTGGGCTTTTGGGGGGGGGGTCACAGAGCGCAGGGATGCTTGTCCTGACGCTGTGCATCCCCAGGCAGGAGGCCGGGGGCAGCGGGGGCCACGTCCAAGGACCCCAGCCCCAGGGCGGGGGGACACGGCCGGGAGCCAAGACCCTTCCCCTCGGAGCCGAGCAGAGACGCGTGTGTCGACTGATGGATTCTTCCCCGAGCGTCTGCCGGCTCCTGGCAGGGGCTGCCGCAGCCCCTGCGCCCCCGCTGACGGGGGGGGAACCTCTCCTTTCTGGACAGGTTTCAGGTTTTGCTGGCCCCGCAGCCCGTCATCGTCTGCTGGGCTGGAGACACCTCCCGGGGCCGTGCTCGGCCCCGTTCCCGCTGCTCCCTCCCCGGGACGGGCTGTGACCCTCTTGGCAGCACAGCCCGGACCTGAGCGCTCCGGCTCCCAGCAGATTTCCCCAGCCTTGCCGAGTCTTTGCAAAAAAAACCCCGGTGATTTATTCTCGACAGCTCAGCTGGGCAGAGAAAAAACATGTTGCTCTTTACGTCTATTCTTAATTTCAGTTGGGTATTTTTTTTATAACAGAGCTTGCCAATAATAACCCAGCAGGAACAGCTCCCGGCCCCATAACCGCCCATTTTCTACCCTTTCCTGCAGCCAGTGCCAGCCCGGTCTCTGCTCACAAAGCGACGCAGCCGGGGATCAGCGATGGTGTGAGCTGACTGTGCTCCCCCGGCCCCGCACGGTGACAGTGGGTGACACCCGGCCCTTTGCAGGCACTGGGAGGTGACAGCTTCTCCCCCCCCAAATACCTGCTTATGGAAATATGGCCGGATGAAGTGCAAAACCAGCAGAGGCAGCCGGGGCTCCCAGGACAGTGCTTCGGGGCAGGAATTTTCTGGGAATACATGTATTCTGGAAATCAGAGGAGGGTTCCCAGCCCTTCTGGTCCCTGGGGGGCACCTGCAGGACCGGGAGGGGCAGGATGGGATGGGCAGAGGAGCAGCTGGTAAAGTTCGACTCAGGTGGGGCTGGTTCATGTTAACGATTCCCTCGTTAGCACTGGGTGTGGGGCTGGGAGAGCTGCTGCCACCGGGCATCCCTGCAGGCCTGGCACAGATAAACACACTGTTTGCCTTATGGAGAGCAGGAATAAATACATCTGAGTCTTAAAATGTGACCCTCCAGGTTATTCACTATGTAAATATATGCTCTAAAATAATCAAAGCTGTAAAAGTTAATTAACATCTTCTTGTGCCTCTGCCTCCTCGCAGAGCTCCGCAAGGTCTTTGGCCGTGAAGCACAGCCAGAAATGAGGTTATTCAGCTGAGGAGCTGGGAATGGTGCAGACCAAGAGACATCCCAGGGCTGGGGGAGAGGGAGGTGGATGGAGAAAGCAGGATTGTCGCCTGGGTGAGGCCAGCATCGCCCAAACTGGGCAGGGAAGGGCCAGCACCCAGCCATGCTCCCGCTGGCTGCATGCCCACGGGACCAGGACACGATGCCTCTGTCCCTGGGCAAGGAAAAGCCACATCTCTTTGACCACTGAAGCTCGGGTGTCCTGTTGGCCACCCGGCCCTCTCCCAGGCAGCCCCGGCTCCTCCTGCCCTCCCTGGGGGTGGCCACGGGGCTTGACCCCCGTGTTGGTGCTGCCCAGGGACGCTGGGGTGTCCGAGCCTCCCCCCCTGTGGGCCCTGGGCCACCCCTCCCCGCCCGGCGCTGGCCCACAAACCCAGCTGCAAACCCGGGCTGTGCAACAGCTAAACACTGGGAATCTGGGCGGCTGCCAGGGACTTTGATCCCCAGCCATAAAATCCTCCTCCGCAAGCTGATTTCTCTTGCGAAATAACCCCCCGGGGGGCTGAGCCCACGCGTGCGGCCCTGGGAGGGGGGGGTCTGGCTGGTGGCGTCGCCCGCAGCCCATCCCGCAGAGCTGTGGTGCTGGTGCCGGGCAAAGCTCATCGCACCCAACGCCTGCCCTGGCTGGGGGCTGCTCCCACGCGCGGCTGCCTGCGCCCTGGGCACCGGCACCCACCGCCACGGCCGGGCCGGACCAAAACCTTCCCGGTTGGGAGACGCCAGGCAGAGGGCACGTGCCCGGCGCCGCACCGAGTCCCTGAAGGTGCCCGTCGGGGCAGGACAGCAGCGTGCCCAGCGAGCCCACCCCCGCACAGAGGGTGGCCAGGGCTGCTGCA
>JAOXNO010000006.1:18197257-18221226 GCA_028565335.1 Limnodromus scolopaceus | reverse complement strand
GAAGAGCATCTGGGGCTTCTCATACCAAGGCAGCTCCCACTGATGCAAACACAAGCCCTATCCCACAGTCTGAAACGCTGCCAGGTCCTCACAGGTGGTGATGGTCCCCCCTGAGCCTCTGCCACAAACATCCCGGGCTCCAGGTGGACACAAAAGGTGCAGGACAAAGCTCCTGCGCTCACAGCCTGCCCTGACCTGCCCTGCTCATACTTTTCCACTTTGTGATTAAATCCCAATTTCCCCCGTTCTTGGACTAGATGATCTTAAAGGTCCCTTCCAACCTGGCAATTCTGTGATTCTGATTGTCACTTTTATTAGCTTTTCTGCTCCTTTATTTCTAACTGCAGCCTCGTCTCACACCCACGGACACAGGTGTCAGCGAGACGCCTCTGTGCCAGGGGCTGATCATCCTGGGGCTGCACCTGAACCGGCCACTGTGTCCCCATCGCCCCCAGGGCCAAGGTGTTGAGGGCTTGGGTGCCATAAAGCCTTTACCATCACTCCAGTGTCACCTGACGTGTTCCCAAGCACGGCAATAACTTGGCAACGTTTTCCCACTCTTCCAAGCGATCTGAGTGACTTTCAGCACTCCTCTCCCTGTCTCCCCACAGCTGGATTCCAGACATAAGACACACCTGGATTTTGTGATTATGCATCCCAGGGCTGCTTCCCTCCAGCTGGGTCCCCCTGTGCTCTTGGTGCTGGCTGGGACCGAGCAAAACTCGGTGCATTGGTGCTGAGCAGTGGAGCCTGCGAAGGGCTGGGGCTGCGGCAGCATGGGGGTTCCCTCAGCGAGAGCACTGCACGTCCCTGTACCCCCCGAGGCTCCCATGGATCGGGGTGAAATCAGGGTTTGTCTCCGTGTCGGTCCCTGGAGAGATGGGCCCGGCTGCGGTCCCAGCGGAGGGGACAGAGGCAGGATGGCCACGGCGTCTCCCCGGCCAGGGCCACGGCACCCACCAGCTCCGTAGAGCTGGGCACCAACACCGTGCCCGGCCCTTTCGCTGGAGAAGTGAAAAAAAATACCAAACAAACCAAAGAACCCAAAACCAAACCAACAAACAAACAAAAAAAAAACCCAACCCCAAACATTTTTAAGGAGAAACAGCGATTAGGAATACTGTAAGTGGTGGAGACAAACACCAAAAATAGCATCCGAAGTTTCCTCCGTGCGCTGTCCCTGCAGGCAGCCTGCACTATATTTGTCTTCACTTGCCATTTCTGCTGCAATCAATTTGCAGTTGCCGCTGGCGAGGAACCCATCTATTAAAAGCTCGACTGAGATCTGCGGCGAAGACGCCTGTAATAAAAAAATCTGGCCATTTGTTTTAAAAAAAAAAAAAAATAATAGCATCCTTCTCTGCAGATCCTCCCGGCCCCAACAAAATCCACTCAAATCCTCACCAGGCGCGTTGTCCAGGCTCGGGAGCAGCCGTGGAACCCCCCCAGCGGTTCCCTTCCACCTGGGGAGGGATTTGCTCCGCGGTGCTTGGAGCCCTGGAAGCACTTGGCGTTCGCTGCGTCGGGGCCTTATCTCTGCGATTTGCTGCAGGCCGCCCCGGGGAGGCAGATTCCTCCCGGGTCAATTGCTTTTATCATAAAAACAAATGTTTTCTATCATCCCTTTCATCCCGGGATGAAAGCACAGATGGGAATCACGCGACTCCCCGCGCTGCCTTGGTGGGCCAGGTTGCTGGCTGCACGCTCTCCCCCTGGAGAAATGGGGCAGGGGGGACAGGGAAGGCAAACAGGAGCCTGGAGCAGCCCCTGCCTCTGCCTAAAATATGGGGTGCCCCATGGGATGCCTAAAAAATAACTGCATGGGGGTCTCCAGAGGCAGCTCTGCCCCAAAGCATCACGGCAGGGGCTGCCGCCCACCCGGTTCCTGCCAGACCCCGGCTGTGGCCGCTGGAGCCCCCGTCGGAGCCCCCACAGGAGAGGGGGACACAGAGGGAGGCAGGAGGGGACGGGTTGTTCGGAGGAGCCGAAGGCAGCCGGGGTGGCCAAGCAAAACAGCGGCTGCGGGGGGATACAATTGCTGCCTATAAATAGCGCCGGGAAGCAAGCATCAGGGAGGGAAAAAAGCTATTCAAGCTAAAGGACAATGTTGGCACAAAAGCAAATAGATATAATTAGCCATTAATAAATGAAGGCCAAAGATTAGAGAAAGTATGTAATATCAGAAAAGTGAGAGCTGGGAAGGCTCTCCAGGGGCGGGGTGGGGGGAGAACTTGACCTGCGTTGGAAACAGGCTGTGGCTATTTTTCAAAAGCCATTAAGTTACGAGCTGTCAGACACAGCCTGCTGTGATTGCAGATGAGCCTTTTTTTTTTTTTCTATGTAAAAGGGAAGATTTGGCCACTCTGTGACGTCAGGAGCTGCAGAGGGGCCTGGGAAGCTGCCCCGAGCACAGCCACAGGGGTACAGCCCCGATCCCCACCGCGTCCACCCATCGGCCCCAGCCCTTCCCCAGGGACCGAACTGCCCAAAGGGGCACTTTAATCCCCAAAGCTTCCCTGCAGCGCGGGGAGGGGGTGGCAGGAGCTGGCCCCTTGCCACAGGCACGTCCCAGCCCGGGACACTGGGGCAGCGTTGCTGCCAGGGGAACTGCGGGACTGACTTTCCCTTGGACCTTCGCAGGGAGCCGGGTGCTTTCTGGAAGACGTGTTTTAGCCAAGAAGACATTATTGGCTTAGTGTGGATTGTGCTGCAGGAGCAGGAGGGACAGACAAAGCTGGGATCTCTCTGGCCTTGAAACCCTTTGACTCCACCGACTCCTGCAGCAGCATCTCCTGTTGTCCCTTGTGGGGCCAGCGGCACCTCGGATGGCAAATGCCATCGGCCCCATGCAGCCATGGGGACCCGTCCTGCCCCGTCCCGCGCTGAGCAGCTCCAGTCCCTGTCCGGGCTGGGGGTGAGACCGAGGGGGCTGCTGCTTCCCTGAGGACACCACGGCCGCGGCGAGCGCCTGTGTGTCTGCAGGGGTTTGGTGGTGACAGGGAGACGGTTCCTCCTCGGTTGCTATTTCCAGCGGATGAAGTCAGCGGCTGCAGCGCCTGAGCTCAGCGGAGGGTGAGTCAGTGCCGGCCCGGCCGAGCCACCGCCGCAGCCCCCGCTCCGCAGCCGCCCAACGAGCCCCGCGATGGCCACGGCCTTGTCCCCCACTCATGCGTGGGGTCTGAGCTCAGCAGGGTCCGGGCTCTTCAGCAGAGTGGTGCCAGGGCCCCCAGCCCCACCGTGGCACCGCAGGGTGTCCCGTGGGCTCAGCCCCCCCCCCAGCTCTGGGAAGCACCGAGGAGATGCTGTTCAGAGCCACCTTGGCGTCCGTCCCATGTTACTCTGGTCAAGGCCAAACAAAAGCTACTTCAGCCTCCAGTTACAATCCTGCTTTTTCTCTCTTAAGCACATTTACTAGAAAAGTGTCAAAGACTATAAAAATGTACTTAAATGTGGCACAGGGGTGCCCAGGAGCCAGGTTCTGTAGCCAGGCTGCGCAGCCCAGGGCAGGAGCTGCTTTGGGAATTCCTTCTCCACCCTGTCCCTGCTGGAGAACCAAGCGATGAAAGGAGCAGAGAAGGTTCCAGCAAAGCCTCCTGCCTCCCCCTTCCCAACTTGGGTAGAGGAAACTCTGCCAGTTGCCCAGCAAAGAGCCAGGCTTTGTAACAGCGAGGGCTGCACCACCCTGCCCCGCTCTCTGGGCACCCACCTCCTGTCCTCCCAGTGTGGGTCACCGCTTCCCACATCCTTCTGAGAAGAGCTCGTGTCACTGTGTCCCTGTGGGAGCACCGACAGATCAGCCTGGGCCCTGGTGAATGGAGGAAAAAGAGCTTCACCCCTGTTTAGAGCAAAACTGAAAGGGTTATGCTCAGCCCTTCCTTGAAGCCAGAAAATTGCTCTTTCTTTTTGTGCCCGGTGTCAGGGTGGGAATTGCAGCCTCCCGGCCGCAGCGAGCGCTGCCCAAGGGCTGGAGCAGAAAGGGACAGCGGGCGGCTCTCTCTACCACCATCCCTTATGTCACTCTGCAACAAGGAATCCTGCCGACACCGGAGTCCTTGGCACACCTCTGTTGCCCTCCTTGCAATCAAAAGCCCCTTTCTTCCATAATAATCTCCATTTTAATCTAGTACAAAAAAGCATTTTACTCTCACGGATTTCATTAAGCTGCCTGTTCCAGCTCTAGCAATTCTGTGAATGTGACGGCTCAAAACCGGGCTGGAGGTAGAGGGGATTAATAACAATTTATCAGGAAAGGGCCAGCTCAGGAGAAGCAACAGGTTTCAGTAAGACATGAGAAACTCAGCTTGAGGAAAGTACCATCACATCCCCTGTTCCGAGAATCAAACGTGTTATTTCAGACTGATACACTGCAAAGTGCTGCAAAACAACCCCCCCATTATTCTTTCAGAGTAGTTTGAACTTCCTATGATTTAACAGAGATGTAATCACATCCGCAGAGACCCCAGAGTTCCTTACGAGCATCTTAAAAAGCAGGAATGAATCATTTCCTTGTACGACAATCAACTGTGCAATGCCACGATCTTGGAAATGACAGTTGAACAGCCAAAGCAAGCACTCAAAAAGAAAATAAAAGCATTTAATGCAAAACATTTTACCAAAAGTTTTTACAGCAATTTCATATAAATGGAATCTTCTCTTAAAACACGGAACCACCAATATAAATGTCTTGTTACAAAGCTGATTACAAAACTATCTCCTCAGCCACGCAGAGAGGTAGGGAGGGTATTTCTGTTATCTGGAAACACCTAGGATGAGCTGAAAAGCAACGGTCGGGATCTAGCCTGCTACGGCCAAGGGATGGTAACACACACACGTCCTCGGACTAAAACATTAAAACTTCACAGGCTGAGACAGCTTCACCCCGTAAGGCCTCTACTAAGCTTCCTAATAATTTGTGGGTGGGCAACGGAAATACCTGAGACGCCTCTCAGCCCTATTACATGGTTTTCCCCAACGCTGGGGGGACTGACGCTGGGGCAGACCACGGTGCGTGTTCCCCTGCGAGGAGTGGGCTTTGGGGACGGTTGAAAAAAAACAAACAGAAAAACCCCAAGTTGGTTCGATTCCTGCTCAGTTGCTGCAGGCTGTGGCTCCTGGGACCTGAGGGAAGTTTGAACTGGTGTGTCCTGGCCCTGCTGGTTGCCCAGTGGCTCGGGGAAGGGCAGCCACTGGGAGGAACAAGATGTGTGACCACCCCAGGCTCCTGTCTGGATTCACTGCTGTCAGAGGCGAAAACTGGTCCAGAGAGCCCACATTTTGGAGCCAGCAGGCCCTGAGGAGACTGAGAGCAGCCAGTCCGGCCAGGAGCAGGCGCAGGGAGCAGGAGACAGACCAGGTCCTTGCTGAGAAGCAGCGAAGGCAGCGGGAAGGGCAGGGGCGGCTGGAGCCCTCCGCTCCCCTCGGCCGAGCTCCAGCAGCACGGCCCCCCCAGCACATTCACTCAATTGTCGTTGGGCAGACGTGGCTGCTCTGGAACCCATTACCTGTAAAAACAGCTCTTTCTCCAGCACAGCCGCTCACTGCCGTGGCCCTGCACGGCGGGCTCTGGTCTGCTGCCAGCCGGGAGAGAAAGGCTCCGGCTCATCCCCACGGAGCCGGGACCCGGCTCCCCGCTCAGCAAACAACAACAAAAGGCCTTCGAGGAAGATGCTGTGGGGGGAAGGCAGCCCTCTAGAAAACAAAGCCACATTAACCAGCCTTAACAAAGCAACAGTTTTCTTCCCCAGGGGGAGGGCAGGCCGGTGCCTTCCCTCCCCAGGACAGACTGTCTTTCGGGTTCTCGGGGGACACGTGGGTGGCCGCTTGCTCTCTTTCGCTCCAGGGCTGGGCTCCCCGCGCTGCTACCAGGAGCTGAAGTCCCCGAAGCCCGAGCTCTTCTTCTCCTTCTTCGCAGCCGTGCTGGTCGAGGGCCCATCGTCCTCTGCGCTGCGCTTCCTGGGGACAAAATGAAAACAGCTCTCGGGGACTATTTACTGTTCGGGGGGAGCTGGGGGCCTTTCCTCTCCTGTGGAAGGACGGGAGCCCATCCCTTGTCAACCAGAGGGGAGCACGAGCTCTGTGCCAGCCCAGGGGACACAGGGTGGGGACAGGGCCTTTGGCAGAGCCCAGCAGAGGGAGAGCGTGTCAGTGCGCAGGGATGGTTCAGGTCAGGCTCTGGACACTTCCAGGAAAGTGTTGAAAACCCAACTAGTTCTCCAGGCCAGAGCTGAAGATTTAACAGCTGTACTTATTTAGCTGAGTCATGATGAAAACGCGAGCCACAGGTTCTCTCCCCACCTTCTCACCTGCGTTTGTGGCAGCAAAAGGATTTTTTTGGAATTTGGTGTAAAGCAGCTGGGTGAGCTTTTCAGATCCTTTTCTGCTTCTTGAGCACAGTCTGTTGCAGTCCCTGCTGCTGTTCTCAGTCTCTCTCAAACAGAGTGTGCAACCCCATCAAATCACTCCTGTACCTGCCCAAGGCCTGCTATGGAGGAGACTCCCAGTTTGAAGGCAGGCTGCCGTGAGGGAAGCACCAGGGAAGGAAAGTCCCTTCTATACTACTTGCCCCTTTGCACAGAGCTGCAAGCTCTGCCCGGGTTTCCTCTGTAAATACAGTGAAGAATGGCAGCAATTTTAAGCTGAAACGCTGAAGGGACACACCAAACTGACCTACATGGGCTAACATTTTTTGTTCTCACAGTTATGCAAATGCCCATAAGTCACACAGGCACACACGAGCTGATTCAATAGCTGTCCAGATCTGTGTGTATGCATAAATACACGCCTTTACGCAGCAGACAGACAACAGCACTTTTGCAAATGCTTTTAGAGAAGTCTGCAAAAAAAACAAGTGGAAGGCATTTATTTTAATTTATCCAAAACGCATGCAAAGCTGCCACTCGGGTGGGATTCTGTATTGTCCTCAGGAAAGCAAGCGGTGCTGCCGGTCCCAAGGGGCGTACAAAGGTGTCTGGGAGAGGAGGCTTTAGGACGAGCCTGTACAACCAGCCAGGCTCCCCGCAGCGACTCGCCAGACGCACGGTGCTCCCATGGCGAGCCTGGGAACCTGCTCCCCTGCCCTGGAGTTGTGCTGGTACAGCCGCTTGTGCGGCTGAACAGGGAACCAGAGAGCAGAGAGACAGGGGTTTAGGGCAGCGACTTCGTGCAGGGGAGAAGCTGCTAAAAGCAAAACATCTGTGGGACCGTGGCCTTCAGAAATAGCTGCAGAAGGGGAAGAGAATACAAGATGGTGCAGGAAGTGGCACAGTACAGTTCCTCAAGGACTTCCGAGTTGTGAAAATGCATCGGCAGCACACGCTGTTAAAGACCAACTCGGTTGTGTTCAATGCTAAAAGAAAAGCTCAGTTAACTTGTAATCTTGAAAAACAACAGCAGCAGAGAGAACTCTTGACTATTGGGACCACATGAGGGTGTCTTTGCAAGCCTGTTGGCACGCACCGCACCTGGGCAATGGCCCTGGGCAGGGTCAGCCTCCAGCAGGAAAGGCAACTACATCACTCAACAAAGATGATATGGGCAGGGAACTCACGCTGCAGCCATGTTAATGTATTTTCCGATCCCCTGCCGGTAAGTTTTCGGAGCCTGGACCTCCTTCTTTGGTGGGACCACCTCAGCTTTTGTTTTTGCTGCTTCTTCTTCTAGCCGGGCCTTCTCTCTTTCTGCAGCAACCTGTGGGAGCAGAGAGCACAGTCTGTCGCCAAAGCTAGTCCGGGGTAAGGAGAAACTGTCTACAATTCTTGGAAGCTCTGAAGCACTCAAGAGCAGCAATCAGCACCTGCGATTACAGGGCAGGCGTTAGGAGACAGAGCTCCAGGGCCACTACAAACAGGCTACGAGCAGCCATTATAACACAACTCTCCTCTCACCTGCCGCTGCCCACAGCTGCCATGGGCATTGGGAAGGAGCCCATTGTAAGCCTGAGGGACTGCCTGGGAGCGGTGCCAGGCTTGGCTACGAGGCCTCTCCGCTGAAAGGGCAGTGACAGCCCTGGCACACGAGGCAATGCTGAACGGCAGCTGCTTAATCTCAGCTCACAACCATACAGGCCGGGGACTGCCCGTGTTCAAAGAAAAAGCATTAAGTTACAGAGTTCTCTAAAGAAGAGCTTTGGTCTTTCAAAAAAACCAACCAACCAACCATCCTCACCTGGGCATCTGCCTCTTCGTACGGATCAACAAAGACAGTTGTTGTCTCAATTCGTATTTCCTCCTGGGAGCAGAACAGACGAGCAAATCAATCTGTGGATTAGGCTGTGCCACTCCCCGGGCTCAGCTCTGGAGCAGCGGCAGGGGGCAAGCTGCGGTGCCACATGAGGCCACACGTGTTCCCCCCATCCCACACAGTCCCCACACAAGGGCTTCACACGTACCTTGGGGCGGTCTGTTTTTGGGTCACTTTCCACATTCTCCATCGCAGTCAGAGTCTCAAAGCCACCAACCACCCTAAAAGAGGAAGGACACGATTTCCAGATGTCACAACAGGCTCAGATCTCACATCTGATATATCTAATTTATGCCCATTACTCTAGCAGATTTTTAAACCATTGTGTCCTGGGGAAGAGGAATCAGCAACCGTATTTGGAAGACCCAAGATAAGGTCATTCAATGTGGAAGGTAAGAATTTTTTCTCAAGTCTGGGATTTGACTTTAAAATTAAACAGAACATGGAAAAGTCCAACACCAGAAGGCAAAGCCAAGCCATCTGTCCAAGAGCCCGGCAGCCACACAAAGCAGCCAGGTGGGGACTGGGCTCCGTGGGCAGCTGACTGCGCGAGGAGACAGAAACCCATTTCAGAACGGGTTCACTAGTGCTACATCCATCAATCTGGACCTCATTTGTTACTCCCATGAGCTTTAAAAAAACCCAACCAACAGACTTGGTTGACAAAGCAAATGTTTTCATTAACTCCTGGTATTTTTGCACATGCGGGTGGTGCGCTCGGCAGGGCCTGGGATAGCAGCAGAGCACCCAGTCACGGCCACGGGACAACGCCGGGACACTGCTCACCACGGTTTCTCTCTAGGAGGATGTCAGACCCCTGGCGTTGCGCTTTTGGGTCAACATATCCAAATACTTGCTGCAAAACGTTGAAGAAAGGCCGAAGACTCTCCGGACTGCTGCATGTTCGTTTTCCAAAAAAAGTGTGGAACAATGGGAAAGTTCCAGAAAAGGATATTTAGAAAGGATAAATGGGGTGACCCAGATAATTATAAGCCTGTTGTCCTGGCATCTATCCCAGCAAAATAATGGAATAGCGGAGACAGGACATGATTAAGAAAGAAAGGAAATAAGTAACGACAATCAACAAGGTTTTGTGGAAAACAGAGTCTGTCAAACAACCGTCTATCTTTGAGACGACAGATGTGGTTCACAGGGATAACAGTGGCCACGGAACAGACTTCTGGAAGGCGGCTGATATTTTGATCGAGAAACCAGAACAATATGAAGGGAACACAGCACACATTAAATAAAAAATTGGCTGACAGGTGTCAAAATCTAATTTTAAATAGAAACCACTGAGTCAGTATGTTTCCAGAGGCATCCTGCTGGGATCAGATCTCGGTCCCAGGGTATTTAACACTTTTAGCCACATCATCATCCCCAATTAAATTTGAAAACAGCTATACTTAGAAGGGACGTAAATAAAGCTGAAGACAGGCTGCTGATGCCGAGCGATCCAGATCCCTTGGAGAAGCCGGCTGTGGCTGGACAACATCTGCTTTAACACAGCCAAGCCACATGGCCAGGAACCAAAAATACAGCCCACATTAATGGCTGTGGAACAACGCGAAGCAGCCGTAATTCTCAAAAACGCTGTTCCTGGAGGCGGAGGATCCTGGGGTCGGCAGCTCAGCAGTTGGGGAGCCCAGGGCTGCAGAGCCACGAGCCTTCCTGGGGTGGTAACTGCTTTGAAACCCGATTGCTGGGATTACCGGGGCTCCGGTACCAGCACAGATGGGCTGTCCAGGGCTGGGCAGGGGAAATGGAGGAAAATCAAATTAAATAAAACTGGTGGGAAAAAAAAAATCTAACGAGTGGAATATATAGAGTGTTTTATCACCTAACTCTGCTTTCGTATCAGAGAAACGAGCAATACCTCACCCAACAGACACATTGCAGGTATCTGACACAGTTACTGCTGCTGCGGTACCTCGCTCTCGCAGGCGCCTCGCAGCCCCCCCAGACAGGCCACTGGCCATCACCAGCCAGGGGCTCAGCTGCTCCCACAGAGAAACACACCTTCTGCTGCCCCTCCACGGCACCCACGCGCCTGAGGAGCTCCTCCACCAGCCACGGTAGCCAAAGGGAACCTGCCGACCCCATGGTAAAACGGGCAAACAGGTCCCCCTCCTTCGCCCCCCCCGTGCCCAGTGCAGCCCCAGGTGCTGGCCCATGGGCTGGGACAGGCCCTGGATGCCATCCAGAAGACAGAGCCCATCACAGAAGATAAAGCTACGTGAGGGAGTGAGGACACTGCCCAGCACCGTCCCCGCTCCAGACCCTCTGCTCCTTCCCCCCTCCGCTCCCCAAGGGCTGTGCATTCCTAATCAGGCTGGGACATTTAAGAGCAATTAAAAACCAGGATCGCAGGCTAGAACAGCCTCATTCCTTCGCAACTGGAGGCAGCACACTGGGGGAAGTGCTGGAAGACCCTGCACAAACCTTGGAAAGTTCATAAAAAAAACTCAATTTAAAAATCCTCCTCCAGGCCAATATCAGATTCGCTTCTAATACTGAAGATTAACACACAGCCTAAGATTTATTCACTGTATTTTAATTGCCCCTAAAGGAAACTTCTGATTTAATACTGGTGGATTTTCTAGCCAACAGCTCCATTCATTATCTGCCCGTCTGTTTTCATTTAATTAGGTTCTGATAATTTCAAATGGCCAGATCAGCTACGCACTGGCATCTCAGCTGAGTAATCCCCTAGCCCGTAGCTAGACCTCCCACAATATTAGCCCTAATGCTTTTGGCAATGCTCATGAATCTTCAGTTGCTATGCTAATTAAACTTTATTGGGAATACTTTGTTACTTGTACATTTTAAAAGGCTATGATAGACATGGCATTCACAGGTTATCAGTAAATGACCTAAATAGTCTATTTTGACATTGTTGTTATGCATGCAGAGCATGTCATCCTCCTTTCTTCTTAGCTTCTTGTCTCTAAAATGGAAAGTTGCTCTGTTTTAGACTCCTGCATTCTCTAACATTTTGCACAGGGTATCTCTATGCATATTCCAGCGCCAGCACAGCGAGCTCTCAATTCAGGTCTATGTCTTTAGACACTGCCATAATGCCAATAAAAAAACTGTAATTAATTTGAATACACACCACCAGGTCAGAGAAGAGAGCTCTGACCAGAGGAATTGGAAATAATTTAGAAGTCATTTTTGTTCAGGGAGCACCTGGGAGCTTTGTCACGGATCAGGCGCAGCTGAGGCTCGTGTTGCATCAGTAAAAATTAAAATCCAGCAAGGACAAGATCTGATTGCAAACATCACCCATCCAGTGAAAAATGAACTACAGACTAATCAGGGCAGTTGTGGCTGGATGCAAAAAAATGGAATATTCCAACTTTAGGTCTCAAACCGTAAAGGATTTTGCAAACTTTCCTTGGATTTGTCCAAGCAGAGAGACAACAGAGGTGCAGGCTCTTGAAACATTACATGTTGTTATTGTCAACTCTCCTCATGCTACATCGTGGCACTAAAATGAGTGTGATGGGATATAACGTGTCTGAGCCCATGCACTGGCACCCGCTGCAGCAACCGCTGCTCGCAGAGGAGGGAACTGGCACGCCAGGGTGGTTTGGGGGTTCTCTGCCTGTCCCACAACACACAGGCTGGGTGTGAGAAGAAAAGTTCAGAGATGTCTTGCCAAGAAAAAAGCCTGTACAAGTTACACGTGGAACAGACCATCAGATCAGCACATGAAAGCATTAAAAAAAAAATCTCTGAAAAGAGAGTCACTACTCCATATTACTCTAATATCCACTAACTTCGCACAAAAAGAGATAAAACCTGTCCTGCGAATAAATCTGAGCCTCAGCATAAGGAACTCCGTGCAGCATTTTCACAGAATCACAGAAGGATATGGGGTTGGAAGGGACCTCTGGAGACCATCTAGTCCAACCCCCATTTTGTTCTAATTTTCATTAAAATGAAATGCAAGCTCCAGGAGCTCAGACCCATACCCCTTCACACCCCTCACGCAGCACGTGTGTTACACCGATGGGTCTTGCTGCGTCGGCCTTTCTCACTCGGCATCACCGGTGCGGGGTCGGGAGCTCGGCAGAGACAGGACGGAGAAGGGCAGAAACACCATTTCTTTCTCTATTCCTTTTATAGGGAGCCCCACACGCTTTGTCCCAAACTGACCAGGTGAGGCTTCAGCAGATGCTGAGGTGACACCCTGCAGCGCAGAGGGTGACACCGCTTGGGTGAGAACCACCAGCGAAGCCCAGGGTTTGCTGGGTTCTTCCAGTCGAGGCTGAACAGAGAAATGATGATCTCAACTACGGATTTAGCTCAGCAGCCCTGAGACAGCTTGTTGTATTTTTAGAGGAGCTTGATAAATGTTGCATTACACTTAAGCATGGATGACAAGGTAGGTACATTTAGGTTTTTTCTGTTACCAGAGTAATGAAAACAAATATGTGCCCTTACTCATGCAATTCTGTTTTCTTGAAAACTGAGCTGAGGCTGCACTGGAAATCTTTGCATTTCAAATTTTGAGATGTTATTTAAAATCTCCCTTCCTGTGAAGGCTCCTTTATGCAAACTAGTAACCCTCCCTCACAACCACTGCCAGTGTCTGCACGAAGCATGAGTGAAGTATCTGGAGCAAGCTCTCTCCCTTTGCAATAAGCCAGTGACAGTCCTGCTGCTCCCAAAGGAAACTGCAGCTCCAAGCAGCCTCACAGACGTTCACACGTGGACTTCCTATTTCTCATATTTTTGTTTAGAAGAACTATAGGAATTAAGCCTTATGCAATGCTGGGGATGGCAGCGGTCCAAGACGACAGAGTTTCCTGGTCAGAAGACGATACAAGAACAATGTCTGGACTTCTTAAAAAAAAATGCTTTAAACTAGAAACCAGAAAGAAGCATTGTTGCTTTGTAAACACATTCTGCCCTCAAGGTTATTTTTATAAAAAGGAGTACATACATTTATATACACACACAGAGAGAACAATATATACATGCACAAACACGTATGCTCGGGACAAAATGTTTTCTACGGATACACCCCATCTGAGAGGGAGCAACTCAGACTCGCCACAAGAGTAACAGCCGAAGTCTCTCGTAAGGGCTTAATCCCGCCAGCGAGACACGGTAATGAAGATCGCTGGAAAAACAAAGCAACTTGGAAAAAAGCATTTTGAAACTAGACTCAACAGATGAACCTGGCTAAGGACCTCCCTGCTGTGGCACCAGTTCCTCTGTGATGACACGGCTGTTCTGGAAAGGCCACCAGCCCTTGCACAGCTCCTGCTCCATCTTCCCACCTCGCCCCTCGCTGCTCTCTGTGGGATGGGGAGTGGGCTCCAGGGCAAAACCAGCTCAGGCTCCTACAGCCAGTGACAAAACCAGCTCTTCTGCTGCTGACACACCGTTTCTCCACCCTTCACATGTGCTACAGCAGAAGAGCAACGGGAACAGGAGTTTCCCAACTTAGAAACCACTGGGGTTCAGGGATTCGCATCACACAGGGAATGTTACAGTGGGACCAGATGCTGTGCATTATTTAACCGTACCCGGAGAGCGGAATGATGCCTTGTAGCCGCTCTATGGAGCTCACTGCTTTAGAGAAGAGTTACTCTCTTTGCCCCACTCTATGGAGTTGCAGTAGAAAGCACTAAACAGGCCAAGGCATATTTAATACAGAAAGAAAACCCTCTTCCACAACAGCATCTGGCAAGGGGAGGAGGGAAGAAAAGAGAAGACTAAGCTGAGAGCATGTCAGCTACTGAATGACGCCTCCAATTTGACTGGGGCTGAGGCTTCCCAAACCCCCTTGTTCATTATTTCCAGGAACAAGAGAACTGGAAGAATGAGCGGCAGAAACCTCCAGAGACAGTAAGAAGATCTGCGTAAACAGATATGTGCAGCCACCTACAGAGGGGAAAACTGACCTCCATATACCCAGTTCACCTGTTGCCACATCCTTTTCTCAGTTCTTGACCAAAACAAGTGATACTCTAACAAACACACAGAACTGCTGCCCAGATCATTTCCAGCTTTGCCACTCTGACCACAGCACTCTTCCCTCCGCTCCCGCTATTGCTTTTCTTTTTATCACATCACATGCCTGCAACCTGCCCTCACTTTCCAGCCCACCACACTCTGCTTATCCCAAATCTCACCGAGAGCATTTCTCCCCTTTGGCTAATCACCATAGCTTGATCACCTTCCACTATTGTCTTAAACATGCACAATTTTTCATGTGTCCCTTTAGTTCTGGAACAGGCTCCCCCAAAGCCACTTCATTTTTCCCTGGGGTTTTCTTTTTCCTTGGTTCTGAAGAAAGGGCAAACTGTTGGTGGAAGGTGGGTTGAGAGGGGTCACTCCTGTGACTTCCCTGTATCTATATGGAGTCTCTTTTCTACTTACACAGCTCCCTGGGACAGAGATTATGTTTCTATTTCTGCTTAGGAAGGGCAAATGTACCAGGTCCCTGACCCACAGGCGCTGTGAACCACCGGAGTAATAGAAAACATCGTAACACCATGGATGGGATGCACTTGCATCTGAATTTCCCAAAGCAGCCCGACAGGAGCGTGGGCCTGTGCTGGTGCTCTGGTGGTGACATCCTACAGCTCACACAATGGCTGGACTCCCGGTGACAGCGTGGACACCGGGGAGCCCTCGCACACACCTCCCCACGCAGCTGTCCCCTGCACAGGCTTCCCACCTGCTCTATGCAGAGCAAGTGAATGTTGGTTGGTTTACGTTACTTGAGCTTCCAAATTAAATCTCTTACCAGTCAGCTAGAAGCCAACAAAAGCCACCAGTTAGTTTTGACATGAGTTACAGCATTCTCTAAGTCAGGAGAAATTGTAATTACCAGAAATGGTAATTACTATTTTAATCTCGGCAGCTCTGCTGGAGGAGGAAATCCGTGCAGCCTGCAACACACCTCCGAGGGAAGGATTCCTCTCTCACTCTCTGCCTTTGTTTTTGCTCCCCATCCATGCCAAGTGATCCCCTTTATTTTCAGTAACATCCGTCCTCACCATGGCCAGGGTGGGCAGCACATTCGCAGGCTGCCCTCCCTCTCCTCAGCCGCAGCCTTCTCCGGAGACTTGAAAACTCCAGCGCACCGAGAGAGACACACGTCACCTCCGCAGCTGCGGTGTTTTCCAAACACCCTTAACAGCCAAACATCCAACTCTCCGTAGCTGCTCCTATGCAAAAACTGTGTTTCAGACCAGTGGGGACATGAATAAGATGCAGCTCTCCAGGGAAGGAACTTTGCAATGTTCTGTCCCACGCAGGACCAAAAAAGAATAAAGGGGTGGGGAATCGTTGCTCTTTCGCTCCATTTTTCTCTCCAAAGTATGGAAATTCTGCTGAAAAGTTCTATACAAATTGCAAACAGGTGAAATTCTGCTCTCAAAGACATGTATGTGACACTCACTACCATGAACCAGAACCACACAGAAATAGCTGAGGGTACAGCTGAGATCAGAGTATTTAGGTTTGACTATTAACTAAGTAATCCTCAAATCTATATGAAAGTCACAACAGGCCAGTGAGCATCCAGTTAAGACAATCCAATTTAACATTCATGGAAACAAAGAATTCTTGTTTCATGGGTTCATTCTATTCTCAAACCCAGATATTATTTCTAGATATGCTTCCCAGATGTTATTGTACCATACAGCCTAAGATCAGATACAGTCAACAAACCCAGGAAACACCCAGGATCTAACACGGAGAACTCAGGCTGGAGTTTCAGCAGAAGTACAATCTCTTCAATCTTTTGGCTTTTATGGCTTTTAAAAACAAATGCAGGTAACAACAGCTGCCTTTTATATTAAATTTGTAGGTAAACTTCATTATTCAAGTATTCAATGTGTACATAAATCTATTCCAGCATCTTTTTACAGTTTTTGAATTAATCTTCATTTACATGCAAGAAAGTCCAGGGTAAAGTTCACCTGTGCTGTGTTCCAATGAAGATGCCACTCCATTTTCGTGCTGGGAACCAAACACGATTCTAGAACATCGTCAGCTGAGCTCTCCTAACCCAAATACTGTTTGGTGAGGTGGCAAGCTCAGGGTAACAGCATTACCCTATGGGATTTAATGGGATTTTCACAAGGAGGACTCAAATTGTAGCTTAAGTGAAATACTCCTAAGATACAGGTAATGTAACTCCTCCATGAATCTACTCGCTCTCAACTTTCCATATTAGAATCTGCTTTACTAATTTGCTTCCACCAAATGACAAGGGAACTTTAAATTTTTTTAGGACAGACCTTAGAAAGGAAAAAGAAATATATTTCAAAGGGTTCAATTACTGCAGAATGAGCATCAGAACTAAAATAATTGTTTAAAACGAAGCCAGCTTCTGCCTCAAGAACTCACAAGCAAAGAACACGGATTAAATATATCACTTTCACAGTACAGCACTATTGCATGTCATCCAGTCAAAGCAAACAGCACATGCATTTATTTTCAACTGCTGCTTTTCAACCAGATAAAACTGTTAAAGAATAAAAAACCAAATCTTCACTTAAAAAAGACTGTAAAATCCTCAGGAGCCACTAATGGAGCAGGTGAGTAACATTCCCCTCCCTGCCACGAGCACGGAGGCAGCTGTGAGGACAGGCACCCGTGACTGGGTAAATACCCGGCGCCCGCAGTGGGGGAAGCCAAGAACACACCGTAACATAAGGATTTTGTATTATCCTCTGTCATAAATACCTTGATCTTTATCATGTGAGGGCTTGACTGGCAAAGACTTTTGGAATGAACTTCTTTATAAATAGCGAAGTCCCCTTGCTGTCTTGGCACTGGCAATATCTTTGCATATACACACACAAACATGTATGTTCTGTATGTGTACACACACAAACATACAGATTTTATACTGATCATAACTGTCAGGAATAAAAGGAGAACAGAGCAAAAAAGAACAAAAGGGGCCAAAAGACCTAATCTATGCAGAAGCTCTATGTTCTATGCCATGATGCCAGCAGCTCTGCCATGACTAATTTCCTGGCTAACAGCTCGGAAGAAGATGAAAGCAGTACTGAAGAGGTAATCTCTCGTGTCCCGGCAATTAGCATGCACAAATATTAACAGGGTTGGTTACAGGACGATGATTACTGTGCTCATGACTCCCTGGAGGGCCACCCACAGAAGGGAAGTAAGGCAACCAACAGTGATAGAAGGATTAAAAAAAGGCAGTCCGATGACTGGCACTGATGCGACATTGGCCACCTACTCGTGATGAGGAGAACCAGCTTGTGAGCTGGGAGTTTCCTCCAGTTCCATGTCAAGAGTCACCGGATGCTCCAGACACACAGGAGAGCGTGTCTGCTATACTGCTGCCATAATATCCTTCACTTACCTTCCAAAAACTGTATGCTTCCTGTCCAGATATGCACAAGAGCGGAATGTGATGAAGCTGGAAGGAATAAAGACATAACAGCACATTATCTCATGGACACTCAGCAACAGCCAGTGATGCTTAAAAACAGAAATTGTATGTAGAAGCTCCCTGAGAGAAGAGAAGCCCTTCCCTCTCTGGCTCCTCTCTGGCCAGACACCCTTTAACTCCTCCGTGTTGTGGATTTTGTCTCGGATTTCTGGAGTTCTGGCTTCTCATTTTCACACCTCACTAACCCCCCTGACCAGCGCTCCGAGCACAGCGACCTGCACGGATCCAGAATGAACCTGGGCATCTGCCCCTTGGCCAGGCAGGGCCTGGGAAGCTCCTGCAGGACGGAGAGGTGCCCCCTGCTCGAGAAGTACACATTTTGTGCATGATGGGGAGCTTGTGTCCTGCAAATACAGCTCTGTGACACTGTGGGCTCTGCCAGTGCCAACTTCTGTCTTTTAGGATATTTATTTTTTGCATTTTTCTTCCACTAAATTGCCCTGACGGCGATCCACTTCTCCTCTGGACACAGCAAATTTGTTCTTTGGATAGAAATGTGGCAGAAGAATACTTTAAAGAGTCAAACATACTGAAAAACTGTGAAACTTGGATTTTTAGTTTTAAATTAACTGGACTTTTAATTTTGGGGGTTGTATTTTTAAATTTAAACATGGGAACCAAAGCATTAGATCCATAGCAACCTTTACTACCAGAACTTTTCTCCAAAGCTTAAAGCTTCTTCAGGAGACTTGGACGCCAGGCAGATGAGACAGAGGTTTCCACGCTGTGGTCTGCAGACCACGATGGCCTATCTTGGCTGGACATGCAGTGCTGGCTCCCCTCCCTGTCTCCATCTGCTACACTACATTAGAGACAGCTAAAAATATATAGGCATTCCAAAAGCACTTTTCCGTATAAGCAACTGCCTCAGGAAGTTATATGGTTGCAGATAGGAGGGGCTGCAATCTGCCAGGCAAGCTATTAAGACGCAGCCAGCCCCAGGAAAGCTTCAGGAGGCTGTGCAGAATGTGAGCTCCAACACGGAGCAACCACTGTGATTTAGCCCCATGCATGGGTCTTTCGTATCACGTTACTCCCAGATATCCCATACTTCAGATTATCAAGTGGTTGGTTATGTAGCATTGTAATTAAAAACACCTGAGCAGTAGCAAATATACAAAGAAAGCCTCTCACCCATCACCGCAGTCAAAATAAAATTAAGGACAATCGAACTGACGTAACCCAGGATGATCCCGGAGGAGAAGCCCGGAGCATTTCTCCAGCACTCCTCACCCGGGGGACACAGCTCACCCCGTGCTGCAGTGACAGCTATTCACCCAGTTCCTCAGGTCACAGCAGCTGCCAGAAGTGTCTAAACACTGCTTGGGAAGCTTTATAAATACGGGCAGCTGGAGTCTCTCAGGGACTTCACATATAAAGGAATTTCATATTTCATTCGCAAATTTTAAGGAAACATACAGTCACATTTGCAGCAGCAGATGATGTGACTCACTATGGCACATCACTCATGAACTGCCTATAACCTCTGTTTCTAGAATCCCTTTTTATTTTTAAAAAAAGTGGCTCTGCTCTCCCCTGATTTAGCACCTGAGCGCTGGCAGTAACATTCAGATCCAAAATAAGCCCTACAGCAACTCGATCCTGCAAACTGCCCAGCATGTGCTTGGCCTGCAGGACCGGCGTGAGCCTATTAAATGCTCTGAGACGAGCACTTGTGTTTAATTAAAGCCAGCGACACTACCGCATAGTTCACAAGCCATAGTAATACTTAGCATCATGACGACCAACGCCAGGAAGCCCTCCCTGCCCCCCTCCCCGGTCCCAACACGCACTGCTGTGTGCACGCACACACACACACAAGGTTATTATAACTTCAGTATCTTTAAATTTCGTTTGTTCTTCCTGCTTCTTCATTCATTTTTTCATCATTTTAGTCTTCATTCTGCTTTTGTACAGGGAAACCCGCGTCATTCTCAGCCCCAGACCCTGCGCTCTGCCATGTCTGCGTTCTGCACGTTTCAGCAGAGCAGAACTGCTCTCACTGATTTCAAGCAGGCGAGTGAAAAGCAGCACCATTCCCGTGGAGTACAACCTTTCATTTCATTCAGCCCTTTCAAAAAGCTCAATGCGGGACTAAATTTGCAGAGAGTGGAGAGGTATGATGATCTTTCTGTGGGGGAACACTGACAAAAATGAACCAAACCTTAAATCATAAAACCAGAAAAGACAAATTAATGATGATATTATAAACCTACAGGTTCTTGCCGTGCCCCACTTTGCTCTTAGGTTGGGTCAGAGCAGCTGTCGCCACCCCGATTTCAATACGCAGCACTCGACAGCATCTTTCACTTGACTGAACTTTAAAGAGTAGCTCGTAAAATGTCATTTGTTTTCTTAACAGAGTAAGACACAATGTCTGGTGCGAAATAATAAAACACAAAAAGCAAGTGACTACTTACAACTGTGATTTGTTTGTGTTGGGTCCTGAATTGGCCATACTGAGAACACCACGCCCCGTGTGGGACAAATTTGGCTTAAATTCGTCTTTGAAAGGTTTTCCCCAGTAAGATTCTCCTCCTTAAAAGAGATGAGAGAAGAAATGTTTATTTTCATTAGTTCCCATTGCATTTTATAACAGGCACTGACATTAAATGTAAGGTTTCTGGCACTTGTGATCACTACGTGTATAATATATTCTTACCTCATCCCTATCCCGAGGCTGGGACCTGAGCATGCCCTTGACATCGCGTGTCTGTGACCGGCAACACCATTTGTGCCCCCACACTATCAACTGCGACAGACCAGGCTGTTTCTCAGCAGCGTTATACGGTGTGTGCTGAAGAACTGCCTAGGATTTAATTTCTTACTGCTGGTCCACTGTAATTTTTCTCTTTTGAGACATTAAATCTTTAAAAGTGGCTTCCTGACAAATCACAGGGCACAGAATTATTAGTTTAATTGCACTCTGGATATAATGTTGCTTTGCGGAAATAAATAAAATATCAGGGAGATGAAATACGTTCAGAGAACCAGCTAAGAATAACAGCTATAAGCTCAAATGCTTAATACCTGGATGATGTAAACACTTAATGCAATGAAGTCAAAAGGATGATAGAGCTTTGCACAAACGGCAGCCCCAGCCCTCCAAAAGGGGTTTCTTTTCCATGTCTGTGGCTAGAACAGGGGTCTGGGAGACCCCCCTCCTGGCTGTCATTTGTACATTATTTATGACAGAGCTGACATTTTCATTTGCACTTTCCTCCAGGATCATTCTTAATAAGAAAAATGAAGGCTGAGATGAGTCATAGTTTTACAGTCACATCCATAATCTTGTTTGACAAACCATGAAAAAATATTTCACCTTAGGATAGCATTAAAAATAAACCAAACAAAACTCTGGAAGAGGCTGCAAGCCTGGTCCATCTGCAGAATGGGCTGGAGAACGCTCCGAAGGACCGCGTCCCCGGGGAGGCAGGAGGGCAGCGAGGGACCCGAGTGCTCGGTGGCTGCCCGCAAGGCGGCACGGGGCAGCGGGTTCCTCGCCGCAGGTGAGCGGCAAAGAAAAAAGGGGAATAAAACAGGCTCCTGCTAAAAACCTCATGCAAAAAATCACAAGAGGAAAGAGTTTCAGGTGATGCCGCGAAAACAGAGCACCCCAGGGTGACAGTGGGGAGCTACCAGTGCAAGTGGCACTATGTCAGCAAGAAATTTTGGAAGAAACTAACCCACTTAAAAACCCAATTAATCATGTTCAAAAGACCTATTAATAGAGTTGAGCGGTGCCTGCTCTGCAATTTGACAAGAGGCAGCAAAAGGGGACAAACCCTTTAGGGATTTTCTGTGATCAGGAGCAGAGGAGTGATTACTTCAGCAATCTTTGGCTATTGAATATTTTAAGATCAGCTAAATTACATCAGCTGGATCCCACATCCAACCTCTTCCAGCACTGGGTGAAAAGGGCTATGGTACAGCTGCAGCCAGCTCTACTGGTAAGAAGACGGATCCAAACCACAACTATTCCAGCCAAATCCAAGGTGTTCAACCCATTTCAAAGCTCATCCAGTGCCACCCCCTGCCCTGGGCAGGGACACCTCCCACCAGCCCAGGTTGCTCCAAGCCCCCTCCAACCTGGCCTTGAACCCCTCCAGGGATGGGGCAGCCACAGCTTCACTTGCTGTGAGTCCTGACCTCCAGGAGTGTTTGCTGTTAGAAATTCTCAGATTTCACACAAACCCAAGGACATCCCACCAGGACGGTACTGCAGCAGGAAGGGGGCAAACCCCTGGCTCCGTTACAACCCCCGTGCGCTTTCAGCTGCTGCTGGAGCCACCGCGCTGCTGAGAGAGGGTGGAATCAGCCCTGAAGCCTTCGCTGGTCAAAAAAATAATTCAAAGGGGAAGAGGAAAATTTTGAGTGACAGAAAGACTCTCTCTTCCTGGCACCACAAGCACCCAGACTCAAGAGCTTGCAGACAGGAGAAATGAGCAACGACCTTTAGGTTTTGGAGTATTTATTTTTGTGTGATTCCATTTCAGATCATACACTGCAGGTCAGAACTACATCTCCTATGTACGAAGGCTCGCTTTGGTTCATTCCAGTTCCCTGGAAATAAGTGCTAATATTTTAGTAGGTGGTTATGGGATGAGACCCAGATACTGCCTCCCCCTCCTACGGCTGTTACGAGGCTCATCCCTCCGCTGGGAGCTGCAGGAAGAACGGGAACAGCCTGGGCAGTGCTGGCCACAGGGCCAGGCATCCCACGAAGGACACGGCCGAAGTGTCCACAGAGCCCTGGCAGCACGCACTGGGACACTGCAAAGGCAGCGAGACGGCACTGCGAGGACAGTTTGGCTTCTGTTGGTTTTTTTTTAAAGAAAAACCTCAAATTTTTAATTTAAGAATACTAAAAAAAAAAAAAAGAGAAAAAAAAAAAGAAACCCCCAAATGTATTTTCCTTAAGTTAAAAATAGCCTGACTGTGCTGTCAAACTCCTGCTAACCCCTGGAATTGTTCCAGGCTTCAAGTGTCTGCTTGCAGCGGGACCAGACAGAGCAAGCCAGAAGATGGCGAGTTAAATGTATACGTTTTTTTAATTACTGAAACCCAGAACCACTTTCTCACTAAAGATTAAGTACAGATCCCTCGTTAGTCTACTGCCACGGCAGCACAGTGCCCAACACATGGCCAGCGGCGTCTGCAACAGACATTTAGATCCTTACCTTTTACTGCCTATGGTAGAGCTCAATGTAAACTTGGGAAAACAACTCACAGGCTCCAAACCCAGTGGCAGTAATTAGGAGGCGTTTGTCAGTACCCAGCAGAGTTTACCATGCACAGTCCCCACACGGCCGTGCCATTTTCATCATGTCCTGGGAGCAGAAGGGACACAGACAGGGGAGGTGGGACAGTCCCACAGCCTGGCTCTAGCCCCCACCTTACACTCCCGGTAGATGTCACAAAGAGAGGAGGCTGCTCCTCATATTCACTATATCCTCCTCTGAGAGGAAGGTGAAAGCCTTCAGGGGCTGGGAGGAGGTTTTTGCACAATTCTGTGAAATAAGGGTCACCTGCCTGCCCCGACACCCAAGACTCCGAGCTGGAAGCTGCTGGGAGCCACTTCCCCACATTTTTAATAAAAGAGAAAAATTCTCGAAAAATAAAGAGGCGTTTGCCTAATTCTCACACAGGGATGAAACCAAACACCACACAGCTCACAGAAAAAACGAGACTGCATTCATCATTTCCATGGCTATCCAGAGTGGCCAGATATATGCAGCCTGTAACTGAAGCACAGTGAGTTGTTCGGTCCCGTATCTGCACCTTGTGCTGATGGTGAAAAGGAACAGATCTACAGTGACATCTGAAGCAATCACACATTAGCAACTACACAGGAAAAAGCCATGTTCTCAGATTGCCCTTTGAACTAAACCAGCTTACTCTTTGGTAGTCTTTGCTCCTTCTAAAGGCATTTTTTTCAGAAAATATTTTTTTTGGTAAAATTACAGAAGCTGTACAATTTTCGTGCATAGAGCTGAGAGATGCACCTAAAGCTTCAGAAATGTAGCATTCTGAGAACCAGGTGTGGGCTGGGAATCATCATTCATGACAGTTGTGATTTTAAATAAATCCTTCCTTTTTCTGGCATAAAAATTGCTAAGCAGTGGTAAGGAAGTGGGAGGGCTCTGATTCACAAAAATGATGGCTTACTTTCTCTAATTTTCTTCTTGTCATTTGGAACAACGAGGTACACAATAACATCTGACACTTCTGTAGAGCTTTCCAAGTGAGATTCTCGAATCATTTTGCAGACACAAAA
>JAOXNO010000006.1:18150412-18197157 GCA_028565335.1 Limnodromus scolopaceus | reverse complement strand
ACGAGGTACACAATAACATCTGACACTTCTGTAGAGCTTTCCAAGTGAGATTCTCGAATCATTTTGCAGACACAAAAGCCCCAGCTCAGCCAGAAAGTGCTTCTCCCCATCCAGACGAGAGGGCACAGCACCGTGAACCCCACGCACCAGCGGCCGGGTTTCAGGCGGGGCTGCCATCTAAAAGCAGCTGGATAAAAAGCTCTCGCTCCCGTTCTTTTGCTGAGCTTCAATCATGCAAGAAAAGGGGCTCTAGAACTGGGTATGTTTTAGGAATTTGCCTTGTTCGGAAATCACAGTGCAGAACTGACCGAGTCTGTCCACAGCCCTTTGCTGCTGCCACTCGGGAGCTCTGCTGGCTGCCCACCAAAACCCAACTCCCGTCTGCCACCGGCCTTTTACCTTGGACTTTTATAGTGATTACTTGCCTCCTTTGTGTCCTCCTGCATTCCTAAACAGACAGAGGCACGCAGAAGCCCATTCATGAGACCCTCCAACAGGTTGCAAGTAAAGAGGAGCTGAAAAATGCCTATGCCTTTGAAAATGTAATGCTTTGTGTATAGTTTTCCCTTTTTCATACAAAAGTGTTAAGATATTAAACCTATTTTTCCAACATGCAGATTTTCTTAAATTATTTGGAACACTGAAAATGCAGAGCAGCTGCTCCACTTGCACTAGCATGAGTTAGCCAGAATTACTCACAGTGTTCAACCACTTAGTTGTTATGAACAGCAGGAAAAGAGATACATCACAAATCTAAAATTCATTTTCAGATAATTAATCATTACAAAGAATGACCATGACTCAGCTTATTGCTCTGAATACTGCCTCTATGGGAGGTTATTTTGTTAGAAAAGAAATAAGCTGCTGCAGTACAATAACATTTCTCCCAGTAGTCTTATGAAACATGAAGTCCAAGGCTGTAGAAAATGAGTCTGGTCCCCTAAATCAGTGTCAGCCTCACAGGACCGTATATCTAAGCGCCTGGGCAACCAGCTGCCAGCTGAGCCAAGGTAAAACTCCGTTCCCCACTCTTTTCCCACTGTGTATCTCAACTTATTGATGCCATAATGCTAATTTCTACCCTCCTCCATTCTCAAGGTTAACTGCTGAGTACCAGGAACCGGCTGTCCTTCCCATGTCTGCTGGGTCACAATTATCACAGCTTAAGGAGAGACTCAAGAAGGACACATTGGAGTGCTGCATAACGAATAAAAAAGAAAGGAGGCTCAGTGCTGCTTAGAGACAGACTGTTCAGCTGCAGTAGTGGATGGTGACAACCAGCTCGGCATTTTCCACCTGGGAGATGTTCCCAGAACACAAGAGGCATATCCCAGTCACCCGAGAGCCCGGCTGCAGCCCAGGGACATGTGACACCCCACAAATCACGTTGCACCAAGGGTTCCCAAACCCCCCCACAAGCCCAACAGTCCTGGGCTGGGTTGGCAGAGCTGGGTTTGGGGGGTACAACCGTCACCCCACGCCTGCTGCTGAACACGGGCTGAGCATCAGACGTCAGCAACCGAGTGGTGGGAAGGTTTCTGAACGAGTCTGTTCCAGTTCCTGAGCTGATGAACAGGAATAACTAAATAAACATAACAAAACAAAACTATACACAGGCTTATTGCACCTTCCACCTATCAGACTGGAAAAGGTGTGAGTTTTTTTTTAAACAAACAAAAAACCAGCCCAAACCCCATAGCCAGAAAATTTCAGCTAAAGCACAAGTTTCAATGTGGAAGAGGAAACAAAGAATGTTCTTTTTTTTCTGAAGTCTGCCTACAAAAGGCTCTAACAGAAACAATTCTGGCAGTTTAAAATACTGATGTTTAAAAGATAACCTCCGAATGGTCTTCCCTATTGCCAACTGAAATACCTGGGAAGAAAGCCCTATGTTTCTCTGATATTACAGAAGTCAAGTTATTTATTCCCCCAGTAAACCTCTAAAGACTATTAAATTTCATGGACTTTTTAGCTTCCAAAGATGCATCTCTATTTTTTTTTCTAAGAAGCAGTAAGTCAAAGAAATACTGGAATTCCTTCCAAGTGCCACAAGAAATAAAAAAGGGAATTTACACTGCAAATAGCATACAAGACGCAGGTAAAAAAGCTACAAAGTACTGAATCCCAGTGCTTTGCTGCAAAACTTTCCTAACGTGAATGCTTGTGATCACATCAGTAACACACAAACCAATGGACCAAAATGCTTATGCCCTGGGGGCCTGGGATGCATCGCTCTCTGCCGATGGGCTGTGCCTGGCCTCTGGCCGCGCTGCTGGAGAGGAGATAAATATCCAGCAGGACCTTGGCTCTGGCCACCTTCTCACAGCACCTGGCTCCAGATGCGCACAGGAGATCTCCACCTCACCTCCAGGTGCCCAGGATCTATCGGGTGCTCAGGAACAAATCCCGACAGGCTACTCCACTCTCTGAACTGCCTAAGCGGCTCCATTTAAGTAAGTATTAAACACACAGGCTTGACAGCTCAAGAGAAATCCAGTAGTCCATCAGCCTGTCCATTTGCAACATTTTCTTATGATATTCTCATATTCAATAAGTGATTAAGTAAGGGTATCTAAAATTCAGTTGTCTTCAAAAAACAAACCCCATTCAGTTGCAAAGAAGACAGCTGCATCGTTTGAACTCTCCACTAACTGCAAACAGTCTCTAAAAATCTGCAACACTCATATATACTTGAGTGTACACTCTCCTTTTTATTAGTCCTTTAGTAGTCTTGACAGGTGTTTGCAAGACATCGCGCCTGCAACACAGTCATATTTAATTAAGAATGACAAGGAGGGAAAGATGGAAAAACTAGAGGTCTTTAGACTCCCGTCTTTAAATACAAGAATATACATTGGTGTTTTTTCCTCCTGTGGGCTTATTTGCATTTTACTTCCTACTTGCTTTGCCAGTAGAGCTGAGCCTTGACCTTCACTGCAGCCGCACCACCAGTCCTCTGCCAACTGCTAATTGTGCTGTCTCACAATGCTCCCACCACTGGCACAAACAGTGACAAGAATGACACCAGCAAGTTCATTTCCGTGCCACAGCAGGATCCGAACGCCGCACTACAAGGGTGAAAGGTGTCTGAGTCAACCCATTAAATTTCTCCCACCTCCTGATACCTCTTCAATTTCTCATTTTAAAAGATGTCCCTAATTATGTGTTTTGGGATTCAAACTGAAACTTTCCTTACAACAAAATCAAATCACATTTCTTTTGACAGCCCAAGCACATACAGTAGCAAATCTTGTTAATGGCCTTTGGCCATCAAAACACAGAACCTTTAGAGTATGCAGCTGTTGATTATCGTATGAGGCAGAAGAAAAGCTGTTGGGCAGCTCACACAAACATTATTTAGAAAGTAAATAGAGCTAAAGTATTTAACAACTACGAAGACACCTTTTTTGGATGACCTGTAAGCACACACAGAGTATAGCGTTTGCATATACAAGGGACACATCTGAGCAAGAATAAAGAGGCACCAATCCCCACAGGACCAGGCCTGGAGGAGCTGTGGTGGCTGGTGACATCTACAAGGGGGTGAATAAAAGGTGCAAGTGGAAAATGAGCAAATTTACAGCAGCAACCAGAGCTGTGACATGACATATCTACTGGGGTGAGCAACGTTCTGAGGACCCTACGTGTCCTGACCGTTTCCGATACAACTACCATGTGGATCTCCAACTAGGGGAGAGAGAACAGGCAGGAGACTTTAGTAACAGTGAGGCCTAAAAGTTAGAAAAAGAGCAGCTTGGGATTTGCAAGGCAGCTAGCTGGGAGAACAGATGGTATCTGGCCATCCACGGGTTCCCAGGCAGGTCTCAAGTATTCCATTAACGCTGAATTTGAAAGCAACTTTGCTTGAATGTGTTTCTTCCTTTGTTCTTTGCCCTGGAAGGCCAGCTGTAAAATCATTATAATTTTTATTTATTTATTTTCTGGAAGAAAAAGGAAGCAAAGACCCAACAAGAATTCTACATGGAAGAGTGCCCAAGTTTTAGACTGAGACTATATCAGATGAAATTTTAAGCATAGTTAAAACGGTCATAAAAACATAGCAATAAAACCTATGCTCTAAAGTAGAAATACTCACAATGTACTATGCATCGTCATTTAGAGAATTTTAATCTACAAGGTGCCTGTAAACAAATGTAACAACACAGCGCATGAAGTGAAAACAGTTCACTTGATTCAAACAACCTTACCTGTTCCTGTTCCAGTCGGATCACCTCCTTGGATCTGCGGAATTTCAATAAAATCAATAGGTTGCATATCTATATGTGTGTGAAAGACATTAAATGCAAGCCATAAAAACCAATTCTGCTCAATTTGCTTCCTTCTATGTTGTGTCATGTTGACAAGTTAGCAACAAGGAAACCATTACTACTTATTCGGAGCTTCTTTTATCAGCTCCTGTCATCTCCTACATCACTTACCCAGGAGCAGAATGACAGTTTTATGAAAATAATAGGTCTCTTGTGGGCAAATAGGGAAAATAAACAGTCTCAAATGGGTTAACTGGATCATCCTTTCTGTTATGTGCTGGGTCATAACCTGCTTTTTAACTGATGATGTATTGCTTTTGGAAACGAAAAGTCTTTCCATTTTGCTACTGATCCTCCACCAAATGAGGGAATATGGAATATTTTCTGTATCTGGATCTGTATTTCCCAGTATCCCACTCACTATCTGCAGGAGGAAAAATCCCCACGTGAAACCAATCTTTCAGCAACGTAATTAATCACTATATTTATATATATGCAGGATCTACAGAAATAATATTCTGTATTTTAATGCCAGTAAAGGGAGCGTGCCATGACTAGCTTCACAGTAACAGCACACAAGCACAATTTTAATTGTGAGTTTGACTATGAACTGGGATATACGGTGCTGTCAAAAGAAAAACAACTTTTTTTAGGATGACAGGATGGAATGTAACATTCAGGGATGTCCCCTTAAAGAGATACACTGCCTTCAAGGTCAGGCTGTTAATTCTGAAAGGAAATGAAACAACAGCTACAATACCCTACGCTGCCTGCACTGTACCCATGTAAATAAAGATCTTTGACTACCAAAGTCAACTTTCTGGTGGAAGAGGGGCTCTAAGTCCTTCCCAAGGGAAGCCTGGGCTCCCGGCCCTGGGCACGCTCAGGGAAGGGTGAGCTGACAGCAACGACCACCACCTGAATCAGAAATTCAGCTGCAAAAGCACTGACAAACGCAGTGACGCTCCAAGTGACAGTATTAGGCAGAAACAGTAGTTAGTAAGACTAGTAAGTACAAATTACTAAGTTAGGACAATCCTAGCTCTGATGTATATTTAATATACATCTACTACAAGTTGCCATGTGTGGAAGAAACTAAAATGGAATAAATAAATAAATAATGGAACGAAATGGAAACTAAATAACTATTTTGAGGACATCACATATCGTGCAGTACACAGGATTTGTTCAATACTCACCACAAAATTACGAATGGATCTGTGAAAAATTGTTCCATCATAATAGTTCTTCTTGCACAACTTGATAAAGTTTTCACATGTTCGGGGTGTCTGAAAGGCAAATGGAAGTTTTAATTAGGCAATACCTTCAGACAATCAAATTGGTCCCTATGCTGTTTAGAAGAATCACTTTTCATTTGTGCCTTACAAAGAAACAATCATGCAGGACTCTTGAAGAGGAACGAGTCTGTCTACAGAAAAAAGATATAATATATGCTCTTTTAGAGTATACTGCAGAGACACATTCTGTGTTAAATAAATTAAACCCAGACCTTCCAGTTAGCACAAAGAAGTGCTGAACAGTAGCTCAGACAACCTGAGCTCCCAGAAGACATAAGGATGGTGAAAGCAGGTAAGCTCAGAGGCTTTCAAGTAACTTAGTTCCAGCAGCGTGTCCTAATCCTGTTCCAAAGGGGACTTCTAGCACTGGAAAAGGTTCATTTCCTGGAGTAAGAAAGAACCTGACTTCTCTGCTCCACTATTTCAAAGCGAGCACACTGAAGCTAACTGGGGGAGAAGCGTTTGGTCCTCTTCACCACTTGGAACTAAGAACGGGACCGGCCCCACAGGTAACCAGGCCATAGATGTTTTTTTACAGTGCAAATTAAAGGTCTCCTCTGCCAACAGTGCAAATTATTTGAATTTATGAGCCCTGGCATTCAAACAGTACCTTCTGAAAAACTTTACTGTCTCCCTAACTATCTTCCATGGTAATTGTACACATTCTCTTCTCTGCAATACTGAAACATTTTCACACGTGTAAATACAAGAGCAAAACAGCCCGGTTTCCCTACTTGGACACATTTTCCAGCCCCACTCTGGACTATGTACACAAATATACCCTGGTTTTACAAAAGAATACACCTAATTAATCTGAGTTGTCCCAGGCCTTGAAAACACCCGTGTTGTGGTTCGTCCCTGCCCGCTGAGCCCCAGCAGGAGCCGCAGCGCCTGTACATCAGCACCCACGGGACTCGAAGCCAGCTTCAGAAAAAGACCCCGACTCCCTTCAGTTGCCACGACGTCACTCGTGCTCCACGAGCTGCAGCGACAGAGGCCGAGCCACGCAACCTGAACAGACCTGAGAGCAAAAAAACAAGGCAAGCCCAACTGCAGTCATTTAGGGATGAAATAATCTCTGCCTTCTTAAAAGCAGATCCACACAAGTATTCATCCAGAACCATAAAGAACTGCAATTTTCTGTATTTTCTCATCTGAAACACCATCTTCGTGCTCCTCTTTATTGACACTGAAATGTCTCTTAATTATCCAAACAAAGTCTACCTGCGATTATAAATTCTTTATAATGATTCCTTCTTAAGTGCTCTACACAGATATAGATGACAGCTATCAGCTGGGACAGAACTGGAAAAATAAACAAATTCTAACGCAATCTAGCACCAGCTGTTATCTCACATTTCCTATACAATTCATTACTGAGTTAAAATGGTAATGGTACCGTAATGGTTTTTATGGTAGAATGTCACTAGGACATGTATTTTGGTAGCATCCTGAGGGCAACTCCTAAGCAAATATATTCCATAAAAATTGTTTCAAGCAATAGGAGCTTCTCCTACAGTTTCAATGTTTATAGCAAATTTGAAAATTTTTCTTTGACTTGGTCATATATGCTTGGAAATAGTCTTTGTACATAACCTTTCCAGTAAAATTCAACCCCTGAAGCATTGTTCCTGCAGCATACGCTTCCTTAATAAGACAGTATCGTAGCAGCCTTGATGCTAACGCAGTGCTATTAGTTATCACTCATGAAAAATGTCACTAAGGAGGAAACACGTTTAAAAAATTTCTTTATGAATCAGAAATGGAATCAGCAGCTTTTAGCCTAAGGCACTTTATCTCATGAGAACCAAGCACTCTTTGGAGAGTGAGACATAGTTAATAAGTTCTCTGGGGGGAATACAGCAACCTGTAATTAATTTTTTAAGAAAAATGAAATCAGGCGAAAGACTGAGTCCCCCAGGAATACATACCAAACTGCTTTCAATCCGCACAGCGCTGATAACCCAGTACAGATTTCCTATTTATTTTCAAAAGATCATTTGTAAAATATACATCAAAAAAACTGGCTCTAGTAATGTATTTTTTATGTAGGACCTACGCTGACCCTTCTCTCTAAATGGATTTCTAGTTATTATATCTTTTCCCAGAAAAAAGCTTTTCAAATGCAACTGCAGAAATACTTAGTACACATGCAATAACCATTTCACTGCAAGGTTTTCTTTAAATAATTGCCACCAAATTGGTTCCCATGGCCACCTCCTGCATCACACTGACACATTTGGCAGGTAAGCAGTTCCTTAGCAACGTTACCATTACCTTTTACAGTGCTTTTTAGCAGACACAAATAAAAAGGTTTGCATTCAATCAGTAATAAACCCCAGTTTCAGTCAGGCAGTTGATCTAGAATATCTAGCTCAGATTAACTGATTTATTCAAAGCAGCTAATGTTCTTGCCAAATCTCATGCTGCCAAGCACATGTCAGGGATGTTTTTAAGCAGCGTCCTGTCCGACGCAGGAGAACAGGCTTGGGGTTTGTGGGCAAGGTGTATGTCCTCAGTAATGCAGTTAAATTCTGCACTGACCACACAAACACAGCCAGTCTTTGAAGTCTTTGTCCCAGCTACAAAGACTGATGAGAAATATGTATAAACAAACCTGACTTTGTTATTTGAGTGTAAGATCTTGTGGGAGGTGTCGGACTAGCAGTTGTGGAATGCGGAAGTGTCTGCTTCTTCAGAAACACCCTCCACAGCACTTGCCTGACACCGTTTTGGAGAGAGGAAGGGATTTCAAGGCACCTGGAAATGCAGAAGGCTTCTCATTGCCTCCTCGCTGCCAACGGCCTCCAGGCTCCCCCTGTGCCCCTGGCTGCTCCTGTCTCAAATGGACCTCACCAGCAGCAGCTGACTTGGCCTTCTTTGTTCCTTTTACGTTAAGCAGGAAAGGATTTAAATTTTTTTAATCTGCTGACTATGACTTAGACATATATGCAAGAATGTCAAGGCAAAAATGCCACCTTAACTTGGTAATCTGTTGATCTGAAAGCCACCGACAGAAAAAAAAGGTTGTTTTAAATCCACTGCAGTATCTTCTGAGAAGGATGCTGTGATAGTCTTAAGAAATCAAATTTAAAAATTGTGGAAAGCCTTTCTCCCCAAAGAGCGTGGTAGGACAGCCCTAAGAAATCCACCTTTTCTTCAGTCAAATTGGGACCACAAAAGTGAATGCAGTGTCTCTGTATGACATCCTTTAATTTAAAGACAGTTCTCTCTGTGAATGACAGACAAACAGTGAGAAAAAAAACAACCCTTACTTACAGCAAAATGAGCCTGCTGCTCCAAGCAGGCTCCCCATTTATTTTGAAGATGCCAGATAACTTGTCTTTCAACTGTTGAAAATTCACACCCAAGACAAGTGGTGAAATTTTAATGAAGGGTTTGAGAGAGGAATGCAGAAGTATAGCTATCCCAGGAGATGGCACAAATGCTTTGCTTGGCACTCAGACATGTATGTTTAATGGGGAAACAGCCCAATGGTTTTCTAATTATGTTTAAGTCTCCATTTAGGTAACACACTACATGGAAATACCAGCACTCTACTAGTTACTAGGCCCAGACAAATTTCAGGACTGAAAAGAGATTGCTCCTATGGGCATGCAAACACAGCAGTGACCAGAGGCTGATTGTGAAATCATGAATACTGGGAAAACACTAAGGAAAGGAATATAAAATTAAAAACACAAAGCAGAACAGAAAAAAAACCCCGAGTCCTTAAGACAAAGTTCTAGAAGAAATGCAGATTGTATCTTGTTCCCCTTTTAAGTATTAACTGAGCTAATTTTAGTTGCCTTTTAGCTGTCAAGGGTGGCTCCAAACCAGCCAAAATTAATCTCTCTTGCTGCATCCTGAGACCTGAGGGGAAAGACCAACCCAGCCGGGTGAGTATCTGCTTCCTCAGCTCTCCCTTCCCACTGGTCAAAATGGGTCACTATCTTTGCAAAGGCCACTGTAACGCGGAATTTGTACTAGAACCTGGGCACTCCTGTTGCCAAGGTGCGGGAGATGGGAAGGAGCGGGCTCCGGAGGCGTTGCCATGACTGCAAGGAAGAGGGCTTTGCTGCCTGAAGAGCTAATCATTTCCCAATGCCCCATCCCTTGAGGATCTGCATGAACCCTGAAGAGGAATTTCACACTAAGCATGCAGAAGCTGTCATTCATACATCTGTGTAATTTCCTTGTCCTAATTCCACTTCCCTTTTATTTCTTTTTGTCTCTCTAAATTGGATGAACTGTAGTAGTTGCACTAAGCTACAGAGCCTTGATATATGCTCATTCACCCTATGTTTCAAAGCACAAATAATCTGGAATAATGAAAAGCTTGTTCCTCACAAATTAAAATTGCATTCTACAGCCTTCATCTTTTCACGCAAGTGCCAGAATCCCGCTACTAAGAGGCATGAACTAGTGATGGAAATTCCTAAAGCTTCAAACGAAGACTGCAATTTTTTTAACATAGATCTCCTTTAAAATGCAAGGTGGATTTTGTTCCATTTACATACTACTATATTATTTTTTTTTTTTACATAGAGCATTTTCACTCTTGTAATTGTTCATTCTAGCAACTCTTATGAAGTGTGAGCCCCCAAAGAGGTGATTGGTAAGGTTTAAACTCAGTTCTCCCCACCCCTCTCCATCCGCAATCCCCGTAGCCCATGCATCCCACAGGGAAGAACTCACCCCAGTAAAGGACTGGCTTTATCCAGGGCTCAGTCAGAGGCAACAGGAATCACCATCTACCAGATGCTGGTGTCTGTTCCCTCCACTAAGTCATGGAAAGAAACCAGACAAATAAATGTTTCTGGTGCATTTCAGTGCCTAACACTGTACCGGTGGCAATTTCAGCTGCCCTGCTTCACTTTGTGACATTGGACCGCGGCCAGAGCCGGCGCCAGGCCAGAGCCGGTGCCAGGCTGCAGTGACAAACAGCTGCCCCAGGGTCCCCTCAGACAAGCCACAGTAGGTAGGAGGGACACCGTTCTCAGCCTGGTCACACCATCAGCAACTGCGTCCCGGCCAGTTTGTGACCCACGGTGAGCAGAGCCCAGCTCCAGCGAGGGAGCACGGGGAGAGCTGAAGGAGTCAGGGCATCGCGGGGTACAACGCTTGGCCAGACTCTCATTGATATTAGAAAAGAATCAGAACAAGCAAAGGATGCCTGGGGTAGCAGACAGCTGACCTGATAGCAAACAGTTGCCTGTTTCCCAGCCTCAAAGCCTCGAAGTTTGCTTAGAACAAAGAGCAGGATTTTTGCATTCTCATTGCACAGAAGCCCACCATAATTTAAGTAGCTATTTAGCAAAGACTCCAGCAGATTGCTAAATTTCACTTTTCAAAGGCATTTCTTCCGCAGAACTGACATTAATGACACTACCAAAAACTTTTCAAAGTCTGAGCAAGATGCTCAGCTTAGACAAGATGCCAATAAAAAAATGACACACTCCAGCTTTATTTTTCACTTTTTTGCAAATACAGGGACAATCAATCAGTTTAGCTGAGCACAACTCAAGCTGAACAAGGCATCGAACTCACTCATCTAATCTGTCAGTGTTAACTACCAGCTCCCCAGAGGCAGAGCTACCATCCCTGGCCACAGTCATTACTTTTCCTCTAACTTTTATTTATTGCAGCTGTAGAACAGAAAACAATCCTCTCCCCCTGAAACGTGTGGGTCACAGGAGTTTTCCGTAAGCCTTTCCGTGCCAGAGAGCAAAGCTCTGGAAGCTGCCAGCCCCCAAGGTCACCCTGCTGTCACCAGAGGATCCAGGGACAGAGGAAGGTGTCGGAGGAGGATGAGGAGCAGCAGCTGTAACTCCAAACACCCGCTCGTCCTCGGGACCCTGAAGTGGCAGAGGCAGCTGGGACGGGACGCCTGCACCGCCAAATGTCACAGAAGAAGCCACACAATTCAATAGCAACCGCCTCCCTCCCCAGATCCAGTTGCAGCTCTTCCTACAATGGCCTACTTCGCTGAAAAAAGATACAAAATAAGCCATTTACAACCATGCCAAGAGCACTGTACTTCATCCTACAGCCATAGTACTGAGCGAGCAGGACACTGGCAAATCATCAGCCAGACGGTGCCACAACAGCGCTTACAGAAAGTGAGTAGAATGTTTAAATGATGTTTAAATCAGAAAGAAAATGAGAGATTGGGGAAGACTGGGGAACCTCGTCATGCCAGGAGGTCAAAAGACTTTTTCAGCAACTCCCTTCTTTCCTTCTGGAAATGGATAAGAAGTTTACGGGCTTCTGATCTTCAGAACAGTCCCTTGCACAAAAGGAGAGATGATTTCAAAGACCAGGGGCTGGATTACACATATATAGATCACAGGCATATTTAACAGGTCAGAGGGCCTCAAAAGATTAAAACATCAGTGTCTGTAGAATAATGGCTTCTTCAGATAGTTATGCCAAGACATCATCATTAAGCAGAGTTTGCCAAGTCCTAAAACCTCAAAAAGCATTTGTGGAGAGCTGGATGGAGCTTTGAAATCCACCTCACATTCTTCTCTGTTATGCCAACTTGCCCTTAAACCTTAAAGTACTAAACCTGAGAGAGAGGGGCGAATTTACAATCACTGCCGTGGCGGTTACGGATTAGCATTCAATTACCACTATTGGCATGAGTTTAACCACCAGATCGTTACCCAACAGCGACCACTGTGTGAGAACTCCCAAAGGAGAGAAGGGAGGTGGCAGAGATGGCACACCAACCCCCTCTTCATCCTTCTGACAGGCTCTTCTGGAGCATTATGCTTTTACACACATATAATTCCATGGCACAATGAAAACAAAAAAGTACAAGCACTGAACAAGAAAGCCTCAAAGCAACCTAAAGGCAAAAGCAGGAATTTTTATTCCCTTTCCCAGGTGTGGAGACGAGGAGTCTGGTACTCTGCCTGCTCTTGTGCAGGGCTGCTGATTCCAGCCGGTAGCTGAGGTGATTGCGTCAATGTACCCCAGCAATTAGGCATCTATGATACCTGTTACTGCCTGGGAATTCAAAATTATGCCCGTATTTATTGCTCATTGTGAAATAAAAAAATGGGTCGCCACTGGTTTAAAAACAACTGGTAACCAAATGACATTGCTGTATCATGCAGCAAGGCCACAGCAAAGGCACAGGAGTCAGGGCTTCCCAGCTTCGAGTTCTCCATCCATCACACCACAAGCTTTTCTACTTCCACATCAACTCAGTTTGACTTGGTGCACAGGGTAAAGCCTCCACCCTGCCCCGAGAGGCTGCTCCACCACCCACAAGGTGTAACGGCACCACTGCAGTCACTAACACAGCACAACACACATGATTCCGACAGTTTTTCCCACCAGCATCTTGATTAAAGCAGCTGAAAGAACTGGAGGAGACTAGAAAAATCACAGTAAATAAAATACAGGAAATCCGGTGACATTCATTGCCTTTCACCAGTTATTTTTTCATAATTTATTTGTTTGGTGATGCATAAGACTAGAGCTGAAAGAATAGCACTTGTTGGATGTTGTTAAATCTTCTGTACTCACCAGAATTACTTCTGGCAAACAGAATTTTTGTAAATTTGTTTCCAATTAGTATATACAACAAATGCTGCTTATGCCCAGCTGAACTTGGCTTCCTGGAAAATGTCCCTAACAAATGGCCATCTGATTAGTCCCCATCAGGGGGAACATACTGTATCCGAGTGAGAATGCTGGGAGAAAAACAAACGGCACCAGAGAGCAACAGGCACCGCCACGATGCAGCGAGAGGACAGTGGTGTGTGTGCCTCTGCTCATTTCAGCCACAAATTCAATAGGGTGGAATAAAATCCGGCTTATCTTCCAAAGTCTTTTTACTGCTTCTTCTCAGGTGGATGACTTACACCACACACCACCTTTCTGGAACCTGAGCGAGGTTCTGCGGCGCCCTCAACAAAGTGCCTTCAAACATGGGAGCTGCCTGGGTTCCAGCCCCGTTTCGTGCTCGCTCTCTGAATCCTGTCACAGAGTGAGCGATGGCTTCAATCACGCTGCAGCACTCATTTCCTCCCCCGGATCAATACAAAACATGTCTTGATTAGGTTTTTGGTGCTGGGAAGAATCTCATCACTATCAATCTCATTGACTGGCACCTGGAAGAACTAGTATATGAAGATGCCTAGATTAATTTTTAAACAAAAGTTTCCACGCGTACATATGGACCGAACTGCAAACAATCCACACTGCCAGACAGCTCACAGAAACCAGGGAAAGAAAGGAGAGCTGTGGAGGGAGAGAGAGAGGAGTAAGAATCCAAGGGGGTACTGAAGACAAAGACATACAGGTTAGAATTCAGACGCAGCACAAGATGCCGAGAGCACAACTGCAAGAATGTTTTGCTTAAATACAACCCATAGGTGTGAAAATACAACTGAAGGCTGAGTAGACATACGCTAAGATGGCAAGTATGTCACTTGCTGTTCTCTATTTCTGCATGAAGACCTCACCCCAAAATGTATATTGACATTTAACTCATAAGACTATTTTAGCACATAATTTGAACGTTGCAAGTCCTACCTCCGGACACAGGTATTCATTTGCCATATTTATAAAGCAACTTCATCCTCAGGCTTCCTAAAGCATTTCACAATCCTGTATTTGCAGTGCTGTGCAAATAGAGCCTCTGCTCGGGTGGTTCCACAATAACCAGGGCACAGGATATCGCTCAGCAAGTGAAAAAAGGAGCCTGTGGTCAGGTCAAGACAACAACCAGGCAGGCAGCACTCAGTCTGTAGAAAGAGAAGCCAAACACTGCTGTAACGTGGCCTATAAACCAGATACTTGCTCCTGCAGCTGCACAGCTGGGGACAGTAGATGTATGAATTCCCCAAATCACACATATTTTGGCTGAATTCAAGCAGCAATGACAACCTAATACCGGGGTGAATGAGAGCCCTGGGAGCACAGACCGTGTGCGGAACCCCGGGGGCCCAAACCTGCTCCTGATCTCAGTCTGTATCAAAGCAGTGCTTTGGGCTGAAAATTGTTTCTCCATTTCTTTCTGAAAAGCTGGGGTACTACCCGCGCCAGCCACATTAAAAAATCACCAAGGCTAAAAGTCAGGGACTTAAAAGCCTGTGCAACATTAATTTGGGTAAGCGTTACGATACAGTCCAGTTCCCCCGACTGCATTCAGGGACTGTACCCAATTTCTACGCTTTTGCAGGAAAACTAAACCCTGCACATAATCCATGTCACTGCACAGATCCAAACAGTTCCCAGAACTGGTTCAGCTTGTGCACTGAATAAGCCAGGAGAGCTGATAAAGTGCTCAGCATATGATTAATTAAAACTATTACCACACATACTCACAACAGGCTGAATCGAATGTGCGTAGAAAGGCTTGATTTGGGCATTTCCCCATTTTTCATGTCTCTCTTTGCAATCTCAATAGACCCTTGTAGCTGATCCGTGCCTGTGTTTGTGACATGTTTGTACCATGTTTGCTCTCGTCTGCACTGAGGCACCTTCTGTGCCCAACCTCAGTGTGATTCAGGAAACCCAAAGTCAGAAGCACAAACCCCTTATATAGTAAAGGGAGAAAAACAACCGCCTCCCGGAAGAACAGATTTAATAGACCCAGGATGATGACATAAAGTGGACCTTGTGGAAACCTCCTTAAAGCAGCAAGTTTTTCCTACTTCTTCTAAATATATAGCTATATATATCTTTTCCCATCTGCAGCGCCAAAGGTCTGCTTAATGCCCACAGATTTAATGGCCACAAAGAAATGACAGAAACAGATGGCCAGAGGCCGGTGCTCAAGCCGGTACAGCAGTGCGTGCTCCCAACCCGTGCAGGAGGAAGGGCGACGAGCAGGGATCCCTCTGGAGCAAAGGAAACACGGTGGATATCACACAGGAAGTTTATAATGGGCAATTGAGAGGGGGGTCTCAGGACTGGGGGACACTGGGGACACAGGTGGCCAAAAGCCCCTCGCTGGTGAGAATAGCTGCAGGCAGCCTGCAGTAGCCAGAAGCTGCTTCGAGAACATATGGCAAAACAAATGATTCAATGCAATCTGCTCATTCTGCTGCTTCCCCAAATATTGCTGTACTAACACCCTCTGCTTTTTGCCTCATTACATAGTGTTACTATTTAAGAGCAAGGAAAACACCTGTAGGGATGACAGGGACCTACAGAATTATGAGCATATACGCTGCTGTGGAGGTTCCCAGACTGTTCCCATACATCATCTCAAGATGTTTAACACACATCGTGCTCCTTTTGCTCGCGAGAGAAAGGAAGAGGAGGAAAGCTGGCAGCCTTGTTCTGCTTGCTCCTTTTTCCTTCTCTCAGGCTAAAAAGGATACATTCTCCCAGCACATCTCTGGGTTTCACCCCAGCTCCTAGCTAGCACCACCATCCTTAAATTCTGTGAGGGTCACAACAAGCAGAATTTTTACCATTTAAACCCCTATTCACATCCTTCAACTTCCTAAAACATCTACTTTCAGGCCTATAATCTCCTGAGATAAAAACCTCAGTAAACAATGGAAGGTTTGGGATTTTCACACAGAAAACTTTTTTCCTTTTATAGATGTGGTTGTACAGATAAACGAGCACACTGGTGAGCAGTGACGCCGGAGACACCAGTGTCGCCACAATTCATCCGTCTGTTTTAAGTCTGCCATGTTTATTATTTTAAGTGCCACAGATTTCCCCCAGAATAAGGCTGTATTGACTATAAAAAACCCTGTAGTCTGTTCTTTTCTAAAATGAACGTCTACCTCTTAAAGGCAAAGGGAAGATGTTTGAAGACTCAAGCTGTAAAAACTAAGACAGCAGGAAGTAAAAAACATATTCTAAGGTTTTCTTTTAGGTTTGTTCTGACAAGCGCAGGATTTAGAAGTAAATCGAACCATTTCTGGGGATCTACACATACTCGGGCTGACAGACTGCTCTCAGCTTCACCAGGGTTCTTTTCCCGGTTCTGCAGTAACCTGCTGTGTAACCTCGGGCTGTTCTCTATTCTCTGTGCTCTTCCTTCTTTTTTCTCTCTACCTTCCCTGTCACTGTTTGGGTCACTATAATCCTGACCCTTTGAAGTTCAAAACATGTATCTTGGCACAAGGTAAGCCATCCACTAAAATGTATGGGACTAACTCACAGAGAACATTTGTACATATAGTAGTATAATATATGTACATTTTGCAAGGGAGTTTTGTGTATGTATCAAAACACACCAAACCAACTGAAAGCTAGTTATTTATCTGGATCTACTATGACGACACAGTATTCCCTTTTTTGGACATTTCCATTGCCAGCTCCTATTCTGTGTGTTATTGAGAGAGACTCATCCTGTGGGACCCACAGTACCATATCGCAGTGCAGCTCCAGGTTGAGGTCTCCTTTATTAGTGTGAAGTCGCACATAGCCCTTCTTCTTCACGTATTTGTATCTCACAACATCTTCTTCAATAGCAGCTGTATTGAAGAAAAAGACAATAATCAGCTCTCTGAAAGCTTGCTCATTGGTCTTTAGAAATCATCAGAAACCAAACTGCTGGATTCTACTCTCTGACCTCTTCTCCCAGGGCCCTGGCTCTTCAGGGACCGTGCTCTGCAATTCATCTACAATAACCTCCCATTAATCTCTGTGCAACACTTTCCGTTATAGGAAACCACCAACTCCTCAAGAGCCAACAATATCATCTGTATTTTTAAGTCACAGAAGCATTCAAGATTACAAACTATAATTTTCAAGTAACGTCTACCAATCACAAATGTCACTCTGAAACCAAATCGTTTCTTGTCAAAGGCGTAAGCCAAGCAAGTAGTCATCAGTCAACCACAAACTGCTGACATACGAGGACCTACCCAGCTCTGAAAACAAATGAGGCAAAGTTACTGGAAACATTACTGGAAAGTCAAACCAAAGGACCAGTCTCGGATGTTTCCACTTCCCATTTTGTCAAAATCTCTAGTCAGTCAGATATTTTCAACACTCGAAGATTCATCTGCAAATCACAGTAATCTACGAGGAAAGAACAACTTGGCAAAGCAGCGTGAGCAGCGTGTGCAAGCTTTGCCTACGTGTGTGACACACTTCTGAATTCCAGTGCCAAAATCCAGACCATTCTATTCAACTGGAAATACTAATCACTCAACTATTTAACCAATATCCAAATTAAATGAATTCTACACATTTGTGCTTAGCCTAGAGAATGAAATAAAAATTTTATTGTATTAAAATGCATTTTTGTGTAACCTTGAAAAGCAGTAAATCCAAAGTTATCACAACAAAATTTTCTGTCATTCTAACCAATAGCAGGGTAGGCCAAAAAAGCGGTAAAGATTTTGTATGCTCCTTGAGGAGAGATCATACTTTGTTTCTAACTTACGTAAGTGGATATCCCATTTTGTGGTTTCTGGGCATAGAAAATACCTCATTAATTTCAGTTCAACGTAAGTAACTGCCATTCAAAGCTGAAGCTAATTCGTAATTGCTCCATTATTTCCAGAATGAGCTCACTGGGAAGTATGGCTGTATCTGCTCAGGGAATACATTCCCGAGGCATCAGGACTGACGAATTATCAATGCATTCCCTCAGTCCCCATAGGTGTACGGGTGCTATGGAGCATGCCCTAAAGCTGGAAAGTGCATAAATAGCTTGTAGGGAGGCAGTTCTGGTACCTGCTTCGTGGGTAGTTTCAGGCACCATTGCCGTGGAGGTGAAGGAAGCGCTTACTGCTCCGGTGGAGTAGTGAGCCTGTTCACGGAGGGAAAAAGAGAAAAAGACATTAGATCTTAGAATTTATCTACTAAAGATACTATATAAGCACAACAAACACACAAATGCCATCCTTCTGAAGGCAGACTTTGTGCTCTAGCTCCTACAGAAAGAAACAAACGCAGGATGCAGCAGTAATTCTCCATCTGTTGCCTGTGACATCAGCCCTGATGAGGCTCCAGTTAAGGCTGCCCAAGTCAAAGGAGCTCATTGCTTCCACTACAGTTTAATACATCGGTATGCAAAGGTTCTATTAGCAGAATTTATTTGTATGTCCACAGGTGGGGATATGAAAGGAGTACTGCTGGCAAGACATCTGTTAAATTCTCCAACGCTGCTGAGTAAGTGGAAGGAAAATCCAGGGCAGCGCAGAGAGAGTGTGGAGGAGATCAAACCACCCTCTCCCTGCCACACGGCCCTGCTCCGGGCAGAGGCACTGACCCATGCTTCCCAGTGTCTATTCTGAGCTCTGCAATTCTCCTGCAGAAAGGAAACATGAACGTCGCACATGGATTTTGTAGCTAATTACAAAGATCTAATAAACCCAGAGATAAATGCAGTGGCTCTGAGGCAATGCCTGTGGGGAACGCAGGTCAGGGCAGTGCTCTGTCCATAAGGTCACACTCCATCCCATGGAAGTTTATAGCTATGCCCATCCACAGCTGGAGCTGACACTCTCCAACATCTGCACAGCTCATCCTTGTCTCTCACCTCTTTTTTTCCTCCCTACATCTTTTGTTTTCTCATAACAGTATGATGACCCGAAAAAGGGGCAAATGTGATCCTACCCCTTGGTCACACGCACTCCCCAGCCTGCCACTAAGTCTCCTCACTAATGCCACGTGCTGCATTGCTGTGCATTTTCATGTGAATGTAATCAAAGCACGAAGACACATACACCCCAGAATTGTTAAAGGAAAGAAGAATACTCTGTCTTGCCCATTTCAATCAGCCTTTGATGTAGGATATCTAGATGCAGATGAACTGTTTCTCTTGACAACATGAACACAGTAACATGCACCTGGAAGGAACATCCTTTAAAATATTCCACTAAAAATCCTGCATTCCAGTGGAAATAAATGGAGAAGCAGCTGTGGATCATTTCTGTATTTGCCCACAGCAGAAATGATTCACTTGCACTGCCCTTAAGGTGTGTTCTCTCTGCCAGTAACTGCAGGAAGCAATGATAAACAAATTCAAAGCAAGAGATTACAACCTGGGAAAAAAGGTTCTGCCAACATACACATCATAACCACATCATAAAGATTCCATCTTCTGCTGTGCTGTAATTCTAAAATGTTTAGGTTCATTTACGATGATTTAAAAAGAGAAACTCACTGACACATGCAATGTATTTCTAAGGAATCCCAGTACGATTCTCATATTCTCATCTATGACAAATTCCAGTGTAACAGAAAACATAAGGATTAGTGTCTGTTTATACTGCAGTATGGGCCTCTGAGTTGAACATTCTTGAAGAAGTCAATCAGTGCCAAACTACAAATTAAATCAACTTACTGCATTCAGCTTATCCACCTTCTTCTTTTCAGGAGCCTTCATAGTAGCTGCTAGAATATCATCGCCTTTGAACTCCTTATAAAGCTCCAGTAAAGTCTCTCGGGTCTCTGTATTTGTATTTTTCAAATAGTAAGATGGATCTAATTTTGCTTTTTCTTCATCTAGATAAGACAAAGTTAAATCATTCAGAGTTAAAAGAAAAATTCTATTTGTTCTCCTTCAGTCTATTACACATCTAGTTACACAAAAATATTCCAGGTATTTTTTCTACTTTTTTTTTTTAAATAAAAAGGTCTATTAGCTATATTTATTCCTACAGAAACAGTAACAAATAGGAATGCATTACACTAATGATAGTATAACTTGAAATATAGCACAATAAATGTCAATACGATGAAGCATAACAAAAGAAAAAAACAACTTCAAATCAACTACAGCAGCAATTTCTTTAAAACCACTAGGAATTATCTAATTTCATGCAACTCTTGTAAAATTTTTACAGAACAATCCAGACAAGATACAGTTGGGTACAATATAAACGTCTGTCCTTTGTCTCCTCAGTGAATGGCCAGGCCTGTGACGCAAAAATCCCAACATCAGATCTCCAATGCGATACCAGGGGAGGAGGCTGGCACTGCAGAATTTGATTTTTTTTTTTTTTTTAATTTTTACAAGTTGCACTTGTTTCTGTCTTGGTATGCCTACTATTTGCTGGATATTAAATATTCCATCTCTGAGATAATGCCCACTTATTTTTAGCAAGTAAATAGAATGAGAGATGCTTGCTTGCAGAACTTGTAGCTTAAAAAACCCCAATGATACAAGCATAATAAGACCAAGAAAAACACACCATGCTTCGAATCAGCAATTAGACCTCATTAGAAACAGTTCTAAAGAAAACCACAAGGGCAAAGGAGAGAATTTTTTCCCTCAGCAATTTAGTACTAGCAGGTATTGCTAAGCATTTAGCTATCAAAAAATCTCTACAGGATTGAGAAGCAAATTTCTTAGTTTTGATATCTAGAAAGAAAAAAAAATTCTTATTAAAATAATTTTGGGATTATTTTAGAAAAATCTATATCAGTCTATAACTTGGAATACGTCCATTGTTACCCAGAGTGCAGGATGGACAATACAATGCTGATGCCCATGAAAAGCCCAGCAGACGGGTACGAGGAAACAGAGGGTTGCCTCTCCCAGTTCTGGTTAATGGACCTTTTGGCAAATTCTTGCTCCTCCACTTCTCCCTTGTCTCTCATCTGCTACTCTTAAAGGCTAGGGGAAACTTTCTGTGTCTGCACAGCACTCAACAGAGACAGTTAACAATTTCTCAAAGAATCATGTCTTTGTTCCAAATTCGTTAACACCTTTTGATGTGAAAGCGACAGTTTCAACAAGATATTCATGTTTCCAGGAAGCTTTCAAAGCTGCCACTGCCACTGAGGGATGTCCACCAGAAAACACTCAATTCCAAAACATCACTTTAGGTTGGGCACATTTAGGTTGCTGTTTTCTCAGCCTGCCTTCAATTCATCCTTACCTGGATCAATGACTTTTATGTTGTTCTTAACATGAAAGAAGTTTGAGACATTGAACTTGTCCAGGTTTGTTGGATCCTGAAAATAATAATGAAAAAAAACCAAACATCAGGGAGCTTGGTAGGCACCCATTCCATGCAGCAGACTGGTTTGAAGGGCAAACACCACCATAATAAACAAATACGGAGAGAGTGAATAACTTCTGTACCCTCCAAACACAGAAAAATGACACACATATAATGCCATCAACCTCAACCAACATCGGCAACGAGCCTGTTCACAATACGCTCCGTAGGGATCTGGAATTTAGTCCCACACCTAATACTACACATATTTTGCCTACAGAAGCTGCCAACAGAACTAAGCTGAGTCTGCCCTATCCTGGTGAGAAGGGAGAACAAGGAGCTGCGATCCCCCGACGCTCTCCTTCCTTCTGTGGTTGGTGTAAGCTTGCTCCATGCAAAGCCGCATGAGCCATCTCCTCCCGCTCGCAGCAGCGCCCGATTTCCACTCGCTCTGTGACCCTCTGCAATGCATTCCAAATACAAATAAACCTCAGAGCAAGTTGTTGAGTCAGAACTGCTTTGATTGGTTTTTCTTTCTAACAATGAAATCTGTGCTTACAGAATTACGTTTAAAAGTAAAAAATAACAAAAAAGCAACAGAAAGTGGTATTATGAAAACTATTGAGTGACCACTCAAGGAAAACAGCAAAAACACACAGTCCATTAACTGTGAGTCTTTATATTATCTCTAGGCGACTTTCTGCATAACTTTGACCTTTTGTTAGAGAGAGCAAGACAAGGAATGCCTGCTGGTGATCTAGGTTACATTATACTGTTATTAAACAGTCCTTATTCCTCTTCTTACAATGACTTCAAGGTTTTCTCCTCAAGCTCCTCTGCAGCACAGAAAGGTCAAAACATCAGCCCAGGACACACAGTCACTTCTGGAAATCCTGTCTTACAGAAAACAATTCAAATCTAAAATACCAAAACATCAGAGTAAGATACAATAGTTTTGAGTTCAGGACAAAAATAATGCAACATGTTATGTAAAGAACTGTGACACTGACACGAGCAGCGTAACCCCAGAGAAATTTAACAAAGCTTCTCAGACCACCAGAAGTTCTGACAATTCCATCTCTGCTAAAAGTAATGATTAATACAAGCAGAGCTGGTAGCTCCATCACTTATTAAATGATCTAATTATGCCTTTCATTCATCCCTGAAATGGTGTGTCTTCACCACAGAGCGTATTTTCAGTTTTCCTGCTGGTAGTAAAACCAAACCACATTTATGAAATGAAGCTGTGTGATTCTGCACCCTAATGGTGGCCTCCTGGCTTTCTGCTGTCCCCTCTATCGTGTCCTGCCTCACTACATCCCTCCGACAGACCTTCATCAAGACACGGACTGCCAGAAAAAAAAAAATTATCTTTAAGATCTTGCATTAGAAATAGATCACCTTTAAATAAAACTACGAAGGAATAGGAAATGTTGGTATCCTCTGAAGCTGGGACTCAGCTGTATTTATTACCTCACATACTTATTTATGTATGTATGACTAGAGATGATTTCAGCCTTGCTCTCCAGCAGCCAGCGGGGAGAAGGGCTGGCCAAAGGGCTCAGTTTGCTGAGCAGGCTGCTCCTCCCAAACGTTCTTCAGTAACCATGAGCTGCAGCTTTCCCAGACAGAAATCATCGCCCTGCACATAAACGTACCGCCTCAGAAGGTGAAGGAAGGAATCCTGCTTACCCTTTCCAGAAAAGGGAAAAAAATAATCTGTGTATTAATATTAATAGAGACAAATGGATTCGCAGCGATGCCCACGTCTGCTGTTGACGGCAAAGCTGAAGGGCAAGACAGCAGAGAACCAGAAAACACCTTCGCCATATTCCTCTAAATAAAGCTTCTTGATTTTCTGATTTATTGATTGTTTAAAAATAAAAAGGACATTGCAACTGCCAGTGCCTTATGAAACCAACTGGTTTGTGCTCGGGGTGCCACAGATCAGAGGAGTTCAAGCTGTTCCACAGCCATGGTTCATTCCCACGTTTACCTGGTTTAACCAGCCTGATTGCAGACCTTGAGCTTCTCTGGAGAAGACATTTTTCTCCTTCCCCACAGGGCATTTCCCCAAACCCCACGCACCCACAGGGTCCGAGGGACAGCGGGGGCCATGGCAGAGCACAGTCTGGGACATCCCCAAACCCCGAGCTGAGACCAAGGGGCTCCGCACAAGGCCCTTCATCGCCTTCAGGTGGGGCATTTATTCAAATGGAAACCTTGACAAAGGTTTATTTAGTGTTCTCCCTTGTGCTCCTGATCCTGCAAAGCCGGAGCCTGGTCCCACCAGGCAGCGGGGGGGCAGAGCCCACATGGCTACTCCCAAACCAGCCTCCCTCTTCAGGGGAAAAAACCTCAAAAACCGCTCCTCAGCTTGGAACTTGAGTGTTGCTTCACACAGGACACCCGGGACGAGCAGTGGAGTGATCGATTCCCTCCCAAATACAGTGTCGTGATACAGTAGGAGACCTTTGATTAGAAGAAGTTTGATTAGAAGGAGACAAACGCGCGTTGTGTGAGGACGGGGTGAGCGCTGGCTCAAACGGGGACCGTTCACTGCCATCCCCAGAGCAGGAACAGCTCCCACCGGCACAACCTCTGCTGCAGAGGAGAGGAACCAGCTCCTTTCTGATGGAAACGAGTCCTACAGCACAACATACACAACACACACCTCCTCTTACGGCAGGTCCATGTAAGTTAAAAAAAAAAGTGTGGATGCTCTTCAGAAATACCATTTCAGGAAGAAAACTGCCTGCAGGCTAACAGCCAGCCTGGCCGGTCCCTCCGGCTGCCTCCTGAGGGCTCCTGGGCACGGAACGGCAGCAGTGCCACGGACGGACAGACCCCCCTCGTGAAAGCCGAACAATCGGCTGCTCCTGGCCACAGAAGGGCCGCACTCCCCTTCCTGGTGAGATCAGGCCCCAAAGGCCAAGGGCCTGAAGAACCGAGTAGTGTGTCAGCACACAGCAACCAGAGGGGAAGACAAAGCACGAAGAGTAAATTGGCCTACTTTGGTTTGTCTTAGCATGCTTAAAAATACATATTCAAATTACCATGGGTAGCAGTCTCAGGGCCTTTCTCATTAAGGTTACAAACCATAAACTGAAGTTTAGCAAATTACTAACACAGATACAGACTTCAAAGGGTTGCTAACTATCACGACTATTAAAAATCTCCTATTTGATGTTTTCCTGAAAGCTGTGCTCTCAAAACACTTAATCTCAAGTTTTATTCCACTTTTTCCCCCCCCTTCCCTATCATTTTCCCATGTCATCGACTCAGGGAAACAGCTTCACCCCGATAATCTCACGCAGCCCCAGCAGGGCAGGGGGACACCGACGTGGGGAGGGACCGTGGGCTCTCGCTGAGGCCGGTTCCCCTGGCTCCCCTGGCTCCGCCGCGTCCCAGCACATCCCCCCAAAGAGCCCTCACCCTCAGCCACCGCGAGGACATCTGCTCCCACCTTCTGCCACACAACGAGCAAGCGAGAAATAGCCGAGGAGCGAAATATCAATTAACAGAGTGCAGCTCGGCTGCCTCCAACTCCGCTCATTAGTTATGCTCCCTGCCACCAACGCCAGCGGTGTTCAACAGCTTGTCGGGAACCGTGTCGTGTCCACGGCCGATTAGCTGTGCATGAACAATAAAACTGACATACGGGAGCACGTTACACCACGAGCCTTTATTTCCCTTTAACGGGGCAAGGCCTGACCCTGCTCCTCTCCATGCTCCAGCTGCCCCCCGACACGGAACGGGGGGATCCAGGCTGCACCCACTGATGTGCTCCCTGTCGAGTTCCACATCGGTACACAAAGAATAATGTGCAAAATGCGAGACTGAAACACAGAGAGAGAAACTCAGAAAAAAGTCACACCTGTGGTGTAGAGGATGGGAAGCTGGACTCGAGTTTGTGGCCAGATCCCACAGCCAAGAGAAGGAAATTGCAACCTAAGGGTAAAGAGCTGCAGTCTAAAAAATCCACTCGAACTAAGAGTGGGGATGTCTAGGGTTTCACATGGAATGTTGTCACGTGTATTTCTGTTGTTATCACCAAGATACTAACCAGAATCTGTGACATCTTTTGCCTGAGTAACTGCACTCGGTTTTGGAAATGCATCTTGCACCCCAGGAGATGGTATTACTCCTCCCCTCCTGCCCGAGGGGGGGGGTGACACCGCCATATGTTGATGAGGAACTGCCGAGCTCTACCCCAGAGCATCTCCATTTCAGCAGGGAAAAAAGCAATTTCTGCACATCTAAGCACAGGAAGCACTGCGAATTCCTTCACAAAGAGAAGCACATCAAAGATGTAAGATAGTGCTGTGATTTTGCTTTTTCTGGTTCAAGATCCAAAATAATTTGTCCCTTTTAACAAGTAAACTTAGCAGCAATAGGACACAAATAACTATCACTAAAATCAAAGCAACCAGCTGAGATGGAGCCCAGCAGAAAAGGTAACGGGTGGATTATGATTAGTGTTTGAGTAATGTTTAGCACTGAGAACAGAACACAGAATTTTATGCAATTCTCTCTCTTCTGAAAAGAGCAAAATTTTTTTTTATTCTGTTTTTAATTATATACATTAGGAGAGAGAGGTCAGGTTTGAGGTCAATTGCTATTCTGGCAAGAGAACATCCCTAGCAGCTGCAGGATTGCCCTTTATGCATCAATAAGGAAAAATGTGATCATACAAATAATCTGTAAACAGACATTATTCAAATTTTCTATTTACCATGTTGCATTTCACTACCAAACACACAGGTACCCCATCTGCTTCCCAGGACCCTCAGAGGCAGCCTCTGGAAACGCTGTTTTCTATGGACAAACGCAGCTACTACAGACAGCCCTATTCAGCTGCTATTTGCCAAGCAATGAATGTTTTTTACAGCAACTCCCTTTGTACCTACCGTTACCAAACAGCGGGGTCAGCGTTACCAGCTCCCTCACACACCCCACAACTCAATTTACGCCAAGGAATGGGAAAACAATGAAGTGATGAATTTCACAGTGGAGCTGCAGGGTTTTTAGGAGAAGCGGGGCTGGGGCAGAGCTGCAGGGGCAGAGTGAAGCACAGCAGATTGCGGGCAGGAAGGCTGGCGAGGGGACAGAGCCACAGGTGGCAGAGCTTGGCAGGGGGATGCCACCGCGCTGCCGGCAAGAGCTTGCGGGAGAGACGTCGGCCAGTCTGTCAACCATTTACATGCAGAAAACACCACGAGAAAATAACAACGGATTCCTATAGCACATATACATAAGCAGTTTGAGTACCCGGGCTCGTCATGGCGCTTTAGGCTGCACTCTGGCCCCTCACAGGGGAGATCGGGGCACCCCCCAAGTTGGCCGGGGGGTTGTGCTGTGCATCCAGTGGCTCTTACTCCCATCCAACCCCCGAAGGATTTTCAGCCAACAGGCTAAAATGGCTTTCTCCGAAAAAATATTTAAGAGCTAATTGGGTGAAGGGTCAATTGGGAGCGAGTACCAGCGTTCAGATGGTCACAGTCTCTGCCAGCCCAGCCCCAAGGTTGGCTGTTTCTGAACTGATTTGAGAAGAGTAGGCCACAAGATCGTACGCTACAGAAGTGCAGCTAAAACCAATCCCTAATGAGCTGTTTACTTAATTACTCACACATTATGAAATCCTAAATGGACCCAGAGAGGTACAGGCGGTGTACAGCTGTGACCCCCACACAGCCAGCAGGACGGCTGTACCAGTGACTGGACAACAGCCACACTCAGTTTCTGTTAATGGACACATCCCTCCAAGCAAGAGAGAAACCCAACATGTCAAGAATAGAGTGAAGGTGACAAAAACCCACACAGGGAACACCCAGATCACTAGCTACCGCACTCTGAGAGTTAGGGGACTAGAGCATCTGTTTGTGTCTATGAAAAATCAAAGCTGGGCATGTGACAGGAGTATGCATTTTATACATACGTTCAGCTCTGAACCTACAAAACACACCAAAATATTTTTAAATGATTGCACGTTTCAATTATTTGTTAAAAATAATTTGTTTTTCCACACTGATGCACAGAAACACTTTCAGTCACTTCTGTTGTCTTTTTTTACCATTCCAAATCCATTAGCAACCACGCAGTTATATTCCAATAACATTCTGTTGGGAGCTTTCAGTCTGAAAAAGCTACAGGTTTTGCTTCCATTGGATTAAAAACATTTTACTTTGTTGCATTAGCTTGAACAGCCATAAACCCAAAGGAACAGAGGAAAAATATTTATAAATGTGCTGCTCAGCATTAGGGAGTAGGGAAGAAGGGATACATTTAAATTTAGACATAAATGAAAAATATTTTTCTATTCAAATTAGACAGTATTAGTCTTGGTTAGTGGCAATTAACTGTTCGTGAGGCGCATACTAAACTCATGACTCCAGTAATTATGATCACTGAATCTTTTCCCCCTATTTTGAAATCATGCAAGCTTAAAAATGCCTACTTTTAATCAAGTAAGTATCTTTCACGCTGAAATTTACAATGCTGTTTGAATTTAGGGTTTGCTGCTTATTTTACTCTACATTTAGAGAAACAGCCTATGAAAAATATGTTTCTGAAGCTTTGACTCTTTCAGGCAATCAACTTCAGTCGTAATGTAACATGTTGACTTCCTAAAAGTTTATATACTTTCCATTCTGAAACAGGATTCTTTTGGTAACAGAGCAGGCACTGTCGGCTGGCCAGAGCTGAAGATGATTCTGGACATTATCTTTCCCTTTCTGCTACCCAGTCTTTTCCCAATGCACTTCTGTTAAGTCTCACACTAACTCAGAGGTGTCACAGCAATTTTTCAGGTAAGATTAATGGAAAAAAAACCAAACCAAACTCTTATGTATGGTTTCATATCCAAAACCTAGGATTACACATAAGATCTTATATTCAGTCAGATGCAGTGAAATAGTGAGCAACTGCAAATACATTTGTCAAAATTCACATTTTTACATGGCGTCCTTGACTTTTTCTGTGCAGTTTGATTTACAAAGTTGAACAATTGCCTTATCTAAAAGGCACACAATAACCACTCTAGAGATCTGTCAAGCTCTAAGTTACATGGCATCCTTGTGGCTCATCTGGATAACAAAGAAAATCCAGCAGTTCCCCTTCTACCCATCTCCAAGACACACACAGAGACAATGTTTCTCTGTTCAGTTACTCTAGATTCCTGCTATAACAGTGTACGCAGCCACATTTCATCCTCACCCAAAAAGCTGTATTTTAAGGCATGTAACAGAGAGAAAGGCTTACCTGCAGCGTCACAATGTCTTGCCGGGTGAAGGGCTCATCTGTCAAAAGATCCTTGTAGCTCTTTGGTTTTATATTCAGCTGCTCAACTGCCTAAAGGCCGGGCAAAAGGCACAGATATTAAAAACTGGATTCTAACGTGTAAAAATTACAAGTAAATATGTGATGCCAATAAAACTTTAAAGTACAAATGATAAAGAAAACAATGCACCCTTCATTCTCAATGGCAGCTGCAGTATTTGCATTGTGTGCTTTAACAGATGAGAAGCTTTTGTCTTTCACCCCTGCAAAACTACAGTTTTGTGTGGTTTGGTTTTTGTTTTTTTTTTTTAAAAAAAGAATCTTGCAGTCTCCATTCCATAGAGATGCGTATCATCTTAACCAAATTAATCGTAAAAGTACTGCTAGAATAAAGAAAACTTGCTGGTAGTTTTCCAAGTGAAGTATTTTACAGCTGGTAGAAGACAAGAGCTTTCACAAGGGGTCCGTATCTCCCCCAGCACCCCGGGGACACACGCGTGTCCCAGGCCAGCTCGCCCAGCAGCAGAGCTGCACTGGCCCCCTGACTGCTGCTCCCAGCCTGCACTAACACTTCTGGTCACCTGAGAAAACTAAACAACGCTCAGCAAAGCAGCAGCACATCATTTCACAGTGAGAATCCATGTGGAGTAAATGCTTTGTTGTTATGAACAAATACGTGGTGCAGGGAGACGATTCCAGAGTTCTGCTGCAAAGGAACAGAACCTGTCCCCTTCACCCAAATGTCCTCTGTTCTCCTTGGATGAAAGTGACAATATTTTTCTAGTACCTCCAGGAGTCTGTAAATTAATTCTGTGCTTATAGCAAACTGATAAATGCTAACAAACCACTTCAAACAGTTCACAGTATGAGAAACAGACCCTCTTGGCACGGCTTGTTTAGAAAGCCTGGTATCATAAATTGTACCAAACTGAGCAATAGTTTCACAATATCGACAAGCATTTAACAAAGACCGCTCTTAAACTCATTCCTGCCTTTTAACCACAGCAATCAAAGCATCATGCTTCTAGAAGGAACAGAAAATATGGTTTTTTTTAATAATAAATTCCACCTGGGTTCACACAAATGTTCACAGAACACAAATAAAAATGCAGTTCAAGTGTCCATTAATGAATTCTCTCTGCTCTTTCCCCAGATCCAGTTAAAATACCCTTTTTTATTTATTGATATGAATAGAAATGAGACAATTTGTGTTTTGGCGATGACTCTGTATCAGAAAGAAGACAACAGGACATTTGTCTATTAATTCAACTGAGGAGGCATATTAGAGCTACTCATTTTGGTTTACAAGACAGTGCGTGCAGATTAACTGAGGAAAAGGTTTCAAAAATATCTTTTAAATCATATTCTAGGGTTGTTCATATTTTTGAAGGCAAAAGTCAGACAATAATTTGTGAAGTCAGTTCATCTCCTTATACTTTAATTTTCCTGGCTGTAGAACAGAATAAGAAGTACATGCCTTTCTAAAGCATTTTGTGATGTTGAATGAAATGCATCAAATATCAAATACTAATAATGCAATCCAACAGAGAATCTACCTCGTAGGCAAACACATTTCCAGTTGTCTTGATGGCCACAATATGGGAGTTATTGGTGAACACAGTGAACAGCACCGGACAGTGGTATTTACCTGATGGAGGGTAAAAAAGTTTAAATTTGGCATGAAGTCCCTGCAACTGTTTTGAAATAAATAATGTCTACTATCTCTTTGAAGAATATTTACATTCATTGTTAATATAAAGTGTCATTTCAGTGTGCATTTAATGGTGTTTTAACTACACTTTAACACTTCAGCACCAAATAGAAAAAGTAACACTTAAAAAAAATTATAAAGCAAGCAATGAAAATGCAGGTTTAAAATCTGCTGCCTTCAATGTCCCACCACAGACCTTTGTCCAACTTGCTTGATATCGATGAAGTACCATGATATAATGTTATTGTTGTTATCAATTCTCTATTGAGAGCGTGACCCCTGTACCTTGGAACATGCACAGTGCTGGTTTTTTTTTTTTTCATTGAACATTTTCAGTGCTGTCATTTTCACTGAACATTTTCAGTGCTGTTCCCAGGAATAAAAGTTTAGCTCATATCCAACAGCAGCGTTGAGCTTTTGGGAGAGGAGAGCATTTTGTATTCAAATGTGGCAAGCAGAACGCCATTAAATCCAAACACGTTACTCAATAAGGAGCCCAGCTTCTGCTCTAATCAAGCTGTGAATTTTCCCAGGAGGGTCAGCATAAATATTAAGCACGTCAACAACCAGCAAACTGATGGGAGGCAATGCACAGGGAAAAGAAAAATGTCTGGATGATCTCTGCAGAAAGCCATTAAAAGTAGGTTATTAATACGTGACCAGTTTGCTAGAGATGGGGGTTTGGGTGAGATTTTTGAAGTAGGTTGGGCCTATTTGGTTCTTTTTCCCCCTAATTACCACCTGAAAAGGCAAACCAGAGACTGCTCACAGCAGCTGCAGACAGCGCATTGACCACGCGCAGCCGCACGTGAAAGCCCAGGGCTGCTCGGGTTCATGCCCCAGCGCTGAAGGAAAGCCATTCCCACCAGGGCTGAAATCCAGGAGAAAGCCCAGAGAGGGATTTCTGCAAGTGGCATCAGGGCAGGGCCCAGCTGATGGACACAGAAACATGCTGGTAAAAGGGGAGGCCTCACTCAGCTGCTTCAAAAAGAGCAAATCACCACGTTTCCACCTCCAGCAACAGCGGAGCTGCTGAGGGCACACTCTCCTTGGTCTGGAGGGCAGGTTCTCAGCTAAAGAGGGATCATTAAACGGAATAAACTGCAGTATCTGAAGACCTTTTTCATTGTACTGGTGTGAAGAGAAGATCCTACATACATAATAACCATTCTACATGTTAAGAAATAAAGAAGAGTTTGCTGATAGACAGAAATGCAACATTTTACTCTTCGTCTTTTGTTGCATTTTCCCTGGATCAGTTCATGACAGGACGTGCACGTTTTGAAGGAGAAGGCTTCTGAGGCCGTGTGGCTGCCATCGCTCCACCCAGGCATTACGAACTGGGCTGCTTTAAGGAAAGCACAGTATCACAATATCTTTCAAAAACCTTGGCCTCGGTGACTATTGATCAGTTCTTAACACCCTGCTCTCGAGACAGATGGAACACAAAACGCAGCAAGAGAAAAGCCCTTGTAGTCTATGGGTTATTGGTAAGATAAGGAGACAGACACTCCAGAATTTCATTCCCACCTAATCCTTGCCACTCTTGTTTCAAAGAAATCATTATCTGCCTCGTAAAAGATGAATTAATCTCCACTCCTCTCTTTTATTCCGAGCATCCTCTCCTAGGTGGCAGATTTTATATCTTTGACCCTGCAGAAATAAAACTCGAGGCTGCACTCTTGTGTGCTGCTGCTTACAAAATCCCACGTGTTCATTTAAGCCTAACTCATTTTATAAACAAAAAGTTGCTCAAAACCAAGTGAAAAGCAAATAACGCCATAGGCAAGTTAGAAAAAAGATAACATATTACAGAAATTTAGCCCTTTCTGAAAATTTTTCCTAAAGTCAGTAGTACCTTACTGCAGTGGTAGCTCCCGTAAAGTGAAACTGCTGAATAATTTACAGCTCCCCAGTGTAAAGAAAACCAGAAGTGGAACTTCAAAGGTAAACACATCACTCATAAGAAGTGGTTGTTCTACTCAAGAAGTAAAAACCATGATAGAAAACACAAACTATGTAACTTTACCATGAGTAAGACAAACCAGGATTTATTAAAGCACTCAAGAAAAAAAACCAAAACACACACAGAAAATTACTGCACTTACCTTCACTGTTTTTAGCAAAATTCAGCTTTATAAGTGATTTGGCATCTAGTTTCTAAAGAAAATGAAAAATTAAAAAAAGTTAATCACAACATAATCTAACCATGGAAATAAAAGGAAACTGTAACATCACTGTTAGGATTTTAATAGCACATTATTAATAATATATTGCAAGTTCTGTGAGTCATCAGAACCCTGGGAATTCAAGTCGCAGCCAGCCCAGAGAAACAAGGCTCCCTGAGCCTGGGAACTGGGGTACGGTTCATTTCCAGCATTGCAGCTTGACACGGGACAGTGCTGCTGGAGTTGTGCAGTTCTGCCTGAGCACAAATGGAGGGACAGTCTGCATGGAACGCTGAGAGGCGAGGAGCATGGCTGTGGGTCAGGAGGGACCGCTCAGGAGGGACCTCTGATGGGACGCTAAGGCCAGCAAACCATTCCGGTGACCAAGCTCACTGCCTTTTCTGAAGTAACTGTGATTTTTCTTTTACTTCAGGAAACGTGTAGCAGAGCCCACATGGTAATGAGCAATAATGAATAGAAACAGAGGCACAGATTTTCCAGCGAGGTGCTTGGGGCCAGGAAGGGAGTCCCAGGAGGGATCCTCGGCCACCGAATCCCTGGGCAGCAGCTCCAGGAAGAGGGAGCCGAGATGGCAGCCGAGGCCAGGGCTATGTTCTCCAACTCCAGAGAGGACATCGCAAGCTGAGCTGGCTCCTGCTCTCCCGCCCTTCCCCAGAACGCCTGTGGCATTTTCCAACGCCCTCCCTCCGGAGGGGACTTGGGGAGGGAAGAGCCATTGGGCCGGCAAACTCTTCTGGGTGAGCAGGCGGCTCCCTCACGCAGACACGGAGCTGTGAGCACACCCCAAAGAACAGGGAGCCTTTGGTAACACCACAGGGCCTGTGGCCATCGCAGAGGGTTGCTGTGTGACCAACAGGGCTCACTGTGACCAGGGCCACCCCACCGGCCCAGAAAAACCAACAAGCCCTGAGTGTATCAGGGACAGGTTCGCTGCCAGACTGATGGTTAAAAGCACACACAGCACCGGCCTCCTAAAAGGAACAAGGGGTTCTCGTCTCCAGACGTACACCTGACCAGATGAGGGAGGTTTTCATAACCCAGACAGCTTATAAACAGCTTATAAACAGCCAGGAGTGGAGATCTGCCAGCCGCACTGCCGACACCGCTCCTTCAATCGCTACGGCAAAGAGCAGTAACAAAACCCGGCGAAATGAAGTCGGTGGGCTTTTCCTGCCTGATCAACGTTCACATTCTCGGTTGGGAGAGCACACATTTCGACTGCTGGGCTCAGTCCTTGATAAGAAGGCACTTCTCAAGTTGTTTTCAGGCAAGTGGCAGCCCATTTGCTGCCAGAAGGGTGACCGTCTCTCTCATTTATCCACAAGACGAGCAACGAGGGCCGGCAGGAATAAGACAGGGAAGGGAAGAGTCCAGGTTGGGTTATATTTATTTAATTCGGCAGTGGAAGACCAGTCCTGCTGCTTTTCCTTAAGTGGATTCTCAAAAAAAACCCCCAAACCCCAACATCTGCACCATGCTGGGGCACAAAGACATCAAAGGCAGAGGCAGCCTCTGAAATGACTAAGTGAATGCAGAGCTTTATTCATTTACTTATCTTCTTACTAGAACAAAATTGTCAAAGAAGTAGTGGGGGAACAGCAGAGTTGCCAAAATGAACATATGATCCTGGACAGCTCTGTTCAACCTAAACAACTGATTAACACAAAGCAGCATCCATCTGTGCACATGTTGTGCAACAGCCCAAAAATTGTGTTCCAGAAGAAGCTTCTTTAGAAATACGACCACTGGCAACACAAGTAATTTGAAGGAAGGCCTTCAAATTATCCTCCTGGCAAACTCGAGCTATCCCCAAAACATATGAGCGGATCATCTTTAAACAAAAATGGAAACAGTTCCCTAAGAAACAGTTTAGCATGAGATTCAGATTTATACCTTGACAGAAATGCAGTGGGAAAGACAGACTAAACTGCTGTACAGACTGCAAAGGCAGGAAAAGCTGCAGTGCACAGTGTCACCTGTCAGCCTGTGATGTATCGTCAGAAGTGCTGCCAAGTCCTCGGACTCTTACTCCACGCCCAGGGAAACAGCATGGTATTTTGGGTCACATCTTTCCATAGCATGGAAAAAGGTTAGTTTTCAGCATCAGTTACTCATGGTGCATCAGCTGCTCCTGCCGGCATTTGCTCCCCACTGAGACCAGCGCTTCTACAGTCATAGATGTCAACAGTACATTAAAAAATAGTGATTTTCCTACAGGAGTTGAAATACAGGCGCTGCCTGGAGTCCTGTTCCAGGATGAGACCTTTACACTGAAGCGCTGCGTGAACGTTATAAACTTGTATTGCCGCTGACTGGCCTCCTCTCCAGCTCGTGCCCAAGAAGTGCCCCTCAGCTCAGGGCCTTTGGAGCGGCTCCGCGTGTCGGCTCAGCTGGAGATGGTTCCGCGCCGAGCACTCCCACGCCAGCCCACGGGGACACCTCCTGATAAGGGATTTTTATGAGACGGGATGGAAGCGGACCGAGAGTTGTACATGAGAAAACAAGTGGGGAAACTACAATTAGGGCAGAATCTCAGAGGTACTTTGCAAAGTTGATTAACATGTCTTAATGACGGAAAGACAAGAGGGGGACTTAATGTTTTGTCAAAGGACACCCTGGAGCACCAGGGCAGCAAAGCCAGGGGATGATCTGCCAGAGATGACTGCCGTGGCTCCTGAGGCAGCTCAGTGCCCAAGGCCAGGCTGCAGCATCAGGCCACTGCGCACGGAGCTGCCGCAGAGGAGAAACCATGAAAGAACATGACATAGAAAACATGTATCATATTTTTTTGCCTCTCAATTTCTTCATTTCACATGAAAACAGGGTTATCTTGCATGTGGGTGAATCTGCTTTTATTTATTCTCCACCAAAAGCCAAAGCTTTCCAAGCACCATCACACGGTTTGTTGCCATGGAAATAACCATTATGCCACAAACAGGCGCCAGTCTTCATGGGAAGAGACAGCAGGAGTGAACGAGTCCTAAAATGAGTTAAAGTACTTGTTTTCATGTATTTCTTATTACTAATAAAGCATAAGAGAGCTCAAATACTGCATACACAGGTCGAGTTCAGAGCTATTTCCAACCTGAGTTTCCCTGACACGCACCTACCATCCGGCTGCAGCCCATCTCCAGTGAAGAAATCAAGGAAAAAACAATGCTTATGAAAAACGCTTGATCCAATTAAAATTCTAGATTCCTAACAAAAGCAAGAGGCCGCAAGCACGCGCCACTTCTCCTAAGCAGGAATAAGAGCTGCATATTCACTTCTAAAAATATTTTGTGCGAGAATACTGGAAAGCAGACGCGTGTCACAGCACGTAGTGCCAGCTGCTCCGCAGCGAGGAAGGGCTGAAAACCAGCCCCCGTATCGGCGTGAGCTCCTTTCCCAGCTGACTCCCCTCTTGCAGGCAGGCTCCCACGCAGCAGCCAAGGCTACTTTTGGCCATGACCTACTTCCCCGCGGCGGCGAGAAGCCCCTGTGCCCCCTCTGCCAGCACCCCCCCGGCGGCGTCCTTTCCCGGTACCCAAAGCAGAGGCTGGTGCGAGGCCCAGGTCAGTGGGGCAGTGTGGCAGCTCGCGGGTGAAGCATGCCGGTTGTTTCCAGCGAAATCATCCCCTGCCATCGCCGTGTGTCTCGTGAAGATCTGACCTACAATCCCCGCGCATCAATTAGTTACACTCTCTAAACCTCTTTGGTGTGTGGCTGCATGTTCTCCTCGTTAATGAGGCTCTGACCCTGCTGGATACACACCAGCCTCAAAAGCAATCAAAATGGGCTCGTTTGATTCTCTACCCACACACGGGTAGAGCTGGTGACATGCAGCAAGAGTTGTGTGCAGCAAATACAGACCTTCCCCCTCTATCAGCTGTAACTGAGTTAGCGTTGAAGTGCTCAGCGCTTGGGGACGGGACACCCTTCTGAATGGCCTCTGGCGGGAGCACACAGCCACCCAGCGAAGCTGTCGTGGGGAAAACAAACGTGTCACATCTGAACTCATCAGCAACGTGAGGACAAAACCATCCAGTGCTGGCGAGGCCATTTGCTTTGTTCTCATCCCACCAAAACAAGCAACGCTCAAACAGAAGTGAAAATCAAACCAAATACCAATATGAAAACAAATGTTGCCTACCAAGTACCAAATTTAGCTTAAGAACAGCAAATTAATTTTGTATTAAATTATTTGGTTCCTTTAAAGATGAGACCTGTTACTCTTTGCATACACCTTCACATTTTAAGAAGCCCTCTTACAATTTTCCTGCCATAAAACCTTCAAGAAATATGAGGATATGAATTGAATGAATAGTATCGGAATAACTCCATGTATAATGTTACTTATTTCAGATCTTGTAAATGGATTTAATGATGATAAAAAGGTATTGGAAATCCTCAGCAAGTCTACCCATTATGGGAATGTGATTGGAAACAGCAGCTCTGTTTTAACAAGACAAGCCATCTTCACGTAGTTTAATATTTCATGAAAAATTTGAGGTCAGCAGCCAAGAGGCCAGAATAGTCTCAGGATTCAAGGTATCGTTTCTATGTTCAGTTCAACAGCAAAAATGGTAGATATTCATCACGTGGGCAACTGTCTACCAAATGCTAAAAAGATACCTGCAATTCACAGTCTTGGATGAAGCTGCTGTTTAACTGCAGCTCTCATCCGCTACTGAACTGGTTTGGAAATGGACAGAAAAGATCCCTCATTACCCACTTCCAGACCACTGTATTTCCATATTTAAATTTTAATTAAATAGACACCATATGGTCACCAAAGCCTTGACCGGAGGATCATAAAGATATGCCTGATAACACACATGGCTCACAGATAATAGCAATAATGCTGCTCTCCCAAAGAGCACATTAACAGAAATTACCATGAGAAAAAGATGTGTAGTTTCACGTGTGAGATGAAACCTGCAGCATTAATGCAGGCAGAAGTCCATCAACCCAGGGACCCACAGCCAAATACAACATGGTTCATGCAAAACTAAGCTTTGCACAAGCATCAAAAAGCCAGTCTCCAATTTTAGTGAAAAACAAGGAAGTCAGGATCTGTGGGAAACCTCGTACCCTCATTTAAGGCTAGAGTGTTTCACAGCTGCTGGATTTTCAAGTGTCACCATCACAAAACCCCATCCGATGTGCACACTTCCACCAAAACATGGACAAGGAAAAAAAAGAGACCATCTGTTCGGTCCGTAAAACCTAGATGTAAATATTTTTTTGCTGCAAGGGAACTAATGCAGGAGGAATAACGCGAGACACATTCACCCGGCTGCGCGCAGGGCTGGCTCACGGGGTGAGACTCTGCCCATCGCCAGCGCGATCCCATCCGCACGGTGTGGGGGAGGCACAGCGGCTGGGCCAGTGACTCACCACGCTGGAGGGTTCTAAACGTCTCCTTTTGATAAAGCACTTGAACAGTATGTCTGGGCAAATCTCATCTTCTGCGCCCTCGCTGCTTCCCAAAGATACAGGGAATTGAAAAATAAATCCCCCGTTCAGGACAGATAAAGGCTAACCCTTTGTGGTGCCGGGCACGCTGCTGTCACACACACAGACACAGCTACCATATGGTTGTCAGGAACAAAGAGAGTCAGAGAGTTTCAGCAAACCCAACAAAAAAGGAGTCCTTTTCCAGGTCATTCACCTCACCGGGACCTCCATTGCCTTAACCCCCCCCTTCCCTGTGTTTTATGGCCATTTCCAGTCATGACACGCGACTTTCTGGTCATTCCTCCAGGCAGGAATTAAGTCCTCATATATTTCTATCCAGGGGCCTTGAAAATTTATGGTCACTAGTCAAATATTAACTCATTTAGACTGTTGACTAAAAGCTAATAATTTCTGAGGCAAATGAGGTAAGACGACACGGTTCAGCTGCTGCACATGGAAGAGCTCATCTCGTTCAAAGTGGACGCCAGGCACCCGAGCAGCCCGTCCCGGTTGCCCCCAGACGGAGCCGCACCTGGAGAGAGACGCTGGATGACGGTGGCTGTGACCCTCCGTGCCTGAAATGCTGCTACCAGCCACAGAAACGCAGGCAGCAACGCTCAACTGGAAACACAACAAAAAAAAATAGGAGAGGAAGAATGACTGCTCATCTGGGCTAACTCTTATTTATAAATAAGCACCTGCTTCTGAAATGATCCAAGCTATTGAGGGAAAATGCAATAAATTGTCATCTTCTGACAGTACCCCCCATGTCTCAACACACACACTGAAGCTGTTTTCTGCCTTACACTATCATGTGTAACATATCAAAGTATTTCAGGAAAAGATCAGAAAACATTCCCAGCACTGTACCAGGCATTCACCCAGCACTTACTGTGTATGGTTAAGATTAGCTCTGTTCAAAGAAGATAAATTAAAATTAAACAGATGTGGAGAAGGACAACTGTGACCATTTAGGGTACAGAGAACATAAAGGCAAGAAGAACATCTGACAGGAAAATACAAGTCTCAACAAGAAAATGTCAAGAAAGCACTGAATTCCTCTGTCCCAAACACCCAGCTGTAAGCAGTAACAGAGAGAAGCACAGTTCTGGCACAAATACAAACAAGACTAAGCTGGTCAAACTCAGAATGCACAGAAGATGTCTATCAGATGAAAAACCCTCAGAAGAACCTCTCGGCAGCCACAGCAGAAGGAAAGCAAACACTGGCTCAAGGCAGAGCCCGCAGTTTGCGAGGCAGATTTCGAGAGCGCTGAAGCCCACAGTGTCTTCCAGTTTTCTGTTCCTGATCATTTCACCCCTCTTTCTGCAGCACAGGAAAAGCAACTAAGCTGGATTTGTCTGAATCATTTTTCAACAACAAAGCTTCCCTTGGTTTTATTTCTGTAAGCTTTGTTCTCTGCTCCGTAATAAGCTATTACTCACCCAGAACAAAACTGTACTCCCACCCCCCACTGGAACTTTTCTTACAAATAAACAAGTTAAAAACTTCCCTCCTTCACTTCAAATGTACAGGAAAAAATAAGTTTAGCAAAAGGAAGAGAGAGAGGCAACTCACACTTACACCTGTGCAGTATCTGAAGACTTCACTGAGTTGCATCAGACAAATTAAGAAATATATTTTGAATTTCAAAGCTGAAGATGCACTGACTTCTTCTGACGTGTATGTGAAAAGCGTCCTCAAGAGAAGAATTAAAATTCTCATTTATACATCAGTTACGCTACAGCCAAACGAGACATGAAGTTACTGATCCACCCAAACGATCCCTCACTCCCAAAGCCCCACAGAGCTCACGTAGCAGACTACTTGGGTTTCAGGTACTGTGCTCTGATGTTGAGGGAAAGTAAAACCGAATTTGTGCGTTTTTCTGTGCATTTACATGATGAAAAATATCTCAATTGGTCAAATTATTTTCCTCTCAGTTAGACAGTCCAAGCACTCTAGACACAGAAAGCTGACGTGGAGGTAGCCTGCCTATGGAGGGCTGCACAGCATTTTCCTCTCAAAATTTTCTATCTAGACAACGAACGGGAATGCTCAAAGTAAGCACAATCTGTTGGAAACAGTGAGAATGAAGAAAACTTTTCAAGAGGAGAAAAAAAAATGAAAAGTTAGAAGGAAAACGTGATTCCTGCTGCAGTGTGCTGTCTTTAGGAGAGCATCCGAGTCCTAAGGTAGAATTACCAGCACATTGCAGAAAAGTCTAGACTAGTGCTCCAAAAGCGCATCGCACTGAACGTTATCTGCAGCGATTACATTCTCCTGACAACGTGTTCCAGCAGCAGCGACCGCCAGGCTGGCACGAAGGAGGTCACCTTCCAACCACAGAGCCTTGTCTGATGGCACCCATTATTTGCTGCTCGTTATCTAGACACACACCTGGAATAACACAATTAGAGCAGCAACCTGCAGTAAATTACCACACATCCATAGGAAGGGAATTACGAGCCGTAGTGTCTGTTGATTTAGCCCCTTTGGGTCACGTGGAAGTTGAGCCCGTCCTGTCCCTGCTGAGGCCACAGACCCGTTCCACCCGGCTCACCGCGGGATGGGCTTTGTTCGGGACCTCGCTCTCAATCCCCTGACTCAGCAACACCTCGAGTTCACACAACCCGCCTACAGGAACCCATTCCTGAAACACATGGGCTCTGCCCCATTATCGGACGGAGGTGGAGAGCAATTTGTAGTGAACTATAAAGCCTTGGCTGGAATTTAACCTCTACTTCAACACCTGTTCCTACAGTACTTGATATTTCTCACACCCCTGACACGCTGCAGTTTCTTTATTCAGAATATTGCAAAAAAATCAAAAACTACCCAAGCCCTCTTTCTCAGTGCATTCCCTTCTTGGGGGAAGAAACAATTATCAGTGCTTTCTATTTCTGTATCTGTGCTTTCAAAATACGTACATGGTAAAAACACTTTTATGTTTAAGGAAGTTTCACCTTTGCTCTAATTTCTGCATCCTTTTCAGGCAGGATTTCCCTTATTTAGACAGCCAAAGACATTTTTAGTGCAATTAGAAAAAAAAAAAAAAGGTGCTATAAGGTTGTTTGTTCATTTTTCAAGAGGATTAATACACTCAGCATTAAATGAGTGATCTCCACATCCCTTGCCATTAAGATCAGGAAGCTTCTCTGCTCCTTCCACTTCAAGACCAACAACTGATTTCTAAGAGATTGACTGAAATCTAGTTGATCAAACTGAAAAGAAACCATGCTTTCACAAAAAATGAAGTAACAATAGCCACCAGCATTTGGGAGCTAATAAATATATCAAAGGAAATGTATTTGAGAAGGACTTTCCAAAGTTTTGAAATAGCAGACTTGGCTGCAATTTTTTCTTTGGAGGATAAGAAGTTATTGGTTTTGGAAGTGCCTGTGATTACTCAGGCAAGCATCATCCTACCAACCTTATTTCAAGCAAATGCTTAAAGACAAAACAAGGGCACTGCTCAGGGTGCAAGGAGAGCAGAGGGGGAGCCAGGAGGTGCCACCACGGGCTCTGCCATGGCCCCGGGGCAGCGCAGGGACAAGCTCCACACCTCCACCTCTGGGGCTCTCAGAGCCTGGGGCAGACAGGCTGATGCAGGAGGCAGGCACCTGTACTGCCACAATTACTTGATAGTATTAGTCATAATCTCACCTCAAGTCATTTTTATTTGGTAAATACAGGATTAAGAGTGTGGGAGAACAATATCAAACATTTATGCTGTACGCAGAGCACAACTGTGGGTAGAGCCCTCCCTCTTAAGAGGGCAGATGTCCTAGTGGGGAAAGGCAGAGATTTCCAGCCTTCTGACTCCAAAGTTTGCCCTCACTTCCATGTCACTGGCTTTGCCTTCCACTATGTTTTCATATGCCCCAGACTCCTTTTTATGGTTATCCTCAGAGGCATCCCAACCATAAGGCTTTCCCAACCCTAAAAAAAAATTCCTCAGAATTTTCCTATTTAACCTAGTAAGAAGCTAAAGCCTTGTGCCACTTCAGCAGCAGCTCTCTCTGGCCCGTAGCTCTGGATCCCAGCCCTGCACCAGCCAGGGCTCAGCACAACCCGTGCTCTGCCTCATTCAGACCAGAAACGTGGGCCCTGCTCTCAAACCTCCACCACGCAGCATCTTCAGGGCTCTCAACCTGACTCCTGGGCATCCGTTAAGCTCAAGCTAAATTAACTCAGCTGAATCCCGTTTGCCCTTCAAGACACACACACGCAACAGCCACAGAGCCACACGTGGCCCAGAACACGGGGGTTGCTTCTCCGGGCTGTGCATCATCAGCAGAGACAGGGATCGTAGCTTGCTCTGAGCGGCGCAGAAAGAATTCACACAGGTAAGCCCTCTATACAAGTTTAAAAGTAGATGCACTTAAAAAAGTCACAAAATTTGGACCAAAGCCTTAGAAGCAAACACCAGAGACGAACTGACTTCCAACTGCCCAGAAGAACTACATTCCCCCAGAGCAGGGGGAATAAGGGACAAAGACCCGAGCTACTTCTGATGCAGGGGAAGAGAGATATTTGCCCAAGGCTGCAGAGCCTTGAAAGGGGCTAAAATACAGCCACAGTGACCTGGCTGTAATAAAAATAAACCATAAACCACAAGGAAGTATACAGAAGGAAAAAAAAATAAAATTAAGTGAATCAAAGAACATCTGTGATCTTGGCACTGCAAAATTTCTTTAAAAAGGAAGGCTGGTCCAATAGTTCAGGACTTAGAAGAAGAACAGAAGAATCCGACAAGTCACTTGTAGATCAGCTCACAAACATCTAATTAATAAAGGAGTAGCACAGCCCCAGCCCCGGGAGCACTGTGAGGATAAAGAGGGGCTTGTGGGGCTCCCGGTTCTCCACTGGGGGGTCACTCCAGGAATAAGACAGGCAGAATTACCCAGTACCGGGAGTGCACCATTAACACACCGCTCCCAAGCAGCCCATTGACTGCTCAAAAACGTGTGGCCTGTAGCGAACCATAACAGCAGAACTACAAGCCACAAAGGATTTCATTATCATTTTTAACTGCAGGACAAAAAAATGGAAGAATTCTCCAGAGCCTCATCACCAATGACGGATCATCAGTCTGTGCACAGTGACTTCACAACTCACCGCACAAAACACGGCACCGCAGGCAGTCTGGCTCAATTCCTTTAGAAACAAACCCGGAGTCTGACGTTTCTCCAAGTCCCCAACCCACTACAGAAAGTATTGTCTGGTTTCCGCAGCGAGCTGTACGGGTACAGAGGGTGCACACACAAACGCAGGTTAAACAGGGCAGAACAGTCTGGAGATGCACAACTCCCTCTGCCACCCAACCTCCCTGTCCCAGCACCCCCTCCCCTTCCTCCCCAACACCACTCCCCTTTCCAAAGGCAGAGCTGCCCCCCTGGGAAACACGACCCCCGCTCTGCCCCATATGGCCCCGCAGGGCTGGACTCAGCAGGGCTGTGCACTGTGCCGGATGGCAAGCGTCTCCTCCTTCGTCCCAGCCTTCGCGCTCGGGAGGACAGAGCTGCTCAGCACGAGTCCATCACTGAGCAAAAGGGGAGAAGAGAGGGCTCCCCACAGACAGCGACCCGGAGGGGACGGTGGTGAGGAGGGCTGGGGGTGCCCTGCAGAGCAACCACTGAAGCACGGCTCAGGGTACACTAATAGGTCTCAAGGTTGGACTTCATTTGAGCATTTATGGTTCACCAGGTATATTCCGCACCATCTCCCTCCCTCTGTGTTATACAGGGCCATCACACACATTGCGCTTCTTGTCTAGCATTTACCCCAAAGTGATTTTAAACCCCATCACGGTTCCCAGTCTGGAACGAGAGCAGGTGTCACAGAGCTGCTCCGAGCGAAAAAATTCATCTGGCAACACCCCAGAACTCCAGGCGAATGCACAGAGCAGCAAGGTGGTGGGAGGCTGGCGAAAACAAACGAAATAGCTGTAATTCCATCCCTTCCCAACAACATGTTGGCCTCCCCATCAGTGAAGAAAGCCCTTCAATCATCTCCCCAGGGCACAAAGCACCTGCGGCTTGGGGTAACTGCAGACAGCGAGTCCCAGACAGCCTGCTCCGGCTCACAGCGTGGAGCGCTGCCTCTGCATTCAGCTTCTGCTCCTATCTGTCTGCTGGGAAAATCTTTAATCAAACACAAGATGTTTCAAGGGTAACCTCCTACCACAAAGCCATCTGCAACCCACCAACAATCCTGGGCGCCGGCTGCCACCCAACGCTCGGGAGAGTAACTGCACCCACCCAGGGAAGGGACAAGTCAGTAAACGAAGCAACAACTGTTTGAAATCTTCCTCTGTGCCCTCACAAACAACACACTCTCTTTTAACACACCAGGAAAAAATAATAATTCCGACAAGGAAACGTTTCCAGTATTTCATATTTATCTGGTGCTTTACAACTTCACACTACTACAGAAAGTAACCCCTACATAATTATTATTTATGCAGAAAAAGGGGGGAGAAAACCCACCAAAGCGCTGAGCACAGTGTGAGATCCCAGTCTCATGGTAAACTATCACGACAGAGGCAGGTCAGAACTTTCTGAAATATATTGCCAAGATAACTCAAAAGATTTTGGGATTTTATAGACACGAGCTGCACTTTCCTCCACCATATTATTTACAACCCAATGCAAAAAATGAAAAAAAGAAGCTTTCCTCTTTCTTCCACACACAGAGTCCAAGGCGGATTATTTTCTCCTACAAAGATCGTTAGCAGGACGACAGCGAGGGGATACCAGGTCTCAAATCCAGAAGCCCTTTTGTTTTCCCTTTTAAGCTCAGAAGAGATCCCTAATAAATCCGTACGGTAATTTCAGCAAAGCTGATCTCACAAATACCATACTTCAAAACAGCACTCCTTCAATTTCTCTTGCTTTCATTATGGCATTTTTGTTTCTCCCACACATTAAATAGGAAACTGACCACAACGAAAGGAAACACAGGCTGTGAATGTGCCCATCCTTACTTACTTCTCCTGTGATTGGATTGGTTCCGTATTTCTTTATCCAAGGAACGATGCTCCTGAAAAGAGAAAGGATAAATTAGTAAGAGACAAGCACCATCAGAAACCACTACGGATGGACATGATTATTTTTGCCAACTTGCTAAGACCGAGCGACGGTTACGCAGCTGTAACCAGGTGCTTCAGCAACACAGAAATACAGCCCAGCACAGAGAGTAACTTACAGTATGTCAAAGACTGTCCCGTCGGGGGTGCACACCGGGTATTCAAACGGCTGCAGGGACAAACTAAGGAAAAAGCACACACTCCTTTTAGCAAAATCAGCTGGAAACCGTGACGACAGAAGCAAATAACACTTTGCTGATTCACTTGCACACTAAAGCAAGGCCTATAGCAGTGACAATACTGACTGGCTGCCAACACCCACTACCTGATCCTACATTAATTAGGTTAATGATAAAATCTGTGCAAGAAGCTGGTGCAGGTCAGTAACTTGTAGCCACCAGCACTCACACAGGGTGCTGTGATGCTCCCCAGCCTGTTCCCAGTGCCACGCTGGGCCCACCAGCAGAAAGGATGGCTCAAGCAAGACACAGCGTGTGCTCTGCGACGGGCTAGAGAGTAACTGGCCAATGCATTCAGCATCTCCTGTTCGGGACCCTTCTACAGCCCCAGCAGCCGCAGTCCGTGGGTGTGGGTGGCAATTTCTCCAACTATCCCATTTCCAAGAGGATTTCTAACTCACCTCCGCTAACTCCTCTCTTTCAATCTAGAACCTTGAGCAGGAAACTCTACATTTAGCATAAACGTTACTTCCATCTATCTAATCACTGCCTCGGAAAGATGAGCGATTGACCAAGCCCATTCTGAGCAGGGAAAAGTAGATCCAAGCCCCAGTTACACAGATTTAAAAGACTGGAAAATACTTGGTAATTGTTCCGAATTATTTTATGGCTTCTGTATTCTTTCAGCCATCAGACCCAATCTCAGCAGGCACTAACCATGGAAAGTATAGATACTGCTTCAGTTCTAATAGAATTTTTTCTTGCTGCATTGCTACCACAGCAGGCACTAGTCAGTGACAGGAACTACCTTGGGAGAACACAGCTTCAGTAATAGCTCAATGTCAACAGCCTGATGAATAGATGTGTCATTTAATAACAAGAACATAAATTTATTGTCTTACCTGCAGTGATCAAATGACAAACGTCTAAAATTAGTTCGTGGAAGGTCTGTTTATGAAAAAAAACCACCAGGATTTAAATAAATACATAGAATTCTATGTAAACAAGAAACATTTGTAAGTTACATTTTGCTATATACATGTTGGCAATTTGCTGATGACAAGGACAAACACACTAAACCTTGCAAAACTACAACTAAAATTGGACTTCTGCAGAGCACTGGTACCCTCCTCAGCTGAAACTACAGGTGAAAAGCTGGCCACGGGCCGGCAACATGTGCTGGCAGCCCAGAAACCCCCCGCACCCTGGGCTGCATTCCCAGCAGCGTGGCCAGCAGGGTGACGGGGGGGATTCTGCCCCTCTGTTCCGCTCTGGGGAGACACCCCCCAGTTCTGCCTCCAGCTCTGGGGCCACCAACAGCAGAAGGACGTGGACCTGTTGGAGTGGGGCCAGAGGAGGCCACGGAGATGCTGGGAGGGCTGGAGCCCCTCTGCTGGGAGGACAGG
>JAOXNO010000006.1:18115530-18149347 GCA_028565335.1 Limnodromus scolopaceus | reverse complement strand
GGTCCCCCCGGTCCCCCCGATCCCTGGCCCCGCTCACATCTTGTCCTTCTGGTGCTGCCGCTTCCCCATGGCTGCGGCTCGGCCCGGCTCGGCCCTCGGGAGGCGGCTGGTTGGGCCCGGCCGCGCCGCCGGAAGCCGGGAGCAGTTCCGGTGTGTGCGCGGGGAAAGGCCGCCCCCGGCAACGCGGCCGGCGGGAGGCGTTCCGGGGCCGGTCGGGCCCGAGGGGAGGTGCGGGGCGTTCCGGGGCCGGTCGGGCCCGAGGGGAGGTGCGGGGAGCTCCGGGGCTGGCGGTTCAGGGCGGCGGATCCTCCCCGAGCTCGTCCCTCAGTAATTTTGTTCCTGTTTTTGCTGCGGCTGCTGCCGCCCCTGCGCCGGGGAAGGGCTGAGGGAGATTCGGCGGGTGTTGGGGAGTCTGATCCCCCGGGACCTGCCCCCTCCGAACCGTTAATTAATCAACGGACCCTGGTCTTTCAAATGAGTGAAATTATTCAAAGCAATCAAAGGTGCCGGGTGGGTCAAAACTCCCGTCCCGCCGTGGTTTCGCCGGGGGTCCCTCCGGTCACAGCCCCCGCAGGGCAAAGCCCGCACCCCCCCGCTGCTGCCCGTTCTGGAGAAACCCCCGGTACAAGGGCTGAGATAACACCCCGTGCAATACTGGTTTTCTTACTCAAAACCATCTCAATTAAGGCAATAACCTGGGGCGTACCCGAATAGCGGGGTCCTGGGCAGAACCCGCACAACCCCCCCCTCGTCCCCGTGCCCGGAGCGCTTTGGGGGAGAGAGCCCCGCGATGGTTGGGTTTGGGTGGGAGCCCCAGGGCTCTGCGGGCGCTGGCGGCACCGGCACCGCTGTCCCACTGCCAAACGCCACGCCGGGACCACGGCCACAACGGGACGGCGAGCACCTCTCCATCACCCTCTCAACGGAAGGTCACCCAGACAGATTATTTATTTCTAGAGGCGTTAACAGGATCCCGCCGGCGCTCACGCTCCTGGAGATGCCCTTCGTAATAACTCCAGACCACGGTCCTGAGATTTTGTTTTTTAAACCAATGCAATGTTCATTTATTTTTGTACTTACAAAAAGAGCCACCCCGTGGTACCCCTCCCCCACCCCTCCCCCAAAATGCCTTTTACAAACATTTAAAAATTAAAAACCAGATGATGACATGTTAATTTGGTAGAATTATTTTGAAACATAGCTTTTGTCATTAGAGTTAAATTTCCTACAAGATGACTTTGTAGAGATAGCCTGATTATCGGCCAAATAAAATTCCATATTACAAGTTAGCAAATTCTAGTACAAAAATAGTCCATGTGTTAGAACAGCCTCATTATTATTATTATTATTATATTCACAGGAAAGAGTCTATTGGCTGCATAATACCTTAATATTTATGAAATTTCTTTTTATGTGGCTCATTCATCTAATTTAATATAGTGTTGAGCCTCAATAAATCCTCAGGCAAAAACCCCTAAACAGGGTTAAATATGCTGTTCAGTGTACTCTGAAGTACTGTGCTTTTCACAGGACATCCAAGAAACCCCACAAACAGTTCTCAGCTAGTTTTGATATTAAATGAGATCCAGGTCCAAAAGGACCCCCTGAAGTACATATCCACGGCTTTCCACAGAAACAGAGGCCACAGCTCCGGTGGTTGAGTTTCACTCGGAAACGGTCCAGCTCGTCCACTCCTCGTTTCCACGAATCCCCTCGTGAGCTTTGAGCTTCTTTAAAAACTAAAGCCGGTGGCTCCGGAGGCACCTGGGACCCTCCGGCGCTGCCCTCCTCAGGAGAGTCCCTACGACCGGCTCCCGCTCCTCCTCTGCCTCTGGGTAACGCTCTTCAGCAGTTTCTCTCGGACCAGGCCCCGCAGGGAAAATCGGGGGAAATGCTACTTGTCTCTCAAGATGTCCAGCTGCTCCTGATACTCCGTGAAAAGCCTCTGGAAGCGGAGGTTCTGTCCAATAACAGGAAGAAGCTCTTTCAATAGTTCTCTCTTTCGTAAACCCTGCACAAGAAACACAGAAGCATCCTCAGAATGTGTTACCTGACACCACGAATGTATTTCACAGAGCCGTGTTAGATTCATGCCTTTTTTCCTGCCTGGGGAGGGCTGTGTATTTTATGTTCTCACTCTGCTTGTGTGACTCCCAGAATAAAATCGGTCATTATACTGATACCCGCTGACGAAGCCGGCGCGGCCTCTGCGGTTACAGCCCCAGACGTGCTCCACGAAGGGAAGGGGCTCCGTTGGCACCTCACTGGTTCAAACCTGCCGTCTGAAGAGCGTGGAGGCCCCGACACACGACCCTGCTCCGTCTGCGGGACACCGCGGCAGCCAGAGCCCAGCCTGGGGCACGCGGCCTCTGACTGCGGTCTCACGTGAAATAAACCCACGTGCCGCGGGGAGGAAGGCTGCTTGTGAGGTTGGAGCAGAGCACAGAGAGGGGCCCAGGGGCAGCATAAAGAATTTGGGATTGCCTTTTTGCCACTAAGTTTAATCATATTGTAAGTTCTATTGTCCATCTGCGTTCTATGTTTCTATGCCCATCTATTTTCACGGGAAACTCTTCCTTGTTCTTTGTTAAACCATTATCAGGACTTACCATAACTGTTGATTCCCACTGACTTCCAGCTGAGTAATGGACTGGACCCAGTAAATCCTTGCATAATTCTCGCAAACGATATTCAAACCCTGAATATTATCAGAAAATAAAAATCACATTCGTAATTTCACTATATATAACCACTGCACAGCATAACTGACAACCTTCAGGGAAGAGTTACAAGTGTCTAGAATAAAATAAAGCCAAACCCATTGATTTCTGAAAAAGTATATTCTTCTTCTAACAGTGAATCTTTGGAAAGGTAAGATGGTTTGTAAAGGATTTGTTTTAGAGTTCCAAAGGGTTTTATTTTAAGCTCTCAAAACACTACTAAAGATGATCTACATTAGGGAGAAAAACTGAAGTAGCGACTCCGGTTTGTTTTAAGAGCCAACAAAGCCATCTGTCCAAGGGTAACTTGCCAATCCAGGTATAAGAGACTGAATATTTTAATGGAATAGAATTCACTAAATGTTGACATCATCATAGGGATAAGGGTAACTAACAGGATGTGCAATTTTTGGCAGTTTAGCAGACCTGGGAAGCTACAGGCCCAGCAAAGCAGAGAGTGGGGCCACGTCCCAGGTGCGCAGGCGCAGGGCAGGGGGAACCCCCCGCACGACAGAGGGGCTCAATTCGCAAAGACTTTTACAAGCGCGACTGTCTCTTTACCATATGACCCATTATCAACATTTTAATCTCAACCGGGGAAGGACAGAGAGAACCACGTGCAGTTCATCAGGCTCTCATTAAAAAGGCAGAGCGTTAATTAACATCCATGAGAGCGCGCAGCAGGCTCACCTTCGTTAACGAGGTACCGTGCATAGATGAGGAGCCAGTGGCGATACTCGTGGCTGGACTGCAGCGTCAGCGCCGCCGCCACCTGGCTCTCCAGGAAGGCCAGCGTCGTCTCCTGCTGCACCAGGTGAGGCATGGAGAAGAGCCTCGCAGCCTGCCGTCCCGAGCTACAAACCAAGGGAAGATTAACGTGCCAGCCGTTAGGTCAGATACTCGTTGAAGGAACGTATGTGTTTGCAGGAGAAGCTGTTCTACACTGATCCCCAGAGACACCCAGCGCCCCCTGAGCTCAAGCTTCCCACGGCAGAGGCGGCACTTCATCCCACACTGCCTTCGCCCCGCAGGACCATTCCCAAGGTCCACGCAGGGTGTCCTGCCTCCTGTTCTTCTTCTCTTCCTTTCACCTGCCTTCTCATTAAAAACACACACTTTTCAGTGACCAAGGCTCCTGACTGTTTACAGGAAATTCAGGTGACTGCCTTCACCTTTCTTTGCCCCTCACAGGGGAAAGTCACAGAACGAACAGAAGACATAAAGTGAGCCTAAAGCATTTAAAGGATTTCTTGCAAATAAATGTATTGTCATAAGAGGGCTAATTTGAAAAAAATAACCAATTATTTCCTTTTTGAAAGAAACTGCTAATTTTTAGTCCTATATTTTCTCTCTCTCAAGAAGAGAGTGTTGTTTGCTTGGACTTCCAATTATTTTTCCTCAATTAATTCCCCTTCCTCCTCAAGAGAATGAAATCATACAACTCTATACAGTTTCTCTCAAAAGAAGAAAAAAAAACTCAGGCGTGAAGAACAGAAATAACAGAGAAATCTGCCTGAGAAGTCTAATTCAAATCCAGGTGAGGATGGGCTATTAAATTACCTACAGGAGTCTGCTCTGGCTCACACAATTCCCTGGTGATATTTTCAGATGTTAAAAATATGCATCAGATAACTAATCACTCAACTTTCTCAAAGACTTCGTTAAATAGATCCCTTGAGGATAACAGAGCTACTCAGAATTTGTAGGCCTACTCCAGAAAGCTGGTAAACTAAAAGTTAAAATGTAAAATGTAAGAAATTCAGTTTAGCTAATCAAAATATTACATGTACAGAATTGTCAAATACTTTACCCATCCAATAATGAGGAGCCTTAAAATGATTGAGTTTAAAGCATGCTTTCCTGCCCCCAAACAACCTCAAAATAACACCGAGATGCACATTCATAGTGCAAAGGATTAAAAATAGACCCCAAACCACACTATGAAGTACCGATAATTTTCAGTGTGTCCTGGTTTCAGCTGGGAAAGATCCATTTTTTTCCCCTAGTGATTGCTGTGACAGGAATGTCAGTAATGCACTGGTTTGGTTGTTGCTGAGCGCTGTTTATGCTTTCCAAGGACTCTCTTTGGCAGAGGGGGAGCACAGAGAGAGCAGAAGAACAGCCACCGGGATATTCCGGACCACAGACCCCAGGGATGGGGCTTGGCCAGGGGAAACCCACCACTGCTTGGGATGGTGCCAATTCACCAGGCAGTGAGAATGACCCATGTCATCATTATTATTGTTATTTTCCTTTTCCGTTATTGTTCTATTAAACTATCTCAACCCACAAGCTTTTTTTCCTTTCCCCTCCTTTTCTCCCCACTCTTCTCAGGGAAGAGGGTGAGCGAGCAGCTGCGTGGTTGCAGTTGTTGGCTGGAGCTATTAGAGTCTTAAGAGTTAACTCACTGATTCAAGCACATGGATAAATAACAGGGGAAAAAAAGACAAAGAAGTTGATGAAACGAAGCAGAGAAGCGCGTACTTTGATGTTCGTCCCTGTATTACAGCTAAGGGCCCAGAACACAGCATGGCTTCTTGGGATGGTAAACTGTTCCTGAAGTCTGCGCATTGTGCCAGAGAGTCCTGTTTGTCAGAAACCAGATTCCTGAAATGAGAAAACAAACACACACCAGGTTTGAGGAGAGTTTTGGGGTCCCGCTCTGTTCTGTCCCACAGCCAGACCTGTATTTTCACAGATAACCAAAAAGTGATCACCGAGGTGCTCAGAGATTCCATGGACCCCAACTGATCCCACTCCATCTCCAAACTCTGCTTGTGCTGTCACGGAAACAGCCCTCCCACCCCCAAAGTTGACAACATTAATCACGTAATATGATTTTGTGTTAATTGTGAAGGAAATTTTGACAGTCCCCCCCCGGCAGCTCCTCCCTCGGACGGAGGGAGCAGACAGTCACTGCCGGCGTCTCCAGCCCCCGAGGTACCACTGCCGCGGTCTGAGCGGCCAAGGGAGCCCCTGGCTCGGGGCACCGCTGAGCTCAGACCACCAGACAGCTCAGAGGTAAACAGCATAATATTTGAAATACCCTTTACTGCTTTATCATGTTTAAATTTGTATGATGACTAAAGGGATTGCTCTTTTATATGTCTCCAAAGCTGTGGTACAAACCAAAATTCAGAATTATGCTCCTTATTGACAGGGAACATTTCTGCATGATTTCTCAATTGATCTAAAGAACAAATACTATGTTTTTTCCTTCCCAAAGGATTCACATCAAGCAGGTGACTAATAACAATTATTCTAACGAGGAATTAAAACAATAAACACCTTCATCAAGCATGCTCATTACACTAAGTATCACAATTATATTAAGACTGCAACATGTTTTTTCCTCATAGAAAGACAATAAGGAATCTGTTTGGGAAAGACACAGTAAATAACTTAACCATGGACATTTTCTAATGGGAACTTACACCTTGGCAGAACTAAGAGAATCCCTTTATCACAGCCCGAGCCCCAGTGAGGCACTGGTGCTGCTGGAACCTTTCCTCATGTAATGATTCTCCCATGGGAACTCTCTGGGGATAGCGATTGCTTCCCTCCTCCCCTACTGGAGTTACTGTCTCCATGAGACTTCTCAGTCTTGGAGACAAAGAGCTCTCTTCAAACAAATACAAAGGAGTGGTGGAGACTGACAACGCCAGGTACATACACATTCAGGACTGGGGTGCACAGGTCCTATTTTCTCTGGGAACCGGGCAAAATTTTTAACATGTCTAAACTCCCAGCAAAACCCTGAAAATTGTTTTGAGAAATTTTCCAGAGCTGCGTTCTTTTACATAAAAAAAAAAAAAAAAAAAAAGTAAAACTGAATCGTAAGGCTAGGTTACCTTTAATCATTGCCAACTACTTGACAGGCTCAAGTGATGCACATCAGCGAAAGTATACACAGGTGTATGTTAATAAATCAGAGAGTATACACCATGGAGGACAGTGATGAAATAAGCTGTAGTTTAAGTTTTTCATTTTTAAAATTTATTTTAAACATCACAAATCATAACAATATAATAAAGCCTAGGCATAACCTGGTGAACTAAAGCAAAGCTAAGCCTGGAGTGGGATCCTGCTCAGACTAACCTTCCAACTACGGAGTGAAGCAGTAAATCAGAATACAGGTCAGTTCAGCTAAGTTATAAAAGCGGGCAATAATCTATAACTTACCACGTAGCCAGAGAAGGATTAAAACAGTATGCCTTTCCATCGGACATGCTCATGACAGGAATGCCGTGCTGAGTCAGCAGGATCTGAGAGACAGTCGCATCGCTTCCTACAAGTCAGACCAAGGTATTTCTTTTGGTGTCTTGTGTAACATTCATAATGGTAAAAAAACCTATCCACCATTAATTACCAGTCAGAGCAACCACCACAAAAGGCGAGGTAAATGTTATTCTCAAGCACTGATAAGGAAGGTCAAAACACAAGACAACAACAGTGAGCACCGGGCTCAGCACAGCAGCATTAAAATCACTCTTCTGAAAAATGCATTATCAGTCTTGATGCTGCACTTTATACAGAACATTGGCTTAATTGGAAATTTTCTCCAGATCTAGGGACAATCTTCAGCAATTCTGCCATGTCTTCTGTAACCCAAGAAGCCTTTTACCTTTCTTTTTCCCATTAAGTTAAAATTCTAAAACCCAGTATCCTCAGAAAAGCGTGCTCTCTGAGAAGGGATGGCTGGAGTCTCTTATTTCCCAGCATGTCCCAGCCCAGGGTTTGTGCATGTAACTTCTGATGAAGACATTTGATACTTCTCCAGCTAGTTTTGATTAATACTGTATGGATTAAAGCTAAAATAGAAGCCAATATGCTCTAAGACACTGCTTTTTTTGATAATTTGTTTTGTGCCAGATAATGGCAATGATAGAAACTGAAGATTTTGAAATAACAAATCTGAAATAATCAGTTGTTCATCATTAAGACAACATACATGCAAAGTACACACAGAGAAATTGCTGCAATAGTAGATTTACATAAAATACTCTGTTTGTGATCTTCACAACACTGAATGTTCACATTCAGAAGCAAGCCAGAATAAGCTACAGAATCTTGCACAAGTCTGTTATCTGCTGATATTCTCATCTCAGTTATTGCTACTGTATTTCAACATTGCCAAGGGCTTCTTTTTATTACATAACAAAGGAAAATTATTTGTTTAGGCTTTTCAGGTTTCGTAAAATTTCAACATATTCATAAATGGCACTGAATAGTACAGGTGGGCTCAAAGGTTGGTAACTAAATGACCCTTTCTATTACCTGAAAATATCGTTTGCAACGACTCATCTCTGACAATGGCTGTCTGCTTGTGAACGTCCCTGGAAAAGACAAAGGAGAAGCCTGTGGTTTACAAACAATGAATGCTACAAAATCATTTAACAAATGCACTTCTTCAATATTCATGACAAAGTTGGGCAGGGGGGCTATGAGGTGGTTTGTGTTTTTTTTTTGTTTTAGCATTTTCTTTGCTGCTTTGACAAAATGATTTTGACAAACTCAGCCCCCTCACGGCAGCCAGAAGCCAACAGCATCGAGCAGTTTCTACAGCTTTTATCAGGAAACCTCATTACAGCTGAGCAAAAATGAAGGATCCAAATTACTCCTTCAGGAGCTCTGGCTTGCAGGAGACATGAGGTCAAATTCAACAACTGTAAACAAGCACTGCAGTTTTTATTGTGGTATCCTGAAGATGCCAGAGTCTTCTAACTCTGAAACTCATGTACTTTATTGGCCAAGTATGATGGAAGTTGGAAATAGCCACATTTTTCCTTAACCCCTCCATTTGCATGACCCAAGTCTATCCTGGGGAGGCTGTTTCAACCCGTAACCTCTAGCTCATCCTTCTAGAACCAAATTCAGCATTATGGAGCACAATAGAACAGAGAGGGAAAAGGTTCAAGTCCTGCCCAATTAATTCTTCATGTTATATCCAAAAATGGACTTGTGCTCAGGAGAGTTTAAGCCTCGGGGTGAACAGCATCGCGCTGACACGACGGCAGTGTCACCTCTAGCAGGAGCCCGGCGGCACTTACCAGACGGAGAGTGTAGCAGCAGTGGTGAGGGCCATGATGTAAGAACCTGTGCAGTGCAGGGTGGAAATGGGGGTATTCAGGACAATGGGAGGAAGGAGGCGACGACCACAAGCTGAAAATACCGACAGCGTTCGTTTCTCACAGGCTACACTTACAATCTCACTAAAAAAAAAAAAAAAAATTTCAAAAAGAAACATTTACATCTTATCAAATGCGAGTAGCATAAAACCAACCCAATTTCTTAGGTTATCATACAGCTTGGGCTAATTCCCCAAAAGGGAACTATTACAGCTTTAAAAAAAAAATCCTGGACACCAAAAGGAAAGGTCAAAAACTGGACAGCTTCTACAGAGATGCATTCCATGCTGCCTTCGCTTGGCTATAACTGGGATGGTGACAAAAACCCCTAACAGAAGTGATCCAGTTCATCAACTTTTCTAAATAAGTAGAGAAAAATACCATTAAAGCCTCTACTTATTTGTAATTATGTGGGTTTGGGTGTAATTAACTTTCTGTAAAGTGTACTTTTGTACCCCTAAAAGTGTTTTCTGGCCTTCGGGACCCTCTCCCTCCCAAAGACACTCCCTTACCAGCTTCCCGCTGCTGTGAGAATGCGGCTGGTGAGCACCGTCTCCCATTCCTTTCCTTCTCGATTGCACTTTAACCTGCTCAACTTTGAGCCTCCCACCGTGGTCATTTCATTCTCCACTTCAAGGTACATTGACGGATCTGAACTTACCTGAAATACAAAAAATAAAATACTTTTTGGAAGAGGAAAAGGACTACTCATAAAAGCAGCAGCTACTATTGGATCCAAACCAATTCTGTCTTTAAGAACAGATTTAAGTACGGCATTCTCTGTTTGAAGTGGCTTCAAAATATAGTGTGGTACTTTACAGACCTCTGAAAATCAGTCTTGGCTAGAACAGAAATAATGTTTTTGTATTCAGAGCATAAGAATAAAGAAAGTCTGTGTTGGTCCGTGCTTCCTAATTAAGGGCACCAGATCAAGTCTAGATGTGCCCAGCCTGCCAACAATCTCGCAATTAGAACCAGACGACCACAGCTTAAACACGCAGAGAAATTATTTCATAAATACCCAAAGCAATACTATTTGCCAGACTCTCCAGATGTAGAGCACCTCCAGAGAGCTCTCAGAAAATACTTGGTTTTTCTCTTCAGCAGTGTCCTCCCAACACAACTGTAATAACAGCACAGCAGTCACCGCCGCGGGGGCCGCTGCGTCCTCACACTGTGGTTACCGGGAGGAGGGACCCTTGAACCAGGGGTTCTCTGAACTTCAGCTAGTTCAGAACTGCCCAATTTTTAGCTCATTTGCCATTAACTTTTCTCACAGAGACATATTCTTAGAAGCTGAAGTGTACCATCTTGCTTGCTTGAACAAATACACATATTAAAACAGTAATTTATCAAAGGATCTAAATAATCTAAGAATATTTTTTTAAAGCAGGAGTTTGTTGGGTTTTTTTAAAAGTATTAAGCTTTTTGCCCTTATAGTCCACTTACTTGCAAAGTAAACGATTTCTGTGGGATTGGGGTTGGCAGTTTAAGTGCTAATGCTGGTGCAGAGATGCAAGCAGCATCCTTCTCAGAGGCCAGTGCAGCTGGGGACTGAAAAAAAAAATAATTGCAAAAGTAGTTAGATTTTTCCATTAAGAAAGTTTTAAACAGTGATATTCTATAACATAGATTCATTTGAAAGATAAATATTTAAATTAATACCAATTGCAAATATTAATCTTTTTCCAATTAGTTTTATAAATACAATTTTTTAATCTAGCTTCTAAGAATTAAAAACCAAGAACAAAGTAGATGTGGTGTTTGGTTTATTTTAATACCCCCTCCCATTTTCAGCTGCAACTAATTAATGGAAATTCTGGTATATTGCATGGAAAAGCTCTGAATACTGAACAGAGGGATCTATATGCCCTAAAATGATGGAAACTGTGATGCAACTTATTTCTTCCCAGTTCCCAGGTCACTCACAACCATTTCAGTGATCACGGCCCACTCAGCTCTTGTGCTGGGGCCACTCTCCATCAAAGAACACCAGAAACGAGGGGCATTTCATTTGACTGCACAGGCATTTGCCAGGCTAGTGCGGCTCAGCGCGCCCAGACCTGTTAGTGAGCAGCTGTGCCCATCCTCTGTAGAGGTGCATTTGCCACACCGTGTGCATTTGCTTTTTAGAATATTAAATTTTACAAAGAATAAGTTTCGAGGCAAGGAAGAAGGATGGCTAAAAATTCTGAGGGACTGATACTACTTGTGTTTCCCTGATGTGATGGAACCACTGAAAGCCACAATGAATCTTATTTATTCCACCTGAACAGTTAAAGTTACTGGCACAAGTCTGGAGTCTTTCCGAGGCCGTCCTTTCTTCTTCTTTTCTACCGTTTCTCCCTCAAGTTCCAGTTTCCGTTTGGGTGCACTGAGCGGTTTAGCAGCTGGAACCTTCTCTTCACTGTCACTGCTGCTCTCCAGGATATCCTTGGGCTTATTGTCCTTAATTAAATTCTGATCCTTCAGTCTGAGTATGTAAAAAAAAAAATAATAATAAAATTCACATTTTATCTAAGTTGATTGCAAAAGCTGACACCCCACCACCCTCACCCCCCGCACTGGATCCTTGCTGGTAAGCAACATCCTTAGCCTTGTGTGAGTTCCTTCCAAATGCACAACGGCAGGGGGAGGAAGCCCAAGAGGAACGGCAAACCCTCTGCCAAGGTACAATGTGCAGTATAGATATATGTAAGATCATCAGACACATTCTCTCCTTTAAAAAAGTTAATCAAACTAGCAGTTAGCAATGGGATAAAGCTGTAATTAACGGCCTTATTTTAGCAGTCAGTTCCAATCCAAATCAGGTCTCTTTCCCTGGGCTGATACAGATAATTCAGCACTCTGGGGGACACCAAAGTAGTTCATCTTTTCCCCTTCAAAGGGGGTTACGCTTCCTGCTCACGCAGAACTTCATTTCTCATGCTGGTGGCCAGCCCCAAAAGCTGTCCTACTCAGTTCTGACTACTCTAAGTAAGATGCGTCTCCACAAACCACAGAAATGACCTCACCACTCCATTTTCCATTTCAGAATACAACATAACTAAAGATGACAAAGTACACATCCCTGAGAACTCTTTTGTTAACTGTTACACACTAAAATAGGTCATTTAATCACAGCCTTCCCATTCCCTCCAATAGCTGGTTATTAACTCACAATGTTTTGCCACTTATTCCATAACCACTCGGCCTCCTGGAGACATCTTGCATAATCCAAACCTTTTCTCTTTGGCACCTGAACGATGCCAAACAACACGCTTTTATCCATACTTTACTGACGCAATAGAAGCAATTATGAAAGTAATTTAATACATCTTGCTTCTGCATCGTATGGTTAAACCCTTTGACATGAAAATATTGAGGTATTTAGTGAAAACACATTTTATTGATAATAGTAAGTTGGGGAACTACATACTTCTTTCTCAAGACTGCTGGTTTTCTATCCTTTGTTTTGGTGAGGCAGGAATACTTACGCCATAACACACCATGTCACAAAACCAAAGGCTTTCTTGTTTTTTTGGGTTTTTTTGTTTTGTTTTTTTTTTTAAAATCACGTGGATCCAGAGCCAAAACCCCCTTCTCTGCCTGCCTTCAAGGCATAACACTGGAATACAGCAGCGGCTGTTACGATGAGAGGCCGCCTGCAGACATGGATGGGAATGGATCTTGACAGCAATCTCTCCCCGTTCAGAGCTGCAGGCTGGTGATTTCTGTCTCCTGAGGAGCGCAGCCACGCGTGGAGGCAGCACACAGCCTCCTGGGGCAAGAGTTCTAACTTGGAATGTATTGAAGAGTCTGCTTGGTCCCAAATGCCAGGGACAAATGTACAAAGGGATAATGCTGGCAAAGAATTCACCTATTCCCAGCCGTCCCCTTCCTTCCCAGTGTGGAGAAGACCCAGGACGAGTTCTGGAGCACCAGCACCACCACATCCTCACCATGGAGTCAGCCCCGTAACTCCACAGTACTACCCCTCTCTTCCCTTTGCCCCCGGGCGGTGCCTTACCTGTCCACAACAGTCTGATTTGCATTGGTTACAAGGGCAGTCCCTGAGGTGGCTTTGGATCGCTCTGTGAATCTCGAATCAAACGCTTTCATAGGCTCGATCTTGGATGGAGTCGTCAGCACAGAGGAAGAGGATGCAGGAGGAGCAGTTGAGGCAGAGGTAGCATTTACACTGTCGATAAAAGGGACAGGAAAGCAAGGATTGAAAGAAATTTAGTATTAGTAACCTGCATGGTTGATAACAACTAGCCGGCTGGAAGCCACCCCGAAACCCTTTCGCTCAAGCACGCACATGAATTAGGACGTGCCTTCCCCTTTCACACGCCAGTATGCTGCACGCTTTGCCTGTTCTCCAAAGCTGTTCCTGACACATATCAGAGCTCAGAGCACCATGTATCCCCACAGATCTATCTAGATTGAAATATTCCCACTCATTCATTATGTATTTTTAATTCAGGAATGAAATGACACTTTCTGCTGGTACTTACGTACCCAAAGGCAAAGGATGGCTATTTCAAATGATGACTGGGGGTCCTGGTTTGACCCCTTGTTCAGGTAACCAAAGACTTTCCATCATAAGATTGTATTCCACTGTTTGTCAATCAAACATTTTGGGCTGAAACAATTCAAGCCAGGTTTTGATTTTGTTGTTGAAGGATCCAAACCAATTACTAGGCCTTCCCAAGCATAACTCTACGGGAAAGGAATGAGTTTTCCCCACACTAAAGCATTCCAGGGAACTGCTATTTGAATAGTTTTTTACTTCAGAGATTTTTCAATTCATTCAGAGAACGAATTGGAAGAAAGAATGGGCCTAAGATAACTGATGTTTGTACTAAAAAGCAGCTACAAGTCCAATTTCCAAAGAAAAGGAGACTTAATAGTTTCATCTGTCAATCGTTTCTCACAGTCTGCCCACTCATTTTTAATCTGTGGCCAATTTCAACTAACTGTGATGGAATGGTAGAGATTCCAATGACATCGTGCTCTTGCAAAAGCTATAAAAACACACAGAGGACAAGAAACCAAGTCAGTGTCACCATGGAGGGAAAAGCAAGTAAAATTTAGTTGTTCCATAATGAATTTGGTAGACACACTGGCCACCAGCGTGTGTGCACTGACAAGTGACTGTCACTGTGCTCCCTCTCCTCTGCAGGGGCTGTTACACAGGGAAGAAGCATCACCATGTGTGAGGAGAGGAGATCTACAGGACAGAATTTGATGAAAAACAGGCTTTGTTACTTCCACTGCTGGAAAACCTTCTATTATTTACTAATAGCAACCCAGTCATCCATAAGCAAGTCAATTTGTTAAAGCATTAGCAATCAGCTGGGCACCTCACTGCACTGAAGTTCATTTCTAGAACTGTGCACGTGGATTTATTCATTGCTGATTTATCACTATATAGAGTAGGCAAATACTAACAAAATCTTGTTGTTTTCAGGAATATCAGATTCTTGAAGTTTTGCAGTAAGGAAACCACTTTAAAAATAGCTTGATTACAGAACTGTAAACAAGAATTAAAACCAACACAGAGTCACATAAGTGAAAACCAAAGCTGCAAATACTGACCCATCTTTATTGGCTGCATCATCTGTTGGTTTCATACTGGCCGCTGTTGGCTCTACAGAAGGCTTTGAAGTATTAAGGGAATTCACAGCATTAGAATCTAATGACATGAGCTGCTGGTTGCTTTGAGAAGACATCATCGAACCAGACAGAGATCCAGATATTGGGATGCTATTGAAAAAGGCTGTAGAAAAATCCCTAAGCAAAAAGACAAACAAAAATATTTCTTGAAAACACTTTAAAAATCATATTTAAATATAATTGAAAAAGAATAATTTTAACTAAACTATTGGCTCCATTCTTCCCTCTTCCACATGTGGATACTCAGATACAACCCAAATAAACCACCTCCGCCCAACTTTCCAGAATTGCTTCTCATACGCAGGAGGCTAAAGCCAGTATCGACGTAGCTGTGAACCCCCAACTGTCCCCTCATCTGCAACCGCAGACACTGAGAATTGGCCTTGTTTATTAAAAGTGAGCTCTTATAGCTAAGAGAACATAGGTTGAAGCAATATTCCGTAAGCATACACAAGGCATTTCCAGCAAGTGCTTTAAGATGCTGTAAGAGAAGAATGAAACAGAGCTAGCAAAAAAAAAAAAAAGGATTGTGAAAACAACTTCCCAACGTACCCAGTGTCCAGCTGAGCTATGCAGAGAGGCGTGATCCTTCTCCGACCATCTGCTGTTCGTGTTTCAACTTGCTTTTTTAAGAGATTCTGTTGGGAAATATATTTCATCATAATTTCCGATAAATAGGAAATGTATTTTTCTCTTTTTTTTCCACCAACTGACAAGAACAGGTGTATTAGGTGAAAGACACTACTCAATTAAAAATGTGTTAATAAAGATTTTTTTTCCATGTTGTCTTTGAACCATGCTATTATTGCATACGTAGAATCAATGTTTTTATTAATACAAGTGTATTTTAATACCACAACTTCTTTTTGACCAATAGTAGGTGTTTTTAAGTTCATACAGTACGAAGTACAAAAGAATTCTGATTCTCTCCACATTAGAGTCAAGTCTGAAACATTCTCATCTCTGTGCACTTAATCCTTCATTAAAAGTTGAATTCTGTTTAGGAGAGAATTAAATAAGGCTTTTAACCTCCTTCAGTGAGAAACTGCAGCAGAGTCCTGCAGCTGGACTGTTACCAGCTGCCTTTGGTTTTCTTTCCACACACATCACAGAAACACCCACAAGCCCTTCCCCAACACTCTCACTTCTGCTTAAAAGCATTTAACTTTTCAGCAAGTCCCAGTAACGCCAACTGGACCATTCATGGGCTGAAAGGTGCCATTCAACACGATGAAGGAAGCAGAAATCGGTTTTATCATAAGCAGTTTGGCATTTATGGGCTCGGTCCCTGCCACTCTACAGTGAGTATCCAGAACACCCACCTTCCGGATGTCCTCCAGGCTCTCCCCGTTGACCATACTGGCCACCTTGGGAGCTGCCGTGGCGGTGCCGGGTGCGTCCCTCAGCGAGGTGTTCTTCTGCTCCCCCTGCTGCTGCTGCTGCCTCTGCTGGTACTTGAGCATCTCCGGGTTCTCAATGATGGTGGTGGACAACTGCGCCTCAGTCATGATCGCCAGGCTCTTGCCATAGGTGGACTGGTGAATGTTGCTCTGTGGGCGTTAAGAACGTATCACGCACAAAGAGTGACTACAGCTGCCTGCGTGACATCCCCAAATCCCCATGGACTCACACACATCTGATGGAATCCAGAAAATGCAAATGCCCTCTGTATCGTTCACAGGCTACAGATTATTTTTTCTTTATATTTTCAGCTAACACTAAATCAATATGGAAAATAATTGGAATTCAAGGCTTTAGTTGCTAATAGCAATGAGAGGAAAAAACAGCCAACAGCAATCAGCTTAAAAAGACTTGCATATATGCAAGTCAAAGAGTAATTTTAAAGTGTTTTGAAGCACCCACTCCTTGTTTCCTTGGCCAAATAATTACTTCAAATGTATAATGATGTGTAAGCAAGTGGATGTTTTCCAAATAGACTTTCTTTCCAGAATAGGAACTAATATCACAAATGTACTTCTTGACTACTCCTTTTTAATGACTTGTGAAGTAGACAAGAACACATTTTTCTGTAATATGAAAATCAGTCACTACATACTTCTATAAATAATCCAATATTTTAATTGAATCAATACATGGTTTAAATAAAATCCCAGATCCCTCAAGTGCCTACTGAACCTTTTCCTCCTCGCTGAGTGGGTCTCCAAGTTCATCCTGGGAAAAGTCCAGAAACGCCACCGATCCATCCATGGAGCACACCAGGATACCGAGGCCATTCAGGGTCCTGAAGGAAAACAAAGAGAGATCTTTATTTCCATCTCTTTCATTCAGGCAAAGGGGCAATACAGTAAACTGCTCAATAAAAATCTTAGCGTAAGATTTATCAGAGCAATTCCTGATGGCACCAGAGCAGCAGGAGAGCAAGGAGACAGGGTGATGGACAGCAGAGCTCCATGTGCCCGTGCTCCTTTGGGGACTGCACACAGGGAGGTGCATTTAGAACAGAACATCTACCCACAGCATGGTCCGCACCACGAAAACCTTTCTGGGGGGGGTAACAATAGTGTTCACAATGAACAATGAGAGAAAACGACAAATCTATTTCCTACAAAAGAGGTACAACATTTGTGTGCTACTGGAACTGAGGGAAGAAAGGGTGCTATTGGTCATCATTTCTGCTTTTAAGCACACTGCACAAGTTCTTGCATGTGGCATATATTGTAACCCTCTTCTGGAAGCCTCAAAAGGTTTTCTTGGTTGAAGAGAGAGAGGAGAAACTATACATTCTAGTCCTAATGGAATGGTAATTTCCATATATAAACTATTATTGCACATTTGAAATAAATAATATTTGCTGAGTTTTGACTGCTAACCCAGTAACTTCCAATCGCAGAGCTCACAGAGACAGCGACATTGTGGTTCACAGATGACTTGCTTCAGGGAACAGCAGAGAAAGGGAAGGAGGCAGAACTCTCAAGCCCTATCCAAACTACTCCAGCAAGGCTTTAAAATGTATTACACGCATCATCATTAGAAGTCTTTGAAAACATCTTTTTCCGTGGCAGCTGGTGCCCTGACAGCATCCCACCCAGCCTCAGCCCCATGTAACTGGCTTCACCACCACCCCCCCAAGTCAGAAAATGATGAAATCTTGCTTAGCAGGCAAATTTGCTGAGCTCCTACTGACTGCTGGATCCAAGCAATCATTCTATGAAAAGATAATCATGTTCAGATATTACGGTGATGGATCCAAGTCTAAATCTCTAAAATAGAAATGAGAGAGCTATAACAGCATCACAGTGTCAGATTTCTCTGAATTCACCCAGTCTGTTTTTAGAATGGAGCATGTTTCTGGGAACATTCCATATTATTGACATTTTAGCCATACGTTTCAATTTGTAAACAGGATATAAAATAACAAGCTTCCTGATGATCCTTTGTCTCAAATATCCCACAAACCCATTTCCTCAGGAATTGTGAAACGTTAACCAGCTATTACTCCCAATGACTTTATGCCATGAAAACTGTGCAAATTGCAGATGGAGAAATAAAAAACACTCCAGGAAAACAAAAGTATTCAAAGCCATTGTACTACAACAATAGCAGCAGTTCTCATTAAATACTCTGCTTATTGGCTTCCGAGCCTTCGTCTAGTAATGAAAGCAAAATGGTTTGGGTTTGAAAACTTTTTATCGTGCTTCACCAAGCTCGATGGCAAAATCCACGTGGCACAGAGGAAACGGGAAGTTAAAGAACTGTAAGCTTTAAAATTTATGGCATAAACCCACTAATATTGTTATAGCTATTTGGGTATTTTACTGCATCATGTTCTAAATACATTAGTTTTTATTCATTTTTAATGCTACGCAACCTCAAGTGACCACATGCCAGTTGCTCATGTTACTACCAAAGACATTGCAGCAGAATCAAAAACTTCAGGAAGCGATTATTTGTGTTCCAACAGCTACAATCTCAACTATTTTAAGGAATTTCCAGTTATTGTGTATACCTAAAGCTGACAGCAATGCTTGGGCTTTTGTAACATGAGCAGAAGTCAACTTACCAGGAGATGTCCATGATAGACTTGTCAAACAGCTCGTGTATGACAACTAATGGTCGCTTCAGACACGTGAGCTTAAAACAGAAGAAACAACACTCAGAAATTTAGGAGTTCTACCGTACCACAAACATTACCACACTAATTCTCTCCCAGAGTCTGACGACAGCCACCAAAGCAGACCTGGCCAGGAGACAGCGTCTGCCTGATGGTCTGAAGCACCTTCTCACCCGCTCCCCTGCGGGCACAGGAAAGCTCTGGAGGAGAAGAGCCAACATTCTACCCTCCCTTCCTCTCTGAAACACTGAACTTCTTAACTGACTTGGTCTTTACATCACAGTTCACAGAACGCCCTTTACCACTCAAGAAGTAATTCTGCAGATGCTAAAGACAGTTTCTATTCTGGGCTTTTCTGAGATAAGGGTGTTGCAAACTGCCAGCGCAAGAGGAAGACAGAAAACAGATGAGGTTCCTGTGTCCTCACGCAAGCTACTTGTTTAAGTGAAGCCTCTCAAGAGCAAAGGGAAGTGGACTCACAATTATTCTTAAAGAGGATTCCTCTACATTTATAAATCATCTTAGTAATATAGAACTGCGTATGAAAATTCACAGCAACCTGTTCTAAATCAGACATTCTAAGGTCCTTTATGTTAAACCAAGGGACTGAAAGGAAGCAGAAGAAGTCAATGTGGTGTAGGATGTTTCATGCTCATGGGCTCCCAGATGCAGTGTAATAGTCATCTTCAGACCTTTTTTCTTTCATATTCCCACAGGTCTGTGTTGCACACACATGTATTAAGCTCCTCAGGGCAAAGACTGCCTAGAACTCTGCAATTCCATAACACCCAGTATAGCCTCCACAGGCACCCTACATGAAATCACAGTATAAATAGAAAGGAAAATATACTGAGCGATACTTTGATATGGGCACGCACTGGCAGCATTGTCAGAAGCAGATTTAGTGTTATGCATTTAGGGATTGATGGATAAATATCACTCTGGAATCTATAAATAGTAGATTGCAGTTAGCAATTGGTGTGTTTTGGCACATGTTCTCATGACAAAGCTTTGCAAATCAGTTAAATTTATTCTCTGTCCTTTGCAGTTGCCAAACAACCTGTCTTGCATTTATAAATGTGAGAATAGCTACTCTTCTCTTTGCCAGAATAACCATTTTAGTGTAGATTTTAAAGTAAAATCCAAACTAGATGTTGAAAACTTGAAAATCTACTTTAAAAGTTCATTCACTTTCACATTCCTTTCCACAGCAGAGACAGAAGCCAGAACAAAGCAGAAAGATGAGCCACGTAGATGCTCAGAAACAGCTACCCTGGGCCTGCTCTATCCTCCTCGTGCCCACAAAAGCACAACTGACAAAGTGAGGCTCCAGGGGCCATTAACAGGTAGGTGGGATAAACATGGAGAAACAGTACAGTCCTTCTCTGAGGAGACTCACATGGAGAATGAGTAAAACACAGGAAGAAAATAGGGCTGAATTGCGTTTATTAATGTGCTAACACATTATTTCCCTTCGCAGCTCCTCCCCTGAGCAGGGCAGCCCACTCTGCCGCTGGCTTCCAGCTGCTTGGCTTTGGAGACACAAACTGACACCAACCCCTTCCTTCCCCCCAGCTAATCCTGCAGCAACAGAGAGAAAAGACTAAACACGAACCCAAATATAAGAGCTAGTGCTGTACTCGGGACCTTTGTGCTAAACCCCCAAATCACCCCAATGACCACATCGGCCCAAAGTCGGCAAAAACCCCACTTACCCACACAGAGAGAGATCGGTCCTTACTACCGACAGCACAACAGCAGTAGGGACAACTCGACTTGGTGGAGCTCCCGTTCTTTTGTTTCTTCTTGAAGATTTTTGGATTGAATTTCTGAACAAATGAGATGGCCCAAATTTTATTACAGTAATTACACTTCAGTATGAGATCTGCTTTAAAAGCAAGTTTTCCACTTAAGAGTGAAAAGAAGCATTTCATAGAGACAAAGTCCCTAAGCAGGCTGTGTAAGAGCACTGACGAAAGCCGCGTGTGCTTTCCTAGGGAGCTTTTGGAATGCCTGAACAGGAATGGCAAATAACGTTAATTTTCCTAGTGGTCAGGAACCCACCAGAAACCTAAGTCCCCTTAATCAAGTCACGGAACAGCTAATAAAGATAGTCTGGCTTCTCCAACACGCTCCTGTACTCCCCCTTATCTTGATCACCTATGTCCAGTTCTCTCATCACAAGAGCACGCTGATTGCTTCCAACACGTAAGGTTGACATTTTTTAAACATCACCATGCGTTTGTTTTACTAATCTTGACACCTATCTCCACCTCTTGTCCCATTTATGCATAGAAGTATAAAAAAGCACACATTATAAGTTTTCCTTCAGGAATAAATTGCTATCACTCACTCACCACTACTGTAACTGCCTTCCGATGCCCTACAAAATCCATGTTGGTTTTCCATCCATCTCTCTCGATGATCTGAGCAGTAGGTCCAGAATTATTCATGGCATGAGCAGAAACAAGATAGTGACCATCAGGTGACCAGCTGAGACGCAACACGTGCGTTGTGCCTCCACACTGACAAAAAGAAGAAAAAAACCCACCTCCTTAAAAGCATTTGGCAAACAAAGGATTTTTAATACAAACTAGTTAACTTTCAGGTTTTAAATTATTAGATTTAAATGATGATTGTAAAGTCAGTCTTTTGTGAATATAAGAGAACAACATCACATACATTTCTCAGCAACTCCACTGGTGATACAGTGTAATTTATGAAGCCCTACCAAAAAGGGGAAAAAGGAACTTGGAGAACTTTTTTAAAGGAAAGAAAATGTAAGTCTTTTTGGATACAGTACACTCGGTATTCACCACAGTCCTAGTCAGTGACAGGGCTGCAGCATCCTAACTGCTAGTGATGAGACCTCAGCTTGCAACACCAGCTCAGACATGAATTCAGGCATTTACATTTTATTACAAAGAGTAATGGCACTAATCATGATACCGTAAGATCACTGCAAAACACCTCACTCATGAAGCACCAGCTTCTGTCCCCAGAAATCTGACTTCTTGGTCAGCATCACCAGGTAACAGCCCTGTGACGCCAGACCGAAGCTCCCTCCTAAGCACTCACCTCCTTTCTGATAGTGGCCAACAGAAGATGCACAGGGAAGAACAATGCAATTACTGTGCCAATACTTCCTTGGAATAACCTCTACATTTCCAGGAATTTACTTAATTGTTTACATAAGCCATGTAACCTTTGGCACCTACACCATCTGATGGCAATGAGAGTCTCAACCACATGTGGTGTGAGAAAGTAACCCTTTTTTCCCCCTCTTTTAAATCTGCCATCCAATAGTTTAATGTGATTGGGCACTCTTAAATTAACTACTGTTGCTGCAGAGTCAGAGTTCTTCTTACAATTTTCTTTAATTCTACTGGAACTCACTTGGAATGGCCACGCATTCTGACATACCTCATCAAAGGGTTTCGTGATGCTGGTTTCCAGCTGCCAGTCCATGGTCCGCCACACCTTCAAACTTCGGTCATCAGCCTGGGAGGCAATGTATTTTCCAACAGGATCCCAGGTCAGCCCTTTCACCAAGCCAGAATGCCCCTTCAAAGTGGCAAGTATTTCTGTGCACACAACATCGAGAGTAGAGAGGAGTTACCGATACCTCCTCTGGGACAGACTGTCGAGGGGATTTACAAGATCTTTTTGAAACAGCATATTAAATATAAACTCTTTTGATATACAAACAACAACATATCAACCAAACTGGAACTGAATTTAAGCTAAGAATGATATAAAAAAGTGGGAAAGAGAACTCTGGATAGAATAAGGGGTGTAAAACTCTTCATAAGAAGCAGACAGAGCACGGGCCGTTCAGAACAGCGCTGTCAGGCTATGGAAAGCAGCAATTTAACTGGAGCTTCAGCTGAACATTCACCCCTTCCTCTGTACCCAAAGATCATCGCAACAAATTCAGCTTCGTGCACCAAACATGAACTCAGCCAAAGTTGCAACTGAACAGACACCCGAGCCCGGCAGAGCTGGGGACCTGCTTCCAGGCAGTCTCTCGCGTGTCGGACGCAGAGAGAAGAGCCGAGAGAACTGGGCAGGAAGTCTGAAAACTCCGATACCGGGACTGGAAACAGCCCCAAAATAAATGGCAGTGACTGGGCACCACACAAGGGGAGGCTTAGTCCAAACCAAGTCAGATGTGAGAAGTGGCCAAACGAAGGCAGGTGCCCCCCAGCTGCCCCAGCCCCTTGCAGGTCAGTTCAAGCCCCCCAGGGGCAGTGTGGTCCTGAGTGGGGTAAATAAAATAAACCCCTCTGAAGGCAAATGAATGGAAAGTCCTGGAGGTACAAATGCAACAGGTCAAAAAATATACATATATATAGATGTAACATCAACCTGAAGTTCTATCTATTTGGGATTTTGCTGAGAGGGTGAAAAAGAGAATACATGTAATAACGATGTTCATGTAAAATCAGCAGCACAACCTGAACATAGCTGTTGCCTACAGCAGAGTGGAATCCTTTGCTCGTTCTCATCGAAACCTGGAAGGACGGACTCACCAGACTGCAGTGTGTCATCTCAAAAGGCAGACGGCCCATTCCCACAGTCGGTGAAACACACCCATGGAGGGGAGAGTTTGTCCAAACCTTTACACACTTGCACATCTGAAATGTCAGAATTCTCACCTGGAAATTTGACAGCATTCCAGATAACAACAGTGTTATCCACACTGCAGGAGGCCAGCCAGGCATCATGTGGAGACCACGCTACATCCATGACATCTGCTCAGGGAAAAAAAAAGTTTCATTTAAGACATTAATAGTAATCAGAGAATCCAAAAATCTTTTTAAAAAGAATCTGTCTCTCAACATTTTTTCTATCACCAAGGAATTATCATGTCTCTGGAGTGGAAGGTAAGGCTCATGGGGAGACTCCAACTTAACATGGTCAATAGGGAACAAAACAAAACTCCAAGGCAGAGAGTGATCAGAGGCACTACTAGTGCCTGTACGAAGTACTTCATCTCGTTTTGAATGAAATCAGCAACAGCAGCTATCGCAATGCACTCGCTTTATTCCAACACACGTGATCAGAGTGATTTCCATCTCGCTTTTAATCATAGCTCATGTCAGCAGGTGCAAAATGTGTTTGAAATTATCTGGTTTATTCATCTTTTGCATCGCTGTTTAGTTTTTTCTAACTAAGCACTAATATTCTTTGGTTTACAAAAACTTTATCATTTGCCAGCCAGGAGATTATTCACTGCAAGTGAGAACATTTATTTAAATAAAAATACAGGTTAGCGTCCTTTATTCAGATTAGCACTTAAGTTAGCAAATAGCAAAATATAGGTTCTTTAGTTGCTAAATTTTCTGCTACATAGTTGCCGGAAGGTTTCTACTACATTGCCAGAAGTTACTTGTATGAAAATGCGCATTTGATTAAAAATGACATTTTCTTTTAGATTTTCATTGTTGCTCTTAAAAGTAATTGCTGACTTCCCACCAAATACATGTCTTGAGCAAGAAAATGTGACACTGAAAACCAGTTTTTTTTTTTTTCAAACACGTGCAAATTACGTTGATTCAACATCTTTTAACTTACCCCCTGAATGGCTTCTGAGAATCGACACACACCTCCACTGCTCCACGTTAGTCAGTTTGCTACTGGAGCCAAACACAGTGCTAGGTCCAATGTACCTAATTAAAATAGAAACAGTTACCAACAGAACTACCTCAAGTGCTTAAAACTTTCTTTCTAAAGGAAGTCAGCTGCACAGCACACTTCATTGTAGAGTCAGTTATTCCTGCAATGAAAACTGAAGCAAAAAAAAAAAAAAAAAACCAAACTTTTTAGAGAAAGTAATTCCATTTATTAAAAAATTAGCTTCAATAAAATAAACAATTTCTATGGATAGGAAAGAATGGTAACGTTTAAGGTAACTTTTCAGATCTCATCAGGAAGCTTTCTTCGAGGCCAGAAGAAAATGGCTCAGCTCCTGGAGGGGAGAGGGACTGCCCAGAAGACACAGAGCAGGTCTCCACCACCAGTGACGTGGTGGCACCAGTCTCAGCCAAGCAGCAACCCCCAGAAGGCAGCCCCGGGAAGGAACACTGGGAGACACGACAGAGTAACCTGCCCGAAATAAAACGTAAAACGGAGAAGAGAGAAACATGCTTACGCAGCTCGTTTCCACACCATGATCAACTTGTCGTCTCCCCCTGAAGCCAAGTACACGCCATTGTTTGACCATCGCACACAGTTCACACACGCTGAAAGGCAGAGGAGAAAGTTTTGTAAGATGAAATACAAGACTAAGTTCATCCTGTTCTGGACTGGGGCCAGAGTTTCCAATAAGCAGAACCTGACAGGAGATGTTTAGGATTTAAGCGTGCTTTTCCCACTCAAAGCAGTTGCTCTGTCTGCTTTAGATAAATGAATTGGTACTTATCTTTCAGCAGCACTTGAGGAACTTCTTACTTTAAAAAAAACCCTATTCCTTATTTTAAAACGTTTCACCAAAAGCAGCTCAAAGGAAGAAAGGTTAATATTCATCTAACAAAGGAAACTGCCTGTGGTAAATGAGGTGGGACTAAGAAGGCAAAAAAGGAAAGTTGTATCTTGAAGAAAAGAAAGGTGACAACTTGCTCAGGTAACTCTACATTCAAATGTAACATGCAATAAATCCGGAATAATTCAGAACTATAACCAACACACTGCCTCGGTGTTTTCTTTAGACTTAGTTCTTCTCTTGCCCTTTCCTCCAGAGCTCCCCAGTTTCTCAGAATGTGCATTATCAATTACTTTGTAGCCACAGCTGGAAAAAGCTCACAGGGAGATTTCCAAAGGTATCTGTATTTCTCTGTATATTTTCCCACATTTTAACAACATTTCCTGCTGAATACCTAAAAAAGTATCTAGCCAAAGTCTGAGATCCCTCTGCTGTGTTCCTCTGACTCCCCACCACCAGACAGGGCATGATTTTTGTAATCACAAACACGTAATGCTTACGCTTGGCAAATCCCCAACATTCAGGGGGGGAAAAGAAAATATCTTTGTTACCTAAGTGATTGTCCATCTGACAAAGCATCTTGGGAATATTTTCATTCTTTTCATCTTCTTCTTTCAGGACAGGAGCCATATTCCAGATCACAACTTTCCCGGAATCCTGGCCTGTGAGAGAACAAAAATCCCCCCCTTTTAAATACAGGCAAAAAAGCTTTTCAACTCGATGTCAGTTCCAGAGGATGCTAAGATTCAGCATTGCTGCAGCGGGAACTCTGGAAACACCTGAATACAGAGCCGTTCTCTATTCACAATTATTGGCATCATTACACTGAGTCAGAAGTGTTTTATTTTTCTTGACACTATAAAAAGTAAAAGTTATACAGACTTGTTCAAAAAAAACATACTGTACATAATGACACCAACTATAAGGATGAACTATTTATAATAAAATTGTATTAATAAAAGAGAAAAGATACATTCAAATCCTAAATTGCAATTATTGTAGCCAACATTAAATTATTCACCATTGTAATCCAAAAAACATTTTTTTGCACCTATTTCTTGAGCTCTTCCATTTATATAATTGGATTTTTTTGTCCCAATCACTCTACTGTTTGCCAGGTCAAAAAGCCCAACTTCACATTCAGTTCCTCTTCACATAAAAAAAGCAATGTTGCCGGTGTGGCCACAGCTCAATTACTGCAGCCACTGTCTCGGTGGTGTCCAAGAGGACGAGTGTATCAGAAGACGTGCCCCTGCCTTCTGCAGTGTTACCACACTTTTCAGTACGTTTTAATGACTTACGTAATTATCTGTTCCTTAGAGATATGTGAAGTGTTTTTAAAAGGGTCAAACCAATTAAAGTGTTGTGAAGGCACAAAATTATTATTATTACAGCCCCAAATTCTGCCTTCTCTCAGCACACAGACATACCTTGTCCTCCTGTTGCAAACTTGGTCCCATCTGGGTGAATGTCCACGGAAAATATTGGCTTTCCTGGAATCAGAGAACAAGCAGCAACAGTCTGAATTGGTGTACAGTCGAGAGAACACAGGAGCAACAACAGAACCGTAACCCCTCTGGCTGGCGAACAACTTTCTTCTGCTAAAAGCCAGAGTTGTAAGAATTATGGCTGACTACAAGAGCTGAAAGCACCCTGATGACAAAAATGACAGCCCATCAAAGTGTGTAGGAAGGTTGTTGTGCCACAACAAACCGGAGATAACTGAGGCCCAGGCCTCCCATCCAGCAGGATATGCCAAACGCCTCAAAGCAAAACAAAACCACAAAGCAAGTGCCAACAAGGCAAAAGCGTAAGGAAATTCTTCCAGTTTCTACACTTCATTAGCTGATGACCTGAAGCAAGTTTTGTTTTGGTTTCTGTTTTGGTTTTTGCCTTTTTTTTTTTTTTTAAATTCACCCCAATCTCAGGCTGCATCTGGTGGTCACACAATTACCTGTCTCACATTGAAATTCTGTTGTTATGAAACTCTTCTACCCAAAGACCAGCTTTTATTTTTATGGCTTCCATATAGAAAGAGGAAGACTAACCGGCTCTAATATTACTCTTAAATCTTTCAGTTCTCCATATGCTACATCTTTCAGAAGGAAACTGATAGTTTTATGAGCACATAAACCCTACAGGAGATAACTAAGATAGCTGGGGACCACCTGTGGAGACCAGACAACCCTCGCTCTCAGCCTGTCCTGCTCCGGCCACCGGAGCCCACACACTCTCCTGGATGTTCTCAGCTCTTTTAGCCTTTGCAGGGGGAGAGGAGAGAACTAAACTCACTGCCTTTCAGTGATGCTCAAAGAGCTACCACTGAGGATTGCTTGAAGGAATACGCACGTGATTCCCACATTCAAGTCATTTTTGGCAGCAGCCTGAACCCTTTCACCCTGGAACGCTTCTGCAAGCACCACCACACACATCCCACTATAACATAAGGCAGTTTATCACAACGGGCAAAAGGACTAGCACCCACGTCCCGAGATCGCTCGGTGAGATCTCGCACTGTACCTTCCTGATAGGTTAAGACTTAAATGACAAAACCTGGAGCATTTATCCACTGATATGCATTTTCCTTAATGCCAACTTTTTCTTTTTTTTTTTCTTTTTTTTTTTTTTTTTTTAATGTTGATGTGTTTTAAGGTTTATTTTATTTGGATTTATATTGCAACTCTGACATGTGATTTCCCTAAAAATTTTTACAGGCAGCCAAGGACAGGCCTTAAGTACAGTTAGACGGCACTCAACCCGCACTCCTTCCACCCCTTTAGATCGCATAAAACACAAACTGAGACTTAGCGGTAGCTTTTCTTCAGGTTGTTGTGCCTGATTCTATCTTTTATTCTATTAACTTGAATATATCTTACAGGGCTAAGGTGAGTATTTTGAGAAGCAAACATTTATTTTGTCCTTCTCAGATATGGAAGTTCACTGAAATTAAACCAGTGCATCGTTTGGAATAGCTTAACCCACTGAGGCTTAAGGAACCAGGTGGTTCTGTAGACCTTACAGGTGGAAGAGGTTACACCTTCTCAACCTGCATCCACAGCCTGGGGCAAGAAGCCTCACCTACTCTCAGATCTGCCATGGGGAATGAGAAGGAAGCCAGATATCAAAGACCTTTGATTTGCACTGACCTGGCTCCTTTTGCCTGTGTTATCACTTGCCCCAACAGGAAACTCTTCCCCTGCAAATCAGAAGGAACAGTGACCTCTAACACAGGGGCACCAACAATCAGGGGAATTAGGGCTTCCAGAGCCAGCACCTCACCTATGAACAAGGCTTCAGAGTTTAGGTGGGGTTTAGTTTAACAAAACTGTATTTAAAATCAGTTTAATAGATGCAGCTGTCTCATACAGGAAGACTCACTCCTCCTCTGCTCCAGTTCCACCGCTCGTCCTTCCCAAAAGCCTGTACTAAAAAGCTGCCGTGACCAAAGCAGACACATTGGCTTCCCGTTATTTAGGGAACACTGATATGCTCTGCCTGCTGAAAAAATGTGAAATAAGTCACTGCACCTGCTACTTTGCAAAAATTACTGACATGATGCAATTTTCCCTTCCTTTCCTAGTTGTTTAAAACTATCACAGCATCTCCAGCTTCTGCCTTCTCTCAAAAGCCCAACTCTACAGGAGCAGCACCATCAGCTCCCTTCTCCTTATGGGCAAAGTTTTGGCACAGACCCACAAATGGAGCTGAGGAAATTTAGCAATTTATTTTACTTACAGAGCCAGATGTAACTTAGCTATAAATCTGCTATAAAAGTTTAAAATGAGCTACGTGACACCAGGGAAAACATATAGTATTTTGTGAAAATACTATAACCCTAAAAACCAAGGAGTCAGTGGAAGTCGTTGGGTCACAAAGCAGTATTTTACAAGAGAAGTTTAAAAGGGGTATGGACTTTGCACTCAGGAAAGGCGGGGGCAATAAATGAAGTCCTCAACAACAAACCCAGTTTCCTACATGGCTCAACTGTGACCCAGGAAGGGACCTTATTGCCCAGGTAACTAATCGCACACTATGGTCTGCCCAGGAGACTTGGCCTTTTCACGCAATCTGCCAATAAGCTTAGAGCATGATGACTTGTGAATGTGAGGCTCATCAAATTCATCTCCCATCAGAGCCAAGTAAGTATTGTTTCCATCTGATGGATAATTCCAAATAAACTGGACTAGTGTCATATGTCTCAGTCTCACCAGTGACGTCCAGATGCATCCTGTGGTTAACCTTTACAGATGGGCTTTTTCTCTCGAGAAACATAAGTTTACTAAATCAAGTTCCAGACTTCTAGAAGTTTGTACAGATAAGAGTCTTCCATTTTCCATACACAGGAAATCTGTCAAACTACACCCAGCCTCGACCTGTCACACCCTCCTCCTAACAGACATTCGGCATTAATCAAAATACAAATTGCAACCACAAAACTCCATGTCACACGTGTCACTGGCACAGCACAAAACCTACAGCCAGCCTGGATGAGATGCTCTTTACGGGTCAGTCTGGATTTTATCTCAAATGGCTGTGGATATTATTCCACAATCCAGGGGTAATATGATTAAACACGGACTATTCAGTTGTTTAGAGCCCACAGTTTCCAGTTCACAACCCCTGCACTGTGCTCTTCAACTCTAAGTTGCAGTAATTTTATTAGGGGAGGGAAGCATAAATTTAAGCTGACAAAGCCCACCCAACGAGTGAAGCACCTACTCACAGAGTAACCCAGGACCACGGGGCATGAGGATTTTGTTCCTGGCTCTGGCTGGAGCAGAGCGCAGCAGCCCCGTGGGATTCCTGTGGGAAGCCCCAACTCCCAATATTGGAACCTGAGCTTCTGCCACTTCACCACAAAGACCACCCCCATCCATGTCCCAGGCAGCAGCAGAGCTACGGCACATTTCACCATCAGAAAGCTCAGAGACCGACGGTGGTGTCGTCCAGACGGGGAGCACCTAATTCACAGCCTTTGGCCGATGCTCAGAAAGGAGCTGCACCCTCTACTATTTATGAGAGCAGCACATCGAGGTGACAAACAACCCAGCTCCTGTGCAGCACCCAGACTGCAAGAAGTCTCAACTCAGGTTTGTTACACACTCGTGCTCGGGAGCTCACAAATGGGTGAAACGCACAGGGAGCCCCCAGCAGCACGGTCCAAGTGTCAGCCTTAAATAAGATTACTCAGATTGGGGAAAAGGAATTACTACGAAAGCTACCTGCTTATCATCGCGTATTGGTTCTTTCACCATCTAGAAGGAAATTTGTTTTTAATAAGTTTTCTCTCTACACTGTTATGTCTATTCCTTAAAATACAGAACAGGTTCAATAATCATTATGTTTTATCTATCTAGAGATGTCAAATACTTTTTTTTTTTTAAAAAAAGAGAGCAGATTAAGTGATCACGGGGCAGAAATTCAGCCAAAGTCACTACCAGGGTGCTCTTTCCCCCAGGACACATCACCTCACTTCCAGCGGTGACAACTGCCACGGGTTAAGGCTACAAGACTTGTTCCATACGAGTTGTGGTTTATAAACTGATCACAGATACTGGGCTTTTCCTCACATCTTTCATTTTCTCAAAATAATGGAGAAGCAGCCATTATTTGACAGTGGCCACTTCCTTCCCCAGGTCCACGTCTTTATCTGATTCCACTGTTAGATCCCGTCGACACGAGCCAAAAGGCACAAGGTCCCCGTCTCAAAGCGCCCAAACGCTTCCCCGTGCTCCGAACTGGAGAAGTGTTGGATTTCTAAACCCCAACCATGCATCAGAACAAAACGTAATTGATACTTAACCAGTAACATTAAAATCTAACTGTGTTTTAAGACATTTTGCCCTCTTGTAATAATTTCTAAAAAAGATAAGTTTAAATTATTGGAGCTCATGGCATCGCATCACATGCGGAAACAAACCAGGTGCATTAAAAACAGAATACCTTACAAGATATCAGAGGTCTTGTTGGATTATTTGTTTAAAGAGGCCAAATATACATTATGTACTTAAAGAAATACTGATAATCAAACAAGCTTGGAGCAAAGAACTCCACATAAGGCAATTCAAGCCCAAGGAGAAAGTCCCATCTTTATAAAAAAAAAAAACCAACATACAGCCACTGAATAAAAATAGCAATTTTAAACAGTGTGTTTGTTACTTAACTTCAGGCAATAATCAATGAAATATAACTACAATTCTAGGCGAATTTCTACCACAAAATGAATGAGTTTCTATTCATTTTGCTTCTACCCCATCCCATACGTAATATCCAACATGACTCACAAATCAATTCAAATATTTACATTCCACCATTACAGCTTGGAGAGATAACAAACTCCATGCCTATATTTAAACAAAAGCAGGCTCCCGTTTCCACAAGCTGTTACAGGGGAGCAGCACCCTGGGGTTTGCACAGGTTCCTTGGAACGGCCAGGGACCCCCTCTTCCACACCTGCATCAGCCATCGTTAAGCACCAGGGCTCTCAAAACCCATGTGCCAGATACGTATGTACTACTGCTGGGTTTGAGTTGCATCTTTATCCAGGTACTGGATAGAAAACTGGGAAGGAGAAGCAAATCACACCATTTGGATGTTGCAGCCACCCGTTCCTGTCCCACCGTTACACTGCGCTATTCAATATTCTGCCTTGCTCCAAGCCAAAGAAACACGGAAGAACACAACAATAATGAGAATTTCATGCAAAATCTAATAAACCCACATTAAGAGCGTGAAAAGCTTATGGAAAACGCATCTGAAGAAGCAGTATTTCCAATAAGTACTCAGCTAAAGCGACATTAAGAACTCCAAGACAAAAACCTGTAGAGCCAAAAGGTGTTAAAGTGCTCTTACTGTAGACACACAGCATCTGGGCTGAGCAGCACTCGATCCCCAGGTGTACTGAACGTCCCTGCTGTGGCACTGCCTTCTCATGGCTGTTATCTCCTGGAGAATGCGTGCCTGTAAGCTTCATTACACTCATCCTCGGCCGTTCAGAAAAGTACAAATCCCCAAACCAAGCAGGGAGAGGGTCGGGCAGGAACGGCAGAGCCAGGCTGGCGCTCAGGGCTCCAGCTCACAGACCAAGGGGGAAGCAGCCTCTTGTGCCCACAGGGAAAACCAAGGGGGTAAAAATCATCCCAGCGAGTCTCCAGTACACACAGTACAAATTATCTTTACCCTCTTTCTGGAGAGGTTTCACAGCAAACAGGCAGGCCCATGAAAGAGATGGAGACAGCCTGTGTGCAGTGATGGCTGCAGGATCCGGAGCCTGGGTGCGTTAAAAGAGCCCGACTAAACTCCCCGGTTCCCACCCTGCACTCCTTGCCCCAGGGACAAGCAGACGTGCATGTTATGAATGCTATATAGTCCTGTATACATGAGCAGACCTTCAAGCGTTTTACAAATGAAGCCAGTGATGAATGTCTGTTTTGCAGGTGGTGAAACTACAACAGTGACTCGCCCAAACTCATCCCAGCAGGACAGCAGCAGAAATGGGAATAAAATTTGGGACTATCGAGGACCTGCGCAGTGCATTATCCACCAGGCAAAGTACCACAGGACTTTACAAATGGAGCCTCGCTGCAAACTGCTTGGCCGAAGGCTGTCTTCTGCAACGGTTAGACGTATTTTACATTGCTAGAGATTTCCCATGCATGCCCGTACCAAAAGGTGCACTCACTCAAGAAATAAGGAAAGAAGCTACAGATCTAATCTCTGTGATCTGCAAAGATTCAGGCCTAAAGTTTGTATTGAGCAGCTGACAAATGGGCTCCCACTGTGGACCCTGAGAGGCACAGGACAGTCTGCCCACAGGCAGTCGGAGATTAAGATGTAAATGCTACATTTGTTTAGATTAACCAAGCAGAAATGTAAAAAAAAAAGTTTCAAATAAAGTACTTCCGCGTTTCTTCAGTTCACTACAAGCTTTCACTGAAAGGCTTGGTCCATCTGCTGACTCTGTGGCCCCTGGGGAGTAGTTCAAATAAAGCCACATGCGAATTTCCACTCGAGGCTTCAGTTCTGAGAAGCTGCCGGGCGATTCCAGCGGCAGCAGCGCGGGCAGAGGGGCAGCCAGGAGGCTGCAGCTGCGGTTTCTAGCTCCAAGCACACTCCTGCGACTCAGAGAAGCTGCTCTCCCCATGGTTCTACTCTAGATACCAATCAGTCCAACTACTGACAGTTACACCAGGGTGTAAAAACTGCAGTTGAAATAAAACCGAAGGCACAAGTTTGAGGACAAAACGTGTGTAAACAGAAGCGAGCTCTTCACATTAGATTTCTTCTGGCTGCTCCCCCAGGACCCACACAGGTCTCACTCTGGGCACTTATGGCGAGGGGAAAGCACCCACCCGCGGTGCCGTCCTGTCCCCACGCACCGGGACACACAGCGCTTTCTGTCCGTGTCGACACTTCATTCTAGAAAGATTTTAGCTCAGAAATCCCTACTAAATTGCCGGAGGAGCGGCAGGCAGGGCACTGCACAACTTCGGGGAGTTTTCTGGGAAGTGCTGTCGGGAGAGCCCCCCTCCCCGGGGCCATCGCCCGCGCCACGGCGGCTGCTGCAGCTCCCGGCGCTCGGGGAGTTTAATGACGCCCCGGTAACCGCTCAGCGCTGCGCTGGTGCCCGCACAGCCCGGCCGGAAGGGTCCCCGCACGACACCGCCCCCCGGGACGGCACCGGGCCCGGCGACCCCCCGCTCCCCAGCGCGGAGCCCCCGCCCGGCGGAACGGGCGGCTCCCCCCGCCCAGCGCG
>JAOXNO010000006.1:18070223-18102650 GCA_028565335.1 Limnodromus scolopaceus | reverse complement strand
GCCCCGCCCAGCGCCCCGCGCGGCGCCCGCCTCCCCGGCGGCCATGTCGTGTGAGGGCGGAAGGCGGGATGGCGCGCCGGCCGGCGCGGCCGTGGCGGGCGGCATTTCTGGCCGGTTGGCGCCTGCCCGTTCCCCGGGGGCGGACGCGGCCTCTCCACCGCGCCGGCGGGCTCGCGGAAAGCGTAAAGCAAACAATCCGCCCGCGGCAAAGATGGCAGACACGGCAACTGAAGCCGCACGATACTTCCGGCTGAGCTGCTCCTGCGATTGGCCAGTCGCGCGTGTCGCGATTCCCTTTTCCCAACCCCATTGGCGAAGACCCGGAACGGGTTAGGCAGATCGCCCAATCCGCTCTAAGGAGGAGGGACGGCCGCTTTCCCATTGGCCAGCGCGCCGTGAGGAGCCGACGAATAGGACGCGGCGCTGATTTGGCGCCTAGTTCGAGTCGGGGCGGCCGCTGGCTCTGCCGTTTCCCTGCCGCTCGCGCTGCCGCCATGTTCGTCTCTGACTGCCGCCGGGAGTTCTATGAGGCGATCGTCAGCCAGGTATGGGGGTCCCCGGCGCCCGCGGAGCCTGCTCCCCTCAGACCGCCTCTGCGGCCCTCGCTGCTTCACGGAGTGTAGGACGGCGCCAGGGCCGCCCTGGCTCTGGCGGCTGAGGCGCTCCGGTACCGCTCGGGTGCGGGGGCAGTAGGGCCCAGGTGTCTTTTTGCTTATTTTATATTTTTTTTAACCATCGTGGTGTTTGCTCAAACACTAAGCCCTGTATTCTTTCTCCTCTGGGGTGTCTCTCGCAGCCGTTCTTACCGCGAGGCTGGGCGGCTGCTTTCGCGCTTTCTTCACTCTCCTTACCTCTGGCCGGAGCGGAAGCCTACACTGAACTGGCAAAGCTTTTGTTTAACAGCCTTGTAGCATTTCTACCGGTAAAACTACATTGCGGATTGTGCAAATGAAAGCGTTTCCCTTAACTCCAACTGTGAGCAAAATCTTATAAAAAAAAAGGCAAAAAACAAACCCAACAAAAACCCCAAAAACCGACCAGAGAAATTGTTTTGTCTAAACCAAGGTTTTTTTCAGAACTTGCCTTGTGCCTGTTTTCACTACAGATTTTCTCCAGTCGAAACTGTTCCAGATTCCATCCCGGGAGCTGGGGCCTCTCTGGGCGGGATGAAATAGCTGTAGGGCTGAGCAGCTTTAAACCTTCAAAAGCCTGTGCTGTTTGTAGGTGTCTGAATAATTATGTTTCCTCAAAGCCACCTGCCTTAGTTTGGGTATGTGGAGTTGCTTATTGTTCACATTTACAGGGATCTAAACCACTTAATTTTGGTTGCAGTGTTCATTCAGAAACAATCCTGGGTTATGGTTAAAATGATCTCTACCTAAATTTCTTACTTTCCTGCCTCACAGTGATCTACGCATATCACAGCCCATTAGGTTTGGCACCTATGTTAATATATTAATGCTGTTACTCTATTCTTTTTGCAGCGTGTTCTTCTTCTTGTTGCTTCAGATGTTGATGCATTATGTGCTTGTAAAATACTCCAAGTAAGTCTTTGTTCATTATCACTGTAGGCTAATTGTAAAAAAAAAAAAAAAATGCCCTCGGATCGTTTTAATAGGTTTGAATTGGGGAAATGGTGAAGGTTTAATCTGCTTTTGTAACTTATTTTTTCCATGAGTTATGACACTGAAAGCCAGTAAGTCATGCTCCCAAAGTTCATGCAGCTTTGTCGTTTGGGAGGTCTTCAAGATAAAGATTTGTTATAGCATTGCAGAAGAGGTTGTTTCCCCAGCCTTTGCTAACAGCTGTTTCCTTCATTGCAGGCTTTGTTTCAATGTGATCATGTACAATATACGCTCGTCCCGGTATCTGGATGGCAAGAACTTGAAACTGCTTTTCTCGAGCACAAAGATCAGGTAAAAAAAACTGGAATTTTTTTAAGTTGCAGCTCATCTTATATAGACATGCACTTCCCTTTCCCCGGCTTAAAATGTCAGCTCTTAAACTAATTATTATTGTTGGCTACCTCAAAATAGTGGTTAAATTTTAACATACCCATAACAAACTTCTCAAGCTTTTTACAGCAGCTCAAACTAATGTGCTATAATTTTAATAGACTTGAATTAAGTCTGTACATATTTTGAGATATAAAAGGTGGTGGCATTGGATGTCCAACACACCTGAATTTGCTGCGTTGTCTTACAAATCTTTTTCCTCCTCAGAGACATAAAATATCAGAAACTACATACAGGTTTTGGCAATGATGAGTGCTTTGTAGGTTTTGTAAAGTTGTTTTCAGTCTTCCAGGTTTCCTGCCAGTTGAAGTAAAATACATTCTTTTTTATTTCCACTTTTATTTGCAGTTCAAATATTTTGTTCTTATCAATTGTGGTGCCAACGTTGACCTTCTGGAGATCTTGCAGCCGGAAGAAGACACGGTTTTTTTCGTGTGTGACAGCCACAGACCTATCAATGTAGTCAATGTTTACAATGACACACAGGTAAACACTTTTCTTTCATCATACCAATCTTTGTGCAGTGTGGTGGGTGGCGTAGTGCTTTTCTGTGTTCCGCAAAGCTGCTTACGCTGTTCGCCAGTAGGGCAGGAGGCAGCATTAATGGATATTTGCAGTAGTAATGCACAGGATCAGAAAAAAAAATCTGGTTTTAGTAATAAAATATACAGCGTTAGCAGCGTGATAGTTGTCAGCAGTCAGCACCTGTTAATCCTGCAGCTGTAAATCAAATTGCTACAAATCAGAGGATAAACATTCTCCAGAATATAGTGTCTATTATCTCTCAGCATCTAGCAAGACTTAGAATGTGAGTATTAAGCACAAATAATTTGACAACTTATTGTTTTTTAATGCTTGTTGACATTAATTCTTTCAGTAATGCTGTAACCAAAGAATATTTTTTTCACTCTTATTTTGTATTGATAAGAGTCTTTGTATTAAGAAGCAGTATTTTTGTTATGCCGGGAATCAATCACAGCCAAAAATTTTAGTTTCTCTTCCTAAGTATCTGAAGCATTCTCATTTGTCATTTGAAATGCTTTTTAATCACTAAATAAGATACTTTATTTAAAATACTTATTTTCCCTTGCTAGATTAAGCTGTTAGTTAAACAGGATGATGATCTCGATGTTCCTGCGTACGATGATATCTTCAGAGATGAAGAGGATGAAGAAGAGGACTCGGAGAATGAAAGCGATGGGTCAGAACCCTCAGAGAAGCGCAGACGTTTTGAAGAGGTGAGTTTCTGTTGCTCCGCTGTGGAAGGAAGGAAAATAAAACACTTATTACATATACTTTACATCATAATAATGGCACTTGAGTTTAGAATTCACAAAATCAAGCATAAGATTTAAAAATAATTGACTACGACCAGTAGAGTTTCACATACACAAAATGTGTATCTGAACTACACAGAAATATTTTCTCCTTAAAAGAAAGATGTTTTAAACTTGATTTTTGCATAATGCTGTCTGTGTAACCAGGGAACTGAAGAGATCTAGCTCTGGTTCTGTGCTTGGGGATTTCAGTCTTAACAGAACAACTTATTTAGGTACAAACGTTTTTTGTTTTTTTTCAATAATTGTCTGAGAAGATAGAAGCTTACAAATAATTTAGCAATACATTTTGTCTGTCCTTGCAGCAGTAAACTGACAAAAGTGTACTATGGTAGACACAAAAAGTTAAATTTGCCATATATTATTTGTAGCATATTTTCTATTTATACCATACAAGGAAGCAAAGGCATGAGGCTAGCAATATTAAGAGAAATTAAATGTAAAGATATTCACACTTAAAGTGTGAATATATGTACGTATAGATATGTACACTTTTTTCTAATAATCTACAAAGGGTGCTAACTCAGCAAAAGCAGATATGAGAAATTCAAAGGAAATTCTATAAATTGTGTATGTAAAAGCTATTCTCCAACCTGTTAAATATTTCACAAAGATCTCTTGTATCTCTTTGTGTTTTCAAGCTGATAATGCTATTTATGGAGTTTAAATATAGAGTGAGTCCCTCTCTTTCTGAGCTTCATTAATTATCTCATCTTTATTTTTCATCAGTGTAGTTTTTATGTTATAAAATGGTAGGATGTCGTGCTACCCGTGTGGAAAACACTGGCCCTATTGGTTGTGAAGACAAGCTAAATAAATGCTAGCACAGAAAGATGCCCTGACTTTATAAAAGCGTGTTCCTTGGAAAAAATATCTGATAATAATTTTCTCATTAGATGTTGTTAATAGGAATAATTCTTCTTTTAATGAACAGTTTAATTAAGTCTTTTCAATGAAGGCTTATTCGTTAAAGTATTTGGATAGGTGCTAATGTACTAGAGTATTTTTTTATAGCTTTTTAACATCCAGATTGATTTACAGGATGTAATAGAAAGAACAATGAAAAGGCGACAAAGGCGAGAGTGGGAGGCACGCAGGTGTGTTAAGCTGTTTTTCATGTTGCTTGGATTTTTTTCTTATTATTTTATTAAAATCTTGTTGAGAATATAAAAGCTTGATACTATGCTGCTTGCGTTGCGACACTTTAGTTTTATCTTTATTCAGAAAATGAAGAGAGATATTTACTATATAAAAATGCTTAAATGGAGGATGGTTGTAAATAATAGTTTATAAATTTGAGTAGCAATAGATGCATTGCTTCACTTTAAGTTCTGTTCTTGTCTGTCTTAGGGTGAAATTGTGCTTCTGTTTTCTTCCTTTACAATCCCACTATTGGCCATAGGAACGAGCCTAATTAAATAAGAAAATGGGGTTTGAGCAATAAAGATTTGATAAGTTTTTCTTTTTACTTTATGAGTACACTTCGGGGCGTTTTCCATGCTGCTACTAAAATCTAATTGCCTTGCAGAAAAAAAAATTTCTAGCCCAACCTTAATTTTTTTTTAACTACTAAAATGAAATTTAAATATTATTTCACAATTCCTGGCTGGTATTTTTAATTGGATCCAATGACCAGTTCACCAGTTAGTCAAATGTGGGATTTTTTTTTTTTCCTTTTTAGACGAGAAATTCTTTTTGATTATGAGCAGTATGAATACCATGGGACCTCAGTAAGTACAAACTCATTTGCCATAAAAACACAAGGTTCTTATGGTAATTGGAAAATATCCAATGTTATAATTATCTGATAAAATATAATTATGCAATAATACTATACATAATAATAATATTGTTATACCTTGTTATTCTTGTATCTTACTGTTATATATAAAGATGCAACCTATATGTAGAAACAGTTCCATGTCTCTGGCTTTTTTTGCTGTTGATGAACCATACACCTCATAGAAAGAAGACTGGCAGGGGCAGGAGCTGAGTCACAGTGGATAATGTCATGTTGACAGTGGGGGGAAATGACAGACCAGATCTCTTAACATTTCTATTGTTTGATATCTTTAATGCTGGTATAAAAAAAAATTTGATAGTGTGGTTCTTTTAGGCCTTGACAAAAATATTTCTCTGTACACAATATACTCTCGCAAAAAGACTTTAGGCAGCTTGTTTGCCTTTCAAAGTGCCAGGATATTTCACACACAACACTTAGGACATCAAACTGTTCCTTCTGTCATTTGGCCACCTGTGATTATTTTTCTATTTTGTGAAGTGCTGCTTTATATATAAATGTAAGACTGTAGAGCTGTATAAAATATTTTTCTTTCTACTTAGTGTCTTTAAAGTAATATGCCATCAGATTGTCAGACTCAAATGTGATTTCTAGAGCTTTACTAGCATGCTGCTACTACTTGGCAAATTTAACCATGTTGTGTTTAATGAAGTGAGAATTTTGTGTTTGTTTATCCTCTCTTTTTGCTTTTCCCTCATGCAGTCAGCGATGGTGATGTTTGATCTGGCCTGGATCATGTCTAAAGACTTGAATGACATGTTGTGGTATGTTCCCGTTGTCATTTTTCATGGAGTCTAGAAGCTTAGCCCCATAGTAAAGAGGGGCAAGATTTCCCAAAACTATTTGATTTCACTATAAGGTTCCAGTTGATTTCGTAAGTGGATGGATGTCCTGAATTGGAGGACATGTCTGTGTAAAGTCATTACAAAAAACCAATAGACTTTACATGGAAAAGGGAGGCTGATACTGTATGTGCATGCTAACAAGGGAATAACAATGTATAGCTTTGTTATTAATTTCTAGGTACACTTGGTGAAAGTTTCTGATTTGTTTTGTTGCAGTATATTATATTTAACCCTCTAGGTATGTACACTAGAATATCTTCTGGTTTAACTTTTTATTTTCCTTTTTTTTCTTCCCCAATTTTAGGTGGGCTATTGTTGGCCTCACAGATCAATGGGTCCAAGATAAAATCACTCAGTAAGAAAATATTTTTTTTAATTTATCTTTATTATATTTAATATTTTTTTCTATCTTTAAAAATTTATTTTTAAGAGTAACTAATAGCAATTATTAGAGATCAGGAAATATATGGGAATTAATATAATACAAGATAACTAACAAACAGGGACATTAAGTATTTTAATGACTGAATGTGATCTGATGCCTTCCAAAAATGGGAATAAACATCAGAAAAATGTATTTCCCTTTTCAATTATTTAGAATTTTTAAGCTACCTTTATTTTTCACAAAATTATAAAACAGTCACTTCTGATCTGGAAAGAAATATTGTTTAATAGTAGTTTACGTAACTATGACCTTGATACAGTTTAATTAAAGGAAAAAAAATGTATGCTCTGTATTCTCCAGCTTCATTTCCAGTTGCAATTAATAAGTTTCAGATTTTCTCCTTTTTTTTTTTCTTGTTTCTTATTTCCTACTAGATGTCCTCAGAATTCTAATAGCATATGTGTAGGCTTTAATTCAGGTATTCTATTGTTACCAATACACTGATGTTTTTAAGGAGATAAATGTAGTAAGTAATTGATTTCTTTGGTGAGTCTGTCTCTCCATACCGGTTCTGTTTTCACTAGAATGGCCTGGGTGTATGGATGAATGTTGAAAGGACATTATTTGACAAGTTGGCTTGGGCTCTTTTGAAGCTGTACCTGCAGCTTTCGTGCTGCTGCCTGGCCATTGTGTAATTTTTAGGAAGCATTTTTGTGTTCCCGTAATCAAGTACAAAAACGCACAGGAAGAAAGTGAAGTAACAAATTCGTTTTTCTTTAAGAATGAAGTACGTGACTGATATTGGAATCCTACAGCGTCATGTGTCTCGCCACAACCACCGCAACGAGGATGAGGAAAATTCTCTGTCCATCGACTGCATGCGAATAGCATTTGAATACGAGTATCCTTGCGTGAGATCTGGGCAGAATGAGCTCTGCCCACTTGGTGAACCCCTTGAGATTTTATCAAGGGAAAAAACAACCCAGCACTATCTCTGCTGCTGAAATGGAATTCAAAGGAATGGAAATGTGAATGTTTTGTTGAACATGAGTCCCTCCTTCAGTAGCTCCTGTAGCTTCAGTTCAGCTTAACCTTTCAGAGTTAGTTACGAGTCAGCGTTGCTCGTCTTGTGTTACAGGCACCTGCAGCGTCCAGCTGTGCCTGTGTAGTACAGATGCCAAATATAGGGGCAACTGAAGACTTACCTAATAGTTGCGGAGCTTTGTTACTATTTGTAACTTCAGATGATAGATGTGTTTATAGTTGTTTGCCCTAATTCCTGTTCAGTCTGCGCCTGGCACTTTACCAGCACTGGTCTCTGTATGAGAGTCTCTGTAACACCTCATATACCTCTGCCAGCCTCAAGCTTTGGTCCGTACAAGGGCAGAAGAGGCTCCGGGAGTTTTTGGCTGACATGGGGTGAGTTATAAAAATCTGGGTCTCGATTAAAGGATCATTTTTTCAATGAATTATGGGAAAATATTGAGAATATAGCTTGCAAGTACTCAGTGTCATAGTTTGTAAATATAGTTGCAGGGCTCTGAGTAGGTTGCAGAGTCTCTGAGTTGAATTATGCAACTTGTGTCTTGGTGTGTGAGGAACCCTTTAGCTGTTTGCCTTTGTGGAACAATGGGTTGGTACGTGACCCACACTTTCTCATCCACTCTTCAATGACTAAAGAAAAAAGAACACAAACAAGCTTAGTCAGACTTAACTTACTACATTATTTAATATTAAGAAAGTCTTATGAGAGGAAGGAAAAATATTTGTTTCTTCTGGCATACCTATCAATGTATTTTTTTCCTTCTGTTTTTAGTTTGCCTTTGAAGCAAGTGAAACAGAAGTTTAATTCCATGGACATGTCTTTGAAAGAAAATCTTCGGGAAATGATTGAAGAATCTGCAAACAAGTTTGGGTAAACTATTTTAAATAAAATGCTTTATCTGAGAATACTTTTCAATTAAGTTCAAATATTTTTGTATGAAGAAGATGTAACATCTTGGTTTAAAAAAATGTGCTTTTTAGAATATTGGAGTATGCTTTGTCTTCGTGTTCTTAACATTAGCATACTGAGGAGGTGGCTAATCAATGTTCATAACAATGCTGATAATGTCAGTAATCCCTACGGGTTTTATTTCACTTTGCAGAATGAAGGATTTAAGAGTTCAGACCTTCAGCATTCACTTTGGCTTTAAGAACAAGTTCTCAGCAAGTGATATAGTTTATGCAACAGCTTCTCTCATGGAGAATATAGAGAAAGAGGGGCCTGAAACAACTAATTTCATTAAAGCTTTGGACAGTCTTTCCAGGTACTGAAAATATGTCTCTCCCCTCTTTTACAATTTTATTTAGGGAATATAGGTTACCTATCTAAAAGATGCATTGATTTTTCATAAGCCGTTGAAGAAAAATCAAAATATCCCTGTGGATAGTGTTTAAAGAGATCTCACTTTTGTGTGAAAAGCTTTATTTTTATATGAAGGTGTAAATTTTTTTTTTCCTGCTGCAGGGGTAACCTGGACAAACTGCACCAAGGACTGGACCTGGCCAAGAAGCAGTTACGTGCCATTCAGCAGACAGTAGCCAGCTGTATTTGCACCAACCTCGTCATTTCTCAGGGGCCTTTTCTCTATTGCTCTCTCATGGAGGTCAGAATTCTAGTTTTTTACTGTCTTATAGTTGAATAGCAGCATTTTCCCAAGTGCTTGACTCAATTAGAATGACTGGGTCAGACAGAACCCATTTATCTGTGCTGTGCTGTCCTCTGGCGGGTCAGTATTGGCATCAGCGCTGAGCTCCCCAAAGGCAGAATCAGCTCTCAAAGTGGGGGCTTCACTTCAGAGTCAAGTGGGTGAGATCAAATTCCCATGTTGTAGCAGTTCTTGTTAGTGTTCATTGAGCCCCACAAAACTTTTAGCTTTGTCAGCAGATACTGAAATTAAATAAGTGGAAGAATCATCTCAGATTGTAATAGAAATAATTATTCTTTTCCTAGGGCACACCAGATGTGAAACTGTTCTCCAAACCAGTCTCTCTCTGCCTGCTTAGTAAATACCTGCTCAAATCCTTTGTTTGCTCTGTAAGTAAATCAGAAGTTTTTTATGAACTTCTGGCCTGTGTAGTAGTTATTGTACTGCTGAACACTTGCGCTTTTTATAAAAAATATTATATGAAAATCTTAATGTTTTTCTGCTAATTGGTTGAATAATTGTAGCGTATCTGTAAATGCTGCTCTAGGAAAGGTACCTGCCTGGGAGACTTGGTAGCATTAGAAAGTGTTTTCAGTACTAAGATACTTATAATCTAAAATCTTTGTGTAATTTTTTAAGTTCTGAGGTAGCATATCATTAAGTATTTACTTTGAAAAGTTAACCCAACACAAAAAAAAAGCAATATTGCAGGATGGATAATTATTATCTAAAGAGTTCTGCGTCTGTTTAAATAAAATCCCCTGATCTTTCAACTAATATGGCTGAAATCAAATTGCATTTATCTTTTGAGTTATTAGTTAAACACTTCAGATAAAAATGAGGTTTTAAGATTGAGAACTGTCCTTGCAGCAAGCACTTCCTAATTTGTAAATGAAATATGTGGTGGTCCATCCTTGCTGGATGGCTTCGGTCTGTCTTCCGTTTGGAAGTTGAATAACTCCTGCCACGAGGAGTGGGACAGCACTTTTGAAACATACTGCAAAACATTTACCTTAAAAGCAGAATACTTTAAACAAACTTCTGATTCATTTACTTAAGTGTCTAAAAATGTTAAAATCTTTGTAATCATTTTGGGATTTAATTAAATTACAAAATTTGTTAAAGTTTTTGTTATTGTTTTACACTGTAAAACAATATGACAGGGGACAATAATTTCCAGTGAAGACTGTGGACTGTGTTTCTCAATATTTTATCTGTTGTTTCTCAAAGTAAAATGATTATTGCAAAAATTTAAGCCCAGTCCAAGTTTGTAGATACTCATACCTGCAGTTCTGTTGTTGTTTTTAAAGCTTTTCTTTACTGTAAATCATATTTTGTCTATGTCATTTCTGGGTTAAAATGGAATGTACGATCAGAGAAGAATTAACATTTCTATTGGCCCTTAAAGTGATTACATCAAGAAACCATCTTCTGTTGACCTGCATTATAGCTGTCTCCTCAGATGAATATTTGTAATATGGAGAGCTGAAACTAAATTGTTTCCTGAGTTGTGTCTAACAAAGAGACTTTCTGACTTCCAGACCAAAAACAAGCGTTGTAAATTGCTGCCACTGGTCATGGCTGCACCCATGGACGTTGAGCAGGGAACTGTGATCATGGTGGGGATTCCTCCGGAGACAGAAAGCTCTGACAAAAAAAAGTAAGCACGTTGTTTAAAAGTTCTTACTAAAGATTATCTGTGACTTTTCCTGAAGCAAATATATCTTTCCTGTACCTGACACTGAATTTTATCCTTCTTAAAACCACTTTTTGCATAAGGTATGCATGCTACTTTGAGAGAGGATACAGATGTTCCCCAGCTTCCTTGTAAGTTTTTTCCTTCCCTCTCAACTATTTCTGTATCTTAAAAGAGGGAAATAGCTCACTACATGATCCATGACTCCATTTCTCAAAGCCTGCAAGGTTAAGATTACTGCACTTGAATAGGTGAGGTGTGTGTTGAATACATGGCACATGGAAAACATCTGGAAGATATTTTAACACTCAGCAAGGAAAGAGTTCCATACTTCTGCCTTAGTCAATATATCCTTTTCTGCAATGCTCATTTGTATTTCTGGTCATCTTGTAGCTTTTTTGGAAGAGCATTTGAGAAAGCTGCAGACAGCACCAATTCCAGGACTTTACACAACCACTTTGACATGTCGAGTGAGTAATGCTCTGTCACTTCGTTCAGCAAATGTCCTTCGGGGGTCAGTGTTTACGCAGCCTCTCTAAAGCCTAATAGCTATAGCCAGTACACGCGTTTGTGTATGAATTAGATGCAAACATGAAGGCAGCCTTTGTGATACACTATTACTGTGTCTAACATAAACACAAACTCCATCATTTGTCAATTTCTCTCTAAGTGCTATCTTGCTGCAATGAGATTTGCCTGTTTCTGTATGTGTTTACAAAAGAGGCAGTTTTTAATCTGCACTTATGCATGCATGTTGAGCATACAAAAGAACATTGCTGCTACTTTTTAAAATCCAGGAATATTATATAGTGAGCACCTAGAGTCTCCTGAAATATAAGAGAAAAATAAGCAACATGCTTGGCATTTTGTCTAAATGAATAGTTTTCCTTTTTGCTTCTTGATGTTGATTGAGAATATAAATAAGTATGATTGGAATTAATCTTCAAGTGTGACATCTGGTGTATCTTTCAGTTATTTGCATCTTGTCATAAAATATTTCATATTTTAGTAATTGAATTGAAAACAGAAGACCGGAGCAAATTTCTGGATGCACTCATTTCTCTCCTGTCCTAATGGTAAGACAGCATAAGGAGGATTAATTTAAAAATTAAGTTACAAATCAAATTAGTAACTAAATGACATATATTATCTGTGGAATTCTAGTGAGAAATGCTAGTGAGAATATAAATTGAAAATAAGAGGTTTTTTACAAAGACAATTGTTTTTCTTTCTGGGAGGTGGCAGACAAAGTACAAGCAGTAATTTTTTTTTCCTTAAGCAATTTATTTAAGTTTTGTCATCCATAACCTTCTCTTCCGTTGCTCTTAACTTGTGGCTTTTTAACTTCAGCTGGAAAAGGAGCGGTTGTTTGTGTTGTGAAAGAAAAGGAGTTATTAGATAATTGTAGTTAATACTCTGTTACTGACTTTTTCTTTTAATTGTTATGTCTTTTTTGAGCTCAGGGTGGACTCTTGGCCATAGCAATGCCATTCTTGGCTTTGATGTTAAAGTAGAATTTGCATTTTCCTTTCACAGTGTTGCAGCCTATGTTAGGTGTATCTTATCTGGAGCGAAGATGGGGATATAAGACTTATTTTGTAGTTGTGACTCTTCGCCTCACACTAGTTCAGTCTGTTTTAAAGCTACTTGAGGGAAAGACAGATTTTACTGTAGATCAGGTACAACTGTTAAATTGTTGCAATTTCTTCAAATATTCAATGCTTTTCGATGATTACCTGTTTCTATTGGTTTGTGTCTGCGTTTATGCTGCAGTGATGGGGGGGAATAGCTTGCCTTCTCCCAGAGAAGACACAAACTCCAGATTGTTTTGTAAAGTCTGTTCAGACAATCTGTAAGACTTTGAAAGTATGTGAGGTGCCTCATGGCTTTTTCATGCCTGAAGATTTGGTTTTTAGTATTAACATGAGAAGTAATCTCTCCAGACGATCCTTATGGTATATGTAGAAAAGCAAAGGAGTAAGATGAAGATCAGCAGTGAATGTTGGCAGTCCTGGCCAAATGACACAATGACTTACCTTTTTTCAATGGCTATCAAAACCACAGTTTCATTTTTTTTCTGTTCCCTCAGAAGTTTAGAACAGTGGGCCAATAGCTGCAGTTGTTGAACAGCATGATCATGCATGGCTTCGGAGATCCCCTATGGGTTTGTTTCTCTCCCTACACCCTGACCGACTGTTGCCGTTTGCCTTCTGCCCTCGTTACACAGCGGTGCCTTTGGGCTCCTGGTGCTGGAAGCTGAGGACCAGATGCTCTGGAATTATTTCGGATGTTCCAAAGTTCATGGTGCTGCAGTTGTGATATATTGTCTTGCTTTGTCTTAACTGTACTGGTACTGGCCTGGACTGTTGGGTTTATGCCCCTTGGGGGCTGAAAGGATTTTAACCTTAGCACACAGATACTGAACACTGCTTTTCAGGATCCCATCCTCGTAATGGCAAAAGGTGCCAACTAGGAGTATCTGCACACTGAACTCCTGTTTCTCAGACATGCTTTGATGAGTAGACATGCTCCTGCGATGTTTAGTTGTTGGCTAACAGTAAAAAAAAGGTTTTGATGAAGTTCCATATTTATATTACTAACCAAGTGTTCTTTTAAAGTTGTCTTGAATGCTTTTTATTTATTTTTTTAATAAGAAACTTTTTTAAACTCCCTAGAATGTTGAAACATTATTTTTTTTAGTACTTTCAGCTTGAAAAGTACTGTACTTTAATTGAAATAACTGTTTTGTGAGACAAGTTTTAAGATTTTAGGGCTTTTAAAATCCAAGTGCTGAATAACTGCCAAACACCGAATGAAAAATCCGAGGAATTCCTGTGTCAATAAAGGATTTTCAGTCGTGCGTTGTGATACGATATTGTCACTTATAGCTCGGGTTTGGGAATAATTTTCCTGGAAAGAGTCTAAAATACTATGATAATTGTGTGTAGGTTGTAGCGTTATAAATGTTGACAGAGTAGCTGGGTCCTGTCCCATGGCAGAAATCTCATTTCACTTCAGTAATGAATTGTTATGGCTTGTTAGACTGCTCCTGCCGTGCCTTGGTGGGTGTGTATATGTGTATCTTTGGAATTCTTTGTAATGCCGGCTTGAATTCTGTGTGACTTTTGGTGTTTTCATGTATTATAATGAGTATGTAAAGGTTATGTATGATTACATCATACTTTGTACAGATTTTTAATGCAGTTTAATTTAATATTAAATGTGATTTAAATGTAGCAAACAGAAAACTAATTAAACTATATATTTTTATTCGAACAAAAGTTTGGTTTTTTTTAAAGTTGTCATCTTATCTGAGCAGTAAAATCCCTGTGCCAAGCTGCAATGGCCAAAAAGTTACGCTTCCTAAGATAAAACGTAACGTCACCTTTTAGTTGTGCATGTTTCCTAGGTAGTACTGGTGATAGATAGTGTCCTCCCTTGCCAGCATACTTCAGGTTTTGCCTGTACACATTATGCAGTAGTTTTATTACATTTCTGAAGTAGATTATTGTGCTTTAAGTCTCTGGAAATGGAAACACACAAGTTTCTGTTGTTTCTTGAACACTGATACCGGTGCCAAACCATGGTGACAATGTGAAAGCCAGAAGTCTGTGTGACACTTGAGCGCACTTCTGAATACTTTTACTGTGTCTTTCAGTTGCAAACTGCTGAGTGAGACAAGTAAATTTCCTAAATTATTCTTAGACTTGCCTGTTACAAGAGAATCGTTGCCATTTCCGCTAAATGACTGTAACTGTAGCTCAGCCCTATCACATATTTCAGGCTTTCATGTTTCTAGATGTAAGTATCAGCGAAAACCAAGGGTGTGTGTAGCAGTAAATACAGCGTGCTTCAGTGTGAGAGACCACCTTTGTGCATATGGAATGACTAATACATGCTGGGCAGAACTGAATTTTTACTTGCTGTCTGTTTATTCAGTAAATGCATCAAAGGTCTTGCACGTCCTGGATCTCTGACTCACGGCTCAGTGACCATCTATCAGGAAATCCTAAACAAACAACTAAATTCCCCATTTTCTCCTGCTACAAAACCTTTAGACGGGGAAAAAAAAGTTGTGAGGAAGGTATCGAAGCATGGGCAGGTAACATCTCAGGTCAATGACTGTCTCTAGTTACATTAGTGCTGTGTTTTCAGTACATGGAATAGTTTTGGTGGGTACCTCAGCAAGTTGTTACCTGTATCTTCTTGTCTGGGGCTTTGATTTTCCTGTTTTTTCCCCACCCATTCCTCAGGAGCTCTGTGTGACGCCCCTCATCTCGCTTCATCAGGTCTGTCATTGCTGGTGTGTTCCCCGTGTCTCCTGAAACTTTATGGATTTGCTCTGTTCCCCTCCCAGGGCAGGTTTGGCTTCTACCACTGCTGCCTTTCCTGCTGCTGGGATAAACACGGATCTCGCCTTGCAAGGAAGAAGGGAGTTAGAGGGGGGACAGTTTGCTTTAGTTGGTGACGGTCATGTCTTGAAAAATGGACACATTTTCAGGTGTGTGCACCCTTTTTAGCTTCAGCAATCTGAGTCGTGCTGGGGAGGTGAGAAATGGGAGCTGGTCTTTATGCTGGGATGTGTCGGTAATTGCTTACTGGCTGTGAGTAATTACATGGAGAATAAGCTTCCCTTGTCCATCCTTGATTCCTTTTTGGGTTTTTTGGTGTTGTTTTTTAAGGTTTTCCCAAGATCCACCAGAGGCGCCAAGAATGCTTTTGCAAATTTTAGAATTGAGCAGCTGTCGAACTGATCCCAAGGCCACCCAAATGTGGCCCCAAATCAGTCAGGAATGCTGTGTGCAAAGGAAGTTATTAAATCTATGTGGAAACTTGAAGAAGTCTCTGCCAATAGATAAAACTTGTGCATGTTAATGTTTCACAGTATGTAAAATAGTATCAGACACTCCTTACCTAGTTTATTCTGTGCTGTAGGGCTTGTAGGTGAATATGTTAATGTTATTTGGTGAACTATTGTACAGGAGGATCCCAAACTGGGGACTCCCCAGGGTGTGGGTATGAGCAGCGAGTGGGGTTCGAAAGGCTCACTGGAACTTGGGTCAGTCCCTTCTACAGTGAAGTGTTGGACAGAGACTCCGGGCCAACAACTCGGGACGTCTTTTCATGAGGAGATTATTATGCTTTTGATTTATTTGCCCAAACAGAAAATGTGGCTCTAATGAGTCATTTTAAAATAAATAGTTAGAGCCCTAAGAAATCGGCTTACCCTCTGGGATGTATGGGGACATTCCACCCGGCCGTGTCTGAATGCAAATAGAAACATTCCCCAAGGATTATATTGGAGCTGCAGTAACTCTTTTTCCTCTGCGGTGTTTGCTTGCTCCAATAGTACCCTCATAATCAGTGCTTTAAATTATTTCTGCTGCTGCTAATCTGTTTGAAAGAACAATCAAAGCATGACAAAAATCCTCTAAAATGTTTTAATTTTTTAAGAAAATAAAAGAATTAGAATCCTTAAATACCAAAGTAGTGAAGTAGCTGAACAATCTGACTAAATTATATCATTGCTGCACAGTGATTCACGGCCGTTTTCTTTCTGGAGTGATAAATTTAGACATAATTGAAATTGCACAGTAAGGACCTCATTTGATTGGAATTAAGGAATCTCCCTCCCCAGGAGAATTGTAGTTACTTAATAGACTTATACCTACCAACACCCAGGTTGTATAGTGGGTAAGAATTAATTCTTCCTTCTGCTGCTCTTAAGGGAAAAAAAAAAGAAAATGAGAAAGTGTTACAACTCTTTAGTATGCCTGAGCTCCTGGGTCTGTACCACTGTAAACCTGGTCATAACAGCTGTGGTGGGGACCAGAGAGGCGTTTAACTGGGATCCTGGCCTCTATAACGTGAAAAGCAGGTGCTGGGGAAGAGCATAGAAACAAAGCGGCTGCATAGGATGCCTCCTTTGGATGCAAACACCAGTCCCCTTCCAGTCCTTTGCCCAAGGACATCCTGAGCTGGGGTGGTTTCTGTGTGTTTGGTAACTCTCAGTAGTTCTCTGTGAACCTGGAGAACTTCCTCCTGAAGCCTTGGAAAATTCTCACCTGTGCGATATCTGCAGTGAGCAGATCTGCAACCTGGCTGCATATTCTATGAAAAACTATAACTTAGAACTGTTTTGTTCGGCTTGCCAATTGCTAGCTTAGCTGTGGTCCCTGCCCAATGGTTCTGTCTCCTCATGTTATCGTAAGCCTTTTTTCTATTCCCCACAGCCAGCTCTTGCCAGTCTGAAGCTCAGCAGCCTAACATTGCCTTTTACAGGAGCTGTTCTGCATCTCCAGTATCATTCTTGCTCTTGTCCAAACCATTTTCAGGCAGGGAGAATAAACCTGCAGACAGAAGGAAGGTGTGGGTGCACAAGGCTGTGCAGCAGGACAGTGGTGTTGGCTGTTCTCTCTCCCTCTGCTCAATAACTCTTACACTCACTTTGCCCTTTTGGCAGCAACTCTCCCCCCATGGGATGATGTGATCGATCTGGCTGGTGTCACACCAGTGTCTCGCTCCGGGCTGTTCACGGTACAAGTTATGGGTGGTGTTCTGCCGTGTGCATCGCTTCACACTCATCAATGCAGAAAGCAATCTGTTCTCTAGTTGCTATTTTCCCAAGTCAGAGCACGAGCACAGCAAGCCTGCTGCTCTGAAACCTGGTAGTAAATCAGTGAATGATGCATAAGTGGACAGGAAGAGTAAATTCTGATCATTGGGTGATATAAGATGGCAAAAAACAGTGAAAGGGTTTAGTGGTAAAATAAAAATGAATAAACTGTTTGCAAGTTTAGAACTAAAACTTTTTGGAAGATTACCATGTATATTTTCTCTGTTCGTGTTAATGGAAGTAAAAGCCTCTACAATGATTTCTAAGCAAATTCTTTTGTAAATATTCACTTTTTCTGTTTGCTATTGTAAAATTTGTTATATGAAATCTTTTATGCTTTGGTGCTTAGATGAAACTGGTTGATACTGCAACCATCTGGGCTCTATGATTCATGAGCCATATCAAATTTAGCTACAGTTTCTGCTATTTCTTCCCACTGCTCAGCCTGAGTGCTCTCTTAGAGACTACTGCTCTGATGGCAGAGGCAGTAAATCAGAGGTATTTCAGAGTCTGGTGTTTTTATCCGCTCCATCATCAATTTGAGTTTACGTTAGCAGATAGCAATCATTGCTTTTAAACCAGCCAGGACCTAGGAGAGACATTGCAGGCTTACAATTCCGAATGGCTTGTGGCAGAGCTGTTGTTTGTTTAGTAGTTTGTTGACCATAAATACAAGAGAAATGAAATGTTAGGTCTTTCTAGAAGAGATGGCTCTAATCACTAGTCTGGAGTACCCCAGTTTTAAGGTAGAAGAGAACTGAAAACAAGACATTTTTAACTGAAACTGGTTTTTTTTTTTCAGTTTTGACAGAAATTAAACTTAAACGAGAAGTTTTATTTAACTGAAAAAGAGAAATTTTAAAATTGGTCTCTTGTGTGGGAGTTCTTTGGAGATGGCTTTCTGGAGTTGAGTTGGCCACTCAAGTGGTATGGTAAGTATGGTAACTTGCAAAGAAGGAGAAGTACAGAACAGTATTTACTAGAAGGGAAGGCAAGGAATCAATAGACTATCACAACTGAGGAAGAAACTAGACATAACCCCCTCCGGACTGTTCTCAGGACAGTAATCGAGAACATCATTTGATCATTGATTTTATGCGTATGTCTGTCAGTCACAAGGGTTTTGATTCCCTCATAGAAGGAATGTTCCTGAAAACGTTCCTCTGGAAGTTGTATTGTGAGTAATTAGGCCCGTCATGGGGAAAGAAAGCAACAAAATGTTTGTTTCTTTACATGGAAAAACTGAAGTCCCTCTTGGCTCTCGTGGACCATTGTTGGCTGCAAGGTGGTACTGAAAGTTCCCTTTGGATCGGGTTCAAGGGCTAAGGAAAAGCTGCTGCCCAGGGTGGAGCTCCAAAGTACGGTGCCACCTTTCTGCACAAGCATGTGGTTATAAACATTTCTTAGCAGGAAATATTACAAAACATTCACTAGGGAAAGAAAATGATGTGAGCTTTTATTCCAGACTGGCCTCCCATTCTCTTCCAGCATCTGAGGTTTGATTTTTGTCAAAAAGTTTTGTCAGGAAGAAGACAAAGGTCAAACACATTCTGAGTGTTTTTTGTCTTTTACTCAACTGTAGGCAACTCCATGACAGCCCTGGGTCTGACAGCCCCGAGAATGTGGGTTTCCCAGCCCTGCTGGTGTGTGACGGTCGGTTTTATTTCCTCTGCCCCTCCAGGCGGTTGTACCTGCCAGGTGGCTGCCCTGGCACTTCATACTTTGACTTGCTCCCTCTTGCTGAGTCGGGCATCTGGGCAACGTGTTAAGATCTCAATAATGAGAGGTGAAGATAAAGAGTTGTCTAGTGATTTGATGTCACAAACAAGCCTTCAGCAGAGTCTCTGCTGTGTGCTCTTCTAAATGAGCTGGAGGCTCAGAAGCCATCCCTAAATGAGAGTTAAAATCAAGCTCCCCGTAGGGAGATTCCATGGAGGAATTTGTGAGCAAGCCTCAGGAGGTACACTAAGGTAAAACGTGCACACAAGCCGTATCACAGCACAGCTCCTTCCAGGGCTGGATCTGGGTTTAGTTTATTCAGAGATCTGGGGGTTTTGTATTCCCCAGTTCAACAGCATTCCTCTCTGAAGTCTTTGACGCGTATTTAAGAACTGTAGATGATTTCTCTAGTTATTCCTTGATGTTTACTAGACTACCTGTGTTAGATAAGTACTGTGGTATTCAGAGTCCTTTGCTTTCTTTTCAAAACCAGCTTTAATTGAGATGATGCCTTCCTGGCCCCTGCAAAAAGGTACTGCTCTCATACGAAAAGAGCTGCTGCCTTTTTAATTGGGTAGAGCACTTAGAGGCACCTCTTCTCATTGATACAGCTTGTCTGCTTTTCCAGTCCCCGTGGTGTTGGTGTCTTTTTCCACTGTTTAGCTCAGTGGAATTTACTTTCATTTAATCATTCATTTGCAGCATGGCAGTGGAAAATCGGAGGCACCTGCCATTGAATTGGAAAGAATTCACAGGGACATTCAGCTCTTGGTATGTTTTTATTTGCTGAAAGAAGTCACCAAGGGGCTCCCGAAATAAGTATGCCATTAATAATGATCTCCTGTCTGATCTGAAAGTCCAGCCCCATCCGTAGCCTACAAGGAATTGGCAAGTAAAATGGTATTTTCTTTAAACACTGTTGTGCTCACTGCAGTAACATCGGACTCAAACGCCAGGGCTGCAGAAGGCAGGTCAGGTTCTGAGGCTGACTTATGGCAACTGCTTGCTGCTAGCAATCTGCCTGAACGTTTGCACTTGTAGCTCATTTTAAGGGATTGTTGCGTGCCTAAACATTTGTATATTTAGACTCCCTTCTGTGGCTTGGGTAAAGCCCCTTTGAGGCGAGTGGACTGTCCTAATCCACCCAGACAGAGCCGGTGAGGAGGCAGCGTCAGTGCGGATGGGGGGGTGCAGAGAGTGCCCAGACCCTTCTGCTGCTGCTGAGAGGTAGGTACGGGCACACGGCGGGCACAGGGCAGTGGTCTCTTACCTCAGGTGGCCCAGTTGCAAGAAATGGTTATAATAAAGCATTTCAGAGAGTGGGGAATTAAAAGGACTTTACATTTAAAGAAGCAAAAATCTTGCTCTAGTAATTTCTCTAAGAGACTGGTGTGTGTTTTTAAAACACTGCCTAAATAGGTCTAATCAGCACTGTGTATTTTTAATATTAGAGGTAGCAATTTATCTTGTTTTCCTACTTTATGGATATTTTCAGTTTTTCTGTTTCGAAGGATGATGGTGAGAAACCATTGGTGCCTTTAGGATGCTGTTGTTTTGTACCTGGTGTTATCGGAAATAGGTCACCTATGAAGAGGCCAGAGGACTGGAGCCGGGGCAGCGTGCAGGCCAACGCTCTGGAGAGATGGGGAAGGATCTGCCTTTAAAACGTACGTCATTCTTCATCTCTGCGAGGACGTGTGGGTTACCCACAGAACAGGTTTTGTGACCAGCAGTGTGACTGGGGCTGCTCTGAGTCTGAAATGACCTTCTTGGACCCCTGCTATGTTCCTCTCTGCAGACACATGCACTGGCCACAGTTTCCTCTCCTATTGTATAGGGTGACAATTGGCTTGAAAAGAAAAAAAAAGAGCATTATACCTTTTGACCTGAGGCTGTCGTGTTTCTTTCAGGAAGGTCTGTTTTAACTGGAAGTGGCCTTGTTACATTATATGGAAGCTGTTGGCGGGGGGTGGGGGGGAAGCTCTCCAAACAATCTTCTTCTGGGTTTTTCCGATAGTAACTGTCCAGTCCAAAAAAACTCCAAAGAGCGTTTGGCTGCTTCTCACTGATGGCTGCCTGTGGGGCAGGCTGTGACTTGGGAGATTTCCTTTACATGAACTCACACTTGAAAAACTCCTGTCCCACAGTCTCATGGTGCAGCCTGCTCTTCAGGGCCCCAAGGGGTCCTGCAAATCTTAGAGCCCTTAGAAAAATTCATACATTAATGGAAACAAGATCTCAACCTTAACAGCTGCAGAATATGTGCTGTAATATAATTCTGGAACTTGATGCTTTTGGTGAGAAGTGGTGTTTGCAGCGTGCAGTTCCATGTGTGCCACCCTCCGGTGTCTCAGGAGAGCTGACTCCTACACAGACCAGGGGGGTGCTCAGTGCATCGACACTGTCCGTGTTTGCCTCGTTAGGTGTTCACTGCTTACCGGGTTAAATCAATATCCTGCTTTAATTTTACCTATAATTGAGGATTCAGGTAACTATCCAGTACTAGACCAGTTCAGCACTAATAGCGATACCTTGCTTAGTAAGTTTAAGACTTTAAAGGCAGTATCGGTCATTTCTAGCTTTACTTTCTCACTTGCCAAAATCTTCATGGCTGAAAAGATTATTGACTTTTACAAACATGATCCAGTAAGTTCTTCTCTATCTATACTTGTTGTCAGCAAAATCCATTCCCCCTTAGGGCGAGTGGCCCTGGGTGAGCGTGTGCTCCCAGAGCAGCACTGTTTCTGGGCTGTGGAAAAATTACAGTCTGAAAAACTAAGCACAATCATTTAAAGACCTGTGTGCACATATTGTAAAGCGCTGGTGGGATTTCCCAGGTGTGTCTGTTGTAGGGAGGGAAATATTAACCCCCTAAAACAGTCTGAGGGAGAAAAAAGCCAAACCATCCTGCAGTTTTTCTCCGCCTGCCTGTTCTCTCTCCTTAGGACCCTTTTCTACCGATGTGTTATCTGTCTCTAATGCCTCCTGTCCTTCCTGCCAGAGGTCTGATCTCCCGCACGTGTTTAGGTTTCTTCACCCTGATGTCTGGTGCAGTTTGCTCCCAGCCCATAGCAGCGCTGGCTCACGCTGGTGCTGGGATACGTAATACATTACCTGTTTTGCAAACCCAGTGTGCGCCGCTCCATGCACATGGAGAAGGGGAAGAGGGTTGTTGTTTCAGCTGGTTCCGTTTGCGCTGTGGCCGTGTAAGTAGATTAGCTGCTATCAGTGTTAAGGTCGGAGTAGTGAGAACAATAACTTAACGAACATATCCTCTACATGAGGCTTTTTCCTTGCTAAAGCTACTGGATTCTGACTCAGTCTTGCTGGCTCCCCTTGTAGAACATCCCCTCAGCAAGCTCCCTGCGTGGAGCACGCTGTGCCTGAGGGAAGCTTTCCAACTGCTGCCACAAAACTGAGAAGGGAACCTGAAAAGGACTGAAAATGACAGGGTGAAGCACAAAAATAGCAAATAAAGAACTAACAGGAAAAGAGAGACCAAGTAACAATAGAGGGTGAGCAGTAAATCCGGTTTGCCTTTCTAGCTCAGGAAGGTGTCTTGGAATCTGTATTTCGGGGCACCCACTGGGTGGTCACCAGAGCTCTTTTGAGTGTGTGAAATGAAATGGAAAACAATAGCTCAGCAGCAATTGCTTTCTTCCCTCTGATGAGGTGTTCCTTGAATTGCCAGCACGACTCCTGCTTGATTTAGCCGTGAATACAGCCAGGCATTTCCTGAGACGACAGCCCTACATGGTGCTATTAGAAATGCTAAGTGAAAGGTTCTGCTGTGAATGAGGACGGAAAGGGAATAGGATATGGGAGTGTGTCCCACTGACCTGTCTCTGCCACAAAAGGGGATGAAATGTAGCACAGCTGCACAGGGGCCATTGACCCACTCCGAAACTCCTCAGCTCTGCACGACAGGAGCCAACAAGACCTGTTTGGAAGAGACATTTCTTTTTGGAATGGTCAGAAGCTGTGCCAGCATTGTTTGTCTTCATAACTTGCCTTTTTGCTTTTATTTTTTTTCCCTCATATTATCTACTAAACTCTCAACTCTACGCTTCTTCATGGAGGCTTTTTGCCAGCAATTATCAATATTGTTTGTGTTCTTGGTCAATGGCTCATTCTGACTAGTCTCCACGGACATCTGTATACGCTTAGCTCTTCCGCCAGCTCCAAATAACCAATACATGTTCCCTTTTTAGAAAGGGTGTCTTGTCTCAGCCTTTCAAAGATAGCAGCACCGTACGTGGCTCCATGAGTTTGGCATTGGCTTGGCAGAAACTCCTTAAGAATCACTCCTCCTCCTCCCTGATTACAGCCCTTAGGGAAAAAAATGTGATGACCCCTCATTTTTTTGTTATTCAGCACATTTTTGTGCATTTTTATTTCATTAAACCTCAAACTGCTTTTATTTCCTCCTTGCCTCACCTTCTCCCTTTGGCAGGGTGGGTGTTAGAAAGTGCCTCTGACTCAAACAGACAGGGAGACCCAAAAGGTCATTACCGTGACAGATTAATTAGTTATTAGGTGAGCAGTATCACGTTGCATCGGATGCAATCTATATTTAGTAACTTGGGCTGGTTTTTATCCAGTGTCCAATCACGCATGTTAATTCTGTCCTCTTGTTTTTAGAACAAAAAGCTTGTATGTTGCTGAGACCAGTGTTAGAGCCCTGTAGCTGTGCAGGGGACACAACACCTCACCCATAGGGGTGTTCTGTATGCCCTTTTCCCATTTAGTTGTTAAAAACATCCACCTTTCTATTTTGCCTTCACCTTGGAGAATTCTAGGCTTTCTAAAACAGATTCATTTTAGTCCTACATTTTACATCGATTGAGCTCCTCAACTTTTGCTTCTGCCCTGGAGAAGTTCCTTTCTGTTTCCAGGCTCATTTCTATTAACCATTTCTCTGTGCACAATGTCTGTGCTTCCTGACACCTCCGGGGAAAGTTTCACCCAGTTTGGTGCCTGCAGCGTGGTGGTGTCTTATCCCACCTTTGCTCATTTAAAGCACTTTCATTGTGTCCTTCCTCTTTCTTTTCATTCCTCTTTCTGCTCATTCGTCTGCGTTAAGACCTTTCCGTTTGATCCAGACTCGCTTGCAAGGTCAAAAAGCGAGGTTTCACATCAGTCTCAGTGCTCTGTGTCCTGCCTGCCCACGTCCCTGTGTGGAGCAGTGAGATGGACAAAGAAAACCAGGGCTGATCGTTCTCGGCGGGGTTTGTTCTTGGCTGGCTTGGTCTCCTTAACCAGTCCCCTCCTCGCACCGTGTGTGCCGGTGCCAGGGAGGGGATGGAGCCTTGTGGCTGGTCCACGACTGATCTAAAAAAGCTGTCCCACTGGGTCTCATCCCTCGTGTGCTTTGCTTGCTGTTACATCGTTGCTGAGATGGTTGTGCTTCGGTTCTGTCTGGGGCCTTCTCTATAGCTTTGTTCATTCTCGTGGTTCTAGGTTTTCCCAGGGTTGTTGAGGTGCCTGGTCTCCGCGTGTGTCTGACGTGCCCATCTCTCTCCTTTCCTGTTGGAGGGACAAAACGCAGTATCGGGGCAGGACAGGTCTGAGACACTTTGGTTGAGGAGAAGGATTGTAGTTTCCCTTTTTCCTCACAATACAAATTCCTGTGTAGTAACAGATAGTAAAACTGAAATTCTCCATTCCATATTGTGACGTGGCTCAGACTTTGGTAACACTATTAAGGGGAAAAAACTTTCTCTTAGAGTTTCCTGCCCTCTCCCACCCTGCCTTTGCTGTGGGCTTGTTTTGTGCACACCAGAGGAGCTCGGGCCAGCACTGGAATCTGCCACAGGGCTGTTCCTGCCGGGCTGTGAGTGCGTTCTGCAGGCAGCCAGTCAAATCCACAGTCTCGTGAGGTGGGAGGCAAAGGGATTGTTCTTCCCACCGCTGCTGCTGACCCTTTGGGACAGAGAGCAGAAGCTGCTGCCAAGAGTGAAGGGAGCCCATGCAGCCGTCCAGGGATGAAGGTTGCTGTGCTCATCTGAAGGTGCAGGTTATAAGGAATGTAATCGGCTCTGGAGGAATCTGGGCAGGAGGCCATGGATAACAGCTCTCCTTTGAGGAGGGACACTGTAATGGTGATATGGATGTCTTGAGGAGCTGTGGTCATTAATAACCCCAAGGAGACAAGTCGTCTCTCTTCTGTATTTCCAAAGAACAGCATTTTGCCCCTACGCTCTCGAGATGGTGGTAAATACTGGATTTCCCAGAAGCCGTTGCTGCAGAACAGCTGTTTTAAGAGGCTTTTGTTTAGTTTCTTGCGTACCACCCCAGGGAACTGACTCTTTCTCTGAAATGATGCTCAATTCACAGCATTACAGTGGATTAAGGTTACTTTTATAGGGAAACTATTTCCATAGTTCTGAAAGGCTACTCTTATTATTGTGTCTTATACCTTTTTTTGAATAATAGAAACTGCTCTTCCATGGCACATACTGCATATAGCAGCCGTAGGAGTTAAGACTTTTCTAAAATTGGCAGTAGTGGGGCACATAGACATTCTCAGCTGGATAAGATGATAAAATCAGGAGAGAACAGGAGAGTTGAAAAATAATTTGGGAGTCCAAGAGCAAAATGGGATTCAGAGTAGATGTTAAATTTTTAAAACTTCAGTCTTGCATGTCAACATTTTTAAATGTCAACAGTATAACAAAAATAAAGTAGATGTAAACAGTGAAATGTATTCTGTTGCTTGGATCTTGGCAGTTACCTCCCATGAAATAATAGCAGGAAATTATAGAGAAAAAAAAGTGGTGAAATCATTCTGCAGTCATTGGGTATTCATGTGAGTCTTCTGTGCTGAGATAACACTTGGGTTTATTTGTATTATAGAATGAAAGATTGCTGTTATAATTGGAAACTGTTAGAGGTTTTGTAGCTCAGGCTAAAGGTTATCCAGGCTGCTGCAGCAGATATCCTAATTCTAACAAAAGATATACAGCAAGGACAGAACATTATAACTGGAAGAGTAACCTAAAAATATACCTAGAGCAAGAATTCTGCCGTGCTAGGCACTTGGTAGAGCTGATAAGAATTGTGATTGTTGGTTTTTGCCCTGATCCTTCAAATATGTGAAGGTCTATTGAAACGGAATCCTACCACTTGGAGATTCCACGTACGCTCTTGTCAAGGAGTGCTTGTTTTTCTTTCCCGAGTGATCTCTGTTGTGCCTGAGCCTAAATTCTCTTACGGTTTAACCTGCTGTGGGACTGCTCTGATTACAAGCACCGTTAGTGCTAATGAGTTATGTATGCGTGCAACAGGGGAATTGATGTGGGGCACGGTGTGAGAGTGGGACCGGAGCCGCAGGTACCCACCTACAGTTGGATTAATTGCCATAGCACCTCCTGTGCAATGGAGATGAATGTCACTCAGACCTGCCGCTGTCAGCAAACCTGGGTGGTTGAAACTTTAGGAAAATATGCATCTGAAACCCAAAATGCATTTAACATTGCAAACTATTTTTGCTACCAGGTGAAAAATGTCATTGTAGGACCTGGTGTTGTGCATCTCCCACCTTTTGGTGCATTTGTTTAACCCCTGAAAACCTTCTGCTCATCCAAAAAAAATTAGAATAATCCCACAGGCAGCACAGCTGGTGCTACGAGATGCCAAGCCCTGTAGTTTGCAGAAGGGTAGCTTACCTCCTCGGGGCTTGGCCAGCGATGGGGGCTGCACAGCGGTGTTACAGCTGCCACAGGGTTCACAGCTTGCTCATCGCATCAGAGTCACTTTCCAGAGGGTTATCTGTTGTTTGCCTGTAAAAATCAGCTATTTTAAACATTTACTCTTGTTCTCCACCGTAAATAAACATGAGCTGGCTTCATCTCATCCGTTTCACTTGTGCACACCAGAGCACTCTGAGCACGGCTGGTGCAGCCCGGAGAATCCCCCAGAAGGGAACCCCCCTGTTCTTGGAGCTGAGGGTTAGGAAGGAATGGATCCACCCCTGTTGCCATACGTGATAGCACTGAGGCACTTCAGCCTGTCTAAACTCAGCGTCGTTTTTCCAAAAGAGATAGGAACCTGTGTGACAGACACCTCAGTAGGAGCATCCCCTACCTGCTGGGAGAGCTCTGCCAGCTGCTGCGGGGGCGTTAGTCAATGGGACCGGCTCCTGCCATTCCGGGTGCTCTGAGGAGGCTCACAGTACAAGATGCAGCTTATTTTGTTTTCTGCCTGGTTTTCTAGTTGGCCAATGTCCTTTTGTACTGGTCTGTCCTTGGTGTTGGAGGTCTTCTCTTAATTTCCTCTCCTGTATTAATGTCAGGAGATTGCTGTGCCTTGTGGGTGGCTCTGTCGGTCATGGAGTGAGGTGTGTTTGTTTTCTTCCTCTTGTAGATTGAACCCAAAGCAGCCGGATAGTTGTTTCAAAGCTTACTCTTCCTTTGGTTTAAGAATATCAGTGCTGTACGTCTAGTTCCCCACCTTGTATGATCCCATTGCTCTCAAAACAAAAAGCTGAAGCCAGTAGTTCAGATAATGCATCGGTTGGTTATAGTCAGGCTACTCAACATCCAAGCTCATTGATAGACTCATTTTTCTAGAGAACTTTTAAACCAGACTCTTACTGATGAGTATTTTCACATTAGCAGTGGTAAAGCTTGTGTGATGTGCTCCTCCGATTCCTGCGCTTCTTTAAGTGGGACTGGATCCAGCAGGAGGAGAAGACTGGCACAAGCCCCGGGCAGATGCCCTTGGTGTAACACATGCTTCCCCGCTAAGGCCAGTGCTTGCCACCTTCCCGTGCCAGATCCTGGGCTGAGCCGAGGGTGAGCTTTGGAGGGAGGGGGCAGCTCGGTGCTGTGCACAAAATCCCCAAATGCCACAGACAAAGGCCACTGCTCAGTTGATTCATGGCAGAACGTCTCAATCTGGGTTTAAGAAAAAGAAAAGGTGGAGCAAGGCCTGTGTAGCCAAGCAACTGTAAAGGCTTCGCTGTTGCCACGGGAGGTTTTATCAGTGACACAGTGGTTGAAATTGTCCTTTTCTTGTAACTGAAGGTTGTGGTAGGAAGAAGAAGGGGTTTTAGTGACAGACAGGAAGATCCGGGCTGGAGCAGTCATACACACACACTGAGACACTCACAAAGGTCTGATCAAAGTGAGAATGATACAGCTCAGTTACTTCCAAAATATAAATCTGAAGCCCCCTCGAGGCTCTGCTTTTGGAATGATTTATCCCGTCTCCATCAGTCAATGGGTAAAACAAATGCAATATTTGATCTGAAAAGGGGATTCACCTGCTACCTCCCGATTAACCTAACACGGCAGAAGTGTTTGCTGTGTCTTACCAAGCAGACTTACAGCAGCAAATCCTCAAACATGTGGAATTAATTATTTTCTTCTTTAGTATACGAAACAAAAAAAGGGTGCTTTGTGGTATCATCTAACGCTGAGTATTGCATGGATGGGTTGCTGAATATACTCATGAATATGGTGCTTTTATGTGGGGTCTGGCTTCTGAGGGGCAGGATTCTCACTCAGCATTAGAGGTATGGACCAGTCTTGGTTCCAGGAAAGTAGGTTTAGGAGACTATTTACCTGCATTTTTGATTTGAAAGATGCACGAGGAAGAAGAATTATGCAAATTCCTTGCCTAATATTTGATCAGGGAATAGACTTATAAATAAAAATCTGGACTTATGCTGGTTTCTCACTCCAAGAGTAACATGTTTCAGTCTGTTCCAAAGAGCAGATGCCCAACAAACATCTTTGTGCAGGAAAAGGAAATATTTCCTTAAACATCCTGCAGCAAACGTGACTGATTGAGCTTCCTTTTCCCTCTGCCTGGTGCATTTCCCTTCTTTGCACAGACAGGATCTAACCAGATTTGCAGGGTATGAACTGCAGGTTACTTTCAAATTCATAACTCTGCAATGGTTCGTTTAGCAGGACAAAGGCCAAGCCGGCAGACACCCTTTCTCCAGCTCAGCATGTGCATAGCAATGGGAGGGTGGCAAGGAGCTTTTGTTAATCTCAACCCAGCTGGCAAGAAGGCTGGAAAATGAAGTCTTTGAAGATGTTTTTTCTTCATTTTTTAAAGCAATAGTTTGTTCAGAAAAGCTTGAAATTCTTGCAAAAAAAAAAAAATCTGCAAAATATTGAAAGACCTCCCTGGCAGTGATACACCTCAGGCAAATTTCCCTACTGCCAATTAGCCTCTGCAGATTCATTAACAGCCATTTTTTCACAGGTTCTGTTCTGATGCAACTGTGAAAATGTTTTTCTCCAGCTTGAATGCACTTTTTAAAAAACCCGAGTGGCAGAAAGGATTAGGGTATCAGGTCAGGCTGGGGCTGATCCAAGCTGCGGTGGGATTTTTCCTCCTTTCAGTTTAAACGTGTAGGAATTGAGAGCTGAAAGAGCTTCATGCTCAGAGCCGTTCTCAAAACAGTAGGGACGCACAGCCCGCTCCCCAGTGTGCTCACATCACAAGACCCGCGGCTGCTGCTTGCTCTTTTGTCTGGGCTCCAGCGCGGAGCAGAGATGCTGCTGCCCGCTCCGCTCCTTCCCTCCTCCCAGGGGCCACCCAGCTCCCTCCAAGGTAGCCCAGGCAGAGGGTGCCCTTTGGGTACCCTGTCACACCCCATCTTCCCGGCCCAAACAATCCTTTCACAAAGAACAGTAACCCCCTTCAGGGATTGGTTTAGATGGTTTTATTTTTATGTGATATCTTAAATACAAAATAAGAATAGTAAACAAGTGCTATAGATTTCTTTGTTGGTCGGGATGAGGTTCAGGCCTGATCCTGAGCACTTCCAAGTCTTAAAGTTCAGGACTAGGCCTCTGCTCTTGGGAAAAAAACCCAGCAAAAACCAACTTAGACTTTTACCCTGAAGCCAGCGATGCCAGTTAACAGCCTTCCCTGGGGTTATTCTTTAAAGCTCAGCAGCAAGTATACTGAAGGATGAGATTAAATATAAAAGTATTTTTTAAAATGGGCCCCACTTCCTTCTAGTGTTGCTGGGCACTGCCCCACCGGCCTCAGCGAAAGCTTGTTCCCTCAGCAGCCGGCTCTGCTTTGGGAGGAGGATGCTGTTTGACAGCACATACACGGTTAGTGCCGGCTTCTCCCGAGAGGTCTCCTTGTGTCAGTGGTTCAGATTTTGGTTCTCGCGTGGACGCAGCCCTGCCGTGGCACAGAGCTGCCTAATGAGAAGTTTGGCTTGTTACAAAAATTTCCCTTCTAAGGCGTGGGTCTCCTTCCCTCGCCCCAAGACACCAGGTTTGAGTAGATTTTAAACACTAGTGCTGGACTGCCCATCTTTGGGTCAGAGCCCAAATCCTGCCACGGTTCTGAAGGCTCCGCAGCAGAGACACGTACAGGAGCCTCAGCCGGGGGCGGCTGCTCTTAGTTTTTTAATGTGAGACGAAGGAGAGTGAGGGCCAGGATCTGGGCTGATGCCTGTTGGCTCGTTTCTAGACACGAGAGGGCTGAGGGGTGTAGCGTCTCTTTGTGCTGGGTGACAAATACAGCTGGACCTTATCATTTAAAATAAAAATAAAGTAATGGTGAAACAAATAAAGGCACCAAACCACATAACAAGCCAACTTTGGTAGATTTTTTGCAAAATATATGCATTTAAATACATTTACAGTTTACAAGGTTACACTGTTTAAAAAAAGTTGCAATGATGAAATACAGAATATTTCATTCTTGTACCAAAACTACATCTCACATCATAACAATATTATACCTTTATTTAAATGCAGACAGTATAAGAACTGCACCTCTTTATAGAACAAAACTAGTTCTAGACGTATTGCTCTGCATTTGTGCTGACGGGCTCAGAGCCTGCATGTTTAAAATCGAAAGCAGTTATCTTTCAAAGGGTAAATCGTGTGCTCAGCGTCCAACACCAGTGTCGGCAGGGGCGAGGCTTCAGTCTCTCCTTGGGGTCTGTGTACGTATTGATTTACAGCCGCTGGGGCTGTCAATGTGCTAAGCAAAGCAGGAACACGGTGGCTGTAAACCTGTCCCACCCCGTGGGTACGGTCCGTCTGTCCATCTGTCTCGGTGCCCTAAATCCCCGCGGGGCCGGGTGTGCTGTGCTGCTGCCCAGCACCCAGGAGGCCGCAGAGCTGCCCCGAGGAGCACGTACAGCAAGGTTGCTTGCTAATTGTTGGCAGAAATCTCCTTATGGGGATACAGGCACTGCCACGCTCCACAGCAGAATTCTCTGTTGAGTTAAAAGTCCAAGTAATTTGTGTGGAAGCGTATCGCAGCCCCTAACCCCCCCGTGAAACCAGCGTGTCTCTGCAGAGGGAAAGGGAGGTGCATGCTGATACTCCAGGCTGGGGCAACGTTTAGCAGGTGTTGAGCTCTGAAAATGAGAGTTATGTTGCCCAGAGCATCTTCCTTCCAGTCTGCCCAGTGTTACCAGGGCAATGCGGAGGAGCTGAGCGCTGCGACAGCCACGACCTCACGTCTCCCGAGCAGCCTGCGTAAAGTCTCAGTCAGGACATTTGGTGAAGTTCTTGTAGCAATATCTCTCTCAGATTTGGTAAATGAAGGAAGGCACATGTTAAAATTACAGTGGGAGCCAAATGAGTGCGGCCCAACAGAACACCCGATTCAAAGCTGGCAGCAAGCGGGGCTCGGCAGGAAGGCCACGGAAGCCGTCCGTACCCCAGGCACCGGTAGCCGGGGCAGTTTGTGTGTTCCCAGTGTCTGTAGTGCAGATGAGAGGGTGCAGAGGGACACACTGCTGGAGCCAGGACACGCACAGATCACTGCCTCTGAATCGAGTCCTCCAGTAATTCTGGCAACGAGTTCATATTCAAGTAAAAACAGAACAGGAGCTGATGAAGGAGAAGGGATGAAGAACCTTAAGGGGCAACCTAGTGCAGTCTGGCTTGTCCTCCACTAAATGACAGCAACTACCCGAGAGCTCTTCTGAATGTCTCAAAGACACAGAGACCGAGCGCTTCTCTGAGGGACCGAAACGACGGCAGACAATCAAACGCCCTTCTCCGAGGAGTTACCTGCCCGCGGGATGCAGGCCCGGGGTTAGTGTCAGCTGCAGGGAGAGCCCCTAGTTTAGTTGCCCGAATAGAAGAAGAAAAGAAGCCCCCTGGCCGGTGACAGTCCCCGCGGGAAGAGCCAGGGGCAGGTTTTCAGGAGAGACAAGAGGAAGGGAAGCAGCTCCTCGGGCACAGAGCGCGGCCGGTCCCGGGGGGGCGCCCGCGGCGGCGAAGGACCGGCAGCTCCCACGGGAACGGCCGGGGGCTGCGGGGGAGCCGGACGGGGCGGTTCGCCCGGGCTCCTCGGTTGCCGCGGCCGGGGAGCCGCCGTCCG
>JAOXNO010000006.1:18038629-18059451 GCA_028565335.1 Limnodromus scolopaceus | reverse complement strand
CCGCTGCCCCGCATCCCCCGGCGGGGCCGGGGCCGGGCCCGGGGTGCGGGGGAGGCGCGGGGCCCAGCGCCCCGGGGAACGGCACACACCCCGTGTGGCAACGGGCCGCTGCCCAACGCTTTTAAAAATTATTTTATTTTCTAGGTGTTAAATGGTTAACGTGCAGGTTAGAGACTGCGTGGTACCGTGGGACTCGAGCCCGGTTTGGGGGTGGTTTGAAGTGGTTTGAAGCACTAACGTGTCCCCGTTGCTGTGCGTGGCCCCACGCACACAGTTACAGTTATGCTTCGTGGGTGTGAGGCTGAGCTGCCTGTTTCCTGTGAGTCGCCGTGGCTATTATGTTTAGCTCTTTAGTTAAAAAAACGCCCCTGGTTTTTGACATTTAGAGGCCTATTTTGCAGTATTTTTCTCTGATAGGGTAACTCTGGGAAAACCCTGTCAGAAGGTGCTTGGGTAGGAAGCACATCATCACTGAGACTCGTCGTTACTGTGAATGGTATCACTCCTGCCTCTGTGCTTTTTTAAGGGACTGTATTAATTGAAATAACAGTAAGAAAGTAAGCTGTCTGGAATAATACGTTAACATTGAAATGTTATTTAAGTAAATGTATTTAAATAAAATATTTAGGCTTAGAGCTCTAGATTCACGCATTGCTTTTCCTAGTTTGCTTTTCCTAGATTCGCACATTGCTTTTCCTTTTCCTGTTAAGAACACCCACGATTCTTATCTGTTTTTTGTTGGGTCCTTTGCCTCCCTTTGCTGTTCCTGTGTGTGCCCTGCTGCCACAGAAGGGTGCAGGTTCCCTAGCTGGGGCTTTTTGTTGTTGTTACATTTTCTGTTAAACTCTGTATCTGTGGAAGTGATACAGCGCTCTGCAGAAATGTATTCATTGTTCATGTCGGGAACATCTGTTTCTGATGAGGCAGATGGAATAACCTGGAGGGAGCGACGCTCTCCGTGGGAGGGGGCTCCCAGGCACAGGGGGCAGGACGTGCTATGAATGGCACAGGGAGCAGGCTCTGCTGGACCCGCTGTGCTTTGGTAGAACTGGGTGATTCATACAACTTTGACATTGTAAGCTACAAAAAAAAAAAAAAAAGTTAACTGCTTTGTATTTTAGTTCCCCTCTGTCCAGTTTGGAATACAGTGAGGACATTTTTAATTTTCACATGACTTCCTTGCTTCTCTGTATGCAAGGCACTTGGAGAAGTTCTAAGTATTTTTTTTTTTTTTTTAACTATTTATTTATGTGTCTCAGTACTTGACTGACTTTTTTGTGAGTTTTGGTAGCTCTTTTTGTGAGAAACCACAATTATAGGTATTTTACTGAGATACTCTTGGTGTTTCTCTGTCCACTTTATGTCTGAAAATGTGACTCCAGAATACTTGTGTTGAGAGTGTTTCAGCACTTGTGAGTCAAGCCCTTACTGCTTTCTGTGGCTCCTTAGGACGTTACTAAATACTTTTTAAAAAGTATCAGAGTCACATAATCCTGGATGGAAAGAAAGAGGCCTCGATTGATAAATCTGGAGGGCTCTTCTGCTTGTAGAGATGGTTGTTGAGATCACTCTGAAGTGATTATTTTGAAATGTTGTTTAATGTCCTTATATGGAAGTGCTCTTTGTCCATTTTCCATAGCGCTTGCCTTGTGCTAACTCCTATTAAGAAGCTCCCAGTCTGCCTGTTCCTCACAGTTTACTTCTTGCATCCTGACAGGAACAAAGGAAATGACCCATTTTCCTTCCCCTCTCTTTCTCTCTCCCTGGAATACTTTTCTTAGCAGAAGGCGGTGGGAGGGCACGTTCCTGGCCTCTGGATTTGCAGAGGAGGCGACTGGGACTGAACGCGGGGGGGAACAGCTCCCTCCCAGTGCCTGCAGCTTGCGGGTGAGGGTGGGAGTTTGTTGGGATCCGAAGCCAAACTTTGTTAGGTTATCCAGCGTTCAAACCCGCATTTGGAGGTTCCTACGCTGGAGCACAATGTCCCCTCTTCCTGCCGGGCCTGCCGAAGGGGGACCACAGTTCTAACAAAATTTCACTGCTTTTGGCCAGTTAATGCAATTGCATCTTCTCTCTTCCTTCCTCTTGGCAATACTCTGCCTGTGCAGCTTTGCCCAGCTCACAGATTGCAGCAGTCCTTTGAAAATCTAAAGAAAACACAACAGCTGTGGCTTGCTCTGTTTTGCCTTACTTGTTTGGGGTTTTTTTTGGTGTTTTTTAATTTTATTATGGAAAATTGCTGAAAAATGAACCATGTCGGTTTCCAGATGTGGGACCATCCAGGTGGTGTCAGGCACTTGGCTTCACATTGTTCGGATGTTACACTCGGCTGTAGGCAGGCAGAGTTCAGGATCTCAGCAGCCAGTGCTGCGTGGTGTAGTCTGGTCCCTGACGAGTCCTCACTTGTAAGCGACGCTGTAAGCGCTGCGTAAGATGTAATATATGGTATTTTGCTAATTCTGAGGTATTGATTGGTAATGATACGGTAAAGCTTCAGGAAGACTGCTCATGGTCACCTGGGGAAGTTGGTTGGTTGAATAATTTTCTAGGAAACCTCATGAGGGCAGTATTAGGAATTGCAAAATGTGTTGAGGCTGAATAATCAAGATTTCATTTCAACCTCGGTGAATTATTTAGATGTTGTGGAACAGCAGGTTGGTTTTGGTGTTTTTTTTAATCTAACTTTTAGTTAGCATGTTTCTATTCCAGCAAAATACAGTGGGCCGTAAGTAACTGGGTGCTTGTTGCACACAGCGATTCCAGCGGGCACAGCGGTCGTGCCGTGATCAGAGCAGCTCTCCTGCAGCTTCAGCCACAGCAGCTCTTTGCTCAGAGTAAGGCACGAGGTGAATGTGGTTTGCTTGGTAGGAAACAGGCTTTGTAAGTTACGTTTGAGGAATATTTTATTACAAATTTAGCTTTTTCTGAGATGATGGACTAATTTTGAAGCCAGATGTGTCACAGAATCAGAGTCATAATCAGTTGACAATTTTGACTCTTCTGCTTTTTACTCAAGTATCTTGGGTAGTGCTACAATGGATGTGACTAGACTGGCAGTTTAGAGCAGAAGTAATCAGAGGATTTGCCATCCATATTTAAACCTGAACTGTTCCCCTTTCCCACCTTTAACACCAGGCAGCTGCTCCGGTGGCTTCTCCTCCGGTGTTACTGTGAGAAACGGGCCAGATGCGCTCTCTGCCTTAGCACTCAGGCAGAGACCATTTATGATCTCTTCTGAACTCTCGAATTAACGTTGCTGATTTTATAGGCAAAGGTGACAACAGAGGTTTCCGAACATCAAAACAAGATGTGGAGAGAGCGATGAGTTACCGCTGTCGGTGGGGCTGTGACTGGCTGTAGGGATCTGAAGTGCTTGTTGGTGGGGGGCTGGAATGAGCCCTCATGTGTTGGTCAAATCAAAGGGCCCCGCTATTGCCGTGATAACTGATCTACAGCACAACTAATGCGCTGGAGAAAAAAGACAAGGGCCTGCCAAGCCCGGCTGTTCCGGGTGCCTGAAACGACAGAACAAACCCTTTTGCTAGTCCTTTGGGTGAGGTGAGGTTTCGTGTGTAGTGGGGTGAGCCGAGTGCCGCGGTTTTGCGATGGTCAGTGTGGTGGTCACGTTCTACCACAGAACTTGGAAGTGACTGAAAATAATGTGAGAACCTTCACCCGGACATCTCAGAGGTGTCTGTTCTCGGGAGAATTTCTGTATGCACTAATAATTCTCAAATAGCATTTTTTTGGGCAACAGTCACATTACATTCACATATTTATAAACCATCTTACATAAGCAGTAAGGGTAAAAATGGAAGGAAAAAGGACCTCCTTATGCTATTCTTATAGGGGGTTGGGAACAGAGAATATTTGGGTTTTAGGTTTTATTAGCTAATTACAGAATCAAAGAGCTTAAAAAAAATAAATAAATGAATTACATCTAGAGTACCATACATACTTAGCATTAGCTTTGGGGAGGTATTTTTCCTTCTTTAAAGACAGGATGGATGCAAGATCTTTAAGCATACTGAATTTTAATATTTGGAGTTTTAAAGGAATCTTTCCGTTTTAAACCTTTTAGGTATTTAAAAGAAATTGTCTGGTTTTGAGGTTATGGCTTGTTTATTTCAGTAACCTTTGAGTATGTGACATTTCATTCTACTACAATAAAATAAAGTAGAATTTCATTCTACTAGAATAAAATGTGATTATTATATGCAATTAATCAATTCAAAATTAAAATTAATGTAGTCTTCAAGTCAGTAACATGCACTATGGATTTTATTTTCCAGTGTCCGAAACTTGGAGTGACGAAACATGTCTCAGTCAGGTGAAAAAGTAAAGGTAAAGAGATGGCTGCGTAGCCCAAATTTTGTTTCGAATCTCTTCAACTTCTGAAAATACCAGTGGTTTTTCTGACGTGGTAAAATAGTGACTGGATGGTACCTTATTGCTTCGGATACACTGCTCAGAGGGAACTGTTCAGCAGAAACAGAGCTCGCACCTGAGTCTGGGAATAGGCTTTCAGATGTTCCCTGGACATCCCGTGTTTGCTTACACATTTAGAATGGTGCCTTTACTGAAGGAAATTTCATTTGACAAACCTTGATTTCTAATGTTTTTGCCCATCTGGGTGGGTTTTAAAAGGCTTGTTAGCAAATAACTAATTGCCCTTTAAGTGATTTCCCTTTTATCCCCCCTGCCCCACTGGAAGGATGGTATTGTATAAAAACTGTTCTCATCATCAGCTCCTCTGGGAAGGAAGCGCTTGGTTCCAGCTGGCCCATAGGTCCCTAAATCCAGTGGCTGCAGTTCTAGTTGAGGCTCCTGTTAGGTTCTTGGTCTGTGGATAACAGATGGGGAACAGAGACTGCCCTTTTTATAGCCCAGAGCTCTTTGAGAAGTTTTTCAGGCACGTTTCTTTTTCCTGCTTTTGTGTTAGAAGTTAAACATCGGGAAGATGGTTGAACCGCTTAACAAGCAGGAGATAAATCTCTGCGATTGTATAGTAATGCAGAGATCACCAAGATACAACGTTCTTTTCCTACATGTCAATGTATATGTTATTTATTTAGTTTTATAGAAGATAGTAGCAGCACATACCAAATTTGGACAGGTATTTTTGACCTTTGGCTTAAAATCTTCGGGATTTTTAGCTATGTTTAAGCTTAAGATTCATAATAGTGCATTCTTGCAAGCTTGCAGATTATTATGGAGAGACTTTTGTTTACGTGTAGCCCAAGGTACTTATCAAATTTCTGTTTATATCAGACTGCTGGGTAAATGGGCCTGTTTCACGGTCTGCCTTGCTATAGCAGTAAACAAATTGTTTCATGCTCTGTTTTTCCATGTGCTTTATGTACCTCTGGGCTTGGTTGCATGGGATCAACTGAACTCTGCTTCAACTTGTCAGGGGGAAGAGGATCTCTTTATACTCAACTTCTGTTTTCTTGGCAGTTTTCCGACTCAGCAGGCTATGTGGGGTTCGCTAACCTGCCCAATCAGGTTCACAGGAAATCTGTGAAGAAGGGCTTTGAATTCACACTGATGGTGGTCGGTAAGTGTCTTGTTTAAGTCTTTCTAACTGTTAAACAACAACAGAAAAAATTCTTTCCCATGGACATATACACTTAGCAATTGGCTGTTACACAGAAGGAAAAACTTTGAACCTTTCTACACTCTCCAATTAAGTCTCTTACTATTTTGTCATGTTTGGTAGGAGGGAGCATTTGTAGTGATTTAAGATGATGACTTTGAGCCAACAGGACATTCTTGTGTTCCTGACTCACCATCAGATGGTGGGGATGGTTTCTTACTCTTTCTTTTACGCCCATGTCCTCAGCTGAAAGCATGAGTGCACACGGTGAATATCTGGCTGTCGAGATGGTTATGCCATTGTGTTTCCTGCTGTTCTGCACTGACTCACTGTGGTGTGAAAACTAAGCTTTTCATCTGCCTGTTCTGGGAATGAGCACCTGTAGCAGTTCTTGGTGGAAAGTCCCTTAGGCATAGAGTTGGTTTAAGTGACATGATGGATTGTGCTTGTGTTGGATCAGTTTAATGTCACGCAAGTGCAAAGGGAGCCCACGGTACTATCACCTCTTTATAGCAGTTACCTTGGAATTCCATGTTACGGAAAAATGAAACTGAGAAGAGATATATAATATTTCCTTCTCATCCTCTGTGCCCTGTAGTGCCCTTTGGGATTATTTAGTGACACAGCATTCAGCACTGTTTGTAAAATAAATAGGTAATTTGTGATATTCCTCTTATCACAAATACACAAAATAAAGTTTTTTTACACAAATAAAGTTTTTTTACACAAAAAAACACAAAATAAAGTTTTTTTTATTTTGTGTAGTTTGTGATGATAGATACAGAGATCACGTCTCCATCTCTTAAGGTTAGCTCAGTACCATCTGAAATAACATGGCCAATTGTTCTAAATCCTGACTCCTTTGGTTCCTTGGGTTAGGAGAAAGTGACTTTTTGAAATCCAGATTTAGTAATTGCCTTTACAGGTTTAACTTTAATACTTTGATGTAGGACCAAATGTGTATGACCTGAAGTTCTAGAATTATGGAACTTTGGTGAATTTTGAATAATTTTCTATGATTTTCTGTTTCATGTTTCATAGGACATATGTAGCCTAACCATAAGGGTGCAAAGCTCAGCTGTTAGTTTGGGATTGCTTTATTCCTTCTCCCTCCTAACAGTGTTCCACGTTCAATTTCTAGCTTAGGAAAACCTCAAAGCTCTCAGAAATTTTCAACAAGAGAGTTACAGCTCCCGATTTTGTAAGTTTACGTGAAAAGAAGCTTTTATTTCCTTGAAGCAACCTATCTCTAGATCTATAGTCAGTGCTGTATGACCTTTCAGCTTTTATTATGAAATCTATTACAGTAAACTTAGCATTTTCATGTAACATTTATAAAAGCACTAGAGGCTTGTTTTTCCTGTGTTTTAAAGTGCTTAGCTGAGCCTTTGATGTTTTTATCTCAAAAACTAGGGTGGATCCTGATGAACAAATTATTTTTCCTCCATAATGTGGGCTTGGGGAAAAGGGAGGTGCCTTAAAAAGCCTGGAGAAAAAGGTGTATATGCTTAATAACCTGAATTATTTTGTTTGTAGGTGAGTCTGGCTTGGGAAAATCCACTTTAATTAACAGTCTGTTCCTGACTGATCTCTATCCAGAACGTTATATTCCTGGAGCTGCAGGTAAATGTGGTTTTGCAGTTTCTCCAGACCATATCCTATGAAATTTCGTGTTCTTCTAGTTAACTTTGCTTCATTCTGATAATTTCACCTGTGAGACCCTTTCTTCACGCTGTCTATATGTATTTTAATCCTCCAAATTATATATTTTTTGAGCTGTCATTTTCTCATTTCTGTTTCCTTCCAACAGCTTTTGTTGTTTCTTCATCAATTGTTATTAAAGAAACAGCCCCCCCATACCTAAATGTGGTTTTATTTTAATCCCCATTTCCTCTAATATTATTTGCCTTTAATGCCTTAAATCCTGATTAGAGGCGTAAATGCTTTTTGATAAAGGATCTAGCATGCTTCTGAGTGTTATAACTTTATTTTTGCATATTGTCATGAGTAAATCCCCCTTTTTTAGTTCATTGCTTCTTGTTTATTTACAAAAACGTGGTGTTAAATTTTGACTAGGCAGCTTTGTTTTTTTTCTTTAAAATATTTTGTGATGTAGGTTACAGTGCGCTTCAAATTGCCTTTCTTCCCCTGTTGCTCTCTCCTGTAGGGGTTTCTGCAGCAATTAATAGGCCTAATAACAATCACAATGTTGCTTTATTTTAGAGAAAATAGAGAGAACTGTTCAAATCGAAGCTTCTACGGTAGAGATAGAGGAGCGAGGGGTGAAACTGCGTTTAACAGTGGTTGACACACCGGGATACGGAGATGCCATTAACAGCCAGGACTGGTACGTGTGTAAATGCTGCTCTGCTCGGTCCGGTCTGTGTCTTATAAACAGGGCTCTGTCTGTCTGTCTGTCTCTGATGGGGCAGAATTCTGGCGGACGGAAATTCTGTCTTTGTCTTTCTGTGTCTCTGGCTCATCCAGTTTCCCTGTTTTTAAGACAATGCTTTTCATTCCTTGTCCTTTATATATACTACTAGCAATTTGGATAGAACTGGTAAATGGTAAAGTAGCTATGAAGGAACTGGGCAGTTTGTAACAAAACTAGAATTAATAAGTCTGTTCATAAATGTAATTTCCAAATCATCATTGTCATGCACTTGTCTTTAACTGTGGAAGACTGATCCTGGGATAATGTTTTTCAAATAAAGATGAGGTATATTAACATGCTTACCCGAATTATTGCAGTGCAACTAGAAGCTAAACTTTGAATTTTCATGTGGTTATCTTGTGAGAAGTACTAGCAGTGTTTATTTTGCTTCACCATTAATTTTTGTTGACACTTTTTTGTGGTGGTGACCCTAAGGCAAACAAACTGCCACTGTGCAGAGAAGGGGAGCATAAAGCTAATAAAAGGTTGATTTGAGTCCTTCAGTATAAGGTAAAGATCAGGAAGCAGGCAAATAACTGATAAAATAAACATCTGTAGTGGCAATAGAATGTTTTGTAATCTTTTCTTGACAGAACGCTGGGTTATCTGGAGCATTGTGAAGAACATTGTTATCAGGCATGTTTTTTCTTTGCTTTCCATGGTGTACTGCAGGAACACGGCAAAAATGAAGGCAGTGAAGTCATGATACACTGACTGAAAGTTTGAGACTGAAGCTGTACTGGGATTTTTATTTTTCTTTTCCTACCTTATTAAGTTAAAAATAATTGAACTTTTAGAGTAAGTCTGAGGCATCTTTCTGGAGTGCAGTATGGCCTTGCTTATTTTGTGTGCTGTTGACTAGAGCTTCCTTCCGCTGGAGCGAGGAGCCCTGCAGCCCGTGCATTGTGTTACGCAGGGCTCTTCCTGTTGATTGTGTTCTAATGCCCTTTGTTTATTCTGCTAAAATGTTTCTTAGAGACCTACGTGTTTGGATTTTTCCCCTTTCTTTTTGGAGCCTTGCTAAATAGAGTCATTCCGTGGTGATTCAGAGCCAGTAGAACAGTTAACTGGTTTATACTTAGTTTTCTGTGACAAATCTTAAACATCAAAATACATTATGGGAACAAATAGTACTTACATACTACAAAACGAAAAGATACAGTTAACTTTAATTGTTTCTCTCTCTAGTCCCATTTTCTTATGTCACGTAAAAAGACTCTGAGCAGTGACGAGCGTCATTTTGCCAAAGTCTGTTGGTTTTTACAGGATGTCCCGGGGCTGGGATGGACAGGTCTTTGTTCCAGGCCGCACCAGGCGAGCGCGGTGCAGCCGCCTCCCGTCCTCGGTAGCTCAGAGGAAGCAATGAGTTCACGTTCTTGAACTTACCTTTGTGTTCAGGAGCATTTTCTGCAGTTAAGGCTAACCGGTAGATGGTGCTGATCTTGGTTTGAGTTTCATAAAGCTCTTTTTTGGGGAAAGCTGCAATTTGTGCAGACTGCCTGCGTTTCAGGGTGATGAATTTCTATAAGGTTATTTTCAAGCAGAGGCAAATCAAAGAGGCATGATGTCCCCAGGAGACAGCAATTGCTGATGTTGTTTTAAATGTCTTTCTCCTGAGTAGGTTTCCCAATGGCTTTTGGTTTCTGCCTTTGCATTGATGAAAGGACTTAATTTTACAGTTTGACTTTCAAGGATGGGAGCTGGGGTCAATTTTTATGTATTTTCCATGGCAGAAGTAGTGCTGGTAAGGATTATGTGTTGTCAGGAGTCTGTCCAAGGGGGTCTCCTGGACGGGAAGAATAATGGTGTTGGATTGGCAGAGGAGTTACAGATTTCATACAACACATTCTCTAAAATAGATTGTTTTTTGTTTCCCAAACGCTGTTGTACTTAAAACAGCCTGTAGGAAAAGGTGGACACACCTGTAGGAAAAGGACCACAATTAACTATAGGGATAATTTTTTAGATTGTGTGTGAAGCTTTAGTGTCAGCTGGAGTTCTGGATTCTAGATTCAGACCGTGCCTGGGAATGCTCTTGGCATTGGTTCGGGCGGGTGTTTGGAGAACAGCAAAGCTCTGTGCGCTGGAGGGTTGCAGCACGCGGCGGTTCTTCCGAACGTAAGGGCATTGGGGTCGCGAGAAGCGTGTCTTTAAGGTAACATCCTTCATCAGACAGAAAGGATCTGATGAGAGGAGGAAAGAGAAATTACTTCATGCATGGATTTGGGATCAAATCTGGCATCAGAAAGATGGTTTTGACAAAACCAGTCCAGATGATTTTGTTAACTTGCTGATCTGGGTTGCAGTGCTGCAGGCCATCCTTTGGTCCCGGTGTTCTGGCTGCTGCTAGCTTTCTTTTTTAACAGACTTATGTTAAGCTGTATTTTGTGCTTTTTGGCAGCTTGGTAATTTTGTTTGTTTTCCCTCGATGGGCTTAAACGCGGTGGTGTTGTTTGGTGTTCATACAGGATGTGCTATCTCCTCGGTAATGTCAGCGCCGCGGTGTGAGCCAGGTGTTTCCCGGAAGCGGGGAGGTACAGGACACTAACGCCATAGCTAGAGGGAAAATTAGAGCTGTTAGAGCTAGAAAACAGCACGTAAACTAATTGCGTTGCCAGATAAATGTGTGATAGTTACTTTCCCATTGTTTGTGCTTGGTTTCTGTCCTAACATTTGTATGTCTTCAGTCTAGTTACCTTTCACCAGCTGAGAGCAACAGGAACATAAAACATGCTGTGCTTTTCCAACACAGTTAGGCATTAAGCTGCTGGTTCTTAAAGAGTTGAGCAGCACTAAGGGTCAAAACCCAATAAATTCCCTGTTTTGCTGTGTGGTCTTCTGTAGTATGACATAGAACGGTGCAAGTCTTGCAAAGATATAAATGTGTGTATATATATTCTGCTGGGGATCTGTTCCTCTGGATCCAAAAGCTTACTCCGCTTTGGCCAGTCCAATTCCCTCCAGGTTCTCTTCCATCATTCTTGTTACTCTCTTCCATGACCGTCATTCCAGCCCCCAGCCCAGGGCTGAACTGTGCTGCCCGGCACAGCATTTGCCATCATTCTGTGTCTTCATTTTCCAGATTACTAATTCTTTTTTTTTTTTTTTTTTTTTTTTGGTATTCTCTTGTCTGTTTCATCATTAAATTTCTCTGTCAAATGTCACTTTCTCAGCAACAGAAATACTATTTTCCAAGTTAAGCTTTCTGCTCGGTTTTTCCCCAAGCAGTTTAAGATGTGTTCCTGACACAAGCATCTGCCTAATCTTATCTTCATCAGTGTGTTCATTTCCCTTTCCCTGTGGTACTTAATATAAAGTGTCCTTTTATATTAATGTGGTTTGCAGGTGTCTACATGCTCTGGAATATCTTCTTAGTAATGCATTGTGTTTTCTTTTCTCTCTCTAATCGCTGCTCTGTGTATCTGATTAATCTATATGATGAAATTTTGTGTTCCTTTACTTCTTTGCAGGGCATATTTTAAATTGCCTTGAACTAAGTAGGAATTATTTTTCTTTGCCAACAGAAAAGGATTCTGTAAGGTAACAAAAATAGCTTAATAAGCCATGTGATGCTTTAGTGCATGACTTGCAAATGTATTTGTCCTTAATTCAAACAGACTAGAATACCATGATTTTCATAGGTAACTATAGAAACCTAGCTCTGGGGTCAGGGCTGTAAATCAAGAGGATGTCCGGGATATGTCAGTTGTCAGCTGGTTTAAAAACAAATCCCCACTCCCTGCCCCCAGGAAAAAAGCAGAAAAATCCTCAATCTACTGTTCCTGCCTGTGTTGTCTCAGCGCACTGACTGCTTTTTTACTGGGCTTGCACTTGAACTTTTTATCCAGTGGCCGGATTAACACTTGAACGTAGCTCTGGGTGTAAATAGGCACTTGGTGCTTGCTATGAAAATATCTTCTTGCGTTATCAAAATGCGTTTCCTCAGTAGTAGGTACAATGCTAGAAATTGAATTTTTGTAACAGAAGAGTTCTTAATAAAACTGTGATTCTCCTCGTTCTTATCTTTTCATAATTCTTTTTTTATCATTTTAAAGCTGATCTAAAATGCCTCTCTTTTTCCTCCCCCTCCCATACCACAGCTTCAAAACAATAATCCAGTACATTGACAACCAGTTTGAGAGGTACCTCCATGATGAGAGCGGTCTGAACAGGCGCCACATCATAGACAACAGAGTCCATTGCTGTTTTTACTTCATCTCGCCCTTTGGCCATGGGTAAGAAAAAGCTATTGAGCTCTTCTATTTTAGGGTGTTATATTGTGTTCATGAGTCTGTTCATTACTTGAACTGGAAACTTAACTTTAATTGAGTTACTTCCTACGCTGTCAGTTAGCCAGTGCAATTAAAATGGTCTTTGGGGATTAATGCTCTCCTCTGATTTGTCCCCTTTTTGGCATTTAATACTGTTTTGAAGCAGTGAGTGTTATGTTGTTTATCATGCAGAAACATAAAAGCTTATAATATCCGATTAATCTTATAGTGGCAATTTTAATTGCAATTCAACCTTTACACAACCAAGCTGATAAGCAAGTGCTCTGACTTAATTTATTCTGGAAATACTATTTATGTAGATACTTGAAATAAATAACTTTTAATACATTTGGTCTGTTAAGAAATGAGCAAACAAAAACCCATGCCTTTTTTTTTTTTTCTCTGTTTTTTTTCCACTTTTTGGCAGGCTGAAACCTTTAGATGTAGAATTCATGAAGGCTCTTCATGGAAAAGTGAACATTGTCCCTGTGATTGCCAAGGCCGACACGCTGACACTGAAGGAGAGAGAGCGGCTGAAGAGAAGGGTAGGTCTAACACTTGTTCAGGAGAAGAATGCAGCCCCTACAGTGTTAAAGCCAAATATAAAGGAAATTCAGACTGAAGAGGGGTGAATGTTATTGGCCAAGGACCAAGGACCTCGTTTCGGGAAGTGTAGGGTGGGAAATCTTCGCTGAAGCCTGCTGTGCTTTACCAGTTACACTTACAAGAAAAATTGCCCAAGAAATGGAATAAACCCTCTGTACCTGGGGAAGTTTCAAGTGGGGACGTTTGTGACTGTTTGAGCCTTGTCTGCAACGTGGACAAACACTTTCACTGAAGGGGGAGAGAGGTATTTATAGAAAAGTGACCAGTTTCATAATGAACTGGGGTATGTGGGGGAATTAATTCATTGAGGTAAAAAGCACCTCTAGATCTTGCTAGGAGAAATCCTGTCCAGGCTCTTGAGCTTCTGTTTTGTTCCTCTGCAAATGCTCCGAGGAGATGACAGGTTCCGTGGGCAAATGGGAGGAACTGGTAGGGAGATAACAAAGCGGGGATACGGCTGCTTATCCTGGTTTTACCCCTTCTGTGTTTCTGGGGCTGCGCTTCGTGAAGGATTTTGATCTGATAGTAATGTTGTTTGTGGAGCTGCTACTTTTTATAAAGAAACTGTATTTGATCTTTCAGCACTGTGCTTCAGGCTTAGTTTTCATATGTACTTAATTTTTGGTTCAGCATTTGGTAGCAGAACGATGGTGAAAGATTTGAAGCAGACATTTAAGTGGAACCTTATTTATTTGGCAATATAATTCACTGGGAATCTGAACATTCTGCTTTGTCAGTTCAAATGCATAAAATAAAAGGATATGAAATAGGTTCTAGCTACAGTCATCTTTTGCAAAAGCAGCTCTTAGGTGAAATGAAGAGGAACATACTCTTCCCGGGTTTCAATACTTGCTGTAATTCTTTTTGGGAATCTTTCTTCTGAGCTCCTTCCATCTGCTGCTTGGTGGCCTCTCAGGGTCGAGCACAGCGCACGAGCTCTTTGCCAGTCGCCTCCAGTTACACCGGATTTCAGCTGGAACATGGCGATAGCGCAGGCAGACATGTTTCCCAGTGTGAGTGTGGAATTGCTCGTTTTCCAGTACAGGTCTGTAAGTGATGTTAGATTGAGGGTTTGTGATGTACGGTTACTGGGGGGATGGAGATGAATCCCAGTTTACATGCCCTGTGATGAACTGATTATTTAAGGGCAACTTCTCTTGACATATTCAGTGCTAAGTGCTTTCTAGTTTGAGCAAAGTTACTTTTAACTAACTAGTCTTTACGCCAGCCTTGACTTACACGTAGGGACACCACATTTGTGCACTGGCTACATATAAGGGGATGAATGGGGCTTGTGCTGCAGCCCCAGGGAGGGGAGAGGAACAGGTAAACACGTCTCATTATTTTTGTGCTGCTGGCAAAGGTCAATCCACAAACAGAGTTTACACTGAATCAAATGTATCATGTGGTTCCAAAGCTTTGAAAGTCTGGCTACTGTATATTGTTCTAACTCAAAGTATCTTGGCTAAAAGAATCCCTAATCAAGAATAAGAATCAAAATCCTGCTTTGCTGACGCAGCTTGAAGTCTTATTTTTTTTTAGATGTTTCTGCCTTTTGGCCATCAATCTAAAGTAAAACGTTTTTGTTTTGCCGCCTTGGACTAAGCAGCAAGATCAGTTTGTGGTGCTTGCAAAGGAAACCCAGCTTGGAGTAATTCCTGTTTGGTCTTTCTGGAATTCAAAGTTATTTTTTAAAACTGTTGAGTGGGAAGAAATGCAAGGCAGTTTCACAAGCTGTGCCATGCAAGGCTGCTAAGGAAACCTGCTCAAAAGAATGACTTCATGAGAGGGGAACTAATATTTTGACTTTTTTTTTTAATTTCCCATGGGAAGGCTAATCTTTAGGAACACAGAACCCTCTGAGGCCAATAAAATTCAGATTTGAAGAAGCAAAACGCTGCTTCATTGTTAGGACCATAAAATACAGTTTGTTTTTATTGCAATTCTTTTTCCTTTCAGGAAAGCACTAGGTTTAACAGCTGTAATATATTATTCTAGCACCCCTTGTTGTCGACTTTCCCGTTATTGTTTCACTTGCATTTTATCTTCAAGATCTCAGCCAGGTTAAATGTGCTTTCTTGTTTTATGCAGCTACTTAAAGGCATGGGCTGCAGCGCTGCCCTGCCTCTCCCAGCTGGGCATCTTCTATTGTCATTTGCTGACAACTTCATTATCTTCCTTTTTGCAGAACAGTAACAACGTGTTGGTTTAAATGTAATTGTGTGAAGGTAACTGTTAATTGCTTATTGTCAACAAACACCTTTTCCCAAATTTCTTTTTTCCTTTAAAAGTACTGCTCTCTGTGTAGGTGGGGGCTGATAATATTTAATTGAGTGTGTGCGCGTGTGTGAGTGCGGGGGATGTTTATATACCTGGCAGGAAAACATTGTCAGGGGAATAGCTGTGCTTCAAACGTGGTCATTCCTCTTCTCGTGGTGTGAGGGATTGTTTTAATTTAACCAGCTGTTCAATAATTGTTTAATAGCTCCTCTTGGACAAGTTTCATTTGTACTGTAGCTATCGGATGCAATCGCACAGAGATCGGGGAACCCAGCAGTGCTTTGGGGAGGCTCATTGGGACCCCTCGTCCATCTGAAGTCTGGTCCTATTTGTGTTGTCCAGTTCATGTCCAGTTACGTATGGCGTAATGACAGAACAAGTCCTTACAGTGCCTTTCCCAAATGGTTTTACAGTTACCTCAACCCCCCTGATTTTGCCCAAACTTTGTCCTCTGTGAGTTCATCACTGCAGTGGTGGGGTTGGATGTCACAGCTCATCAAGGAAGCCCAGGTAACCTGTTGTGCTGAGACACCCACAGTGCATCCTCCGTGCTCTCTCGTACCACCACACTTCCCTCAGTGACAGAACATCTTCTCGGTGCCTTGGATGGGTTTCTGACGTCAATGTTTGTAATAGCATGGCAGCAGGAGCCTTCCCCTGGGGAGAGAACTGACTGTGCCACCTCTGGGGACTGCCACAGGCCTGGGTGACACTCATCCTACGGCCTTTCATCGGGGAAAGAGGGTGTACGGGAACACAGGGCAGCAACACCATTAGTAACAATAAAGCAAGCTGTTTATGGGTGGTTTTTCTCTGAGTGGATTTAGAGCAACTTTCTCCAGTTTAAGTGGATAATAAGCTTTTGTCTTTTTCATTCAAGAGGCAACAGGCCCTGTCTCTTTACAGTTTTGTACATCTGAAATACACGAAAATATACTTTGACATGAGCTGTGTGGTTTTGATGCTGTAACTAATGAATCCTTCTACCATTCGTTGCTTTTACTTTTTTTTCATGTAAACTTCACTGGTTTTGTCTGCTCCTTCATTATGCTCCACGTAAATCTTCTGGGTTTTTAAAAATTTAATTGCTATGTTTTCTAAAAATGCATTTTTCATTTGTGCTTTTTTAAAAAGTCTTTAAACTTGTGTTATTTGGCACTTTGGACATTGACTCAAGTACATATGTGTTAGTCTTCAGAAAGCACTGTGCCAGAGTGCATTGTGTTACAGATACTGTGTTAGTTTCGCAGCTGACATTCATAGCAACTGGTGTCCTGATTCCCACGTTGGTTCCCTGAGTACAACTACAGATTGTTGTCTGAAGGCCTTTATTTTAAATCTGTATTGCTGTATGACTGCACAAAAGTGTGCTAGTGAAGGTCACATCCATCAGGAATGTCACAAAACATTTTCTTCTTGGGACAGAGGGACGGGTGAGCTGCTGCTGGGGCTCAGCCGTGTCTGAGCACGCAGAGTGATCGCAGAGCGATCGCGGGTTGCAAGCGCTTTCGTTGAGAGGTAATCTCAGCAAATGTGGTGGCTTTTTAAAACGCCTGTTAGTAAGGTCTTTAAAATAGAACCTCTGTAGTTGGGAAATCTCAGCAATGTTTTAAAGATATTCTTTTTTTTTTTTTTTTTGCAATAGTAAACTAAAATCTTTAAAATCCAACCAGGGTCTAGTGTAGGTTCCTTTCTTCATTTTGAGTTCTCTGGATGTGACAGACAAGTCAATCAATTCTGTGTATTTTTGACTTAATACCTCTTCAATGAAATAAGAATTTATTATTATTCCCTTTTTGTAAACTTCAGGTTCTAGATGAGATTTCTGAACATGGCATTAGGATCTATCAGCTCCCTGATGCAGATTCTGATGAAGATGAGGAGTTTAAAGAACAAACCAGAGTTTTAAAGGCAAGTTTCGCTCCTAGTCTGTCGTTTTGCTGCAGTAGTTCTTCAAGCCTACAGTAAGCTTAAAAGTACTTTATTCCTTTATAATATTTTGAAAATTTTCTTTGGATGTTGACTCTGAATTACAGTCCTTTTTATTCCACTCTAGTGTGTCATGACTTTCTTTTCTCTTTTAAATGTAAGCGACTCTTCTCCAAGAGCTGTGATTTGCAGTCTGTTTCCTGACTCAATCCTTTTAACGTGCAAGCAAAGAGAGCGCCCTGTGCATGTGTTGTGGTTACTACACTAATTAGCAACTTTCCTCTCATTAGAGCAGATAATAAAGGTTTTACTGCAGTCATTTCTCCTCTGTGCTGTGATACTTGCAAAGGTGCTTGAGGAACGTCTCTGAAATTCTCTCCTGGCCCCTTCAGTGTGTGGCTGTTGGCTCGTTTCTGCTGGTGATGTTATGGCAGATGACGGGTTGTGCCCAGCCTGTACTTCAACAACAGTCAAGTGTTCCTAAAGCAAAGCGTCATTTCCTTCTGTGCCTCTGGGGAGACAAACGGATCTAATGAACCCGCAGGTGTTACTAGTGCGAGGCTGCATTGCCTGGAATGGGATTCGTTGGGTTTCTGATGTGGAAGGATTTTAGTAGGGTGCATTTGTCAATATTTCTCTTTTCCCCTCCCTGGTCTGTTACTTAAAAGTCTTCGCGCTTTCCTTAAAAGAAAAACAAAAAAAAAGCAACCAATCAAAACCCAAAGCAATACCTTGTTTTGCTCCCTCTAACTAGGCTAGCATTCCCTTTGCTGTCATTGGATCCAACCAACTTATTGAGGTGAAAGGGAAAAAAATCAGAGGCCGTCTCTATCCCTGGGGAGTTGTTGAAGTTGAAAATCCAGAGCACAACGATTTCCTGAAGTTGCGCACAATGCTGGTGTGAGTAATGGTAAAATTATCCATCTCCTGTGGTGATGTCACCGTTACGGTGACGAGAGAGGTACCAGAACGTGATCTCCTTAATTCAGATCCAGCTCTGCGGGCAGCGGAGAGTGACTTTTTTGCCCCCTGCAGCTTGTTTTGCTGCTGCAACCCTCTGATCTCTGAATTCAGAAAATATTTTCTATATTTTACATTGCCAGATACATGTGACAGTTTTTATGCCTTCTGTGAACTGATCTCCTGGCTTTACATACAAATTGACATTTTTCTTGTCGTGCAATGGGTGGGGCAGAGAGGCTTTTAAAATATGACTCCAAGTGATGGATTAAAGCATGAGGAGTATTCTAACGGGAAAGCTCCGTTTTCTTGGCATTGTGGGAAATCCTGTTTTGAATATGGTACCCTGCCCCTTTCTGATTTGATCTGACATGGCTATTCTGCCTCTGGAGATTTCTTTTTAATTGAAAAAATTCAATTTTTTAAAAATCTTTTTAAAGAATGAGATCTAGGCGTTGTTGGAAATGGAATCCTGTTGTGCAGCTCTCATCTCAGTCTCCACTGGGCAGGGGTTGCCCTCTGGTGGTCACTGGTAGCCAGCATTTTTTCTTCTTTTGGCAGTCGGGAGTTGTCAGGCAATGTCAGCTGTGATGTGATCCCAGGAGCTCCGCCTAGTTCTCAGTTACAAATTATACTTAATAGCACTTAAGAGTCAAAAAATACTTTAGGAATTAAAATATCTTTCTCAATAACAGCCTTCATAAGGTTCTTGCACAACAAAGACTGGTTAATACAGCTCCTGTACAGTAATTAGTAAACAAGAAGAGGAATAACAGACTCTGTATCTTCAAAGAATATTGGTGGGAGGGCACTTAAGTGAGAATTAAAGACCAATAAACATGAAAGCCGTGTTCTGGCTGGCTTTATGGCAGACTGGGTCTGTAAGGATTATTTTCCCAGTAAATACATCCATTATATAAAACAAAAATAGAAGATAAAAGGGTGTTTTTCTTTCCTTTGACGAGAAGGACAAAGTGTTCACTAGCCCTTTGCATGTTCCAGAACACACATGCAGGACCTGCAGGAGGTGACCCAGGATCTGCACTACGAGAACTTCCGCTCAGAGAGGCTAAAACGCACCGGCAAGTGAGTATGTGCCTGCCTTTGGGCTCGGCTGCTTGGGAGAATCTTCAGTTCCCACTGTGACTTGGGACTTGCTCTTCCTCCTGCAACTAGTTATTTCTCACGACATTTCAACCTGTGGCACTACTGAAATTTGTATGAAATGCTCTTCTTGAAGAGCAGCAATATCTAGCAAAGTGCTCTGCTCACAAGCAGCTGGTCTTGTGCTCACATCCATTCCCTTTTCTCAAGGCTTTTAATTGGAATTTACACAGAGAGGCAGTGAGCTGTGAGCAAGACAGGTTTTTATTTAATTATGTCTCCTTGGAAAAAGTAAACTCCAGTGGACACATTTAAATAGCCCCAGCCTGTCTGACCAGGTTGGGTGTCGCTTCTCCAGTTGTTGTAAGGCTGCTTTGGTGGGTGTTCTTGTGCTCCTTCATAGAGCTAGAGAGAGAGGTTTAGACCTCACAATCTTTTTTTTTTTTTTTTTTTTTTCCGTAATGTGTGTGGGTTTTGTGGATTATTTTTTTTTTTCTTGGTAAGGATTCTGTCCTTGGCAGACTTAAAGCAAAAAAAATCCGTGTCTACCTGTGCTGGATGTCTTCTGATAGCAATGTAACTCTTGTTCCCACTTTACTTGCTCTTCAAGTATTCAGCCAGGCATTTTGATCTTAAGGAAGAAAGGAAACAGCCTACACAGCTTTCTAATGGTTCATTTTGTACCATGGATAGACAGTGGAGGGAATCTTTTGATTAGAGTAAATGACAAAAACCACCCATAGCAGTGAAGAAATAGAATTTCAAGAAACAGAGGGTGAATAATAGGAGTCTGAGGTAAAGATGGCCTTTTACAAAAGGGAAGCATGGGTTTACCAATGTCCTCATTTCCCCTGTGAGGAAGCACATAAGCTTTTTTGTTGTTGTTATATTAGCTGAAATATGAACCTTGATTCTCTTTTTGGACACTTTTTTTGCTCCTGTATCTTACAGCATCAATGTGTTCTTTTGTTCAATAGGCCTGTTGAAGAGGAAGTGGTAGACAAGGATAGAATCCTCCAGCAGAAAGAGGCTGAGGTAAGAGGGAGCTTCTAAAACTGTTGTTCTTTAACGTAACGTGCTGTGCTCCAGTTTCAGTGTTCTAGGTCAGCTGCTGCCCATGGAGTGTACGACTGGAGTGGTGATAAACAGCAGCCCTGATCTGCCCATACAGGGTGCTTTGTTTGTAGCCGCTTGCGTGCTGCGGATGGCAGCAGCACGGGGACTCGTGGTGTCAGCAGGGCATTTATCACTTCAGCCTGGATGCTAATTTTCCATAGGGATAGTTGCTATTTTTAAAGTACTGAAATCAATTTACGTTTGTCAGCTATGTGTGCTGCTTGAGGCATAGCATGTTGGGGTAGACTGAGACTGATGCCATTTCAGATGGGCATGGCTTACTACAGGCATGTTCCCTGTACGTTTCTTCGTACGTCTTGTGGCTATGGAGTAGGAAAGGTTTGTTGATTTTTAAAATCCCGTGATATAATTAACGTGTGTGGTTTTTCATCCTAATCTTGTCTTGCAGCAAAATTCGTAGTATTTTCTTGTACCAGTCAACTTAAGAATTTGATGTTTTCAATCTCTGATTTCTTACTATGGTTTCAAGTTGTTACTAGGCCTTTCAACTTAACAATTTTATGCT
>JAOXNO010000006.1:18023835-18038529 GCA_028565335.1 Limnodromus scolopaceus | reverse complement strand
TTTGATGTTTTCAATCTCTGATTTCTTACTATGGTTTCAAGTTGTTACTAGGCCTTTCAACTTAACAATTTTATGCTAAAGTTCTAAATCAGAGATTTTTAGCCTGGTATTTAAATTGGAGTAGTGCACTGCCAACGCCTATGACTGCCTGCATTGTGAAAACTTAAGACTTGCTGCCAGTTGGAAGATAGTGTTTCTTCTGTTTATCCTTCTTTTACCCAATTCAGCTTGGATCCAAGTCCACAAATAGAGGAAGGCATGATTTAAAAGATCAATGCATATATGCATGATTTGGAGTAAGAAATAAAAAACTACAAGCAGTTTTGTGTGTTTCTGAGGTGAAAGATTCAGACTCCCGTACATGGAAATTTTTGAAATATAGTTATTTCTGTCTGTGCATTTTCTTTTTCCTTTGTAGCATTCATATTTAAAAATAGCTAACCCTGGCATGTTGACATAAATAGCAAAAAAAACTTTCCTAAAAGGAAATGCAGAAGCAGCTGATTATCATCATAACTAGTAGCTAATAATATGAATTACTGGAGATGAAATGAGCTGCATCTTTATCGCTGCACAGCTTCATTTCAGCAGCACAAGCACACTCGATGGCCATGCGCTTAGAGAGTGGAATTTCTGTGGGTATTCTGTACACAAATTAACTGCCTCCCATTGACTGATGTGTGTGTGAAACAACCCTAGACCATCAGCTGACTGCCAGGAGTACCAGGTGGTTTGAAAATGTCAGGAGCAGTGTTTGGAAAGGTTTTGTGGCTCAAAGTCCTGTCCAGCCTGGCCTTGAACCCCTCCAGGGATAGGGTAGCCACAGCTTCTCTGGGCAAATGTGTTTATATATATGCATATGTAATGTATGTTTTTATATAATATGACTAAAGGGATGACGTCTTGAATTTCTTGGAGGACAATCTCTGAAAGTTTCTTCTGAGACTAATCATCTCAGAATAACTGCTGCTGAAGTTGCAGAGGATTAGGTTAGAACTTGAAAAAACAAATAGATTTTTAACTTCTGCATTCTATTATCCCAAAGAGATCAAGAGGCTTTGCTGAATCTTCTGTAGATAAGCTGGTCTGAAACCCCATCATCTCCATATCATCCCTAAGGTTCAGACTGGGAAGAGCCCGGGGAGGGAAGAGGCACGGAGGAAATGGGCTTGCATTCCGTGGCCTTCACAGAGAAAACAAATAGCCATTTCCCCCTCCTGTTGTGCATTCCCATCAGCACTGGTGCGTGGAGTTCTAGTCACAGTTTGGTGAGGTTTCTCTAACCTTGGAGGGAACGAACGCTTGGGCTGCTGCCAGGGTCATCTCTAGCAAGACATCACTTCTGCTAAATGGTCTTCTATTGTGCCAAAGGATGTGGTCCCCACTTCAGCAATCTGGAATTGCTAATCTGTCATTTTGGATTTATTGCTGAGCCTGGCTGTACTTTTTGCTCATTTGCAAGTGATGACCTCTTTTTCTGAGCTGGCAAGTGAAAATAAGAGTATGGGATCCATGTTCCTTACTGTAAATATGCTGCAGTTCAGGTTATTTTGATGTCGTAGTGTAAATGGGCACAAAGTTCAGGACGTTTGTAGCGCTGTGCTCTATTCTTCCTACTCTGAAAATAGCTTGTAATAAAAATCTTTCAGAGTTTTGAGAGGCAATGCTTCTAGAAAACAGTTAAGACTGTGATTACGCGGAAACAGCAAGGAATAAGTTTCCTCTGATTTTCCTGGTGAGCTGCCCCGAGGCGTTGGCACATCCCTGTGCTCCGCTGCCCTCGGTGGGGCTGCCCAGCAGCAGCCTGAACAGCCCAGATAAATTGCTTTCTCTCTGTCCTTCCACTCTCTGGTGGTGTTTATCCCGCTGGAGCCGGGATGAAGAACCGGCTCAGCATGGAGTCAGTGGCAGCCTCTGGTGGGTGCGGGTCCCTGCCCGGTGCTGCGGGTATTTCCATAATTGTTTGCATGGAAGATAAGGTTTATGATGAGGTTATGTCTTCATGGGGAGAGACAGCATGGCTGCTCAAGTCCTGCAGGCCTGAGGGAAATAAAAATGACTCTAAAGTTTAATTTGTTGAAGTAAATTTTAGTCCTGACATAAGTAAACTATGTGGAGTTTATACCAAGGTTAAGTTTTCTCCTTTGAATTCTGCTCTCTGGGAATTCGCAGGAGTGGTGAGTTTTAGCAGATTTCCAAACACTGCTTCTTGTCTTCCTTTTCATCATCCGCATCGACCCTGTGCTGTCGTGTTGTGGCATCCTTCAGGGGACGATGGCAAGGTCCCTGCAGAGCACATTAACGCTGCTCTCACAAGTGAGAGGGTTTTGCTGCTGGGCAAGGCCAGTCACGCTGTGCCCTTGGTGCTGGTGGTCCCCAGCAGCGAAGGGAACATGGGTGTTGATACGACACCAACTTCAGTCTGTTGTGAGCTTTTGCATTCGCCTTTACGAAGAGGAAAGATGGTTTCTGTCTGTGCAGCGGGTCTGGAAAGGTGAAGACACACGAGTTGGTTTTAGCTTCTATTGTGATGTGCAGGAGTGGTTCTTACTGGTTCTTACATGTGGTTATATCGAAAACTACACAATTATTCTTAGAATAATGAAAACTTCCTATACAAGCCTCAGATTATTACGTTATCTCCAGTTTGAGATGGACTCATATTTTATACAATGCGTGTGGAAATTGCAGCCTACTTCTTTTCAAGTTTGTAAGATTGGGCACTTGCAATTGTGTGTGTGGAGCCTTCCCCACCTGCATCTGGAAGGAAATACCTCGTCATTTGTAAAACAAATTAGAGGTATTTGCATATACATTTTGAAAATCCGTATTACTGTTTCTTATTCTTTCTTAGGAATACTTATTTAAAATAATGTTATTTTTGGAAAAAAAATGCATTATATATAATTGATCTCTTATGAGATGGAAATTAACTTGTGAGTGCCATAAGACAACGCCTTTAAGAAAACAGTTATTTCCAGGAAAAGTCATTGTTTAGATGTAAAAATATTGGTGCTTACTATGTTTAGTCTCTCTTTCCAAATTTTGTAAACATCTTTCTGTTTTGCTTTTGAAGTAGTTTTGAAATTCTGTCTGTGCTTTCAGCTGTTACTGCTCCTAGAAGTTTCCTGAGGTCTCTGGTAGCCCCAGGATGAGTGTTGGCACATGGCATTGCCCAGTGCACACATGTGTCGCAACAAAGCGGTGTTGGCTCCCTCAAGCAGGGTGTCTACACACACAGAAAAGGCCTCTTTGCTTTACTGGAGATTAAATGTTACTAACACAGATCTGCAAATGTAGCTCGCTTCAAAGGATTTGGATTTTATTGCTTAATTTACATTGTAAGTGATCTTACAAATATTTTGTGAAAGTTGGATATAATGCATTAAGGAGTCTGAGGTGGGAAAAACCAAGTATTCAATCCTGTAAATTAATTGAACATTTCCATTTTGTAAAGAGGCAAATCAGATCCTCATTCTGCTATGGAAGAAAAAGATACAAAGTTTCCTGGGTTTTTGGATTTCTCATGAAATGGTTTTAAATGTGTGGGTGTTTTCCTCTTCCAGCTGCGCCGCATGCAGGAGATGATTGCACAGATGCAAGCCCAAATGAGGATGAAGCCTGGTGATGATTAAGATGCTTAACATCTGGATGCATCAGGTATTACTTTTCTGACTGTTTACTCTTCTTACACAAGATTTTTCCCCAATGATTATTGTTAGGTTTGCACTTTGGAGTTGCCTTTACTGTACTTACAGCAAAAATTGAATCATGTTCTGGGTAGCCTAGAAAAAAAGACCTGTGCAGATGTTACCTTTCCAGCTGGTTTTAGGACCTGTAATTGTGTATCTTCAGTGCCTTGTTTTTGAATGATCTGGCTTTGTTTCTGTTAGCAAAAGCTGCTCAGAAAACTAATCTGACTGTATACAAACAAGAGTTCTGGTGTTTTGGGGTGTGTGGTCTGCTGAATTTATAGCAGGTTTTTCAAAGCACCAAACAGAACTTGAGGCAAACTGGTGATGTGCTGAATGAGGAGTCCGGCGATGCCGTGTGTGATACCATGGGTGGGATCAGAGGGAGGGAAGAAAAAACAATTCCTGTAACAAATATTCCTGCTTTCTTGAGAATGCAGCTCTTCTGGCATAACTTCTCTTTTAAATGCAAGAATAAAAAAGAGTAGGGTATGAGGAGTCCTGTTGCTTAATACTCCAGTTTAATATTCCAGTTGTGATTGCTGGTCTTCTGGAATGTAAAGCTTGAATAAAATGGATTATATTATCCCTTATGACCTTGTGGCAGCTGCCAACATTCCAAGCCTAAAATAAGGAGATTTTTTGTTGCTTTTATTTGAACCTTCAGCCTTCCTGTTTATATTTGAAAAGAAAAATAAAAAAAAAGGAAGAAAAAGAATAAAAAAGTTTCCTAAGGAATAAACTTATTCACTGAATTTCTCTTTAAGCAGAAGTTTACTGGTATGTGCGCTGGGATCTTTGAGCGAAGTAGTTCAGGGGGGAGAAAAGTAATTCAAACTCAGGTTTCTTGCTGTCATAGTTCCAAGTCTTGTGGACAGAGGAGTCTTCACAGCGTGTCTTCCAACTTTCATGCTGAGATCTGTTTTCCCAGTGCTGGGAATCTAAACAGTGAGGAGGATTTTGGGGCTGACCATGCAGTGTGTGCGATGGCAGTGTCTGACACAGAGCTCTTGCTTCCTCGGGCAGGAGCGGGTAATTTTGCAGCCTGTTCAAGACATTAGTCTGAACTCAAGGTCCCATTTTCATGGAGACTTTGTTATCCTATGGCCAAACTCTGACCCCTTGTGAAAGCGGCTGCTTGATGCAGGAGACTTGGTGCAGTCTACATTATTATCACTGGTTTCTGTGAAGGAGCTTGATTCTTTGTGTGACTTACAAATCCCATTGAATCACACGGCATCCTTCAAACTGATACTGAGTAAGAAAAAACCCACCCTAAATCTACTCAGCTTGTCCATAGCTGTTGCTGGCAGAGCATGGGATGGCAGATGGTACAAAGACAGTCAGAACTCCGTCTTCTGGCTTTGCCGTGAATCAGTATCCGAGGGCTAACGGGATGCAGCGTTCCCACAAACCGTTAGCCAGTTATGGCACCAGATTCCCTGTGTTTCACGGCTTCTGGTATTTATAAAAACAAATTGGGGCATGGTTTGTGCCAGGCTGAAGTCGCAGCCATGGATACGTAAGCAAACAGTTCTGAGCACCCTTGTGTGCGTCCCAGGGAGATGTTCTGTAGATCCTGTGTGTTGCTAGAGGGGAGCACAGCTGGGACTACTCGCTGTGTTACGCAGGGGAGCTCTGCAGGTTTAACTGAGTGTCCCCGTGATCATCTTGTGGGCTAGTTTGAACTAAATCTCAAGAAAGTTAGTTCATCTGAAATACTGAATGTGAACAAATTTGAGAAGGGATTTGAATGAGAACCGTATATGGACGTCCTGCTGTTCCTTTGGCATCGCAAAGCTGCAGTTCTGCAGCTGCTGTGGGAGTCGAAACAGACTGCTTTCAGGGAAGAATTTTGAACTTCTTTTTCATTACCCTTGAGATATCGATTGACAGACGTTTAGTGTGATTTGCTGGCTCGTACGCACAGGCAGGAGTGCGGTTGCAGCCCCACTAACCCAGAGCATTGCTGGGTGATGGTGGCAGCGTGGGGAAGGGAATCCTCACCTGGAGCCTGGCCTCGCAGAGGGCTCTCCCCTGTGCACTCAGTGTCTGGAATGATGATCTCAGCCTCCAGCATTCCCATCAGATTTATTTGCTGTATTTTATTCAACTCACTATTTCCAGAGAAACCAGGAAACTTGTAATTAACACAGTATTTAACAGAACCAAACTGCCAACAAATTTAAATATACTTGATATCAATCTCTTTGTTCTGTTATAGCTTATCTTGAGCATCTCTTAGGTTCTAGTTTTACAAGAACTTTAAAGGATCAGCTCTGCTACTGTCTCTCCTCCAATTGCTCTTTGCACTCTTTTTATGCTGAGAAAAATATGTAACTTTATAGATAACTTAGGTAAAAATTAACATTTTCCCCCTTTTTATTTTAGACAATTTCCTATCTATTAATTTTCTTCAAAAGCCCCTTAAAAATATATTCCCCCTCACAAAGCACAGCTGTAAAGATATTTTCAGATATTTGGGGAAAAGAGCAGTTTGGTGCAAATACCTTCATAGATAAGGGCTGGAGAGTGAGCAGTAGGATAACGAAATGTGGTAATGTCCAAATATATGAAATACCCACTTCTGGTTTCAGATGTATTTTGAGGTGGGGAGGAGGTTGCTGAATGCTTTGAGGTTTTCTGGAAAGAGTCTGGCATTGCACAATGATGAGAAGTGCTGAACTCAAAGCCTTGCTGAAAAGAGCGAAGAATCTGTGTGATCACGAAGTGCTGCACAGATGGGGTGACTGGAGGCTCTGGTTTGCCCCATCCCTTTTGAATGGGGGTGTCTTTCAAGGGTTTGTGGAAAGAACAAAGGGGAAAATCACTTCAAAGAGTTTCCTTCTCTCAAGCCAGAGTAAAAGGAACATTGGGGGGGGTGACAGAGACGATACCCGGGGGCCTTGCTCAGAGTTCCCGATGAGGACGGACAGATTTGTTGGTGTGGAGGAGCAGAAGCCTGATGGGGATGGGGAGCGACGCTGGGGGGGACTGGGTTAGGAGCAGGGGAGGAAGGTGGTTTGGAAGCAGTGGTGCCCAGTGTGTCAGCCGCAGTGTGTGCCAAAGCCCGTGAGCCCAGGGTGACTGGAGAAGCTGGGGGTGATGCGGGGCTGTGGAGAGCAGCCCTGCCGCAGGTGTGCTGACCTGTGCTTTCCTCTGAACCTCTCACAGCTCCCGCACACAGCCAGCACCCGGGGAGGTGTGTGCCCCAGCAGTGACAGCACAGCGAGGCACCAGAATACTTACGGTTTTTTGGGTTTTTTTTTACCCTAACTTTTGATATATTAATCTTACGAGTCCATGTGAGGCCTGGTGAAAACTTCAAGACGAGCTTGGATTGCTGATTATGTTTGACAGGTCGAATGAAGGATTGGAGAGGGAGGAGATGGAGGGGGTGGAGTAAGTTACCAAAAATTAAAACAGATTTAGTTTTATTTGGATAGTCTAATATGAGATGTTTTTGAAATTAGCCTGCAGTAATTTCAACAGCATATTTACCAGTTTCTGAACTTGTCCATCTCAAATGAACAAGTATTACGAAAAGCTGGAATTGTTTTTTCAAATGAAATGCTTATTAATGGGTGTTTCTTCCATTTCCTTCTCTTTCTGAAAGTGTAGTGCTCTGCAATCTGTTTTCCTCTTGTTATTCTTACAAATCTGGGTTGTCTGTCTTCCACCCAGCTTCAGATCGTGCTGGGACAAACCAGTAACAGAAGCCAGGCTATGGAAAACAAATATAGCCAGCTGGAAATGCAGTTATGGTTAGGGGAGCGTGTTCAGGAAAAAACTCAAGCATCTTGCACTTAAAATATCTGTAGGATGATGAAAATTCTTTTATTATAGCTCATGATTTCCAGAAGTGTTCTAAAGCCTCCTGAGCTCACTACCACTGCTCTGATTCTCGATAAGAACAGTGCTGAAGGCACCAAACAGCCCGTGTTTTCTACCAGTGAACTGACATCATTTAACAGAACAACACAAAGCATTGTCATAGCAACCAGCCTCCCGAAACGGTGCTGCTGAATGCGGAATTGATCTGATGAGAGATGTCATTTGAGGAAGTGAGGATCATGGTGTAGTTTTTGGCAGCTGAAATCGAGAGCCTGGAGAATGTGAAGCAAGTATTTGGGAGAAGTGCCTGGCAGTGCCAGTGGCTGTTCCTCTGGTTGGAAACTGGCCCAGCAGAGTCCCTCCTCCTCCTGCCCTTCTCAGCACGCTGGGGGTGGAGGTGATCAGCAAATCCCCTGGTGATGGCCCAGCACACGTTTTGGTTTCCCTTAGAAGATAGACTTCTGTTTGAAATTCTATTTTTTCCTTTGTTACTGTACAACTGAAGCACTGAACTTGTGTGGCTCCGTAGGACCTTGGAGTTGACTTGTACAGAAAGTCTTAGCAGGGTCCCCAAGAGCCACCCTGCGGCGGGTGCCCCCCTGCCCTTGTGTGTAACACACAGAGCCCCGGGCAGGCTTCGGATGAGGGTCATGGTATGGCTTTTATTCCTTGATGTAAAGAACAATAACGCTTTCATTTGTGCTTGTTCATCTAAAAGTATTATGAGCAAGATAGTCCCCCCACCTCCCCAAAACCAAAACAGACTCCAGAGCTTTCCAAGGAGTGACACAGTGTTTGCAAAACATCCCATGAAAAAGATCGACACACCCAATAGCAAGTTTTTTCTGATACTTTCATGTCATCGCCCAAACTGTATCTCAGTAAAGTTTGTCACTCAGTGGATTCATATAAATTGTTTCAATTTTTGCCAAGTGATCCCAGAGAATGTAAAATAGAGAGAATGTGATGTTCCTAATGGGTCACTGCAGAACCCCTGTTTTGTGGGGAAATGGCAGGGGGGAGTGGAAATACATTTACTTGCTTTTCAGAAATGTGCCGATGCCTTGGGAAGGATGAAGTCCCCAGCACAGTGGCTACAGCAGCATTGCCAGTTCTTGTGAATACGTGTGGGGACACCTTGCAGTCTGCCCAGGAGTGATCCAACGGGCATGTTCCACCTCCTGTGTCTCCGTGACACAGGGCTGGGTGCAGGTGGGATGCAGGGGGCTAGAGGAGGTAATGGCTGCCAGGATTTCTCAGACATTAGTGGATCTGAGGATGGGCTGCAGGGACCTCCCAGCACCGTGCCAGAGCCTGACGTGGTGTCACAGGGGACTTGGAAATGCTTCAGGCCACCTTTTGCTAAATAAACGCTTTCAGAGGAACATTTCTTGTACTTCAAGAGCTCGGAGCCTGGTATGTATGTGTGACTCAGTGGATATTAACCCTATTAGCATATTAAATTAACTGGTAAACATTAGAAAGCAATTCAAACTCCAGTTTTGTAACTTAGCAGGTGTCATCAGCCAAGAATATGCTATGGGGAAGTATAAGGGGTTGCTACAGACCAGCGAAAGGAAAGGGAACAAACTTGAAGCTGCGAAGTCATCAGAGGATGACTGAAATATCAGAGACCCAGAGTATTGGGGGTGTGAGTGACAATGTGAGTCCAAGTTAGTGAACAACAGGACAGTGGCATCACCCAATACTTTACTTGTTCTGGAAAGACGCTGTTTCTTAAAAGTTCTAGCTGATGACTGGGCACTACAAGGGCTGCAGCTACCACATGGAACGGGTGCTATTTGAAGGAAAAGAATTTAGGTCAGTGAGAAAATGTAACTGCTTATAAAGCAAATTTTTGTGATTGGGAATTCAGAAGTGCAGATGGGGAGATGTCACTGCGTCGCAGTGGGGTTGGGAGCAGCCGAGGCAGCAAACCCCTTCCTTCCCGTATCGTCTCTCTGAAGCGCTGGCATGAATTCACATCGCAGCTGGAGGCGTTTATGAAAGCTCTGTATTGGTGAGAGGAGTATGGGGACTGTAAGGTTAGTCTAATAAAACTGGGGATCAAATTTGTAAGGAGTGGTATCAACCTAATATATCAAACTATTGTCTCATAAGATTAGGAGGAAAAAGCAGTGAAATGAATGCAGGCTGAGATGCACAACCGTACCTTGCCCAGGTACGTTCTACGAGCGTATAAAATGTGGCTGTCATGTTGCTGATGCTGGTAACAGCAGTGCACAGCTGTGCTCCTAACCGCCTTCGTGTTACTGGAAATGCCAGCCTTTTTGTGAGTCTGAAACATCAGTCATGGTTTCCTCTTGGGCCGTCTCCTGTGACAGACCAGCGCTAGGCAGGCGATGGCAGAAATTCAGCTTCTCTGTCGCACTCAAGGCGGCTGTGTCGCACAGCAGGTTAATTTTGAATTTGAGTATTGAATTTGGTTAATGTGTGGACTCTGGCTTTAAAGCCTTGATGCCGGCTTGCTTGCTCTGGTTGTTGGGGGAAGTGGTGGCCTCCTTCAGATGGTAAGTAATTGTGTATTGAACGGAATTCCCGCTGTGGGAATGGCAAAGAGCCCAGGGCCCTGTCATCACTTCCCTCGCTCCCTGTCCCAGCGTGGCCTGAGTGAGGGCTGCACTGTACAGGTGAGGTGACACAAGTCTTTTCTAGGATACTTCTTTTTTCCATCCAGATGAATGTTTAGATTAAGCTATTTTTTTCTATCAGGAATGGGTGGTTTTGGTGCTGGAGGATTCGAGGTGTCTCCGAGCTCCAAATCTGACATGGCTGCTCGAGCAGGGCCCGGTTTCAGGGAAAGCTGGATTTCTGCTTTCTTTGTAGCAGCCTTTTCGAATGGCAAATAACTAGAGATATCCAAAAGTGGTAGTTATTTAAATGGCAGACCGGTATCCCGTCCCTCAGCCACATGCACGCTGCTGTGTGAGTGCCTGGGAGATCCGTTTGCTCGACTGTTTTGGGGAGCAGAGTCAGAGGGGGTTCGGGCAGGACCTCGGCCTCGCGGCTGCCTTGGCCCTGCGTGGACAAGGGGCTGTAGCCCAGGGGCTGTGCTCTCGCAGGGGTGTGGGTGCCTCAGAAAGTATGTGACTAAAAACAGTCTCACTTACGTGCTCTTATTAGATGTTTCTGATAAATATTTGGGGCCGAACTGTATCTGGCTGGGCCGGTCTGGCTCCTGTGCAGGTCTGAGATGCAGTGACTGGAACCCCCCATTCCCTGGCTTCTCTCGGGGCGGCTCAGGCTGCCCCAAACGCCAACGGGGCTGAGAGTTTGTCCTGTCTAATGCTCTTTGTTCTCCGCTTGTGTCTGCAGCAGCACACGGGTCTGTCGTGGATGGGGCTCTCTTTTCTCTGGCCGAACGGTAACGTCCCAAGGCAAACGCTGGATGCCGCAGATCAAGACCTGCGTTAAAACAAACACAAAGTCTGAAGATCGTGTTGTAAAACGGCTCGTTTTATATATTCAATGTTAATCAAGTCATATTGTATCTTTTTTGAATCTTTTGGTAACACTGTCTTCACACTTATAGATGTGCTTTTATTATCCTTCCTATACCTTTTTATACCGGAACTGATAGAGTGTGCTCTTTGGAGCATCATTGTGGTGGGTGAAGGAGTCAATCGTGTATCTATTGGGTTATTCTGAACCGTTTTGTGATTCATACTAAACAATGTGGTGGCCTGTTTACAGTAACCGTACGTGTGTTTGCACAGTATCACAGCTTTCATCGCCATTCTCAGTCACTGTGTATCGTATCAGTTTCTCATAACTCTTTCTGCACTTCGTTACTTCTGAAGCTTCATCTCTGGTGATTTCTGTTTGTGATGTATGAGGGAAGGTACAACCCCCTGACGACTCACCGGTGATGCCGAGGAGCTGACTTGTCAGTCATCGTGCCTTACCACACACAGACACCGCCGGTGCCAGCGGCTCTGGGGCTGCCCCCGGGGACTGGTCCTTGGGTCCCGGGTGCCAATGACAAGGATTTCTGTCACAGGTGTTTCTGTCAGCTGCACGATGCCATGTACTGACCTTTTTATATACCATGACACTAATTTTCATTCAAGTTTTGTAATAAATTGTACCAGTTGGAAGGTCTTGAATTTTGGGGTGGTTTTTTGTTGTTTTGTGGATTTTGGCTTTTTCCAGCTCATGTGTGAAATGCTGTAATGGCGTCGTGCATGGTGCATAATCGAAGGAAGCATATTTACCCTGGGGAACAAAGGCATTCTCTGGAATTTATCTACATACAAACTCCTTTGATTTCATGTCAAAACAAATTTAGAAGTGTCTTAAGTAGCAGGGCTTTGCATCTACTTTTTTTTCCCCAAAGTTCATTAGGCGCCTACTGACGGCTTTTAGGTGGGTAAATGCCTTGGAAAATCTGATTGCATGCCTTAGTTTGTAAATTCATGAACATTGCTGTTCCCTTCATGTCATCACTGAGTGCATGGCTCTCTTCTGCATGCTTTTGGAGTCTTGCCTGTAATATATAGTCATGAGCGTAAATTATTTTGCAAATACAGGATTGAGACATTTTGTCTTCTGTACTAGATTGGGGTGTCTTTCATGTAGTGATTAGCCCTAATTTTGCTGTCCGGCAATGAGTGCTTAGTCAGGATGGGATTAGCATATGATTTGCATCTCAGGGACATGTGTTTGGTTCTTGTTTGGAGTTGAACTGCGTAAAATGGACAAGACATTGTTATCTCGGGGGCTGCTGTAATGAAGTTGAAAGAAGAAATGGAGTGACAGATTTGTGCTTATACAGGGTGTGAAACATACGTGTGCCCACAGTGTGTGCCCATACAGGGTGTGAAACATACGTGTGCCCGCAGTGTGTGCCCATATGGGGTATGAAACATATGTGTGCCTGCAGTGTGTGCCCATACGGGGTATGAAACATGTGTGCCTATACTGGGTATGTAACTTAAAAATGTTTAAGAGTAAACATATTCTCGGGAATTGTGTGCCATTATTTGCACCTTTCTCATTGTTTTTCTTCCAGAATTTTGCATCATCATGTTTTGCAGCCACCTTAAACCGATGTGCTGTGCCTGTGGACGTCGGGACGGTCACTCCCCCCCTGAGAACCAGGGCTGCAGTTGTTCCTGGATTCGCTCTGAGCAAAGGTAACACCAAGGGTCCATCGCTCCCAGCAGAGCAGGGCAGTGGGGAAACAGGCTTTCAAGGATGCCTGGTCTTAAGTTTTATTAATAAACAGAGCTTTTTTCACCTCCCCTCTTTTCAAAGCAAGGCACCTAAAGTCACCATCACAATTCTTGTGTGTGCAGCCTCAGTGAACAGATTTTCAGTAGCGGATATTGATTATTGATCGATAAACTCTGCTGCCTTCTGGCCTGTGAATTCCAGCTGGAGTATCTGGGCTCGAAACCTGAGATCTATTTGAGTAATAGTCAAAGGGCTCGCGATGCTGCTGGTACCATACCTGAGTGCTTTCAACGTGGGCTTGATTTTATGCCTTCTACCACTTCTTTGATGCTAATTTTCAGTTGCATTTGAACTGGTTTTGTTAAAATATTTCACAGCTTAATGGGGGAACCTATTTGTTAAGCCAGGTCTTTGCTACCTGGAGATCTCTGGAGAGAGGGCTCTGGCTGGAGCCTTGTTTCTGGCCCTGCAGTTCCACTCCCGTCCGTGTCAGCTGTGCTGGGGCCGTGGGAGACGAGTCCCTTCCTCTGAGTTTTCCCCCGGACTTCTCTGGGCTGGCTCTGTCCAGCCCTGGGGACAATGTCCAGGTGTAGCTGTTCCATCGGCTGCTCAGCAGGGCCGAGGAGCCAGTGACCCCAGTCCTCTCGCTCTTCCTTAGATTTAAAACAGTGGCAGATGATAAAACAGCTCATGAAAGGCTGATGGGGTTGTTGGTGCCTTTAATTGTGGTGTAGAGTCTGAAATGGTCTGTGGTGCTCTAGCATTTAAAAACAGGCAAATACGCTGACAACTAACTACCTGTTTTATTTATTTTCTGATGCTTTGAATCAATGGCTGAAAGAGAACTCAGTATGAGTTAATGGGTTTTTAGAGCATACGTTCCTGGGCTTGCCAACCTCTGGTCCTGGAAGTGTCCTGTTTTGATACGAGGGATGTTTTGAATGAGAACGTGGAAGAAATGGCAAGATATGGGTCGTGATGAGTACAAGCACGTGAGAAATCCCTGCTGTGGCATCGCTGTTCCAAGGCAGGGGAGTGTCCCCGTGTGTGCAGCCATCGCCGTGCCAGCCTCGTCCTGTCCTGCATCACAGGAGTTTCGAGTCTGATTATTTACCTGTCCTTGAGATGTGGAAGCCGTGACCCGTCCCTGAGCTGTGGAAGGAGCTGGGTGTCCTGAGGCTTTGCATCCCCTTCTCCTGGCCCCTTTGCTCTTGGGCTGGGGTTCCTGGGGCCTGTTCTTAAATCGCGTGCTTCTACTGCTTTTGGGGTGCTTAAAATTCATTTGAGTTCTGTCCTGCCTTTCCTTAAAAAGTCATACCGGCAGCTTTTACCTAAAATGACTTTCTGCATCACCTCTTTAAAATGGTTTGGTGGGGAGGGAGCACACACGCCTGCCTCGCACAGCGCCGTTGCAGGATGATTCAGGCCTTCCCACTGCATTCTGAGATGCTAAATCTGGAAACGCATTTCCTATTTATTCCATTTGTGTTTGGTTTTCTTGGGTTTTTTTACAATGGTGTATTCCTTCTGGCTGTTGTGTTTGTGTCCCAGCGTGGGGAGTGCTTCCTCTTACCCTGTCTCAGCCTTCAGCCAGCTCTGCCCGGCTGGGGGGCCGGGGGAGGGATTACATGGGCCCTGCCTGGGAGATGCTGTTGGGGTGCTCCAGTCGCTGTGTGCTGTGCTTGTGTGGGGGTCGCCTTCCTCTCCAGCCCTGGGGGTCCCCGGGCCCGCCTGTCCCCTCCTTTCCCGGGGCTCCCCCTCCAGCCCCATCGGTCCCCCCTCCCGGGCTGTCATTCCTCCAGCCCCGGGGGTCCCCCGGTCCGCATCTCATCCTTCCTGGCCCCAGCCCGGGGGTCCCCCCTCCAGCCCCGGGGGTCCCCCCCTCCGCCTCCCGTGCCGGTTGTCAGCCGGGGCGGGCGCGGGGCGGGGCGGGCTCCCGGGATGGGCGGCCCCGGGGCGGCCCCGGCCCCTC
>JAOXNO010000006.1:18013698-18023735 GCA_028565335.1 Limnodromus scolopaceus | reverse complement strand
GTATTTCTCATCCAGATTATTATTATTGTAATTTCCACTAGATATTGAAGTTTCCTCAACTTCTGCTATTTTGTGTGTGTTTGTTGCCTGTTTTCCAGTCTATTGGACATTACTTCCTCATAATTTTGCAATATATTGTTTAGCATGTCAATCGTAATCTTGGTGCTTAACTGGTAGGATTGCGGATCCTACCAGGGATCTCCCTTAGCCTATAAGGATGAACAGCTGCGCGAGGGAGATGGGGGCGGCGGCGCTGGGGCGGCCCTCGCCGCACACAGCCACGCACCGCCACACGGACACACGCCCCCCGGCGCGTTGCGGGCGGCGGCACCATGAGCACCGGCCTGCGGTACAAGAGCAAGCCGGGCAACCCAGGTGAGGCGGCGGGGACGCGCGGCCCCTGCGCCCCGCGGCCCTTCGCGGCCCCCCCGCCTCACTCTCTGCTTTTCTCTCCCCGCCGCCGCTCCCGCCGCCGGCATCCCGGCCCCGCCGACCCGCCCGGCAGAGGAGAAGCAGGTAGGTGGGCTCCCGCCGCGGGCGGGGGTCCTGGCTAACGGGGCGGGGCGGGCGAGGGGCGGTTTGCCCGCTCCAGCTCCTCCGCGGTTTGGGTCGGGTTCGGCTTTTTTTCGGTGCCTCGGGGTGTGTCGGGGGGGGAGTTGGTTGGAGAACGGTGGCGCGGGGCCGGCAGCGGCCTTTGGCTTTGGGGGGGCACGTCTGGCATCGCCCCCTCCCGCCGCAGCGCGGGGGTGGCCCCAGCCCGGCCCCTCGGCGGCCCCGGTGGCGGTGGCAGGTCACCACCTCGCAGGCGGCCGGCGCTGGGCGTCGGGGAACATCTGGTTTGCTTTGCAAAGCACATAGCTGTTTGGAGATATGCCTTCGGGATCGGGGGAGAGAGGGAGGGGGTGATGCAATCCGATGACATCGACAGGTTTTTTTGTTCTCCATTTGGCGTTTGGAGGGGTTCGGGGTGTCTGAAAGAGGAGGAATCCTCTGCCGAGCTTGGATGGGCAGGGAAGGGGTTATCAGCAGCCCCTGTGTTCCTTAGCACCCATCACCATGATGTAGGCAATGTCTGCAGAGCTTTTCTGGCTCACAAAGGTGGGGATGGAGCGATGGTGAGCGCGGCAGGGCAGTGCCCCGCGTCCCTGCCGGGGGATGAAGCCTGCCCATCCCCAGCCTGGCTCCCGCTCGCCCTTGGTCCAGCCTTTCCCTGAGGCTCTGATCCATGTTAGAGCAACAAACACCTCACCAGCCCAGACAATGGTGCTCCCAGAGCACAGAAAAGCAAACGAGCTGCGTGGCAGCCTGGGCATTACCTGGGCACTGCAGGAGGTGCTTGTAGTATTTGTGAGTATTGTTGATAATTCTTGTTTTATTTCTGGAGGGAAACAATCCAGAACGTGTTCTGAAATTGTAGAAAAGTGGGTGTAAGCTGTGAACTGGAGAGGAGCTTTGTGATCCCCCAAAAACGTGCTGTTCCTTAGTTCCTTTGTTTTTGAATAAAGAGTGAAGCAGGTTGTGTGCAAGGCTCCTTTCTGCTGGTTGCCCAGGGGAAGAAGCGAGGCCGAGATCAGAGGTCCATTGTGGGCATTACCAGAACTCCTGCAGGCCCTTCTCGCGTGGCAGAGGTTGGGCTGGAGCTGGTGCCCAGAGAGTTCCCGTCGGCAGGAGGGGGGTGTTCTGTGGGGCGCAAGAGATCTCCCCTCAGACACACAGGGGTGCGTGTGTCCGTGAGTCCCATGCCGAGAGCACAGAGTGGGTCTTGCACAACAGAGCACAGCTCACGAGGGTTTCGTGCCGGCCACGTTACCTGTGGGTGGTGAAGGGAAACCAAGCTGTGAATGCAAAGCGATCTGGCAAAATGAAAGGGCATGCACCAAACCACAAATGATCTCTATTTAGCATCCGTTGAGAGCCAGGATTTTCTTCCTGTGCCACCTTGTTCCAGTCTGCTCCCATCTGGCTGCAGGTGACAGTTCAGAAGGTTTACTAAAGCTGAGATTCCTGCCTGATCCACTTCTCCCAAATTTATTATAAAAGCTATTTTTTATAAATAGTTGGGAAACGAAGTAAGCTTCTGAGAGGGCAGTAAGATAGATTGCATATGAGTAGCCTTCAGTAAAATCTGAGGAATATTGCTGACTTGGGGAGTCTGAAAAAGGGATCAATGTGGTGTCAAAGGATGTGTCTGCATCTCCCCTCATTGCGGGGTCAGGGCTGGTGCCTTGTCCGGGCCCAGGGGACTCTGGTTGCAGGCTGGACCCCTAATTGCTACCCTTTATGAAGAGAAAATAATGGTAGATTCCCCACCTCTCTGACTTTCAAGGAATGATCTCTTAATTGGTGTGTTTGGTACGGAGCTTCTGTGCCACTGGGGTCAGTGGAGGTTTGATACTGGTCTCCATGAGCAGAGCATCCAGCTTTCCAAGGGGAAGGGTTGTGGTTCAAGACCCTGGACAGGGGGGAGGAACCGGTTTCTGTTCTGAAGCCCCACAGCAGGCTGCCTGGTGAGACCCAACTCCTCGGTCCCATCATATCTTGGTTCAGCACCTCTCCGGGAGGGCTGGTTTCTCCCCAAGCAATGGATTTTCCACTGGAGCGCTGGGAGGGATTCCTGCGGTGAAGCTGGGCAGGTAAATGAAGCTGTGACTAATGTCCCATATGCAGAAGAGCAGGCCCCGTGTAAGGGGCACCCGGCAATTTGTCGAAAGAGTATTGACTTGAGAGCCAAAGAGGGTGAGCGCAGCGATGGATGCACTGCCAGAGCCCGAGGTGTTGCTGTGGGAGGAGTACAGGTGAGACCTCGCAAACGCCCAGTTAAACTGGAGTCTCTGGCACGCTCCTGCAGAACACGCCTCCCAGCTGGTGGTGCCGGTGTGTGTTTGGGGTGTTACCTTGCTGTGGCTCCCAAGGTAGCTCCTGCTCACTCAGGCCTGTGTCTCTCATGTTCTTTGAAGTCATTGTCTCTTTTAAATCAGGAGGATGGGAACCTCTCCTTCCCGAGTTGATCTCTCCCCACCCCATCAACTTGCAAAGCTGTCTGGGTGTGGGAGCGGGGACTATCTGGTGGATCCAGTTCTTTCAGTGGGTTTGAAATTACAGGGCTGTGCCTTTTGCATTCAGCTTGGTCCTTTTTTCTGCTTCGGCGTATTCTGAAGTGGTCTGCTTGTGTGTAAAAATATATGGGGGGGGTACTATGTATCAAGAAGATGCTGTGCAAAAGGTGGTCTGGCTGCAGAAATGGTTTCAGTGTGATTCTAGGCTTTGAGAACTCCTGAATTCACTGCATTTGTGTCTCAGTTTTTGAGAATCTGGGGTTTATATCTTAAAAATTTATATTCAAACTCCTTTACTTTCCTCTTAGAAAAAAGGGAAGCGGAGATTTCCATCATTGCTGGAGCAGTAGATGCTACAACAGCAGAGATGCCTTCCCTCTAAAATGGCAGCCCTGCCAACACAGAGCATCATTTTAAGGTCAACCTTCCACCCCTGCCAGAATTCCCCGATCACGTGTGCTGAGCCCCCTTCTCCTTGGACTTACCAGAAGTATGTAACCCCTGAAAAGCCTATGCTCTGCCTAGTGCAGGGGTACCCGAGGTGTCTCTAGATGCTGCCCGCGACCCACTGGTGACCACCCCAGTGCCGGCAGCTGCTGATGGCAGAGCACATTGGGAGGAGGGAGGAGCAGAGATTCCTGTGTCTTGAGCTGGTTGAAAATGACCTTAATGTGACCCTCGGTTTCTGCGTAGGGACCTGTGTGGTAAAAACTGATTAGCTGAGTTTTGTAAAATATGTGATGAAAAGTATCATGTAAGTGAGAGGTTCCCTTGTACAATTGTAGAACAAAGACCAGATCTTTATGGAATCCCCTCAAAGTCCATGCTGGAGCAGCGTGGAGGATTCGTTCCTGCATTACAGGATCACAGCATTGCCATCTTTCATCTGTTTTCCTTAAATTAACAGTTCTCGGAACCTTGTGACTATGGGAAAGTTCTTCTTTCTTGTGCCTATGCTTGTGCAGAACAGCATGGAACCTGGAAGGCAAACAGAGTACCGCTTTCTTTTTTAATTTTCTCAGAGTTAAACCTTTTATTTCATAGCCGTGATGCTTTGAGTCACTGGGAGTGGCAATGTGGCAATGTGCTCCTGCGCTGTCTGCCGTGCTCGGTATCGACTCAGACAGGCTGGTTGTGCTGAGGGTTTCTTGGCCAGGAGAAAGCCCAGTTGTGTTTGCAGCTGGCGAGTGGGCTGTTTCCCCGCAGCGGGAGTTTCTCCCCGTGTCACAGAGCCCTGGGTGAGGCTGTTCCTCTCACTCCTGTGTTAATGTCTCTTCCACCCTCTCTGTTTTCCAACCCCAGCCTTGAGTCCTGGCTACCGAGATGCGTCTGCCAGAAGGGAGTAGCAGATTAGTCACAGAATCTGGAGGTAAATCCTGGAAACGCTCTTAGAGCAGCACATCTCTGCTTGTTTTTCTGGTGTCCCAGTGTATCTTGGCCAGACGTCACATAGGAGTGGAAGCTTTTACTTCTCTCTAAAAAGCCTTGTGTGGTTCATTAATTTTTTTGGCCCATTTCAAAAGACAACGTTGGTCCCTTGCCCTCCAAACGGGGCCGAGGCTCAGTGCTCAGAACGGGTGTCAGGAGCTGGGTTGGGACTGCAGCAGGGCAGGAGGTTCCTGCTTGTCCTTCTGCTCTGCATCTGGCCAAACACTCCTGCTCTCCCACAGAGGGGCTGTGCTGGGCTGGGGAGGGAGCTCCATCCTGGGCACTTTGACTTCGCTGTGAGTTGTGCTTTTTTTTTTTCTTCCCCTTCTTTGGGTTCTTGGCTTCTTGGAAAAGGGCTGTAAAAGGAGGTCAGCACATGGATTGCATGGTGGAACGGAACTGCTGGAGAGCTGGGCACAGGATCTGCCTCCTGCTGCTGCTGATGTCTCTCTTCAATTATTTATGCTCCAAATGGATGAAGCGGTCGTTAGTGCGGGGCAGGGAAGAGGGTCAGCCCTCTCAGTGCGAGCACTGATCTGCAGCTCGTGAAAAGGAGAAATGCTTCCTGCACAGGGAGTTTTGTCCCTTGAATTTCCACGAACTGCTCGCTCCTCATGTGTGAGTCCAGTGTCCTGCTGCTCTTGTGCGAGTTGCCCAGGGCTGCTTCGGGCACGGTAGCCAAGTGTGTAAGTGCGACAGATGTTGTGCCCTGATCCCTGCTGGTGCTAACGAAGGAGGAGCAGCCTTCACTTACCCCAGGAGATGCTCGTGGCACTTGCTCAGCTGCCGGGTCGCAGCCTGCTGGGGCATTCAGAAGGCAGCTCACAGTTGCAGAAGTGACAACGTTGCTGCCACCTGAACGAAGGAGAAACCCAGTTCTGGGAAGCTTTTAGTCTCCAACGTCATGGAGTCTCTTACAACAGCTTAACACTCTCAAAAATGATCTTCACACTGATGCCATTCTTCATTTGATTGTTCCAGCAATAAATGTAATGGGGTTATGATAGTTCCCTGCAAAAGTTGAGGAAAGGCAAGTCTAGAGGCAGAAGCAGCTGCTGGAGTTCAATGTCTTCCAGAGCCCATATCATCCGCCCTCAGGTTTAGTCTAAGTTGCTGTTCATTAAATACTCAATAAAATGGTCATCCTGGAAATTCCAGGGGAGATTCCTCATTCAGCCAGCTGGTTGCTTGCTCTGCCAGGCCAGGTTGGGTCCCTGCTGTGTATCTGTAGAGCTTTGCCAGATTAGTTTTGAATATTGAATCCCGGGGGTTTCCCTAGCAGTGTGGGGACACTCCGCTGGCCACGGCGGTGGCTCCTGTAGCCGTGCTGCGGCTGCTGCCCACATGGGCCAAAACCGTCCTGGCTCTGGAGAGCCTTCGATACTTCAGGCACTTCTTGCTGAGATGTCTCTTGGCTAAGCCAAGAGAGTTCCTCTCCTGTTGTTTCTCTTCCAGTTCCAGTGGCTTCTGCGTTACTTTTTTCCTGGGTAGCAGAGCAGGAACTGGCTGGTACCTTCTCCGCTGACCTGCACAGCTTTCTCACCTAACCAGCACTTTGTCCCCTTCTTGCCCGAGGCAGAGATTTCCCTGAAACAGTGAAACCCCACAGACTAATCCTCTAATACTCAAAAAAGAAACATGTGGCATCTCCAATACATTGTGTGACTTCTGATTTTTTGTGAAGCGTATGCAGTTGTTTCATAGCGTGCTGGAATAATTCCCACGTGGGCTGGATTGTGTCTGCGTGTGTGTGTCTCCAGTGTGGTTAGCCTCCAAGCGCAGGAAAAAATGTTTGTCTGCTGTTACACATTCCTTTTCTCCCAGAGAATTGTCCCTGGAGCTGCGAAGAGGTTTGGAGTCATCTTGTTCCCACAGGGGTGTTCAGGAGCAGGATTTGCATGCGGTGCATCAGAAAAGCTGGGACCAGGTCCTAGAACGCGTGCTCCCCGTCAGCATGTGTGCTGCTGTCCATCCAGGGCTTGGTATCCCCAAAACATTGTTAAAAATGAGTAGTGGAAGGTGGCACTGCGGGTGCCGAGGGGAAGGGGTTGGGTGTGCAATGCTGCGCTGCGGGGACTGGCCGCTGATGAGCACAGCTTGGCACAGTGTTGGCCAAGAGCTGAAGAGGAACTGAAACCCTGCACAAGCATCTGCAAGGGTGTGGTGCCAAGAGGTGGAGGAGAATTGTTTTATTCTAGGCTTTAGTACAACTGTCCGCTCCTCAAGTCAAAAGAAAGAAACAAAAAAAGAGAAGTTGGGGCTGAAGGCTCTGGAGGAGGGGTGTAGGGGTCCGGCGCAGGGCAGCGCAGAGCAGGGATGCTGGGGAGGGCAGAAACCTCTGCGGCTGCGCAGCCTTCAGGTTGCACGGGCCTGGTGCCACGGCAGCGAGGGCTGCTGGAGGCTCGGGGCTAACGGGCAGAACTGCAACGTGCTGGAGGCCCCTGGGCTGTGGCTCAGGCGAGCTGGGGACTCTGCGGGGTGGGAGTAGCTGTCTGTCAGTCAGAGGGGGGATGCCCTTAACAGAAGCTAACTCTGTTTTTTTACTCGCCTCTCCATTTGGGTCTGATTTTCTGATGGTGGCAGTAGCTGGTGGCAGTGACAGGCAGTGCCAGGACCGAGGTGCTGGCCCTGAGGTTGGCTGATGGGGGAGAGGAGCAGCGCGGGGGTGACCTGTCCCTCTCTGCCACTGCAGGGATGCACGGTGGCTACCAGGAGCCACGGGGCAGGAGAGCCAAGGCCCTTCACTTGCCAGCTTTGCTCAGCTCAGCCCTTTGCTCTTCCTGGGAACTTTGGGAGCGCCCTGTTTTTGAAGCTTGTTATCAAGCGTGTCCAGGGTGTGTTCGGGGCCGGGATGGTTGGTCTCTGCCTCACCCCGCCTGGGCGGCGGGTGCCGTTCTCCCGGGATGACTCTGGCTGGGGAGCCGGGAGCCCGGGCTGAGCAAACAAACCATGGGACGACGAGCACTGGCTCCTGGAGACTGGCCATGGGGAGCGAGCCTGTCCCACTGACCTCTGGACATTCTCAGTGCAGAAGGAAGGGAGGGGAAGACAGATCCACTCAATTAACTTGTGGGAAAAGAGGCTCCAAGGGCTTAACGTCTTCCTCCTGTGTTCTGTGAGGCAGAGCCCGCCGCGGTACGGACGTGCCCTGGGCTCCAGTGACGATGTGTCGTTTTTCCTTGCAGACCCCTGGTGCTTGGAGCTGTGTGAACACCCAGGGGAGCGCAGCCCAGGCCAGGCCTTTTACTGCTTCAGTTTGTATTGCAGTTATTTTTAAGATCACTTCCCAGGCAAGCCGCTTCGCTTTCAGCCTTTTGCAATGTCTCCTGGCTATTTCCTCAGTGTGGGAATTATTCTAATCCTCCTGCCGCACTGAGCTCGTTCTTGCTGTGATACGTACACACATGAAGTCTCTTTAGATCCTGCAGTCTTACATGCATTTTTATTTTCAAATAAATTATATACTGCATTAATTATATACTTAGGTGAAATATGAGTCACAAAGGCATCAGCTCTCTGCCTGTCCTCCCTACATTGTCCCCTTGGCTGTGCTTTCTTTTTAGTTTAAAGCTCTCCCAAGTCTCTGCATTGGGTATTAAGTGAAGTCCTGGAAATATAGGTGAGTGGTGTTGGAAATGCCCGCATGGAGCAATGGTAATTTCCCTCTGCCCAAGGCCTGCCATAAAAAAACATCAGGGAGGTTTATGGCTTTTAGGATCCTGCAGATTTGGGGAGGTTCCAGCTCCTCGGAGGAGCTGGTGCCGGCTGGGATCAGACAGTGACGGCAGAAGCATCCCAGCCGCGCGGAGCTGGTGTTTGCCCTTTTGTGTGCAATGGGCCGAGTCAAGACGGCGGGGGTTAAACTCGAGGGATGGGGCTGGCTGCAGCGAAGCCGAGCTGCTGTGACTGCGCAGGGCACGATGAGCCGGAGAGAGATGCTGCCCGAGACTGTCTCTCCTCTCCTGGCGGCTGCGCTCCCTCCCGGTCCCCACTCTGCGTAGGGGGTTTCTGCGACGCGGCCGGAGCAGAGCTCTGGAGCCCGGAGCTGGAGCCTGCGGAAGGGAATCTGCTCCTGTCTCACTCCCGAGGTTAAAGCCTTTGCTGTTCATTGCGTTCTTTGGAGATCCCTCCTCCCCTCGACAGCAGCCCTTAGCAGAGCATGTATTTCTGAGGGAAGTGGACATCAGAGAGGACAGTTATTTAACAGGACTTGCTGCTTTTCTGGGCAGTTAATCCAGGCACATGCCTGGGAAGAACTCCAGGTCCGCTGAGCAGCCGATGGCTCTGGATGTGCTCTAGTCGGCCGGCAGCCCCAGGGCTGACACTTCGGAAGCTCAGACGAGGCCCACGGAGATGAGCAAGTCAGAGGTCACATAGATCTGCTTGGGATCCCGCGAACCATCACTGTGCGGCAGGAGCTGTCACTTGGATAAGCCTCCTCTGCCCTGCCCCACCACACTCAGCTCATGGCATTTGACTTCACAGCAGTTTAAATCAACTAGAGGTGGCTGGATGGAGCCCAGCGCTCCACTTCCTCAGTGCCTGCTCTGTTCAGCTGCCGGGCCTCCAGCAGAGAGGCCGCGTGCCATCCCATAGCTTTGTGCTGGCATTATCTTCAGCAGCTCTCATGACTGTCAGTGAAAGCCTTTCTGTTTGAGGTGGTGGGGCTGCTCCTCAGCAGCTGGGGAGGCTCCAGCCAGTGCCAGGCGTTCTGCTGCCTGGTGTGAATGGCCAGTGTCATCCGAACACCTCCTGCTCCTCCCGTGGCCGCGCTGTCATGGGCAGGTGTCGCTCAATAGCGGGATTGTTCTCTTGGTAAACAAGTGATGGTGTTACTGGAGCTGCAGCGTATGCATGGGGTCAGTAACGAGGGATATCATGGGGCTCATTAGTCTGAAAGCTCAATGAACCATCTTCTGTTTCTTTGCAAAGTGTGTGGATGGTTCTTCACATGTGCTGTTCCTGTGCTGCGTCTTGCACTCGGGTGTGTTTGGTACCAAAGCGTGTCCCTGTGAGACAGAGCTCACAGCACACACCTGGGCATCTTGAAGGACTTGGGTCCCATCTGTTGTGACACTGATGATGGTGGAAGTCCAGGAAATGTCTGGGTGAGACCCCTGCTCTGGCTTCTGCAGACACCCTGCGTACGTCCGAGGGCTGAGCTGATTTGTAACTCCAGTGAATCCATGTGTATTGGGCACCCAGAGCCTGTCCCCTGGGGCGTTAGGGCTTGCCCTTCATGACAAATAGCTGGTTTTCTTTATTATTAAAAAATAAAATAAAATTAGGGCATCCACCCACCTCTTGACTTGCATCCTGCAGTAATAGCCCAGCATGGGTTCTCTCCAGTGGAGCAGAGCAGGTCTTGCTTGGTATTCGTAAGGCAATGGGTTATAAATGAGCCTGAAAACAAAAAAACGATTTCCCCACTTAAAGCAAAATTAAATCAGGAAAGAGTCATATCAAATCAAATCCTGAATCCTGGGCTGCATAGGGAAGAGTGTGGCCAGTAGGTCGAGGGAGGTCATTCTCCCCCTCTACTCTGCACTGGTG
>JAOXNO010000006.1:17989820-18005963 GCA_028565335.1 Limnodromus scolopaceus | reverse complement strand
AGCAAAGTCTCTCTGGAGTCCTGTGCTCTGTCGCCGCTCCTGTGAGCCAGCCCGTAAGTGGAAACAGATGGCATCATCTCAGTGGTTGGTAGGAATCTCTCACTGCTGCAAAACTGCTAATGAAGTTTGGGGCTGGGCCGAAGCAAACCGGGGCTGACGGGACGTGCTGGCTGGAGGCTCTGTGCTGGGACGCCTGCTGTCACCTCTGCAGAGCACTGCGATGCTGAGCCGACCTCCCAGCCTGGCGAGGGGTGGTGTTTCCTGCAGCAGCCTCAAACAGGGTCCTCACCTGGGTACCACAGAGCCAGCAGGACCTGTCCGTGGCCATCAGTCTTGGTAAATAACCCACATGGGCATCCTTGCTGTGAATTCTAGACCTTGCGTATCACACCTGCCTTAGGGAAGGGCATGGGCAGCTTTCTGCCATCCAGCACAATTTCTCCTGAGATTCTGAGCCAGATAGTTCTCCCTCCGAGAGGGTCTTTTGCTCGGTTTCACTACAAACTCGAACTATTCTTATTTGTTCCCTGCTGGTCAGCATCTCTGATAACTCGGCAGTTACTGACGGTTACTCTTAAACTTGGAAGAAACTTTGTTTAAATTCCCTTTGACAGACAGCACAATTTGATTTAGATTTTCCGTGACTTGAAGTTTTCTCCCGTCATCCCAGCGTGTAACAAAAGGTGAATCTCCAGTCACGCTGCCGGGCGCAGAGGCGGTGAGTTTGTGCAGCAAAGGTGCAACTGGGCTCGGTGTTTGCTGGAGCGGGGAGGCGGGGGAGACGGGCAGAGAAAGATGTTGGAGAGCATCCCTTCATTCCCTTTCTGGGTATTCTGATGGCATCTCCCCAGCCATGGCCTCGGTGGCTGTGCTGGGAGGGTACAAGGACTGGTGTGAACACTGCATGGCCACCTCGTCACCGGGAACTGGGGAACAGTCCTCGGGTACCAGTGTTACTGCCCAGAAAGTCACTGCTTGGTGGCAGGGGAGAAGGACAGCCGTCGGTGTGTTCAGTGAGGGCACCATCTGGGCACTCACTCCTGTGGCACAGACAGCTCTGATTTGCCCTGATTTCATCGTTGCTCCATCTCTGCCTCAGGTTTCCTGCAGGAGAGTGTTACCTTTTCCTGAGTGCGTCTCACGCCGTTGCTGATGGTCAGGCGGATTTCCATGGCCCTACCCAAGAGGAGTGGTTTACAGCACTGCTCAGAAATAGAGGTGCGCTGCAACCCCAGTGCAGCCCATTGCTCCCGATTGCCAACAGTATCACACATTTTAATCACATGCATTTTGTCTCTCCGTCGGGAGAAGGGGCAGGGTGCAGGTGTTTGCTAGGCTGAAAAGGACAAATGCTTCTGCAACGACGTACTCCAGCTGTTGCGCAGCTCACTCTGCTGTTTATATTGACCCAAGAGCAACATCCAGGGGAGGAAGGGAGCAGAATTTCCCTCTGACTAATGCTGCTGGATCGTGCAGGGCTGTGGAAGAACTGCCAGCCAGAGAAACCATCAGGAGAAAAAAGGAAATGGAATCTAATTATGCATCTGCAGAGACAGACACGGGTCCCGAGGCGGGGCCCGGCCCCGGGCAGGCTGGTGTGCGCAGCCAGGTTTGCACAGAGTGCTGTGGCGGCTCTGGGAAAGGGGGTCCCAAGGGTCCCCCCCGGGATGGCAGATGGCCGAGCACGTGTCATGGGGAGCCGGGTAAGGCTAGAAGCCACGTGGCTGCGTTTGCCGGGGACACTGCCCCATGCTCTGAGGGGCACCACTTTGCAGCAGGTTGGGGCTGCCTTTCCTCTCTTTGGGCGTCTCCCAGACTGACAGTTGCATTAGGGAGCTGTCTTTTTTTCTCCTTAACTAATGGAATTAAACATGATCCGGTGAGCTAAGAGTGGTCTCATTCTCCTCTCTTGTGGGCATCAGCTACCCCTAAAGTCTGTTAATTGTAGCTGAGAGACGCAGGCAGAGGTTGGGAGCTGCCCCAGGACAGTTGGCTTGTGTTCTCCCAGTATTGTTGTCAGGAGCCTGCTGGGAGGATGGCAGGGTTACGAAAAACCTCCTTGTACAGCTGGGAGTATCCATGAGGTGGGTGTACTGGGGATGAACCAGGAGTGTCCCTGCTTGGGTGGAGCATCCCTTTTCCAGCCTTATTTGTCCCCTGCCTCGCTCTCTCGGTCCCCGCTCGGTGTGCTGTTTGCAGGTGTGGTGCCCCAGCCTGGACTATCCTCCCTGGTGATGCCCTTGGACTTGTCCCCGCTGGACCAGGCTGAGTGTCTCGGGATGCTCAGGGGCCAAGATGTCCTCTCCGGTTCAGGATTCAGCCTCTTTGGTAGACAGGCCTGATCCTGCATCCCTTACTCACATGAGCAGTCGTCTCTATTTCAATGGGACTACTCGGTGAGTAAGGATCGCAGGATTGGGACCACTACCTATAACTTTAAAGCGGACCTTCTGTAGGATCCTGTCCCCAGTCTCTTTCTGTTCATGTTTGTTAATGTGCGTCATGAGCTTCCAAAACTGCGGATGCTCTTGTCATTGGGATGGAGAACCTGAGAGCTGGAGAAGCAGTGCCCTTCCATTTCTAAGGATAAATCACCATTATTTTCCACCCTCTCCTTCCAAAGGGCTCCCAGCCCAGCCAGTCTCCATGCCATGGAGCAATGTGTACCTGTTTGTCTCCCAGGCATTCCCGTTCCTGGCTTCCCGGGGCTGGCAGGGCTCTGCTCTGCCTCTCGCTTTTCCCAGCTGTGGCTTTGAGACGAGAGGCAGGGAATCTGTTTAAGCCTGATTTGTGCTGCAGAGCTGGGGGATGAACAGAGGGAAAGACGAGCAGTGGTGGTGCTGAGAGACTGTTGCAGACCTTCCTGCGCCGCCTGGCTTCTCCTCATGCCTGAGCAGGCTGAATTTGGAAAGCTCTGTCCTTTGCTAAGGTTTTGAACGCGCTCGCAATTAGAGGTGCCAGCGCCTGCGACCCTCCGTGGGGCAGAGGCAGCGAGGGCTGGGGGTTTGATCTGCGTGTTGGTTTCTGCCTGGCCCTGGTTGGGGGGAGTCACCATGGGACCCGCTTCTTCTGCGGGACCCGCTTTTCTGCGGGCAGCTTCTCCCTCACGTGGAACGTGTCGGTACCGCACAGGGAAGGGCTGGTGGAAGCGGCTCCTCCTGGGAGGGGAGAGCAGCCCAGCATTCCCTGGAAGAGTCCCCGCCAGCTCCACATCTGCCCGATTTGTTAGGTTTTGCAGATTATCCTAAACGAGGAGCAGAGGAGCCGGGTGTGACAAGGGCTGTGAACTTGCTCCAGAGGGAGTCACGAGTTTAAACAAGTGAAAGGCAGTTCATGGATGGTCCTTTTTAAGAGCTGGAAGTGGAGGCATCGCGTGAGTCACACGGTGCCTCTTGGGACGCGTGAGGTCCTTCAAGTGGAAGCCGGGAGCACAAATACCTTTAAAATGGAATTTGCTAGATTTCTGGAGGGATTATGTGACAAAGCAGCTGTGATCCTTGAGCGGAAATTAAAGCTTGACCTGCAGGGTAGGTAAAAGAAAAGAGAGGGACCTGGTTGCTGGGTCGGTTGTGCTCATGGCACTGTATTTACAGGAGATTAATCCAGGGCCTTGGGATTTCCACAGTGTTGGTCTGGTTTCTTGCTTTTCCCTGAGCATCAAAGGATGAAGCCTGGCGAGAGAGTCAGGGCTCTGATGCTCCCAGTAACCGCTTACAGAGAGCCTTGCTTGCAAAGTCAAGGTTAAATTAATCATCAGAGTTTAGATCAGCAAGGCGTTTTCTCTTGGGTCAGATCAGCAGGACCATCAGGGTGAGTGCACGGCTCTGCTGGTGGTAGAGCAGGGAGCCCAAACCTCGGGGGTCGTACATCAGATCTCTTGCTGGAGGAGCAGGCCAGGGTTTACGTGGGGCATTTCCAGGGGCTGTGTGGAACAGGATGGGGAATCAGGAAGGACTGGGCTGGTTTGGCTGTCTTTGGGAAGTTTGGCCCATGGACCAACCTGAGCCAATGGCTTTGGGTGTGTCAAGTATCACATCTGAGGGACACAAACATGCCCCCCATTTCTGGTTGGTGACTGGATAGGAGAGAAGCCAAGATGAGCATCTGTAGGAGAGGCAGAGGAGGCTGAGTATGGGACCAGTTCACCCACCTTCAGCATTTTGAAAGCCATATTGTTGGCCATGCAGTCTTAAGATGCTCTCCATAGCCAGGACCTACCCTTCTGGGCTTCTGATCTGCCTCTGCATTCCCAGGCACGGCCTCCTGGCTGGAGTTCCTCCCTGGCTGCCTGTCCTGAGAGCGAGTGTGATGTGTGAGAGCTCACGCCGCTCAGGACACAGTAGCTCCTTGTTCCTCTCTGCGCTGTCAGCACCGCTCCTGGGGCCATGAACAACACTGTGGTTTTGTTGCAACCAAATCATTGTTGACTTCGTCTGTGATCCCAGCTCAGAAGAATGCTCTGATTTGGTGCAGTGGGCTCGTGGGGACACAGTGTGTCTCCATGTACCCATGGAAGATGCTTGTGGTTGGTGGCCGTGTGGTCTGTGGTCCCCAAACAAGGGTTTACCAAGCCATGAGAATTCATGGGGGATGGAGAGGGTTTGTGAGCAGCCATTGGGGTTTATGGTGAGGAAGGACTGGTAAAACCTCTGTGTTGTCTCAAGTACGTTTGGATTCATCTTTGGTCTGCCCAGTGCGGACGGTGTGAGACCTTCATTGTTCCTCAGTCATGCACAAGCTGCAGACCCTGGTGGTGTCCTCTTGCCTGCAACTTCGAAGGTTACTTTTCCTCAGCTTGCAGGATGGCAGCATAGGTAAACCTCTTTTCTTTTTCCTTCTTCTTTCCTTTTTTTTTCAGCACGTGGTGTGTTTCTAAGACCTTTCCACTCTCACAGCTGCCCCCAGACTTCAGGCCACTGGAGGCCTTGCAGTAACGTGGTACCATATGGCAGAACCTGGTGTCGGCCACGCTTGGGAAGCACGGTGGAGGCCCTGGGTTGTGACCAGGGCAGACCCCGCTGACCGGGTGCTCTCTGGAGCCGCTGCCAGAGACCTGCAGTTCCCAGAGGAGCAGTGGGAGTGGGGGGTGGAAGCAAGACAGGAGCGTGGCAGCAGTCTGGTCCTTCCCCATTGGTGAGCAGAAAGCTGCTCAGGAACCCGTGTGGCAAGTGGCAGGTTCTTCCGGCACCACCGGTGTTGCCATCCCGTGTGACTTTATTATAGGTGCTGTGATATTAACCCCCCAGTTCCTGGAATCCTGTGATTATATGAGATCATCAGCTGTTGTCTGTTTCAGAAGAATTCCTGGTGAGTTTCTATGGCTGCAGAGGAAAGCAGGTCTGGTTCAGAATCCAAACTTGAGGTTTGAATGATTTTTCTGTGCGTGCCAGGCTGTTGCTGGGCTGGACACTTGTGCTTAACAAACACACAGATACTTCTTTATTTTGAAACGTCTGCAGAGCTGGAATGGTTGTTGTAAGGTCCAGAATCCATCAGCTGCTGTTCCAGTTGGATTCAGAGGTGAGGCTGCGATACAGCCTGGACTAGACAACAGATGGACCAGCGCCACGGGGAGGCAGATCCACCTCAACCAGGACCACGAGCTGGGGGTTAAGTTCGGACCCAGCTTTTTTGGGGAGCTTTCTGGACCCTTTAGCCCTTCACACTCACAACGAGAAGCAGCGTGTTTTCGCCACGAGCAGGTTTCCTTGCAGCAAACCTTTGTTTCAGCTGCATCAGTGGGGATATTTAAGAAATGCTGCAGCTGAATAAGCCGGTCTGACAAAAGGAGTCAGACCCATGGCTGGGACAGCATCCGGTTCGTGCGCAGCGGGACACTGGCAGAGCGAGAGACACTGCGGCCGCGGTGGCTTTTGTCCTGTCCTTGCTGGCAGGCTCCTCCCGCAGCACAGGCAGGAAATCCCGGGCAGCTGCCGTGGGAGCCCTCTCCTCGCCTTTCCTCTCCTCCTCCTCGCCTCTCCTCGCCTGGCCGCCGCGCCGAGGCCGGCCGAGCCAGCCCTGCGTGTGTGTGCATGCGTGGGCGGGGGGGCTGCCGCATGGATTTAGCGAAGGCTGGGAGGGAATACATGGGTTGGGGTTTTTTCCCTTGGCCCGCGGTGGCTGTCCGTCCTGCCGGCCGCGGTTATGGACTCCATCATTATTCAGGAGCGGTTAGTGGAGCGGCTGCTTTCTCCCCGGACGCAGGCACAGCGAAGCCACCCGGCCAAGCTGAAGGTACGGGGATGTATTTATAGCGCCGTGCGAGCCGGGGAGCAGTGGGGACAGGACGGGGAGGATGGTGCCTGAGCAGACGCGTGCGGCAGGAGATGGGAGCTCTGAGGAGCAGAGGAGCGGAAAGACGCCGGTAAGGGGGAGATGGCGGGGACAGGGAGGAGGGAGCAGCCGAGCTGGACAGCTGGGAGATGAGCGACATGTTTTAATGGGGTTATTTGATGCAGCGCTTGCCTCTCTGAATGGCGCGTGTGTGCCTGGGGGGGCTCAGGGCAGGAGGCAGCGCTGTGTGTGCCTGCTCTGTCTTAACGCTGTGCTTTGCTCGCCGGTTCTCCTTCTGCGGCAGCAGATGCTGGTGGGCGAGTGGATTTGCTGATACTGCCGTGCTCAGCCCCAGGCCCGAGGCAACCGATGTCCTTGGGAGATGCCCCCGGGGCTGTTCGTGTTATGAATTTATGCCGCTTTCTGGCAATGAGAGGAAGTGAAGCGTCTGCTTCTCCTCTGGGGCTGGGCTGTGCGGATGTGGATGTGGCGGCCGTGCCGGGCCAGAGGGGAGCGGCTGGAGGAAGGGCTGCCTGGGAGGGGACTGGACGGCCCGTGCTGGGGGCTCTAACACCCAGAGGGACCCCCAGAAGAGGCAGCAGCAGGGACATGAGCTCCATTGTTTCTGGGCTTTGCTCCTGACCTGGGGTAGGGGCTATTCTTCAAATTTTCTGAGGTCCCACAGTGGTTCGTTTTAGCCCTTTTGAACATATCCAACAAGGCCCCATTTATCCCCAGGCTGAATGGTGAAGTCACACAAGATCTGGGTTGGTTTAAACAGCACGTCCACCAGGGAGGTGAGGAGGGAGTGGGGAATGGCAGGAGTGATGGAGGCCGTGCTCTGTACCCCACTGGGAGGTACAGACAGCCCTGCCGACACCTCGGGGCCAGGGATGGCTTCTCCTCTGTGCAATAGATCCCAAATATTCCTACCGCTGACAGGAACAGGACCTGAACCCACCAGTTCCTTGGCTTGAACTCTCAGGGAAGGGCCTTGGCCGGGCGGTGGTGGATGTGAGGACACAGCGTGTTGCTGTGACGTCCGGGGAACCAGCAAAGATGTGGCGGGAGAGCACAGACATGTTTTGCTTGGCCTGGGGTGCTTTGGTTTGTAGCAGGGCCCCAAAGGCCAGCCACATCTCTTGGTGGCTTCTGCTGCGGCGTGTGGGGCACGTTCCCAGGCCAGTAGGAACAAAGGGAGCCCGTGGAGGAGGCGGTGGGAGAGGGGGGCTCCTCCTGCCAGCACAGCCCTTCCCGACAGCTGGGGCTGGGAGGGAGCCATGGTCCGGCCACCGGCTGTCCCGGCGTGGGCCAGTTCAATGGGAGCTGGCTAGTGAGGGTCAGGAGTGTGTGGAGGGGACTGTGACACCTCCAGGAACACCCCCTGTCCAAGTCTCTCATCTAATTAATGGATTTTAGCTTTTCACAACCCAGAAAGCCACTCAGTAGCCCTCACAACCCTCTGCCCCCCCTTCAGTGCTCTCCATCCCGTGTATTGCTACTCTGTATGTAGCATCCGTGTTGGGTCCTAACGAAGATGGTGAGCGGTGCAGAGCTTTGAGCAAGGGAGACACCAGGCTCAGGAGGCTCCTTAAGTGCGATGTTGATGTTGGCACACTAGCAGAGATGGTGACACATGCCTGTCACAGTGCCCCAACGTGGCTGGGATGGGAGCCGTCATTGGGTGTCTCAAAGCCAAGATGAGGAACCGTGGGTCTAGGCTGGCCATGGTGCAGGGACCACACTGTTGTTCCTGAGAGAAGGCTGTTAGAAGGAGGGGATCCCTCCCCACGATTTCCCCTGCATCTCTTGCCCTCACCCTTGGCAGACACGTTGGCCACCGGCTCCTGGCTGGGCTCTGCCCTGTGTCTGAGGCAGGTCAGAGGGAGGCATGGCTGGGGACAGAACTTCTCCCCGTGTGGCTCTGGCTGCCTCCCCCTGCGAGGGAAGCTCTCCTCTCGGTGTTGCCCTCAGCACTGACCTTCCTTGCTGCGAGGGAAATGACCGCAAGAGCCACGGGTGAAGGGCAGCGTCCTGCACCCGCCAGGACTTCCTCATGTCAAATGTTGTGATTCCGGCGGGCTCTGGGGAGGTAACCAGAGGTACAGAAAATCCACGCTTTCTTGGTTGGGCTGAACAGAAAAGAGATCAAGTTCAGCCAGTTACACTCAGCTGAAGTAAGTGGAGTTGCACCAGGGCTCAGCTCCCCGGTGTCTCCATTGTCAGCCCTAAGTCGTCTAGGTTAAAAAACAAAGAAAAAAAAGAGAAACACACCCCGAGCCTCAGCTATGGCTTTATTGGCACGTCACTAGTGTATTTCACATGTCAAGTCACTGGAGAGAGCAGGTGCTCGTTGTCTTTCCAAATTCTGGTGAAGATCAGGGAGGTCTCTTCCCGCTGCGACCTGGAGCTCGGCCGTGTGAGGAGCATGAGGGGAGGGTGCTGCGTGTTTGTGCCACTCCCGGAGCAGCGCTGGACCTTGCACGGCGAGGCGCAGGCTGTTACGTGTGCGCTTCGGTTGTGTTCATGGATGTGCGTCACCGGGAAGCAAAGCAGCCGGGAGGCAGCCCTGGCACCGAGGGACACCGGCTGGAAAATGACCCTCTCTTCCTTGTTTTCTTCATCTTGCTATTACCCTATTTCTCGCCCTGCTTTGCATCCCCCGTGTTTACCCTTTACTGAGCCTTGTTGGTGGCAGTTCGCAGTGTCCCCCGGGCAGGCATTGCTTTGCCACGTGCAGCTCATTGGAGCTGCCATCGCTTCTCCCCCAGGCTCTGGCTGCTGCTCGCTGGGCCCCTGCTTTGGGCTGCCCCTGCCTTTTAGCTCAGCCCTCAGAGCTGCCAGTGGAGTCCTTCGGGTGCTCTAATTCTCCCCACTTCTCTCTAATTTCATTTGCTCTGTCCCCTCCTGCCTTTCTGGGCTGTGGGGCGGTGAAGCAGCACTGCTTCAGCCAGGGGGTGAGGGGAGGGGGACCAGAGCCCACGGTCACTCTGTCTGTCAGGACCAAAGTGACCAGGTCTGAGACACAAACCAAACCTAGCTTTCTAGAAGGCAGTGACCGTGCTAAAGAACAGAGTCCATGGGCCACAATGGCCACCAGCCATGTCTGTGCCTTCTGAATGGGCAGTTCCAGAGCAGCTGTAAATTGGGAGGAGGAGACTCTGTGGCTGGGTGGGAGCTGGGGCTGGTTTTGAGGAACTCCTGGCTTCGGGTTTGCCTGTGGTGTGAGTCCCAAGGGTATGTTTATTTTAAGTGATGTTGAAAAGCAGAGTCTATGGTGTCTCTAGCTCAGGCATTTGTGAGTGGCTGCTTCCCCTTGGGTCCGGCTTGGGAAGTATGTGAGAAGGGAGGTGTCTGCCAGGGTCCGTGCCCACCCTCCCTCTGCGATGGGGCCTGGGGAGGGGAACAGGGTGCCGTGGGGGTGAGGGCTGTGAAGGCCCAGGGGTGCTCAGCTGGAGGATGGATGGATGGATGGATGGATGGATGGATGGATGGATGGATGGATGGAGCGGCTGGGCTGTAGCCCACAGTTACCCGCAGCCGCAGACTGTGTCTGGGGGTGCTTAAGCAGTAGGTAACGCTCCGGTAATACCATATGTAATACCCTCACCAAAAGCGTCTCACCTGTGTTCTCAGTACCTTTGTGTCTTCCTGTGCTCCTTGAACTTCCGTCTCTTCAGAAATAACAGCAGAGATTATTCAGGATTTCCTCTTACTCAGCCAGGAGTGGCTGTGACACAGCAAGAAATAATCCTGTCTCGGGTCAGAGAGAAGCCAAGCCACTGTGCCTGCCTCTAGTCATGGCTCAGGACACCTCAGGCCCTGGGTGGTAGTTACAGGGAGCCATCCATCGCGTACAGCACGTCCCTCTGGAGGGAGAGACGCAGAAATGGCTCTGAAAGACCTTCGGAGAGGTGACTTTGGTAAAGGGAGCCTGCGATTGTGCAGGAGAAGCAAAGAGTTAGGAAGGTTGTGTGCCAGCAGCAGCCCCAGATGTGCTCTCTGGGAACGGTGGGATGTGCTTTTTCCCCTGTGCTCTCTGTGCTGGGAGGCTGCCCTGAGCTGCCACCTGGGCTGGTGACAGCAGCCGAGCGGGGCTGTGCCTGGGAGGAGGTGGCCCTCCGTGCCCTCCTGTGGGAAGGGCAGAAGTCCCCAAGCCCAGAGGATGTGTGTGCCCTGCCCCACACCACCTCCAGGGCAGGGACCCAACTCTCCTCCACCCCTGGGCTCTGCCTCAGTGGCTCTTTGAGTCCAGCTGCCTGTTGCTGTGTGAGACTCGAGCAGGAGGGATGGCCCAGCCTGACCTGCTCCCGTCCACCTCTGCCCTGCAGGACCATGAGAAGCAGTACGTGGGCTTTGCCACTCTGCCCAACCAGGTCCACCGGAAATCCGTGAAGAAGGGCTTTGACTTCACCCTGATGGTTGCAGGTGAGATTGCCCGTGGGTGGAGGTGGCCGGGCCACATGGGGGGTGTGTGGAGGGGACCAGCTTTCCTGACTTCCCCGAGGTGCTCCCTTGGTGACTGGGTCCTCCCCTCGCTCTGTTCTGGTCCTCATTCAGACCCTGCTTTACCCCCAGCCTCTGGTGCAGTCACACCGTTCCCCCAGGAGGAATGGTCGTCCCTGACCACTCGTAGCCCCCTCCAGCGAGCCCTGGGAGCAGCTTCTCCCCCAGCAGAGTGGCTGGTCTGGGTGGTGAAGGCAGGGCCAGCCAGGGACCGAGGGAGGGCAAGGGGAGGGAGGATGGAGGAGCTGGTAAGTCACATTTGAACAAGGATTGAGACATCTTGCAGCAAAAGTCCTCCCACTGCTGGAAAAATGTGTTGCCTATAAACAGCTTCTGACAGCTCATCTCTCTCACTTCCTCTGGCTCAGGATTCAAAGCCTTGTTCAGAGTTTCATTTGTAAGTCAATTAGTGGGTCATGTTGCTTGCTTTTCCCTCCTCCCCTTTGCGCTCTGTCAATTAGGAGAGTCGGGTCTGGGCAAATCCACGCTGGTGAATAGCCTGTTCCTGACAGACCTCTACAAAGACAGAAAGCTCCTCAATGCAGAGGGTAAGTTGGGGACAAATGGAGGTGGATGGTTCTTGTGACCACAGATCTAGACTGTCCTAAGGACTAGTACTTTGGTTCCTTGCTCCAGCAGCAGCTGCAGCCCTGGCTGTAAGCTCCCAGCCCTTTTACTGCTCTCCTTTGCTGGCTCCAAGGCATTGCTGTTCCAGCAGGAAGGGTTTGGCTGTAGTATCTTGTTCTCCTGCGAAGGAGAGCAGCACTAGCCCTTTGGGTTGAGATGTTGAGATTTGTCTGTTGTTCTTGGGTGCTGGAGTGTGGTAGGGTTTCCCCTTGCCAAATGAGTGGACAAAACCTTCAGAACAGCTGGGCTACAAGCACTTCAGAGGTTTGTGTATCTTCTCAGAGTCCATCTGCCAGCCCCCACAGTACCACTCCCTTGAGGCTCCCTAGAGGAGGATCGGGGTTTTTTGAAACCCATGTTCCTCCCTGTGCTCAGTGATAAGGAGGGAGCCGGCTTGTCGTGGGTGTGAGCGGGGATCCCCAGCATTACTGCCTGGCTTTAACTCACGTATTCCCGTTCAAAGAGAGAATCAACCAGACAGTGGAGATCGTCAAGCACACGGTTGACATTGAGGAGAAGGGTGTCAAGCTGAAGCTGACCATAGTGGACACCCCAGGCTTTGGAGATGCTGTTAACAACACTGAGTGGTGAGCAGGCCACTGCTGCCGTCCTCCTAGTCCTTGGCCATGTCTGTTTTCTGTGGGTGCTTCATAGGAAGGGGTCTGGCAGCAGGAAGGGGATGATGCTGCCTCATCGTCCCCAGGAGACACTGTCCTGCCAAACACATGATTTTGTTTTGATTGCCTTGCCCTTCCCAGCTGGAAGCCCATCACTGACTACATTGACCAGCAGTTTGAACAGTATTTCCGCGATGAGAGCGGCCTGAACAGGAAGAACATCCAGGACAACCGAGTGCATTGCTGCCTGTACTTCATCTCGCCCTTCGGGCACGGGTGAGAGCCCCTGCTCCCAGCCCAGATTGCTGGGTGGGTGGGAGAGGCTGAAGGGGGAGCTACCCTGTGTGTCCTTGCTAACTGTGTCCCTCCCCGTCCCTGCTGCAGACTGAGGCCTGTGGATGTCGAGTTCATGAAGGCTCTGCACGAGAAGGTCAACATCGTGCCCCTGATTGCCAAAGCTGACTGCTTGATCCCCTCCGAGATCCGGAAGCTAAAGGAGAGGGTGAGATGCTCTTTCTCTGCGGGGGAGTACCTGATGTGGTGGCAGGGATGGGCTGAGTGCAGAGGGGAGATAGATATATATATCTGTATAGATTTATATATAGCATATGTGTGTGTGTATATTTATACACACAGTACCTGCAAATCTAATTGCAGCAGTGCTCTGCCGTGAGAAGGGAAGTGGTGTCTGCAGAGAGGCCAGCTCTAGAAGAAACAGCAAATCTTTTCACCATCTATGGGCTGTAGCAAACCCGTGGTAGCACAAACAGGGAATAAAGCCAGCATTTCTGTATTGTTCAGTGTTGCATCCTTTGGTTTTGTCTTGCATGGACGCAGATCCGGGAAGAGATCGACAAATTTGGCATTAAAGTGTACCAGTTTCCTGAGTGTGACTCTGATGAGGATGAGGAGTTCAAGCAGCAAGACAGAGAGCTGAAGGTAAGGGACCTGGCAAGTCTGGCTCATGGGTATGTTGGTTGCCCCAGGAGCCAGAGCAAACAGGCCTTTACTGTGCCAAAGGCCTGTGCTAGCGGTGCCCAGGGGACCCTGCGTTGGCTCACATGGCAGATGGCCTGGAGAAGGTGCTGATGTCCTTGCCTGGTGCCATGAAGTCAAGTGTGGCATGAAGACATGGCACTTCTGCTCTCCCACCAGGCGGTGTCAATCTTTCCATTCTGAGCAGAGAGGAGCACAGCCTGTACATCCCTGCCCGCACGAGCTCTTGGCCTACATTGTGCCACTGGCTTCGTGTCCCAGCCTCTGCTCTGGCTTCCTTGTAGAGTTTCCCCTCAAAGAAGGGACACAGGCACCTGCAGCAACACAGCTTCCCTCTCAACACCTGGGAATTAGGCTGCCTGCAGATCCCAGAGCCTTAGGCTTTTCTCTGCAGCTGTGTTGTGGCACGTGTGGATGTCCCTGTGCCTCTCCTACCAGCACCTTCCTCCTCCTGTTCTGCTCCACCTGAGCTTGGGAGGGATCCATGGGCAGCCCCGGGCTGAGCTGGGCTCAGCAGTGCCTCTCATTCCAGGAGAGCGCTCCCTTTGCCGTCATCGGCAGTAACACTGTGGTGGAGGCGAAAGGCCAGCGAGTCCGTGGACGGCTCTACCCCTGGGGCATCGTGGAAGGTAAGTGTGGTGTCTGGGGGCTGGCACCATGAGCGAGGGGCAGGCAGGGATGGGGGAAGGACAGGGACGGCAGGGGGGACCTGACCTCTGCACGGCCACGACTGACTGAGCCACCTTTGGCACATGGCAGGGGACAAGGTAGGTTGGGGACAGAGGCACTGGGACTGGCTCAGGAGGTCTGTTGGGGGGTGTAGCAGTCACCCTGCCTCTGAAGCCATGGCAGGCCGAAGAAGAGAGCCAGGTCTGCGCCAGGACCAGGGGAGAGCGAGGGGAGGATGAGGAAGGAACCCTGGGGGGAGTTTTAGTCCAGGCTGGGAGCTGGGAGGTGAGAAGGGGCTCCCTGGAGGGGGCTGGTGTGATGTCCAAGCACTCTCCTGTTGTCGCCTCCGCAGTGGAAAACCAGGCACACTGCGACTTCGTGAAGCTGCGGAACATGCTGATCCGGACACACATGCACGACCTGAAGGACGTCACTTGCGATGTCCACTATGAGAACTACCGAGCTCAGTGCATCCAGCAAATGACCAGGTGGGTCCCCACTGCTTCAAGCAGAGGTGGCAGGGGTGTCTCGCTCTCTGCGGGGCTGGGCTTGCTCTCAGAATGGCTCCTCAGTCAGGAGGCTGTGGGGCTGCTGGGGACATGCTGGGCTGCAGCCTGCGGAATGTCTCTGGGAAGTGAAATAGCAAATCCAAGCACGTCTCCCACAGCCTGAACCCGAGGTGGGGGTGCTTCTGAGAGTCCGTGTTCCTGTCTGATGATTCCCCATGCAGATCTTGGGAAACAGGCCTGGAGAGTCTTTTGAAGAGCTGTTCCCAGCACTGGGTGAAATACATCCAGCCTAATGCAACAGGGGATGAGGCGGCTCTCTGGTGGGTGAGAGCCGAGTGCGTTGCCAAGGAGCAAGGCGTTCTGCACTCTGCAGTTCTGTCCAAATCACAGCCTGACCCTTGGGATACTGCTGTTTCTCAGACAACAGAGGCCAGGCAATTATCAAGACTCATAATGAATCTCCAAAGATTTCTCTTCATTGTCTTCCCGTTGCATTTGATTCTCTGTGGTTTTTAGTCACAATGCTCAGAAAATAGAAGAGAGAACACTCACGGGCTTCTCATTTGCAACCTCTTTTTTTTTCCTTCTTCCTTCCATGGCTGAAATACTGGTGACAAATTCTAGGCTTAAGTAGGTCTTGGCTCATCTGTTGTAAATGACCCCCTTTGCTTCCTGCCTGAACTGGCCGGGTCGCTCTGTGCTGCCACGTGTCCGAGCAAAACCAGCCGTGCTTCACCAGGGAACAGTCCCGCGTGTGTGCAAACGTGCAGGTTGGCACATTCTGTTCACACACAGTCTATCTCAGTGCTTTTGCATAGCAGACGAGCCTGTCTTTTTGCACACTGAGAATACAGAGTCCAAAAATAACTATGTTAAATGCTAGAGATCTGTGGGAAGTGTCACAGCTGCTATTTAGGTAGGCTGTGTGGCTATTAAAAGAAGACCACAATGAAAGAGCAATTGCTTGGCTTAAGAAAAGCTTAAGTTTGGTACCGTTTCTCACGCCATGCCTAGTTCCTTGCCAAAGTTTGGTACCGTTTCTCACGCCATGCCTAGTTCCTTGCCAGTGAACAAGTCTCGTAAAACCAGAGCGTGGCCATTTTTAGTGGTGGGATAAGGCTCCTTCTCTAGAGAGACGTTTTGGGAGGAGATCCCAAGAGATCCCAAGCTCCAGAGCTGGAATTGTCTCAATAATGAGCCAATGGTGACTCCACGTGGTGAACACCTGCAAGTGGCATCTTGAATTCCCAGTTTCATCCCAGACATCCTTGGGCGGCACCACCTCCTCACCTACAGAGAGCTCCTCTGACTTTTGGAAGGAAGTTACCTCCTTCCTCTGTCCCCTCCTGTGCACCCCCAGGCCCCCTTGCAGCGCCGCTGTGCTGTGCCTGGTCTTGTGTCTCCCATCCCCTGAGTGTGAGGGCAGCTCTGCTGTCAGACTGCCGGCCATTAAACTGCTGCCCTGGCTTTATCTTCCTGGGAAAAAAGGGACCACGGTGAGCATGTGGTGCCTTAGGGATGCTGACAGTTTGTGTTGATGCCGTGTATGCGTGCAGGCACATGCACAGATGAGCCAAAGGAGGCCAGATAAACGGGCTGTAAATGTCTCTGCTAAGCTTGCCAGCACAGTTACAAAAGGTGGTCAGAAACATTGGCCCTTTCTGTGCTTGCTCTCAGGGTAAGCCTGCTGTGGGTTCTCTGTTAGCTACCCACAAGCTTCTGGGTAAATTTAAATCCAGCTGGGGGCCAGTCACAAGTGGTGTGCCTCAGGGCTCAGTGTTAGGACCATTTCTGTTTAACGTCTTCATTGATGATCTCGATAAGGACATAGGGTGTATCATCAGCAAGTTCGCAGATGACACCAAGTTAAGCAGGAGTGTTGGTTCACATGAGGATAGGGAAGCTCTACAGAGAGACTTAGATAGATTGGACCATTGGGCCAACAT
>JAOXNO010000006.1:17972183-17989720 GCA_028565335.1 Limnodromus scolopaceus | reverse complement strand
GAGTAGGGTAGATGGTTGGACTCGATGATCCCAAGGGTCTCTTCCAACCTAGACAATTCTATGATTCTATGATTCTGGTTTGGAAACTTTTATTGGCTTTGGTCCAATTCTGCATCCAAGTGCACCCCACACCTCTGGGCCCCCCAGCTCCTCCACCCTGCATTGCTGGCAGGTCTGCCATCATGAGTGACAGCCATCGATCGCGAGGTGACACCAAAGCTAGCCTGAGCCACGACTGACTGCTTTCTTCCCTCTCTCCGTCTCTCTAGCAAACTGACTCAGGACAACAGGATAGAAAGCCCGATTCCTATCCTGCCTCTCCCAACACCGGACACTGAGACGGAGAAGCTGATCAAAATGAAGGATGAGGAGGTAAGACCCATTTCTGCCTGGGCCTCCTTGGTGTTGGAGCTGGAATCTGAGGAATTTCTCCAGGATTGCCCCATAGAGGCTGTCCTGGGGCTTCCCACTCCCACCTCCTACCATTGTGGGCTCCTGGTGTTGGGGACGGGGTGTGAAGGCTGTGGCTTTCTCTGCCAGGGAAATGTGGCTCGATTCCACCCCAGACACAGCTGCCCCTGTGGTCGGGCAGGAGTTCTTGCTCTCTGAGGGATCCCTCTGTCTGCCCCGAGCAGATCCCCAGCTCCGGCCACAACAGGTCCCGTTTTGACTGTCTCTTCTCTGTCTCACGCAGTTACGGCGGATGCAAGAGATGCTGCAGAAGATGCAGCAGCAGATGCAGGATCAGTGAGAGGCAGGTACTCGGAGGGCAGAGGGAATCCCCCAGTGACCGTCTGAGGCCTGGCAAGAGCTGTGGACGTTTGGAAAAGGTTTCCCCTTGTATAGAGACTTGTGGGCAAGAGCTGCACCCGCACCCTCTAATTTATTAGCAGCAATGCTGGCTTTGCGGTCAGCTGGATTGTGGAGGAGGCTGTTCACTTAACAGTTTACTGATGTGTATTTCTTTTTTAATAATTATTCTTTCTTTGCTTTTTTTTTTTTTTTTTTTTTTAAGAAGATAGCCTGGGAAGTCTCAAAGGCATCCCAAAAAAGAAAAAAAGAAAAAGATCTCCCTTTCCCATGTACTAATCTCTTGTTTGGGAATGCTCTGGTATTTAAAGTCCTGGTTTCTCTGGTGTACAAACTTGAAGACTCTCTGTGTCAATGCACGTAAATGTTTACTCCCAACTGAGGTGCTGTGCCCCCTCCCCGTTCCCCTTGTCTGGGGCCAGCACAAGTGTTGTGAAGGCAGCCGTACCCTTCTGTGAGTTCCACCTGCACTGCTCAGGCTCCTCTCCCAGCCCAGAGAGCTGGGGCTGGGGCTTTCTTTGTGCACTGACCTGCTCGGGGTCCTGATGGTTGCCTGGCTTCCTGCTTAGGTTTTTTGGAGTGTTTTCTGTTTAGTTGGTTGAGTTTGTTTTTCCTGCCAAGAAACTCCAGGGTCTTTGCACTGAGCAGCAGGGGACTGAGTCTCTCGAGGTCAGTTAGAAGAAAATGACTCTGACTGCTCTCAGTTATGTCTTTCTGGCAGAGAGGATGAGTTGTTGACTATTCCTGCAAGAAGGAGATGGTGGAGTGAGCGTCTTCCCAGCCAGGGTTTCCTTCCACAGCAGGCCCGAGGTGTTGGTGGAGGAACCTCGGGGCCAGCTGGTGTCTCATGGTTTAGTTCTGGTCATCCAGCTGCAGTGTCTTCAGCAGCTGCTATGAAAAGACCCATGGTGGATCTGCTGGGCAGAGATAAGAGCACTCTTCTTCTCTCCCGTTCTTGCTTCCTGCAGTATTTTTAACTTCAGTCCAGCCAGAGCAGAGCCCCGGAGCGCGATGTGCCTGACAGGGCAGGTCTCAGCAGCAGCGCTGCCGCGCTCGCAGGGAACCGGGGCTGTTGGAGGGAGAGACGCTTGGCGCTTCCCTCCGACTCCAGGGAGTGCTGCCATGGGCTGGGCCCTTCTGCTCCTCCGGCTCCCAGCCCCGTTCCTCTGTCCCCTTTCCCCTTTGTGTCTTCTCCTCCATCACTGACTCTCCCCAGTAGATCCCTCTGAGTAGGAAGCACAGTGTTGGCCAGGGATAGCCAGGCCCTAAATTCTGTTATTAGGTGCTGCGTTTGTCTGATTCCCCCCGTGGAGCTTTACAGTCCTCATCAGGGCTTGTCTGAGTAGTGAGTAGGTTGGCTGGTTCCAGTTATTCACTGTACAGAGCCTCTGCTGAGCTGGAAGGTGGGCTGCAGGGGCAGGGGAGAGACCCTGGCAGTGTGGAAGGAGAAAGTGAGGGTGGAAGCCCCTTTGCAGAACTGTGCCAGCTGGGCAAGAGCAGTCACCAACGAGGTTTTGGTGTTTGGTTTTTTTTTTTTTTCTTTCATTCTCCCCTGCATTGGGCTCATAAGTGACAGTGGCAGTGCCTGGGAGAGGGGAAGGGTTCAGCTTGTCTTCAGTAACACACAGGACCAAGGTGCTTAAGGAGGAAATACAACCTTTCCTTGCACAATGTGCTTGAGCAGTGGAGCAGCCTGAAACAGCTTCCTCCAGGTCCTCTGGAGCTGGTTTGTTGCTGCCTGAAGCAGGAGGACTTCTGAGTTCTCAGCTTTATCCATGCTAACCTGACGGGAAACACCTTGCAGTACCTGCCCCCTCTCTTTTCTTACACTAGTCTTGTCTATGAGGAGGATGTTCTGCTGCAAATGAGCCCTGTCCAGCTAGAGATGTTTCCCTTCAAACACATTCATTCCTAGAAGATAAAGGAGACCTTTACCCTTAGCACAGACATGGAGCTTTCACCCTGGGCTGTGTGTGAAGTGCTGTGTGTCAGCGAGAGCGCAGGGCACTCTGGCCACGGGCAGGATTGCTGAGGGTGACCCTGTCCCTCTGGTGAGGAAGGTCCCCAAGCTCAGAGCACATGGCTCCTACATCAAGTCGATAGTCAAGTCTGTCCTCTACAGAGAGCAGATGCCTTCGCCTGCCAGCTGGTGAGCATGGGTCAAGTTGCACTTCTTCAAAAAAGCAGAGGAGTGAGGCACAGAGACAGCCCTGCAGAGGGGCAGGGGCGCTCGGGCATCACCTCCCTGTGGGAGGGTGTCTGCCCAGGACCCCGGTTTGGGGCTGCCTGGAAAGGGAGTAGAGAGTGACTTTGGGGGGCACCAGGGATTCAGACTCTGTCCTGGAAGGTGGCATCTGTTTACTAAAGGAGGAATGTTTTTGAACTGCCGCATTGAGCCACATAAGCAGAGACTCCTGAACAAATGGAGCCTGGCCCTTTGGCTCTGGCAGCCACGAGTGTGATGGGAAAGTAATCTAAGGGCTCCCCTCACGCAGCCCTCCTCAGCCTCACGTGCCGCCCCTGCGTCCCAGGCACATTCCCGTCCCCTGCCAAGTGACCCGCTGCAGGCTGGTGTCCCCCCTCCACAGTGTGCCCAGCTGCAGCTGGGGCTGTGGGGACAACAGCTGGGACTGTCACAGCCGGGACCCGGTGCCTGACTGGGGAGGGAGCGTGGGGTGAGCTCCCCGTGTGCCGCTGCCGTGCTGGCCCTGCCTGCCCTGCCTCGCTGCCTCCCCGCATGCCTCCCCCCGGAGAAGGAGGGGGTCCCACTCTTTGTTCCCTGCTCCTCCTCACAAACCCCGCTGTGCTTTAACGCTGGCTTGCTCCTGCCGTGCGACTTCCTCACCCCTCCCGCTCCATCCCTAGGCTCCTTGTTTCCTGTCCATCTGTTGGGTTATTATAATATATATATTTTTTGTAAATTTCTGTTTGAACATTTTGTCATTGTGAACAAAGAAAAATGAAACCTTTTAAAACATATCCATTTTATTAAATGATTATTGTTATTATTATTAATAATGTTTACTACCTGAATTGATCAGTGAAATAAATACATTCAAAAACCCAACCTCTTTCTGTTTAATTTTCAGTCCCTGTGAGCAGTGTTGGTGCTACATTATGGGCAGGAGAGAGCAAAACTGACGCTGTTTCTTCTTTTATCTAATTCCGTCAGAGCAGGCTCCAGACAGGGCTTCCTGCACGGGATTTCTGGCCTGTTTGTGTCGGGAGCTAGACAAGATGATCTTGAAGTTCTTCTGTCTTTAAGCTTCCCCTAGAAGCAGTGTCTAAACCAGCAACGGGCAGCTGAGCAGGATCCCGTCCCAGGAAATCCATTTCGTAAGTAGCGGAAGGAGCGTTGCTGAGTCTGTGCTGGATGCAGGGCCAGAGAGGATCTGCTCTAGGTCGGCTCCGTGCCTGGCCTGAGCTCCTGCTGGTGAGTAAACATAGCACCAAATGCACGAGACGAGGTACGTTCGCTGAGCAGACTTACCCTGTGGTACTCGAGCTGCTCCCAAGTGGGAAGAAGGCCCTGCAGGAAGATCTGGGTTGGTTTGTTAGCCAAAGAGCTCTTTCCCACTCTGCCTGCCTGCCACGGTGAAACAACTGGAATTATCTGCTCCAACTTACTAGAAATTTAAAGCTTAATTGCTTTCTTTAGAGCATCAGATTTTCCCTGGGTTAGGGTCAAATTCTGCTGTTGTTTACACCCTAAATTCTCTTAACATCAGCACATTTGGGGTGTTCATCATTTCTGCTCTGTACAATGTGCACGGTACAAGGTAATGGAGTAACAGAGTTTCCCAATGTAATTCTGGTGGCCTGATAGAGGTACAGTCTTCCTCATGAGATGGGAAACCAAAGGCCACAGTGCTCAGGAGTGCAGTAACGCCACCTTCCAGGTTCAAATGCATTTTGAGTTACTGCTTTGCAATTGAGACTTTGTGATGTTTCTGTTGGAGTGAGCGTGTGTGCCCAGAATCACTGTTATCGGTGCTGCCAGCATCTCTCCCAGCAATGTTCTTGTGAGCATTTCTTGGAAAACTTGCTCAACGAAGCCTCAGCTTCCGGTGACACGCGGCAAACTCGCAGGAAGGCCTCATGTGGGAGGTGTCCCTGGGATGAGCCTGACCCTTATCTTGCCAGCCAGCTGCAAGGGGATTGTCCAGGAGCTGGGCTATGCAGCTGCAAACACTCTGCACTGGCTGCACTGCCCTAAGACCTTTCTCTGGTGGTGTAAAGCCAGCAAGAAGGCAAGGATTGAACGACTCCGGTGAGTCAACAAAGCTACCTTCTGTTCTTTTTTCCCCCCTTTTTATTTGGTTGAGAGATTGCACAGAAAAGTCCTGCCTCGTTGCAGGTATGTGGGGCTCTTCTCCTAAAGAAGTTAGAGCAGCTCACGTGTTCAGCAGGAGCATGAGGCTGCCATACAAAGACAGCTCATTGACCCATGTCTCCCGGCACGGTCACGGCTCCAGAGGTGGATCATTCACCTGCTGGAGCAATGTGTAGCATGGAAGACTCCCCCGACCTCCACCCTCGGTGGTCAGCACCCTCTCTGCTGGCCAAGGACTATTTATCACAAATTTCAAAACTGGAAAGGCTTTTTTTACTTGTGGTAACAGTAAATTTATTTCTGAATCTCCTCTTGCAGTTTGCGTGAGCAAAGCTTTGCTTACAGACGTAATTCAGAGCTATGATAAGGCATGAGTGGTTTCATATTCTAATTTTTGATTCCTTGACATAGATTTTCTTGGCTACCCTAGTAATGCGCCTCCAGTAACGCTGAAAATACAAGCGGCTCTTGTACACCTCTGAGGAGTAGTGAAAATGCATTTGGTGGCTGCAGCAAAGCCTCCCAGTAGCCATCTGTTCATATCCCTCCTCCATTCCAGGGCTGGAAGACCAGGAACATTCCCTCTCCTGTAATGAGAGACCAAGAATTTGCACACCTCTTTTAACTCTCTTCTTTTCAGAGCTCTCGTGTCTCCTGTGAAGGACACCAAACTCGCCCAACTCATCCTCAGAACACACCAACAGAAGAGCTGGGCTGTGGCGTCAGTCCCAGAGCGTGTGGTACCTACTTGCCTGGTCTCTGGCTCACCCGGTCTCACAGGGGATTGTTTGCAGGTGAAGATGAACAGTGGAATTCTCTTCTTGTTCCTCCTTGGCTTCCTCCCACTCGTGATAGCCTCATGCCCTGTGCCATGCAAGTGTGCCACCAACATTATTGACTGCACCTCAAAAGGCTTAACTGTAGCAAAACTTCCAGTTGCTTTCCGCCCTTCAGCTGAAATTATCCACCTCGGTTACAACAGGCTCACCTCCATTCCCAATGGGCTCTTTGACAACCTAAGGAGCCTCCAGGTAGTCTACCTGCAGGGCAACCCTTGGGAATGCAACTGTGACATCCTCTACTTGCGCTCCTGGCTCCAGTGGCAGCAGAACCGGAGCGTGTACAGGGATGTGAGATGTGCCACCCCAGCTCACCTGCAGGACCGGGTCATCGCCCATCTGACAGAAGACGAGATCATCTCCACGTGCCAGTACTGGTACTGCAGCCTGGCTCTCCTCTCTCAGCTCTTTCTCTTCATCCTCCTTTTCCTCCAAGGTGTCCTGGTTATCTTCATCATTGTCTACCTGCAGAAATTCCGGAGAATGACCGCTGAAGCACGGAGCACCACCCGAGAACTGCACCAGAACCTAGACACCTGGGCCTCTTCTTCAAGAAGACCCTACAACGGTGATTAACATCACAAGCCTGACAACCCCCTTGGGTGATGCTGCGCCAAGGCCGGGTGGCTTGTGATATATCCAGAGGGGTTACGATGGTTGTTGGGTATTTTTGGCACGAAGCAGAACAGAAATAAAGCAAAGCTGATGATGCGACTGGTTTGGTTTTTCCCATTCTGTGGGACGTACCTCGCGCTCTCCCGCCCGTCCCCCCTCCTCTACGCTCTACGCTCTGGCTCCCCTGGGAGCCCAACGGGCACCGGCAGCATGTTGGGTTCTGTGGGGAGCGCCCTCCCTTCCCAGCCCCGGCTCGGGGGTCCCGAGGTCCGTACGGGGAGAACGGGACCCCCGAGCCGGGGCTGGGAAGGGGGCGCTCCCCAGGAGCCCGCTGATCGCCGGCGGTACCAGGGGGCGGCCGCCAGGGGGCGCTGCCTTACGCCGGCGGTAGCAGGGCGCGGTCGCCAGGCGGCGCCAACGGCCGTTTAACGGTCGCCAACGGTCGCTAACGGCCGCCGCGCGCCCCCTAGCGGCCCCTCCCGCACCCGCCATTAGGTGCTGACCGCCCTCAGCTGCATGAGGGCTGATGAGGGAAACCTGTGAGGAGGAGGAGCAGGAGGAAGGAGCTGGCCTGAGGAGAAAAGGAGGGTCCTGGGGCTCCTCTGCCTCGGCTCGCCTCGCCTCGAGGGGTCCACGTTAGCCCCAAAAGTATGAAATATTACCGTGGAATAAGCCCCCCAGTGCTTGGATGGAGGCTGTGGCTGAAGGATGGGGTCTTGTGTGCAGTAGGACACAAGACCCTATCTTGTGGCATCCCTCTTGCCATGCCACGGAGGGCTGACGTGCAGCGTGGCGCCGGAGGCAGAGGAGGAGATGTGCCGTGCTGCGAGCGCCTGGGCCAGCCTGACGTGAGGTAAGTGACAACGGCTCTCCCTGCGGGGGGACTCTTCCCTCCCTTTCCTCGCTCTGCCCCGTGTCCCTCCCAAACTAACCCTCTCTGGTGTCTGCCTGGCTGGGTGCTGCAGTGTAGCACCCAAGGAGAGGGAGTTCCAGCTTCAGGTTTGGGTTTTTGTCCTGGGGATTGGCCCTTGCTGGGCTCTGATGCCCCTCTCCCCAGGGGCTGGGATACCCCCTGTGGTGTCCCCAGTGACCGTGGTGTCTGAGGGGGACACAGCTCTGCCCAGGAGCGTGCTCTGTAGAGATGCCCAAATTGGTGCTCTGTGAGGCCCCTGACACTTTCAAATCCCTGAGGTTTAGCTACTTTTTTTTTTTTTTCCCCTTCCCTGAGGAACAAACTTTCCATAGGAACAGAAAGCCTGTTTTCAGGTTTGCTCTTCCCCAGTGTCCTCTTCCCAGAATCAAGATGCAAATGTGTAAGGAAGTAGCACAACCCATGGGCTTCCCTTCGCCTCTTCCTTCTTGTTTCTTTAGGCCAACTAGACTGTTATTTCAGCTAGCTTATGCCTGTTGTCGAATTCCCTTTCCTTTACTGATACATGCAAAGGATGTGAAAGGCCCTTTGCTTTCCCAATGCTATTGCAAAGTGTGCTAGTGTGGTGGAATGAATCCCTTCATTTTTTGCCTGCAGTTTTTTAGCTGAGTTTACCTGGGTTAGAGGATGTTTGCGGTGCCCATGGGCGGGTTCTGATGGTGCTGGAGACACAGGGTCAGCTGCTGGGAGAGGCTGGACTGGGAGCAGCCTGTCAGCACTGCCGGGGGGTGCTGGAAAACCGTCAGGGCTCCGTGTAGACAGAACAACTGCTGGCTTTGGTTTCACTTCCCCGGGAAGGCAGGAGGGGTTCTGGCTCTGCGTCATTAAGTCTTGGCACATGAAAGGTAAAAAGCCTTTTTGGCATCATTTGCACCTGTGAAGAATGTGACCAGCCATAGCAGTGTGATAATGAATTGCACTGAGCGCAGAGTGATTTGTACGCCATGGCAGCATGTCTAAGCCATAAATCTAGAGCCTGCATGTCTTGGCTTCTCCTGGCTCAGGGTGCTGCGCGTCACAGACGCTTTTCTGCTCTGCTGGCCTGCAGAGGATCTGCTGCTGAGGGGAGAAATGCTGTCTTTCTGAAAGGAGGCACTGTCCAGGGCTACACAGCGGCTTCAAAGGGGAAGCAGTGGTGAAATATGGCAAAGATAAATGCGAGCTATTAAGCTGCTTTGCAGATCACTTCCTAGTATCAAGGCCGATGCAACACGTGGGCATGCAGGACTGGGCTGCCAGGCCTGCTGGGCGGGCTGCTGCATTGCCAAAGGCTCAGGGTGCTTCCAAGCAGCTCTTTTCTCTGAGAGGTACTGGGTTAAAAAACCCTGGGAAACCAAACCAAAGTGTGTTTGCAGCCTCCATCATGCAGATTTCCAAAGCTGAGGTGTCTAACAAGCAGGTCAGCACTTCCTAAATGAAGGACGAAAGGGTAGATGTCATTGGGGAAGGCACCCTGGTTCTTCCTTCTTTCAAATGCCCTCTTTTTCAAATATCTACATGGTGATTCTTGCATGCTTTGCAGCGTAAAAGAAGTCTTGAAAGCAAAGCAAGCTGATCTTGGAGCCTAGAGAATTTTAGCCCCAAATCCCCCAGAGAACCAGCTTTGCTTCAGGATTGCGGCAGGTGCTTGTTTACAGATCATCTGGGTTCATGTGACACCTGGGAACTTATCTCTCTCATTTTAATTAGACTTCCATAGTTTCTGCACCTTCATTTGTGGGATGAAAATATCACATTTGTACATATAAAGAACAACTTGTTAGCATCCGCTGCAGGGCTTGGTCACTGAGACAGACCAATTCTATGCAGCAGTTGGAGATTAAACAGTGCTTGGAGATGGTATGGGGGAAAGTCCTGCAGGAGCGTGGCATGTCCCAGTCTCATGTAGTCACAGCTGTATGCAGCGTATGGGCCCAAGGGAGAACGTTCAATGGACGCCTTGGCGGCAGCCTGATCTGGAATTTGTTGTATTACTTACGAATTGGAAAAGATATTCTCACGGTCATTAATATGAGGCTACCTGGTCTTCTTCAGACCCCTCATTTCCCTTCAGGATTGAAGCATGCAGGGCATCCCAGAGAGAGTGCCAAGAATAACTGTTGATTCCACATCATGGGTCATCTTGTCTGTCCTATGGTACATGGGAGAAGAACTATTTTAGAAATGGCTTTTACTTGGTTTTGTATATTTGCATAGGAAAACTGAGGCTCCCTCAGGCTCATAAGCCTGATTTTAGAGGGCTTTAATGGAGAACACATGGTCTAATTAACAGGTTTCAGTGAATGATTAGCTATCTTGGATAAATTAGCAGTGTATCAAAGCAGCAGGTTGCAGTGTTAAGTTTTGTTTTGAAGATAGTATGTGCATACATACTGTATGTCTAGATAAAAGTATATGTTCCCTGGAAGGACAGGATAGAGCATTGTTGGAGGACATAAAGGATTTAAATGGTTTCAGTCCAAAGAAACCCCAAATCACCCTCTTAACTCTACAAGTACTTTTTTTTTTTTCCCTATTTCTTTACATGTCTCGTGGTCTGCTTTGGCCCTGAAATGACTATTGAGAACAGGATATGCTGGGGGGTGTTTTTTGTATTTCCACATGGAAGGATTAACCTGAAAATTACAAAACCAAAGTGCCAGGAATGCCCTCTATGGACACGTCCGTTTGGGCTGCCTGGCGCTGCTCTGTGCTCCCCACCTCTAACAGCTGATGATCCCGTCTAACCCGCCCTGTCCCAGTTTGATGCCATACTGGTGTCATTCATTTTGCACGGAAACAGAGCTCTGCTCGGTCAGTGAAAGGCTGTCTCCAGAGCCCTCACCGTATGGAGATGTACTCCGCGTGTGCTCTCAAGAGGGCAGCAAATAGCTTTTAATCTCCTGTTTGATGGGAGAGGGTGACAGTGAGTGTGATGTGTGTCTGCCCACATAGACTGACAATGATGCTCCAAACTTAGTTACCCCAGTAACTAACTTAGTTGCTGAAACTGGGGCGGGGGGAAAGGGGGGAGAGGAGGTGGGCATCCTATTGCTATGGCTGTGATGGAAATAGTGGTGTTTCTCTGTGGAGTTTAGTCTGATGAGCTTTGGAGGGCTGAAATCCACCCCTTGGCAGGGAGGTGTGGGGAAACTTGCCCATCATCACTGAGTGGTGAGAGCAGTGGGTTTCCACTGGCATGCCTGTTGAAGATGGAAAGGTGCCTAGAGGATGGGTGGGAGGTAGGGTGCTATGAGAATAGCCCAGGGCTAGGCAGGACAGAGGTGCAGAACAGCTCAGAGTTATTTGGGTTGGTTCTGTGCATCCATGGGATGGAAAATGCAGAGGCCGAAGAGGCAAACATGTAAGCACCCAGGGAATTTAAATGCCCCTGCTCTGGGCAGAAGCTGTGGGGAGCTGAAGTCTGGATTGAAGTACTGTGAAACACAGGCAAGTCCTGTTACAAATCACAGCCCCTAACTTGGTTGTCTCTTGTGGGATAAGACAAGGGCTGTGCCTGTGTTTGGGGAGAGTTTTCCACCAGGGACTTCTACCTCTGGCTTTCTCAAGCTCACCAAGAGATGGTGTGGGTGCCCATGCTTGCTCTGCATCTCCATTACCTGATCTTTCAACACAGGGTAAGCGAGCTAATTTTTTTCCCAGGGTGAGACTTTAATTCCCTCCCATTGATCATGGCCAAAGAAGAGAGCTCAAATGGAGATTTTATTCCAGAAACAATGGCCCCCTTATGTGCTGTGTCGTGCTCTCTGTGAATGAACCTGCTGGTGAAATGAAGGCTTTTCCTCAGGCTGTTTTTTACCTTTCTCAGGTGAATCTTCATATTAGATCAGTTGCCTGGATTCCTGTAGGGAGAGGGAAGGGAGGTAAAGCATGAAATCTTTGTTCCATGGGGACATGACACAAAATGACAGTCAGTGGGACGTGGGATCCATATTTAGCTTCCATAAATCCCCATGTGCTGCAGCAAGATTGTCCGCATAAAAACCTGTGAAGCAGAGGGCAGTTTCCCTGTGCATCTGGACGTGTTTTTCTGCCTCATAACACTTCTCTCCAGGTCTGGTCCAAAGCCTCCACCCTGGGCTGGCTGTTCATTCAAACCAAAGCTGGTGTCATGCTTCTTGCCTCATCCTTGGCCCTGCTGGGAGCTGCTGCCTCCTCTGTTGGTACCTGTTCTTCCCCACCCTTCCCAGTGCTGTCAGCGTTTCTCAAATTGTACATAAAATATAGCTTGCTCCTTTCGTGTGTTTGGTCCTTTGCCAGCTGAGCTGCACCAAAGCCATCAAACTGATTAATTTGATGATCCAGTGCAGAAGGCTTTGGAAGCAAGATGTTGTTGTTCTCAATCACTTCCTCTGCTCTCATCCCCTCTGCCACTATCCGTCAAAAATGGCATTTTAATGATCCCTTTGCTGCTTTTCCTCTTTGCCTGAGACTTGCAAAAGTGCAAGAAGCAACATTACTTCTGTGCTGCCTACCCCTAAATGAAGGGAAACTCCCTCCGAGTGCTGCACCTGAATTTCAGTGGGCAAATTCCTGTGCAGTTTCCTACGGTGCTTCACGTAGAGTGGTTTTTATCTGTCCATTGCCGGTTCTTGGTCTGAGCAAAAAAAGGGCTGTAACGTTTTCTGTCTCTGTGTTGAGTGAGTGAAGCACATGGAGAGAAGGAAAAGTTATATGCTTAATAAGGTATGGGTGGAGACAGAGGGAGTTGCATCGTCTGTAATTTAAAAATATGTCATGAAATATATTTTCATGTGTGGATCTGAGAGAAGGCTTCACGTTAAGTGCAGTGTGGTTTGAACTGTGTGGTGGTGCTCACGCTCTGGGAGAAGTCATGCTTTGGGTAAGTTGCTGTGTGTTGCAATACACCAGTGCCCTAGTTTCTGTTCTAGACGCGCGGGGAAATACAAGATGTGGGGATGCAACTGCTGAAAACGTGTGTAACTTGAAGGCAGTGGAAAAAGTGAGTGGAATCCTAGTCCTGCTCTGTTCTGGCATTGACTTCAATAAAGCCAGGGTTCACTGAAGGAGCCTTTGGAGAGTGCAGAAGTGTGCTAGGCCGTGCACACGAACTGCTGAGATGGATCTCTTATTGAATGAGATCCAGTGCAGGAAGCTCAGCTGTGGGGCCAGGGCGCTTGGTTATGCACGTCTTGGTAGTGTAACATTAGTTATGTACAGTAAGGCAAGTATTTCTAAAACCACCAAAAGCATCTGAGTCTTGTCAAAGTGAGAGGAAATTGGGATGAAGGTTGGGCGCTGCATCCCCTAAACTTGTTCCAGTGGTTAATTAGCTGTGGAAAAATTAGCATGTCATTTCAATCCCTGTTTGTCTGTGAGTTTCCAGCATTCCTACCTTGCCTTGCCTTTATCTTTAGATGTCTGCAGGGCCCCATGTGCTAGGCACTCTACGTTCCCAGGGATGGGAAATTGTGAAATCCATGTGGGATGGGAAATTATCTCAGATGTTTCCCATCTTAGATAGGGGAAAAAGAATCTATCTTGGAAACATTTCAGCTGAAACCCAGGGCATACAACTGGTGCATTCATCTTCATGCTCACTCTCTTGCCTACTAGCAACCCACTTGACGTCCTAAATGAAAAATTACTGTAATCCAAAAATTGGAGCTTGAATATTTGTGAACAGGAAAACAGACATCTATACAAGCCACTCATTTATATATTTTTTTTAATCCATGTTTTGAAAGTAGTACTTATACCAACTGTTCCTTGGTCTCGCCAAGTTGGAGGTTTCATATTAAAATAATAATTCACTGAATGGTTTCCACCAGCTTTGTATCTTGCATAATGAAGAGTTGCTGGAGGGCATCGTGGTTGGGGCTTCCTCACTAGCTGCCCAGGGTGGCCAACAGTAACCCATCCTCAGAGGTCTTTCTCAGCTTCCCTGAACAAGGGAGGTCTGAGCTGAGTGCTGCAAAGACAAAGAGGTGAGAGCATTCACTGCTGGCTGTTCGTTTGCTGTTGTGAGCTGCCTGGCAAAGGTTTCCTTGCTAAGCTAGGGAGGAAGCACCTCACTGCAGAGCTCAGCATCAGTCTTGCTGATGTTCAAAGCAAGCTGAGAGCAAACAGCCCTCAGGATGAAGTCTGTGCACACCACCAGAAAGACGAGCAGGAGAGAGCAGAAAAAAAGTCTAGGCTTGATGGGCAGTTTCCTGGCAACAAGGAGCTTGATCTGGGCGGATTACTGAGTATTTGCAAATGCTGAAGCAGTTGTTGCCTACTGAGCTGGCCTAGTTGTATCCTCAGCAATTCCTACAGATGGAGAATGAGTGGCAAGAATAACAGAGGAGGGAGGATCTGGTTACAGGCTCAGAGAGGAATGCCAGGATTTCCTTGCCTGTCTTGACACTGGCTTTCTGCTACTCTTGCCCTGCCCTCCTACCTTTCTGGCTAATCCAGCCCTGGTTCAGAGTCCAGCACAGCAGGAAAAGGAGGCTTTTCTGTTGGAGTTGCTGCACCCAAGTCAGTGTGTGCCAAGCTGTACATAAAATAAAACCTATTGGAGTTGCTGCACCTAAGCTTGAAACGGAGAGAAAAGCAGTAGAACTTGTGGGCTGCCATGAGCTACCCTGTAGCTTCACAGTAAAGCAGCTTTTACAGGGACTTTGTGAACAGAAGGAAAAAGCTGAAGTCTGTTTTATTGAGTAGAGTTATCAAGAAACTCAATCTAGAAAGTTAATCTCAAAAGTATGCTAAATTTTAACATCTGTAAGTGCTTTGAGATTGGTGAGTGAAAAATGCTGGGCAGAAGGAGAGGGTGTATCTGTGGTTCAAAGCAGGGGCAAGGATATACCTCCTGCCTCCAGCTTGGCTATGCAATAACTTCTGAAAAACGATTTCTTTGCTTTTGAAATACATTTAACTGCTCTAAGTGGCATGGCGTTCTCAAAATATTTTCCTTGGCTTGTCCAATGCCTTCTGGCCTCTATTCCTTCTCTTTTCCTTCCCTATTCTTTGCAAACAATTCAGTTTGAACCTTAATTTACTTTGTTTAGGTTTAGTATTTCCCTCAAATATTTAAGGCTATGATACTTATCTTGAGCAGCCAGCCAAGGAATCACAGAAATTCTGTGTTAATGTTTCACCCTCCTTTTGCTACACAGAGGCTTCCCTGAGCAGATTTGTAAGCTTCCCAGCTGCTGCTTTTCCCATCTTAATGCAGCATAGACGATTTGGTCTGTCACCTTTCAGATGGTGGGACACTTTAAAACAACTCCAGGTGCCATTTATCCTTTTACCTATCTTGTGATGAACCTGCTGTTTTAGGAAGTGTGGAGAACATATTTAGTAATATAAAAATATGTCTCGTAGATACTTCTCATCAACAGATCTCAGGGGGCTTTGCCAAGCTGGACAGCAGTTGTTACACCTATTGTAAAGATGGAGAAACTGAAGCAGGGAAAGCTTTGGGATGTGCCTGCTCCCACAGAACATATCAGCAGTAAAGCTGGGATTGAACATCCCTACATCTCGCACCAGCTTCCTGGGAAGTGGGAGGGAAGGACATGCAGCCCAGGGTGGCTATCTTGCATGTAGCTCTTCCTCGCTTTCTTAAGAATTTGCACACTGCAGAAGAGGAACCGTGTTCCCCTGTTCTTCGTGGTTAAGCTAATTGTCAAGTTCTCTCTCGTCAAGTTCAGAAAGCCTGAGGCTGGAAGAGTTGGTGTTACAGGCTGACACCAGGGTCTTGGGGGCAGTGTCTGTCTCCAGGCTCTGTCTTTAGATGGGCAGATGCTGCCACCTCACAGAAGTCCTGTAAAATGCTGCCATGAGTCTTCTCAAAATATTCAAATCCTGGGTGTTACAAGAATGACGGGGAAAAAGGGTCTTTTTTGATGTGTGGTGTAGTTGGGGGCTGCTGCACTGGGAAGAGATCTAGCTTTGGTCTTGTTGAGCATGAAATGTATCCTGCTGTCTCACAAGGTGCAGAACTAGCAGTGGGAACAGAGGCCTCCAGTCCCAAATACGCTTCACTCAAGTGTGCACAGAGGTATGGGGCAGTGTCTTCTTCCAGTGTGCAAGGGAAGCCAAATCCTGCTTTCACCAGGTTTGCGTGGTCTTGGAGTAACATCATTTCTCTCTGCTATGCTGCAGTGATGCACCCTGCTCCCCTGCTTGCGAGCCACAACACCCACTGAGGGATGTGTCTTCAAGCCCCTTCAAGCCTTCAGTCATTTTTCCTGGCGGCTGAGATACAAAGGCACTTGTGATGCTCAGAGGAGGGAGGGTGGAGTGCATGCCTGTCCCATAAGATAGCGTGTCTCCACCTACGCCTGGCATGGCTGTGTTTTTCTAGCTCTTTTGTGGTTTTGTTGTTCTCCCCTTGCACTATAGGCTATAGCAGTTGGCTAAATCTTTCTTGTGTTCCTCCCGCAGGACACAGGCACGAGCCCAGCCAAGCCTTTCATATGTGTCTGCAGATGGACCTTTGCCCCTATGGTTTGCCTGGCCCCCTCTTCACCCGTGGACAGGCACTCCAGTGCATGAAGTGGACATTTTCCAGCCCTGAGCTGCCAGAATTAATTAACCTTCTGCTAAGGCCAGGCCAGTCTTTCTGGGAAACTAGATCCATTGGGCTGTGCATTCCACAAGCCTCTCTTTGCCTGGCGTTTCGTGTATCTGTACAGGAAAAATCCATTTCTTTCTCCTTATTCTTGCATTTTGGGATTGGAGGGGGCAGAAGCCTGGGAAAGCGAGAAGGGATCAAGTTCCCCAAGTTTCCCTGTTGTCAGCAGCTCCCAGGAACTCGCCATGGGAGAAAACCAACCCAAAGCTGCTGGAGATGCCTTGGCTCTTCCTGGGTAGAGGATGTACACATGCAGTTTTCTCCATCTCTGAGAAAGCGCCAACTGTCTCATTCTTTGCAGCCGAGCAAATCTTTGTGTAAGGCAGCTGCTGTAACTTCCTAGGAAATGCTTGGCATGACTGGTCCAGCTTAACCCTTGTCCTCTCTATTTCAGCAGGCTTGCCCCACTTTCAGAGGAAAGCATGAGGCTTTTCCTCTGGTCTCTCTTTAATTTATGTAGTACTGCTGGTCAAACCCCTGCAGAATAATGTTCTTAATGCCTTTTGAGCCATGGGGCCCAATTCTCTTCTGTGCCTTGAGGTTTCAGAGCTCCTTGAGATACCGTTTCCCAAACAGCCTGGGTAGACAGTGGTCAAGGATTGAGCGTACTCTCACTGAAACATGCCGGGCTCCAGTGGCTGAGTTCTTGGGGCAAGCTGTAGAGATGAGTGTTGCCCAGTGCATCTGTGTGTTTTCAGGCTTGTACCACCTGTGTCACTGTGCTTCATCTCCTGATGGGTTAGTGCTGGTGCCAGAGAGAACAAACGCTGGGTTGTTCCACCTCCCGACACATCCGTGCCTGACTCCCGTTGGTATCATGCTGTATAAGGCCGTTTAACTCCTCCTCTGTGGTGCAAAATGCTCCCTTCCAAAAGGCCCTAATCAAGCAGAACGCTGGCCAGACCTGTTCCTGTTAACTGAGCCTGTCTTTCCTTGTAAGAAAAAGAAGTCCAATCGTGCTGTCTTCCAAAAATAATAATTAAAAAGTATAAGCTTGCATGAAAGCGCGTTATGCTCTGGAAAAAGAAAGATAGGGACCTTTTTGACTAGTGTTGGGGGCAGGATACAGAGAGTTGTTTGCTTAATGTGAAAAAAGCCAGAATTTACCTGTATGGTCCGCTCCTGTTTGGATAGAGGCTGCAAATCCCCCCTCTCCCATCTAGGACTGTGAGTGAGTTGCAGTAAATCAGGACAAGCTGAGAGGGGCTGGTTTTGGGGAGGTGTTTTGTTTTGGTTTTTTTTTTTTTTTTTTTTTTTGAAAGGGCCATGATTGTCCGGCTATTTTTCTCCCTTGGTGCCGCTTCACGCCACTTTTGACTTTGATTAATAGGTCTCTGAATAAAATGTTAATCTAACTAGGGGTCCTTGGCCCAGCCCCCCCGCCCTCCATGCCGTGCTCCAGAAATATCAGAGAACACACAG
>JAOXNO010000006.1:17941996-17972083 GCA_028565335.1 Limnodromus scolopaceus | reverse complement strand
TATCAGAGAACACACAGAGGTTTTGTCTCCCTGCAGAGCACTTGTAGCTTTTGATTAATGGGTGGAAGGGCCCAGCTCCAGGTTTGTGGCATCTCTCCCGACTGCAGAAAAATAAGCAAAAAGTCACCAAACATGACACAGAGAAGGAAAGTCCCAGGAGTGGCAACGAGAAGAAAGAAAGGAGAGAAAAAGCGGCTTATAATTCAAGATGTACCCCACTGTAAGCCTTGGTATTTGTATGTCCAAGTTCAGACCCTCATCTCCAGTTTAACCTTTCTTTAAAATGAGCTCTGATGATATTGCTGGATTCAGCAGTTTCTGAGCTCTGGGATGTCTTAACTTCTAATATCTGCATCATGAACTACTCTGCACATTGCCCTGGGCTGACGCTTCATGTGCATATGTTAAGAGTGGCTAAGATGGCTTAATAAAGAAATGAGACCTTACACTTCAAACAGGACACGTGTTTCCCCTCTTCCCCTTCAAATTCTTGCCCATTCTCTGAATGAAACTTCTTTTGGAGCTTCCGAAATGATCAGAAACATGTGTTTCTTTTGTGTTTTCTGGCCAGTACTGAACTCAGGCTGTTCTTGTATTACTTTCATGTGGAAGCCAGGCCTGCTGGAAATTTGCTTGTTCCCTCAAGGTGGATGATTTGGTGGAACTACATATATAAGAAGCTACTCATGCGAGGGCTTGTCTACATGGAGCAGTTAGGCTCCAGTGGGTCAGGAAGTCAAACTGAGCTACTATGTTAGTCTGAAATAAGAGTATCCACTGAAGGGGCTCATTGGAAAAGCTATACCTGAGGCAAGCTTTAAGTAATGGTGTGGGATGTGTATAGAGTGTGAAGGAGAGTGAAGACTGACATGTGTACCATCGTACAGCTCCCTTCCCTTGCAACCCTCCTGTCAAACAGTCTGTGCCCTGCAATGTTCTTCCATTTCGTAATGGAGTAACTGGAGCAAAGCTTGTCTCACTCAGCTGCCGGTCACAGGGCTGGAAGAGACAGGCTGGGCTGTAAGGCAGGTGGGGTTTCTTGTATGTGAGCTCAGTGTTACAATACTCTAACTAGGGAAAGGACCACACCATTGAGAAAAGAGGGGGGCAAAAGAAGTCTCTGAACATTTTGAGCCTGGATTTTTGGTCAGAATATGTGAAGGGCTTTAATACATGCAGTTGCAATACTCCCTTGTGCCCAGGAAAAGTCCTGCATCCTCAGCTACTGGAAAAATATTTCCACTAAGAAAAATCAACCCTGATATCAGGAGGCTTATGCTTGCTTCACCTGGAAGGAATCTGTGAAGCAGCATGGCCTTTCCTGGCACTGGTGTGGAATCAGGACAGTCAGTTGTACGGCCTTTCTTCTCTTGGCATCTCCCTGGAGGCCTCTGTCAGTCCTCGATGGGCCTGTCATCCAAGTCACTCGACAAGTGACATGCCTGGAGGATGCGGCCAGTCCCTGCTGACAACAGCTTTGTTTCCTATGTGATGGATGGATTTGTGGCCCAAGCCTTGCTATTGTCCCCTGCCTGTGGCCTTGCTTCAGTGATTCTTATCTCTGCCCTGGGCATCCACTCCCTGCCACGGAGGTGAGCAGTTGCCAGTGCTGCGCCTTCTCCTTAGGTGCCTTTCCAGGACTGAGCGGGGGGGAGAAGGACAACGGGAATACCCTGAGATTGAGTGAAGCCAAGCTGTGCTGTTTACCTGGGCCTGTGTGGCATTGGGCTCTTATCAGAGAGGGGAAGGCAGATACGCGGGATTCTTTTCCTTAATCAAACAGTCAGGTGTATAGGCAGCATGGAAGCGCTCATGTAATTACCATTCTCTGCCTCTCACACCCCTATCTTGTAAATCATCAATCCATCACAGCCCTCCTCCTCGTATTGTTCCATAATTAACTGGACAAACTACAGGAGCATTGTCATAGCTCCCTGTTTACAGAGGAGGGACAAAGACTTGATGGAAGATTTCAGTCCCCTTCAGCTTTTTTCCTCCTCTCTTGAAATCTTTTTTTTCTGTATCTTCTGATCCATCTCGTGAGCTTCTCTGAATGAGCACTTATTTGCAAACCTACAATCAACACAGAAAGAGTTACCACAAAAGGACAGACCCAAGGATTTTAACCCTTCTTGTTCCATTACAGGTGTGTGCATGCATGCTCACTGCGTTCCTAGTGCAAGGAGCAGCTCAGTTCTGCTGAACAGACTTCAGATCCTCTGCTGGTGAATTCTGCAGGAGGTCGAGGCGGAACTTTCCCTAAGTTGGGTCATCTTACTGTTCTCTATAGCCTTCAGAGGGAGTATCCCGCTCCATTGCCCAGTGAGAGAATACAGGGTTGTGGGTGGATCAGGAGAGCTGGGCTAAAGCTCTGCTCTTCTTGTTCTTTTTTCCCCTCTTACCTACAGATATTTCACTTCAGAGCAGGGTGTTTCTCTCACTTTGGCGTACAGCACCTGGCATGCTGTGGCCCTGTTTTCAGCTGGAAGCTGAGTAGTGCTAGAGCACTACAAATAATAATGGTTTATAGATCCTCTGTTCTCTTCCTCTGCAAGTTTTTAGAAATGGTCACAGTTCTCCAAGTTGCTGCTTTGACATCAAAATTTAGTCTTTTGTGGTGATAGTGTCATGCAGCCAACTTTGCCGACCCCATGGGCATCCCTTGGAGCAGATTTTGGCTCAGAGGCTGAAGATCTACTTTTCTTCTTTATTTGGGGTGTCAGGTAGGTCTGTTGGATGAAATGTATGCCTTTATGTTCTAGTAGGCCGGGCTTTATAATAAAAAACAACAACATTGCTTATTTAACCTTCATCTCTAAAATCTTCAGTTCCAGCACTTGTGAGCTGTAAATTAGACCTATCCACCCCATGGAAACTCTGGAGAAGTGACCTGAGACTGACCTCCAAGCCATGGGGCACTTAGTGCTACCTGCATCCCAGTGACCAGGTCACCTGTATTAATATCTGAGCACATTGGATTCCCTCTTGTGAGGCCAGTGAAGCACAGTGTGTCTAAACGCCGCTTGGAAAAAGGCTTTCCCACTTCAGTACATTTGAATGGAAAGGGGAAGACCTGTTCGTGTTTATTGTACAGCCCCTTTTATTGACTTGATTTATAGCCTGAGGCTGTGAGTTAATTGAGGTCTAGTCCAGGAGAGGGCACCTGGGAAGGGGAGGTGCTGCAGTGCCACCAAAGGGAAAACAGGCAGGAAAGTGCTTTTATAAAGCACAATTTGTTGCAAGCTCTGGCCCTTGCTGTGTGACAGCAAGCCAAGCTCTTGCCACCTGAACGGGTTGTTCTGGCTCAGGGAACATCCTTAGCTCACTGTGGGTGGCAAGGACCAGGGGGCAGAGGTTAACTGAGAGAAGTTGCTTTTTATTGGTGTGCCCTTCATTAAAGCATCCTCCTGCCTGTCTCTTATGGGTGAAACCTAGTCACCTGAATAAGTGCGACTGTCATCGCCTTCTCTAATGGAGACCTGACAGGGTTGTTCCTGTGGCCCAAAAGCAGTTGCCTCTCAGTGCACACCTCCTGGGCCTGAAGAGTAGATGCCAAAGCCAGCTCTCCTCTTTGGCACCTAAAGTATGGGATGAAGGGAATGATGCTTCTTCAGCCCACGCTTGCACGGAGCAGGTACTCTGTCTTCATTCCTAGCACCTAGTCACTCCTTGGATGGCTGGTTCAGTAAATTCCAGCTGAATGAGACAGAGCAGCCGTGTGCTGCGAGTGTGGAAATCAAGAGGTGAGCTCGTTGAATGATGAATGTCCCTGTGTCCTCGCATCTTGATGTTACTAAAAGGAGCCAGCTAGACTGTCTCTCTCCTTCCACATAATGCTGTCCTAAAGCTTGGCAAGGAAGGCTGGGTTTCTAGGGAGAGGCAATATCCTTTTTCAGATAAACTCATACAGCAAGGAAAAACAGAAAAGCTTTGGATGTGTGAACCCTTCTTAAAATCAGAGTACAATCTCGGTAAGCTTTTCCGTCTGTAGTATGTGTGATCTCATTTCTCAGCCTCAGAGGAACAGTTTGCAGATTACTTTCTTTGTCTTGCACAGGCTTGGTACTGAGCACTGTAGATCAAATCCCCTTTGCTTTAGGAAGATCTATCTGGATGAAGGCACACCTTGTGAATGCCCCGTGTCCTTTGTGCCCTAGTTGTATTTGTGCTACAACCCTGTGATAAAGTTGTGCCTTGGATTTTTTTGGGGGTGGGTTAGTTGGTTTGTTTGTTTCAAACAACTCCAGGTTGTTTTTCTGAGGAGTCCCTTTAGAAAGAAGCCTTGCTGGAAATGAGAGCGAATTTCATAACTCAGATTTTGTATGAATGGTGAAAAGAAATGTTAAGCTCAGCCAGGACAGAGCGAGCAGAGCATATTGACCTAGTGTATTGCTGCAGTGGCCCTTTCCCTACCCCAGAGGAAAGGTCCAGAGTTCAAAGGCTGGCACACCTTTAGCAAAGAGCCCCTCTTCCTCTCCCCTTGTCCCCTTCATCAGCCCGTTGGGGGAAGCTGCCCTGCCAGGCGTAGCAGCAGTCCCCAGGCAGCTCCTGCCTCTTCACCCAGCCTTTGGTTGAAGACCCGAAGTCCACAGGGTGCTGTTGGACAAGGCAACCCAATGGGTCCCTGTGGAGCTGAACCTCCCAGGTTCTCAGCCTGCTGGTCGGCTCACTGGAGCTCTTCAGCAGGGATCCGTATTCCTAATTCATCACTAGCTGACACAAGCAGGAAATAAAACGAGCAATTTACCCTTCGCTTCTCCTGTGCAATGAGCCCTTTTCTTTAAGCCATCAGCCCCTTTATCTTATGCCGCCGGAGTGGCCATAGTGTAGCTTGTTTTCATCTGTCTCTGGACATTGCTTGAACTTTCAGGGCACTTGTTTAGCCCCAGTCGGATAATTCCCTCTTTCACTCTGATCAGAGTGCTCCTGGGCTGTGCTGCTCTTCCCCTGCCCATTGTAGTGCGGTGAGAGGGGCTGATAGGCCTCAGCATGTGCTGAGGGGGCTGTTCACTGAAACAAACCCACAGACCCTGGTGACTTCTGAAATGCCTTTGGCTCAGCCCTGCCCTTGCTGACTGGAGAGTGGCTGGGAGTGATGGGGGTGCTGAGATTCAGAATGGCACTCACGGTCACCCTGTGTGCGTGATTTTACAGCAACCACATTGTCCCTTTGCAAATGGGTGGCTGCGTGGGGTACCCGATCAGACTGGGGAGAGGGAAGGAGTTTCCTGCACCAAGGCATGGGCTGTACATGGTGTTTGAGCCCTTCCAGCGCAGGCTGGCGGAGGCCTGGGGTCTCTCTCCCCCTGGCTTGCTCCCATCGGGCTAATCCTCCTCCCGCTGGTCGGCAGAGGGCACCAGGAATCCAGAGAGAGTGCTTGGGATGCACTTGTTCTGCTGCTTCCGCTGGTGAGCAGGCCAGCAAAAAGGGACAGCCAGCTCTGGGGCAGATTTCCCTGCCATTTGGATAGATCCTCACTCCAGCCAGTCTAGGGGAATGGCTTCAGGGGCTCTTCCCACAAAAGGTTTCTCTGAATCCCATTGCCTACCCACGGGCAGGTACACGCAGACGTGACTGTCCCTGCTCATCTCTGCTGCCAATGGCCAAAGCAAATGTTGTTGATGGGGCAGTGGTTGAAGCAGACCCCTCAGCCTTTCCTTTGCTTCATGCCTCGGGTGGTCTGGAGATGTTCTACAAGGAACACATCCCCAGCTCAAGGTGCAGGTCTTCTGCATTTCCCCACGTGAATTTACATTGGATCAAGAGACGGGCAGTTTAAGAGTTAGCACTGGCTGTATGACTGCTTCTTACTTAACCTTCATTTGGCTTTTTCAGACTCCATCCCAAATGTGACCACCACAGCTCTGCTAGGACTGTTTACTGCTCTCTACAGACAGAGATGAAAAAACACGTGCAGTGCTGCAAGGGCAGCTTTGAAGCCAGATGTCCTGCACTGACTGGCACTCATGGCATTCCTTATAACCTTCTTGCACTGGTTTTAAAAGCATGTGGTATCTAAAAAGACATTCCTTTTTCCTTGTTTTTTTACGTCTCAAACTCTTGCTTCTCTCATGGGCTGATGAACTTCTTGTTGTATGGCCTTTTAAATGTAGGATCTGGCTTCAAATTACACATAATTTAGCTGCTTCTGCAAATACTACCCTATTTCCCATTTCCCTGGTCCTCCTTTGCACTAGATCTAGTTTGTAATTGCAGGGGAAGTTCATAGAAAGCTAAAAAGAAATACATTTTCTTTTTTTCTGCAAATTGTTTTCACAACAGTGAAAAGTGAAGCCAGGTTTCTTTTTCATTTCAAACCGCTCGGCAGGCGGTGTGTAGACAACCTGGCCATCCCTCAGTGTGTGATCCAAATGAAGCAGCCCAGTCTCCGGAGTCCAAACCGGCTCTGACTGTCAGGCTTCAGTTGCGATAGCGTCTCCCTGTCAGAGGTGTGCGGCTCAGTACACCAGCTGCAGCGAAACTAGGGACGATATTGCAGGCCTTCTGGCTGTCAGAGCTACCCTCTACTCTCTGTCTGGAAGAATGGCACTGATTTTAGTAGACTTATTCCAGGTTCATGTGCTGTAACTGAGGTTGGGGTCAGGCTGACTGATGTCTCAGCTTTTGTTCCTTCGTGGTTTTCTGTCCCAGTTTAATTCCATCTGTTGCTTTCCTAATTGTAGTTGAGCAAGGATGAGCAATGAGTCATAAAGAACAGTCTCACGCATCTGCTCATACGTGTCACCTAAATCCCAAACTAAATCTGTCAGGTGCTTGATTTCTTTTTCATTCATTTCTATGGACTGTAGCATTTTCTAGCTTGAACTAGAAAAGCAACAGAGGCTGGAAGGCTACAATAGAGCCATTCCTTGGAGGTTTCTTTTTCTACATGAAAATGTGGGAAAGGATCTCTGTTAGAGGCTATTTCTTTCCAGTCTTCTGGAGTGTTCTTCCTCAAACAGCACAAGCATAATGTAACTGACTTAGAGTTATGTTGGCTGACTAAAACAAGGATGATTTGGCTCAGTGTTGGAAATGACAGATGAATTTATAACTGTATTTAATCACTATTGATACTGGCATGCTGCTTAATTTGTGTAAGTAAGGAATTTTTGTTCCAGGCAGTACATAAGTGTTAATTATATATAAATGCTGGGCATCTCTAGATGAGCTTTTCCAGAATGGAATTAAAGATGCTTCTGTAACCTCCAGAAGACAACAGTGCTTCTGGAAACATGTAGAGCCAGTGAGCTGGGACCAGTGAGCTTTATATTGTGATCTGCATAGATCTGCTGGATGTGGATCAAAGCAGGAATGTATTTGTGGATGGAGGGGTGAGGACAGAAAACCAATCACAGGTGATTTAGGTTAAGGTAGGTTTCTCTGGCCATGATTTAATTTCATATAAGTTCCTCAAAACAACTTTGATCAGGGGAGCAGGCCTTACGTATTGGTATCTTCAGTACGTCACCAGCAACGTCTGTCGATGCATCTCTTCAACTCCTGGCTTGCTGGTCTTGTTCCTGGAGTCGGTTGTCCCAGAATAGTACAGTTCTTCATTACTGCCCTGATTTCTTTCATCTCCACACAGTTGTCACTGACTAGATCGCCTATCCTGTGGAAAGTTAAATAATAACCCAGCTTCATGCTTTGGATTTGGCCAGTGAAGATCATGTGAGCTCAGAGCTGATATTTTCTGTTGGCACCTGCTGTTCATCCACATCTGGCTATTGCTAAAACTCTGACACAGGAAAGTGGTTTCAGTCTTCTGGGCTAGAGTCAATGCTTAGATTGTACTCTTTCTTCTTCATGGAAAATCATGGTGCAGGAAAATATTTCCAGGAAACTGTATTACTTCTAGTGCAACCTGAAAATAAACACTAGTATATTACCTTTGTGAAAACTGTGTTTCACTCCTAAATGAGAGTCAGATTCTGCTATAGAGAATGCGTTTTACAAGGTAAATACTTCTCAGGACACAATGCCACCAAAGCAGATTGTCCTTTGGACACTTGCTATGGGAGAGACTTTGTGGATTCATTAATACATGGCTTAACACTCTACATCAGAATCCTGTGAAAGAACTTTTTTAATCACAGTTTAACACAAGACCCATATAGGATGCTTTTGTTTAACCATCATCATTTTAAATGCTGAAGGCTGTCTTGATTTTATTACAGTTGCAAAAGTGTTTTGGTTCAGGTGTTTTAATTTGGCGGGCTCAAATGAATGCCAAGGGAAGGTAGGGAAAATGTTCTTTTGATGTTCTCGTGCCATCCTATTTGCACAAGTGGCTGTGCTAGGGGTTGGATTTATTACACAGGAATGAGTGCAAGAGCTAAGATATTACATGTTCTGCAGAAACAAGATACCAGAAAGGATGAAGTCTCATCTCCTTAACACTTGGTAGTGTTTCTTGGGAGTAGTCCCAGTTTGTGTGTGTAGTCCAATCTTAGAGTGGTTATTGCAAAACAGGAATCAAAAGCACATAAGGATCATTCTTTCTTTTCTCCCAGCTCAGTGACTTCCTGGAGGTGTGATCTGTCAGGTACCACAGACCCATGGTTTCAGAGAGGTTTTGAATCGAATGCTGTGAACTGTGTGTCTGTCTTGGGAGAAATGTCTTCTCTGATGGCCCAGGGTTGATGGATTTGGGGGTTGTTTTATGCACAAGGCAGAGAGTTCCATGTTCAGTTTTACCCAGTTTAAAACAAGCCACATCTGTTTAAAATGGTGCTGCTGGTACAGGACAGGGTGGGGAATGCAGAACCGGTGGTACAAAGAGAAACCCTGCAATGAGGGCGCTGCCCCAGAGGGACAGTGGGGAGTGAGGGCAGAGAGAGGGAAACAGCCCACACAGCTAATTGAAAGCGCATCTTCCCGTCAGTCATGGGGCTTGCCCATCAATCATTCTGGCACCAACAGGATCTGACATCAGTAGGGAATTAAATAAACTCCTCTCTCTTTAGGGACCTGCTGATGGAAACCTGTAGGGGGGAAGTGAGCAGAGAAGAGCAGGAAGCATGTGCATGGGGGAAGAACAGTCTCAGTGGTCCCCTGGGATGGTGCAAGTCTGTGTCCTTCCTCTTTCTCACACCAGCGTGTACAGCTGAAGGGATTTTTCAATGAGTCCCCAAAAAGGTGAATTTAAAGCTGGTAATGGGCCAAGCTCACCTCAGTTTAAATAAACAAACTGCAATAACAGTTATCTTACAGTGAGTGCCCTGAAAGCTGAGTGATGCTCTGTGCAGCTGAAAAGTAGTTTTCACCCTTGGATGAAATTAGTGCTATTGGACTCAGTAGCTGAGAGGTGAATCTGGACCAAAGTGTTGGAGCAAAGCACTGGGAAGAGAAAGTGGAGTAGAGCAGAGGGTCGGAAGCCAAGACTCTGTTTTCTATCCTGCTGTGAATCTGTCTCTGTAGTGAATTAAAATGTGATGTGAATTAGGATATTACCAATGGGACCTGGCTGAAATCAAGGGTTCGGGCAGATAAAATGACTTGTACCTCCATTGGCAGGGCTAGCACCAGTTGGCCAGCTGAAGTGGGTAAGTGTTGGTGTGTGCACATGTGCTTGTGTGGAGGGCCATGGAGCAGCTGGAAGCCATTCGGGCACTGACAAGTCCCCTGATGGACCTCTACTGACATGGAGCGGCTTTGGTTTCAGGAAAGCCAAAGGGAACCTGTCACTAATTAGACACACAGCTAATTAACGAGAAGCAAACAAAGAGCAGCAGCTTGTGTTTTGGGAAAACTCAGCTTTAGTAGCCAAGGACGTCTGCTCCTCCCTTTCAAACCATTTAAAAAACAAACAAAGTGGGGGAGACTTGCATTTCAAAGCAGTGCAAACATTGCCAACCTCAGAAAGCCTTCCAGAAGGGACTACCAGGAGTGGGATTTAGCAGTGAAAGGAAAAAGGGCTCTCTAGGTGTAATGAGACCTTCCCTCTCCCTAGACCAGGGCCCTCCGAATCCCCTTGTGCATCTCTTATCCATTAGTTTTTAATTTTTCTTTCTCCAAATAAACACTCCTGTTAAAATTTTGGGTGGGTGGATGGGGAAGAAAGTCAGGTGTGAAACATGAGCTGCCATTTTGTGCTTTGTTATTTCCAGGTCTTAGAGGTGTGTAGCATTTCAATTTAAAACCCTTTTTTTGTGCATTGTTTTTATTGATGTTGCATTCTGCTTTATTATTGCAGGGTTGGCTAGAAGGGTAGGTCAGTAACATAAACAAGTAAAAATGACCTAGACTGTGTAAACAGATGCTCTAGAGGGGATGAGGCTCTGAGTGCTAATATCTTGAATAAGAGAAGTGTGCTTTCAGGACAGGAGGAATCCAAAGCTGTAATCCCAGTTATGAGTCCTCCAATGACCCTGACACAGCTTGCTTAGGGCCTGATCTCCAGCGAGCCTTGTTAGGGTCCCAAGTCCTGCTCAGAGCAATAATTTTTGACTGCCTCCGAATACACCAGTGCTTGCAGGATTCATTAACTGAAGCTTACAAAGTGCTTTGAACATGAAACACGGTAAGAATGCCAAGTTATGTGATATTTGGTGTATTTCCTAGAGCCATGCATGTAATTAAGGGAGAATCTCAGCTTTCAAAAACCAAAGCAGTTTCTAGCCCTCCTTGTCAAAGGAAAAAATAATTTGGAAAACAGGACTCAAGGCTCAGAAATTAGGGGGCAAGTTTAAAAGAAAGCAATAACCCACCAAGTTATGCTATTTTAATATTAATCTCATGGGTTTGGGGACTAAATCATAAAATTGGGTGCTTGGGTTTTACACTATGTGACTATGCTTTAATGTATTTTCTTTTAATAAATATTTAATATTCATGTGCATTCAATATAGAAATTATTAAGTCTTCATCATCACTGTCTAATGTGGAAATTTAGCACAGCATTTGTCCTCAAATCAGCCTATCAGCATATCTTTATCTATTTTCTTCCTTCACTTTAGAGGAAGGACTGCGTTCCTGGTTAGGGAAAGGCTGGGAGTTGTAGGCTCCGTCCCAGTGCTGCCAATGGCTTCCTGGATAAGCATCCTGTGGTCCTGCTGGGATGAGAGTCCCCAGCCCCACAGGGGTGGGAGCAGGCCTTGGCTCTCGACCAGGCTGCAGGATGGAGTGAAGGACCCCTCCCTGCTTCCATGGCATGCTGCAGCCTTTAGCTCCTGAGTGTTTTTAGAGCACTGTTGCCCCATTGATCAACAAGAGTTACCAGAGAATCTGGTGTTACACTGCAGTGGTAGATCACCACATGCATGTACATTAGGTAGGTTTTTTCACCATTCATCTGTTTTTGCTGCTTTATGTCCTGATTTGAAATTGCCTTATGCTCTGCTATCAGCATTGCTGTCAAAGAATCAGCAAAGCCACAGCAGGATTCCTTCTAATATCATTTTGGCTCAGGTCTCAAATATGTACCAGTAATTTAAAAAAAAAAAAAAAAGGCGGGTGGGAGAGAAAAGAAGGGAATGGCTTCAGGTTACAACAAGTAAGGAGCATATCAACTTTTCCAGACACAGATTGATTTTGCTGTGTCTCTCCCCATGAATATCCTTAGCTTCTATGAAAAAGCTATTGGAGGCATATACATGAAGTGTTTCATAAAGAAAACTGTGTAAGGCTTCACATCCCACTTTCTGGGATGCTACTTAGCTTTTTTATTATCGAGACACTGCAAAAACCCAGCAAGGTACAAAGCAGGATAAGAAGACACTGAGGATTTTCTCTCTGGCCAGCACACCCTGACTGAGGGCTGTTTCAGATGGCGTCAGGTTTCTTTAGCCATCTCAGAGCTTGAAAATGTGCCCTTGATTTCAGCCCACAGGAACGTGGGCTTGTGCTGTTTTATTGTCTAATGGATCTTTCACTTGATCTCCTCATGCAAACACGTTGGGCATGTGCTAGGGTCACTTAGAGAAAACCGAACCCCACTCATGTTCTTAGAGTGTAATCCCTTAATATTGATTACTGTGTTGCGCAGGGGCAACAGGTAACAGAATCCATGCAGATTCAGCCTGGCAGCTGATCGTCCCACACACGCAGGGTTCAGCTGGTGAGCTCTTTGCAGCACTGGGACTGCTTTGCCTAATCGCCTACCTCTGATGTATGAAAGGCATAAATGGATTGGAACAGAACTACTGGGTTGCAGCAGTTGTTCGTGTGAAGTGAACAGATGCAATGGGAGACTGTACCACTGAGTGTGTTCCTCTCTAGATTTATCTTGCAGGCAGCTCATGTTTATCTTTTGCCAGCTCACGTTAGACCAGAGTAGGGCAACCTTTAAGCCACCGTGTGAGAAAACTATTTTGCAAAATGAAGGCAAGCAACTAATTATAAAATGTATAGGAGGCAACCTAATTATTTATAAAAACAGCTTTCCACTGATCGGAACAACTCTTTGATTGAATTTGAGTGTGGCTAATGTGTGGTTAGGGCCATTTCTTGACGTATTTTTTTTTTTCCTCAGTGGAAGCCCCATTCTTCTCTGTGGCTTTTGGAGACTATGGAATATTAATTTGTAATTGAAGTGATTTGTGGGGGATACATTGTATACTTGCGTCTGAAGGGAGCTAGAAATCTCAGTAACTGTTGTAGCCTGAGGCTGATTTCTAATTATAAAGTATCCTGAGTTGATCTGTAATGTTTGAGTGTCTCCTTGGTTCAGTTTAATGGGAGCTCAAATGCTGCAGGTGTGAAACACAGGAAAACGGACTAATGGGAACCCTTACAAACACTTGAGTCAAGATGAGTGACTGGTTAAAGGTATGGTCTAACACTTGGTGATTGCTGGGCTATAAAGGGGCATCTTGTGGGGGGAATGAGGGGAGATGCCACTGGCTTTCTACTCTGCCTCCAAATATAGCTCATGCAGGTTTTGCACCCGGACGGGCAGAGCTGCACATACAACACTGCTCATGCAACAACCATGCACTAGAGTATGAAGGTGCAATCCAGGATACTTACGGGAAATGTGGCCCTTAAGACCACTGTATCATGTTACTCCCAACAGAAAAAAAAAATGGAGATATGCTCTCAGGTTCATCTTACATGAAGCAGTTGCCAGTTCTCTACTGTTTGATAATTCAGAGTGTTTCTGTTGAGGGTCCCGCATGCACCCTTTAGAGAAGCCTATGATTTCTAAAAGCTGTGTTCCCAGCAAAATAATTCAAATTACTTTGGCACTCTCCTTTCCCAACTAGACACTCTGAGACTAGATTTTTTCACAGCATTTTTATTTGGGGTTGTTTTGGCATGAATTTCAAACTTGAATGCATCAATATCCCTAGGCTATCTTGAGGATCTGATCTAAGAGGCATCTTCACACTTACCCTAAAAGGTTAGAGACGGTATGTGCTGCTAGCTCATTTAAGACCTACAGGTTTGTAATAGACTTGCATTTACAGGTCACTAAGGATCCTTTACTAGTGGTGAAAAAATGACCTTGGCTGTAATGCCAAGTGCTGCTGAGAATCATTATACCCATCAGGATAGTCATGACTTGCACTTTAAAATTGTGTTTCCTATGGGACAAGATAGTCTCAGAGACAACTGTGTATGAACACAATGGTAAGTGAAGAAATCAAAACCTACCATTCTGAAGGGGTTTGTGAATATGACATTTAAAACTGACATTACTGGCAGATGATATATTGTTGCTTAGGGTATGACAGATTTGTTATTAATTATTAGTTCACTATTAGCTTTATCTAGATCTTCACTCAGTTCTGTTGTATTACAATCAGCATGTAACACTCGAATCTTCATCCAGACTGAAACTTTCCCCTTCTTGTCATTCCTCTCCAATTTGAAGAGATTATTGAGATAAAATTTGTTAATTTATTAACCTAGAGCTGTTTAAAAGCCCATTTGTTGAGGAGAGACAAATGCTTAGGGAGAGGAGAGGCAAGTCACCACCAGCTGGCCATGTCGGCCACCCCCAACGTAAAAAAGGCACCAGATTTCATCAAAAGATTGAAATCTGCCTTCCATCTTCTAGTGGACCAATTACTATTAGAAACCAGCATTTACAAAGCAGGGAATCCTCCATTTCCTTGGGGTAAAAGCCTTGTTAATCTGGATTTATAGAGAGAAATTGTGCCACTTTTTACCATTTTCTGAGCATTCCATTAGATTTTTCTCCTGCTTGAGACAGATTCAAGACAAATGTGCACTGGCAGCATTACAAATGGAGGCTTTGCTTAGCTCTACATGTTCCCCTTCTCCCCACCGCTTTCAGGCTTCAACAGATGTGATCAGCTGAGGAGGCTGTGTGTGGAAGGGACCTGGTTTACATGAGCAGCCCAATCTCCAGGGATCTGCAAGCTCTCATTTCTGAAGCTGCAGTCATATTTAGAGACTGTTTTTTCAAAGTTTGGCTCCCTTGTCCCCAAATATTATTTTTCATACTGTATTCTAATAGCCATAGTTGGGGCCATGGATTACAGGAATTTAAGCTGCCACCTTATAAAATGTTAGAAGAATCTGATGGGACATTCAGAACACGAGTGAATTGGAGCCAGCTGGAAACAGAATACAGGAGGTGGATTTTCTCCTGGACGGGTGCTAATAATTCCTGGTAAAGATCAAAATGAAGGACAATTGAGTTGGTTTTGGATGGCACATGGCTTTGCATGAAGACAATCCCTCTTCAGTCACAGCTCTACCTCAGGAGGTTTTTTGCTTTCTAGGGGAGATCTGCTTTCCTGTTCTGTTTGTCACCTGGGGGAGTGTGATTGCAGGTGCATGCCTTCCCTAGGACATGCCACCTGGCCCCAGAGAGAATTGCTTGTGATACCCAGAGACATCTGTTCAAATCGCAGCCTTGCTTAGTCCCACAGGGCAGGCAGAGCTCTAGGGGGAATCCCAGAGCAGCATGGTGCATGAGTGACCCTCTCCTGTGTGGGGCTAACATTCCCCCCAGGAGCCCAGCGCTGCCTCCGAATTGCACCCCACTGCACCTTTGTGCCACAGCCCCTCGCCTACGTGGCAGCAGGACAACCTGGACACAAGGGACAGAAGAGACCTGGACTAATTGTTCCCTGCTCCACTTCCAGTCTTGCTTCTGAGCTCAGGGATCACAGCCCTGCTCTTCCAGGTGAGCAGGTCACCAGCACTTTCTCTCCTCACCCTCTCTACGCTTAAGAGCCTTTAAAGCATTTCTGTTAGCTGTGATGTCTCTGGCTGCCTACGCTGTGTTCCATGACTCGACTCTTTATGAGTTTTTCTCCAGCTGCTCATGCTGCTCTTTTAAACTCGCTAGCACCGCTTTGCCCTGGTGCCTGCTTACTGCTCGCCACCCGTGCCTTGAGACAAGGATGTGCCAGCCCTAGGAGTTCCCAACAGATTAAAGCTGCAGCAGTCACCCAACTCTGAGGCAGAGGTCTTTGCCCGTTGGGTGCAGGGGGTCAAGATCCTCGTTTAAAGCCTGACAGCTAAAAAATCTTGATTCACTGGTACAGCCAGCTCAGCAGTGTGCTTGGGCATGTGCTTAGCTCTGGCATTGTCCTCAGAGGGCCTTGATCATATGCTAGAACACTTTTCTGAATTGATGCTGAAGCATGGCACAAGTGGTTGTACCGCACGCACGGGTGCATTAGACAAATGGTTTTGCTAGATGGGGAGGGATGGGAAGTCTGTGAAGCTTGTCATAACCTTTAATCAGTAGCAGGCTAGGGAAGGGAAGAACACTTGAATAATTTTTACATTAGCTTAGGGAAAAACATGTGATTAGATTCCTTATACCAGAGTGATAGCTGAGTTTGATGCTGTATCTGATGTTTGCCAAGCAATCTCTCTGGCAGCAGATACAGCAGAGATGCTGTCAGGTGTGAGTATGCACACAGCCTGGGTAAGGAGATTTCAGGTATGCAGCATTTGCTATGCAAATATTCACCATGAATAATGTCAAGGAGACCAGAACACTGAGCATTCTTCTGCTTTTCTTAAAAAGTTGTAGGAGCCCTTTTCTTACAGGGATGAGAAAGACTGAGCCCTTAGGTGTCTGCTGCTGCCCACTGTGCTTTAAGGATGAAAAACACCCCCAGTTGTAGCTCCCTTATCTTCCCGGCCCAGGTTGTGCCTTTTCTGATGAAATAAGTAACCAAAGCTCACTAGGTTATTTACCCGTAAGGGGAGGAAGAGACTTTGTTTATCCTCACGTGGGGTGCAAAGACAAGGACACGGGTGCTTTTGCTGTGTTGTATGTTTAGGTCTTGAGTATACGTTGCAAGAGGAGTCATTTCACTCTGCTGCTTTTTCTTTCCCTCCAGTGAGCCCGCTCTGTACCAGTGATGCCTCAGGATGGTAATAACTTCAGGGTCTTTTTTTTGATATATTGAAATTCACTTTCCTCCTCCCACTGCCTGTGACAGACACTGCCAGAGCGATCCATTGCAAGTCCTTTTATCCTCTGCTACCCCATAATGCCCCTGTATATTGCCAAACAGCCGTTGTGGTCTTTGCCACAACAAAACAGTAATCGAAAAAAGAACTTGCTGGAACTCAGGTTTTTCCTTCTAAAGCCTGGTGAATGTCAGGCTACCACCTAGTGTTTCCATCCAGAATATCAGGGCACGTGGGACACTAGGGACAGTGTATTCTCCCTCAGTACCTTCTGTGTGGCAGATACTGCTCTAACAAGGTTCACAGCAGAAGTAAGCTGCTTTTCTTACACTTCAGCCACTTTCCTTCAAAGAATTTAAAGCTGCAGCCAGACGTCATTCAAAGTAGCTCTTGATTTTGACCATCTTCCACATTTTGATCAGCTTTACATACATTCAGGTTAGGTTGGTTAATGTAAGTCAAATGCCAAACACTTGTGTGTTTATTGTGATGTTCTGGTTATTTCTAAATCTTCAAACTACGTGATGATCCTCTGAGTTGCATTAGCACCTCGAAGCCCCAAAATCTCATTGTCCTTCAGCTAAACAAACATAACCCAGCCTACTTGTCAAGCACAGCACATGCTTCAACAGTGTATAGCATCCGGGTACTTACAGAAATCATGTTTGCTCTTTACTCTGAGAAGTTTTGCTCGGTGTTGTCACTTCCTAAAGCTAAAGGGAGAACAGTTGCTTGTCTTTACCAGGAAAGGATCTCATTTTGAACATGTAAGTTTTTCTAAGTTACCAATATCTGGATGAACCTTTTGAGGCGGTGTGATGATTATGCGACAAGAAGGATTTCCATTTTTGTTGCAGAAGGCTTTTTGCCAATTTTTTAAAGCCTTGAGAGAAAATTTTTTGCAGGGGCTTGGTGAGAAAATGTTCTTTATTGTTTCAACATGTCTTGGGACAAATAGAAGCTGGTCCTGAGGCAAGAGAGTATTCAGAATTAAATTAATTCTCTTAAATATGTTATTCCAAGATACTTTTGATATTGATGTGTTTCCCAAAGCGTGCATGGTACTGTTGGATGTGTGTCCCCTTCTTTAATTAATATTGCCTTATTCAGTTGATTGGAAATGAGAACAGATTAATTTACCCTTAGTTTTATTCTCTTCAGACAGTAAACTGGAGATAGTATATCCTATATACTTGATAATTGTTCTGCTGAATATGCTTTGCAAGCTTGGATACACCCTGGCCCATACACCAATAGGTTACAATTTCTCGAGTACAGTGCAGCACCGCAAAGGGACGTGTCGCGGTGGGTGCTTGGTGTTATCACATGTGGGAAGAGACAGACCTTGCTCTCTGTAGCTTGTACATTGAGGGTGAGCATCGGTGAAAAAACTTCGGGGCTGCCGCCTCCTGCTCCCGCTGTGGTGTCACAGCAGTGCATGCTTTTCCACGCAGAAGGTGGAATTGCCACATCCAGGTTGGGACACAGGTTCACAAAGACTGTGACTTGGCCATAATCTCAAAGGAAATCTGAAAAGCAGAGCGGAGACATAAGGTTGGAGCTTGTGCTTTAATTGCTCTGTTTCAGGTAGTTCAATAGTGAAGGTGCAGGACAGGAATCTGAGTGAGGAGTGACATCCCAAAGCCAAGAGGTCAGGGGCAGGAGGCGACTCCAAGGCTCCCCAGTTGGTTGGGAGTGCCCTGTTCTTGTGCTACACGTCCTCCTGGGAGGCAGCACTCACGGTACAGAAAAGCACCTGGGGTTTAGCACCGCTTGCCGGTTAATCTCTGCCCTCTGTGTGCAGCTGGGATTCCTCAAAAGCACAAAGCACTGAGGAACCCGGGGCTCTGCCAGTGCATGGGAGAGAAAAACACACAGATACCTGGGAAGGGAGAAGAGGTGTTTGTCTGGAGAAGCAAGAAGAGAGGCTGGGAACTTTCCAGGGGGCAGCTCCAGGCTTGCTAACACCTATTCTCCAGTGTGCCAAATAGCTCTGTAGGAGTCTATGGTTGCAGCAAGGGCTGCTAACAGATATGGCTTATGGCTCTATTCACCTGCGATGCACAAACGTGGTACGAGGTGCTGCTTTGTAAATTGGATTACAGGATTGGGAAGATTTGTTTGTTGTGTATTGGCAAGCCCCAGCTGTTCCCTCTCATTGCCTACAGCAGGGGAACTGCTCTGTGGGGACAGTGCAAGTCAGCTATGGGGGTGCTCACCACCATGGAGTGCCAAATCCCAACCCAGCTGCGAGTGACAGCCTGGCAGGATGACGGGATGGGGAGGAGAGGGTTAGCTGCCAGAGCTTGTCAGCTGTCCAGAGGGACACAGCTCTCTGGACGGGCATTTGCAGATTTATGGAGCTAGATAAGCATCAGTGAAGATGAATAACGATGCCACACAGGGTGAAGGAAAACTGCTTCCAGGAATACGAGTTGCAAGAAGAACACTGAAAGTAATGTCAGAAATAGTGTCTCTTCCAGCCCTGTAGGTATCTGGCAATAAAAATGTATTGATTACCTGACATTCTTGCTAACAGATGCTAACAAAAAGAGCCTGTACTAGGATGATTTTTATACTGAATCATGGCTTGTACATTTGGAATTTCTTTCCAGTAGTTTCCAAAGTCTTATATTGATGTGGGCCCTGCTCCCATTTCTGTAGCTGAGCCTCTCTTACCTGGAAGGGCAAAAGGGGGTGATACTTCCCTCTTCTGCCACTCAGAAATAGTGATCTACTTTCTTCTTGGCAAATCTCTGGCTCTGCACTTCCCATTCTTGCTCTTCCATCTTTTGTAGACTTCGTGGTTTATTAAAGCCTTCACTCCTAAAGCTTTTATGTTACAGGAGCACCTTTTCCTGGCACTTCTGTTTGACCTGTTAATGCCCCCTTACACTCAGGGTTAATATAGCACAGTGACCGAGTGCATGGTCACGTTGTGAGGCAGGATGGAGAGCAAGCAGCTTAGGCAGTGAAGGCTGGAGTGAGACGTAACTTCAGGGGCTGGTGGAGCGACTGTAAGGTCTGTGCCCTCATGGTGGGTGAGGTGTACACCTGAAGGCTGTGGCTCTTTCTTATCTGTACCCAGTAGCTTCAGTATGAGTGAGGTTTTGGTTCATGACTTTCTGTCAAAGTATATGTGTGCCCCAGAGCACCCGAGTTGTCAGCCCAGAGGGACAGCACAGCAACTGCAGGTCGCTGCCAGCCTGCTACAGTCCTGGGAGTTGGGCTATGGCTTAAGCTCACTGCAGACAAGAGCCACGGAGCTTCTCGTTGCTGTGTGCACCGCTCCATCAGGAGCAGCAGGCCTGCTTCTCTGGGCACAGCTGGGGCTTTAGGGAGAAATCAGAGAAGAAAAGTGGAGACAAGAGGATTGTAGCTTCCTTCCTGCCCCATGGCTCATGCAGGTCATTAGTTCTGTGTCATGCAGAGGTGACTATGCAACTCCTTTTATTCAGATTTTGGCTGTATCCATTTCTGGGTGAGTATACAGATGAAATGCTCCAGTACAGATACTCTGTCTTTAGAAGTTTGGGGATTTCTTTCATAAACTTGCTATTGAAAGATAGTTCTCTGTCCAAATTCTGAATTTTGCAGCCAAATTCTGCAGTGGTTCTCCAGATCATATCCCCACTGAACTAAATCTTTATTCAGTCAAGGGGTGGAGAAATGCTTCAATCTGATTCATAGCAGCAGAACTCTAATCCTGGCTGCTCGGCTGATATTAATGCCAGTCTTTCAGTTGCATTCAATAACATTTTGACTTTAATTCCTCTGAGGGATCTTTTAGATGCCTGAAACAAAAGCCGAAGCCCTGTGTCAGGTGGGCTTCTGCTGTTTTGTGGGCTTGATGAGAAAAGCAGTTCTTTATGGGGAAACAAATTAAAGCTGCTTTCTTGCCAGGTGTAGATGAATTGGATGAGTAGAGAAAAGTGGCTTTTTAATGCAGAGGTGTGTGTTAGCTTAAACAAACAAACAAGAAAAAAACCAACTAAATCTGGGCATGAATTATAGGCTGCTTCAGATTTCAGTGTGTCACGTTTTGAATTGAGCTGGAGTACCTATGGCTTTTTTTAAATTGCATTTGAACAAAAGTAAATACAAAGAGAAAGAAACCAGGACAGCAAAAGCCTGCAGGAAATTCCTCTACTGTAAACAAAGTCACCTTATGATTGATGTGAATGTACAGCCCCTTGTAAACATGTCTGTTTACTTGCAGGAAACCAGAAAGAACTCACATTGGGTGCTGCTGATTTTATCTAGCTTTGCTTAAATGCTTTTGGCTTCCAGTAGTCACTCCAGAGGGAGCACAGGAGCGATGCCTGCTCCCTGCAAAACTCGAGTCTACTCTGTTTTAAAATCTGCGCCAAATCCTGCAGATGGGCAGAGCTGCATGGGAAAGACCGATAACAGCATTTTGTGGCTACCTCAGCAGTGAGGGCTTAGTAACAGTGGGTGTGAAGCACTAATCCTTCGTAAAGGAGCTCTAGTTTTCAGTGCACCTAATGACGGAATTTTGTACCTATAAAAAGGTAGTAATAACTCTGATCCTACGCTGTGATGTTCCTGTAGGCTTCCACTGAAAATTCAATGTTCTAACAAAGGTTGTCAGTGCTGCTGAGGTTGATGAGGTCTGTGTTGATGGAAAATGCTTGTAATAGTTTGTGGGACACTTTGTTTTTATTTAAAGATTTGATCATAGCTGAGGGTGAAATCCTGGCAGTGCTGAAGTCCATGGGAAATTGGTCATAGCCTTCAGGGGGGCTCCAAGCCATAGCAAGCAAATCTGGATTTTTTGTAATGGATATATCAGAGGAATGATGGGGAGCTACGAATTGTCTCCTGCTGAAGATGTGACATGTGGTTACTATAGAGAATCCTTGCGTTGTAGAGACAAAGCCAATTACTTGGCTGATGATTTGGTTTTGATCTAGAAATCCCCATTGCCGATAGGTTGTAATCTGTCTCCCAGGACTGAACGCTTTTCAGGATTCCTCCCAAAGACCTTGTTCTGTCTTCACATGGACAGAGGTCTCACTGTTTTGCAAAGGTTTTTTTTTCCTCAAATAAGAATTACAGTTTTGTGATGCTGCAAATAATCACCATGAGCAAAATGCATCAAAGTCTGCAGATCTGTTCCCATGGGAAAATGTTACTCCTGGGTTCAATCACTGAAACATGCCGCTGGTTTGTAAAATGCCTCGCTGTAGCGTGTTATATAGAGGGAAAAGAGGGAGGGAGATGGTTTTTTCCCTTTGTGCATATGGATTTGGAATTTGAAATAAGCTTTTCAGATATTTTAGGCCAACAATAATTTTGTACTCCAAAGGATCTAACAGCATATTGGCATCCGTGCCTTTGCACACATCATGTCAGTAAGAGTAATGAGCTGAAAGTAAAAGGGGAGTTTGGGCTAAATGCAGGAAAAATTATGCGTGTCACAATTAATATAGAGAGATAGACATCGTAACTGATTAAATAGTTGTCTAGAGGCCGATACAGATTTCCCTACTTAGAAAGGAACTGAAGCCAAGGTTTTTTAGGTGCAGGGTAGGTTTGTTTTCTGCGCTGAGGCAGAACCAGGTCCTCTGCACAGGGGCACACTGGTTGTGCTGCAGTGCTCAGAGACAGCGTCCTTGCTTGATCGTGCTGTTTTTTGACCACCTTGCTGACCAACCTTCTACATCTTTAATCATGTGCTCTTTTGGTTTGGTAAAATGGAGAGGACAGAACAAGAGGAGAATTTATGCCAGACTAAGAACAAACATTGCCTCATGTGGGTGGTTTTATACCTTGGAGGCCCATCCCTCAACTTTCTGACTTGTTTGCCCCCTTCTTTATTTCTGATAGGAAAACAACCCAGAAGGATGTAAATCATGATACAAATCTCCCCACCCCATATAGAAGTGTGAAACTGGAGCAAAAGGGGCTGCCACATGCATGCAAGGAGAGAGAAAGGGAGAGACGACAGAATGAGTTTCTTAATAAATTTGACACAGAGACTGAGAGAGTGTTTATAAAACCCTAACTGAGAGTAGAGGAGGGTTTGTCTCTTTGTTTTTTTAAAGTGCAAAATCAGGGCTGGTTTATTGGACCCATGGGATTGGACAGTGTGTAGAAGGCCACCCATCTGGAAACCAGCTGATCGCTGCTGAAACTTTCTTCCCAGGCTCTGTCCCTTCTCTGACAGGGTGCTGGGGTTTTATGAGAGGCCGACAGCAAGCCTTTTACAGACCGTAACTCCTTGTCTCAACAAAACTTGCTATAAATTAGCTGGAGAAAGGACCTGAGGGGATTGTCCCAATCTGGTTTGGGGTCCCAAGTCCAAAGTCAGCAATTTTAACAGAATAATCTGAGTTTTCAAATCAATTTTGTCTGGAAACAACCTTTATGGGAAATGGGTGAGCGGGAGGTAGAAGGAGACAGCAAAAAGGAAGCAGGGAGTGAGAGGAGGTTATTTCTAGATGGTGAAAGTATAGACCATGTAAGTCTCTTTTCCCCAAAGACTTTTCAGGGTTTATAAAAGAAATCAGCTAGTCTTTGGTTCCCCAGGAGTCCTTATTTCCTTCAAGATGAAGGCAGCTTCTATATAGAACTTGGACTCGTGCTCTGAGTCTGAGTATCCAAAATTTTATAAGCATTCAAAAACTAAGCTTGCATGTGACCTTCACAGGGGATCCCATTTTCACAATAACCTAAACCTAGCACATCTTGGAACACCCCATTTCATCTGAAAGATGCGGCAAAAAATACCCCTTTCCTATCCACATAACAAATCCCATGCTAGGCTTGTGTCCCCGAGTGGTTCTGCAGTAAACACACAGTTTCAGGATGGAAAGAGATTGTCTTGAGTTATACATTGAAGACAGCTGAGGTTTGTGTCTGGTTATGTCAGCTCTGCATGGAGTGTGGAATTAGTGGGGTGATGCTACAGGAGGTAAAACAACTGAGGTTCTGCTTTTCAAAACAAGGAAGTTAAGTACAAGCTAAACCTTTAATAAGTACTAAAAAACTTTGTTCAGGAAATTAAGGATGTATTTCAATACACTGTAGACAAGTAATAACCTTATTAAATAACCAAGCAGTGTTTCCAGGTAACTAGACTGGGTACTTTCTAATGAAAGCTATTTATGCCTAAGTTTGTTTTAGAACCTTTGAAATTGTCAATGATATAGAGGGGGAAAAAATTTGCCAGTAAAAAGGGTCAGAGAGCAGTTTGCTTGGGCTGAACATGAAGATTGCCATAGCAAATTTTTGCAGTGTGCTTTCATGTTTTATGGAAAACTGGTTGGCTGGTCTGTTGCACAGTTTTATGATCTTGATTTTTTTGCTTTTCAGAGTGGCTGAGTGACTGAGTCAAGTGGTTGAGGAAGAGGATGGAAGCCCTTGGGCTTCTCATCTTGGAGACAGGAGGACATCTCTGAGCAAACTGGGTAAACACTGCTTATAACCAGCGATAACTGCAAGAAGCACTTTTCAGCTGGAGCACAGAAGGAGAGGAACACCTGGCATCTTGCCTGGACGTTAACAGCAGTTAATGGCCATGTCCAGTCTGGAAGAGACAGCAGATCAGCAAAATGCAATGAGCAAGAACGCCCTGTCGCATCCCTCTGTACCTGAAGATGGCACCAGGTAGGCTGGAGAGGTCTTTGGGTGGGGACACCAATGGTGTGTGACTTCAAAGCTGCTCTGGGAACTGCGGAGTTTTTTCAGCTATTTCACATTGTCTTTGTCTGAACTTAGTCTGGTTTCTGGAGCGGTGAGGTCAGCCTACTGCAGGCTGGGGCAGTTGGATGCACTGATGCTGGGGTCTGGCAGAGTACCATGAGTGGTAACTAGGATAAGTTGTGGCTTTAAGATGCTTCTTTCTCCAGTCATAGCAGTAATGTCCATTCTGCTCTTAGCTGTAACGTGTTTCAGTTGTGGATCTAAACGCTGCTTGAACTGCATTAATTAATTATTACCAACTTTAAAATCAAGTCTGACTTACATAGGAGTGTTGACAGACCCATGTCCCAGCTAGAGCATAAACCAGGGGGGCAATGTCTCCAGTTGGTACTGTCCTCATATGACCTTTTTGGTGGTAGTAGGTGTGTGTGTTAGTGCACAGGACTGTGTGACTGCTCACTCTTCCACAAGACACAGCTGGGGAGAAGGCACAGACTGAAACTCAGTGCAGAATTTTGGATAGGCAGAAAGTGTGGCAATTTGAATTTGGAATAAATTTCTCAAGCTATTTGCAGGAATACTTGGAGGCTCTCTAAATGTCATAGAAAATACACAATTCCAGTGTGTGAAATGTCCTGGCAGAAAGCTTAGCACAAAATTCCAGAAAACAAAACAAGACTTTCACCAACTTCCACCAGCTGGAGCTGTTACCATAGCTGCCAGTCTGCCTTGGTTCAGAAATTGCCTACTGCTGGTTGATCTGTAGTGCTGCTGTGGTTGAAAGATACAGTGAAAGGGAGCTCTTTACCTTCTCAAAATGTATTATGTGTGAAAACATTCAAATATACACTTAATTTAAAACAAACCTGTTGAGAATCAGGTTTTTTGAAGAACTTTTTCTCCTGCAATAGCTAATTTTATAACTTAGTCTGACTGGGGCTGGTCCAACTCCTATTAAAACCAGTGGAAAACTGCTGGTGGAAGCTGGACTGGCTCATCTGGTGCCCTGTTGAAATTTGTGGTGATATTCCAAAGCAGAGCAAAGATAACAGCCTCAGACTGTAAATTCGTTGGGGCAGGGACTCTCTGTTTGTATACGTTGTATAGCGTTGAAGACATTTGTCGACACTTTAGAAATAATGAATAATGCCAGTGTGAGGAGGAAATCTCTCCACTCAACCCTAGGTGTTTCTGCTGCTAAGTGTTGAAAGAGAAACACAGAGCCCTGAACTTTGAAGACTTGGCAGGTGAGGAGAAGGAAAAATCTTTTCACTTCCCGTTTAAATTTAAGCTTAATCTGCATTTGTTGGGTCTGGTTGAAATATTTGAGCTTTTAATTTAATGTTGTTGTTTTTGGGAAAACTTCTTGGGATGCATGGCATGAAAACACCTTAGATATGTGGCAAGGTTTTGATTTAATTTCTACTTTCATCTGTTTTCCATTACAAACCAGACTAATTGCAATAAGATTCTCTGTGGCAAAAAATACTAGGGGAAGTGTGAATTTGGAAGTTTTCTCACTTTACACTAACTGTAAAAACAGTCAGCAAACTGGTTCTAAAATGATTTAGTATGGGAGAGAGCAAAGCCTGCTTGTCTTCATAGTAGCAGGTTTTCACTGGCACTATCAAGTTTTCAAAGGTCTCCAATTCAACTTGTCCATATTTATACAAAACTTATTTTCCACCCATGAATTGCATTTACTCCTGTTTTAGAGACTTTTAAAATTGTAGCATGGGCTGCCATGTCCCTGGTGTTTGAAGTACCCACCTTATCTGTCCACATTTGGCTGTTAAACAGCCAATGGATGGGTATGGTCGTGAAAAAAACCTGCTTGTTTGAAAAAAGATAAAAAGGGAAGCGGGGAGGCTTGAAGCAGTGCGTGTAGAGGGGGGATGGAGAGTCCCTTGGCATGGTATTTCCACATGCTGTGTCCGATGGGGTTTCCCCAGGGTTGTGTTGGCTGGTCCCTTGCCTGGGCACTGGCGTGGGGGCTCGGTGTAAGGCAGTGCACGTATTCCCTCCTGCTCCCCTCTCCCAGACTGCCTGTGCTATAAACCTGGGCACTGAATGATCCTGATTTGAAAACAATGCTTCCATAATAGCGCTCCGGGAACAGGCTGAAGCAGTGGAAGGCAAGGATAGCTCCACTGCCAAAGACAGCTGCAATGAGTTCATTGCCTCGGTGATACTTTTCTTTGGGTGCAGATTTGTCACAATTTTTATTTTATATAAGAGAGTGTCTTAATGGGCAGTCCCAGGATTTTGAGCTGCCATAGTATGAAACTGGTATTAAATGTCTGCACTACAAAAAATAACATTGGGTTTGTATTTGTGCTTTATTTTGCTGTTCGGTTTTTTTGTTAGAGAAATGTTTGAATCCACTTCTGCACTAAGGAAGAAACTAAAAACCAAGAAACTTCTTAAGAACATACAATTCTATGATTCTGTGACTCTACCACATGATATTTTGCTGTGACTTATCCTACAATAGATTTGGAGACTCTTATAGGACTGAGATAAGCTATCGTTACACACAGGTTTGGTAGTGTTTGCTCATACGGAATTCTGGCTTGGAGTGTAAATGTACACAATGTGTATGTGTGTTCCTGCGGTGAGCTGGGCTCTGGGCCTGCTCCTTCCATCAGGCGAAGCAGAGACAAACCCCTGGTGACTGTGACGACTGAGACACAGCTGTGGGACAGCTCAGCTTTCTCTTTAGAAAGCTCAGCCCTACCTGGCTTAGCTTTTTAACTATTGATCCCAGCAACATCCAGAACCTACAACACAAAAGAACAGAGCAATAAATTCTGGCTCCCTCGTTTCCATGAGAATTATTGATTCTATATGTTTTTTAACATATATAAGTCACGTTTTGGGAATCGCCCTGTGGACACAGGCTCCTGTGCACTTTGTGCTTATCAGCTCATGATCCGCTATTGTTCTGTATGTGTTGACATCATTTGTGTAGCTGTTGAGAGAAGCAGGAAGGAAACTGAAATGCCAAGTGAATTGTGTGGAAGAGGGACAGCTGTCAAGTGAAAAGTGACAGAATTGGCAGGACTGGATCTTGTGGCTTGGTACTTCTGAAACCTCAAGTAAACAGCAGACAAGCAGTTAAACAGGGACGCAGGGAAATGGGATGTCACGTTTGCTGTGTTCAGGCTGACTTGGGAACCCAGGCTCCCACGCTCACAATGGAGACTGCTGATTCTTTTAAAAAAAATCTTCTCTGCATTGCACATATAAAAACATGCTGCTCTTTCTGCAGTCTGTGTCTGTGTAGTTGGTTGAACTTAATATTCACATGTTAAAAAAACAATTACTGATCCTTATGTAGTGGAAAGTTGGGTCTCAACTGTGAAGTGTGAATACATCTGTGGACATTTCCACAGATTTGGGAGTCTGTGATTATGAGGTTTTGGTCTGGGCCTGTCTTTAACTGTAGCTGAACAAAAACCTCACTGTAAACTTCCTTTTGCAATAGAATACAAAACCCCCAAAGCACATAAGCCACAAAAACCCTCTCCGGGTGCCCTGGTGAGTTGTCTTCAGGAGATGATTCTGCACCCTTGGCCATGCATCTTGTATGGCTTGGACTAGAGCTCTGCCAGAGAAAAGTATTCTTTCTGGTGATATTTCCTATATCCTGAAGGACGGGATGCTGGATGTTACACACCGTCTTTGCCCGAAGAGTTAGTCCTCATGCAACAGAGAATAACACCGGTCTGGCAGGGAACTGGATCAGCTGATGGAGTAAGTCCTTTCTGCAGTGAATCTGTGATGCTGCTGTACTGGAATGTGTAGAAGGAGCCAAGAAACAGTTATGGGCGAGTAAAATTGCACTTTTTGTTCTGGAGACAGGCAGAAGTGAAAAACACATACAAAGTAATCTCTGTATACATGTATATGGTAAAGCAGAATACCTTTTAGGCACATGACACGTGATTGCATTAAAAAACCTTGTATTCCCTTTTCTTCTCTTACTTTTTCTGTTGGGTGGTGTTCTTGCTGCTGGGATGAAGGATGTAGATGGAGTGTTGGATCTTCAAGCCTTCTCCAGAGCTGAGCAGGCTGATCTGCTGCATTTTCATTTGCTTCTGGGACTGCGGAAATACTATTTTTTTTTTTTCTGCCTCTGTATGAGGTGTAGGATTGTCTTTGGGATAGGAAGCTCCTGTGACCTGACTGAGCCAGGTTCTCTGAGAAAGAGGTGAAGACTAGAACTGTGTAGGAGTTAAATGGGGAAGGAAATTGTATTGCTGCCTTTGTTTTTTTGTTCTTCAGGCTCCTCTTGCCCTGATCGTAAGGGGTGAGCTGTGCATATCAAGTTCTCATTGGCAGATCTTCATCCTCTCCCCTTCTTTGCCTGTCCAGAGCAGGGATGTACCTGGTCCCATCCCAATGCTCTTTGGGCTTCCCGAAGAGCTGCTTGTTGCTTGTGTTGAAATCCCCTGCTGACGGCAGGACCTGCAGAGATGGCAGCTCTGCTCAGTAATGTGCTCTCCCTGCTCTGTGCCCTCTTCTGGGGCTCCACTTGTTGGCGCAGAGGATGTGGCAAATTTTCTTGTTTCCACTCTCATGGGGAGAACTGCTTGTGGTTAAGATGATTTGCAAGTGTGGTGTTTTGTGGTTTTGTTATTGCTTCCTCCTATAATCCCACATGCTCTGGCACACAGGGTGTTTAATAGCATCCTCAGGTTGACTCCAGGATGACTAATTTGCTCAGACCGCAGAGGCTGTTCATATCCTCTGGTAAGAAGCTGAGTGGTAAGGATTGATTATAGACCTTAGTTCAGGCTCCTGAAATACAGCCTTCGCTTTACAATAGAGCTGGTGTGTGAGACCAGATATCCTTCAGATTAAAGCAGTAAAAGAGTATGCACTGAGCAGTGGTCTGCATAGACATCTCCAGAGTGGGCTAGTGGCTGACCCAACCTGGCTTATGAGACATGCAGATTGCCAGTTCTCCACTCCTTCATTCTTCAAAGGGACCTTCTCTCTAGGATAGGCATCACATGGGCCATTCTCACCACCACAAAGACTGCTCCTCAGATGGAGGTACAAAGGCCAATTGTGTCTGCAGAGTTTTCTGAGCAGCCGAGAGCACACTGCCCTCCCGTAGCCTGGCCCAAGTCCTTCCCCTCCCACTGGCAGATCAGTAAGGACAGACTTTCTTCCTCCACAACTAAGTGCTGCTCTGATTTACTGCAGCTCTTCCTTAAGCACTTCCGGAGGTCAGAGGGCTGCAGACATTAGCCCATAATGGAAGACCCCAGGTCATCTGTAACCAATACCGCTGAACCTGGGTGCCGCGCGGTGCGGCCGGGAGTAAATAAACCTGTCCCCTGACTCGCTTTGTAGAACCTCTGACTGCTGTGATGCAGAGAGGAGGATGGAAGAATAATGGATGGTTCTCATTAGGAGAAATACAGTGCCCGGTGGCTTGTGAAGCGCGCGTGTTTATCTGTTATTCTTGCGGGACACTACCCTGCGGTACTCCCTGAGGAGGCTCTGCGGCCACAGTGCAGACTGAGGGCTGCATTGCTCCTGCCCTGACAGCCTTTCCTCAGCTGCCTTCTTCTGCCTTGTCATTCACTGTTTGTAATGGAAACTTAGGACAGCTCTAGTGAAAAGATTACTTTTAAGTTCAAAGAGCAATTAAAAAATTCCGTACTGTAGTAACAGTAGTCTGTGTGGGAAGACTGGGATCATTCATAATCGGTACAAATTAACACAAGTTAGGTTGGCTGTGATAAAATCACTGATGGTCTTCGCTCTGGTAGCATCCAGTTGCCCGGCTGCAGTGGCTGCTGATAGAAGGAATTAAAATTGTGGGTGTCCTGCAGGCAGAAGTCCTGGTGGAGCTAACTGAAAGACTGAGCACCATGTGCAGGGAAGTAGACTCAGACAGCATGCACTGCTGTACGTGCAAATGAAGACCTCATTGCCCTCTACAACTCCCTGAAAGGAGGTTGTAGAGAGGTGGGTGTTGGCCTCTTCTCCCAAGGGGATAATGACAGGACCAGAGGAAATGGTCTGAAGTTGGGGCAGGGGAGGTTTAGATT
>JAOXNO010000006.1:17909359-17941896 GCA_028565335.1 Limnodromus scolopaceus | reverse complement strand
GGCGTGCTCTTGTGCTGAGATGGTGGGGGGGTGGGGGGGGTGTGTGGGGTTTTGTTGGTTTTGGTTTTTTTGTGGTTGGACTCGATGATCTCAAAAGTCCCTTCCAACCATGAATATTCTGTGAAGGGACTAATCCTGAAGGCAATTAAAATGTCTACATTTCAGTGCAGTAAATCCCACTAAAATCCATGGGCATGGCTGAGCAGCTGGGGCCGAGGCTGGCCGCAGGTTGTGTGTCTGAACAGGAGACCTGAGACCAGCCACTCTTGTGCTGCAGCCAAGAGCAGAAAGAGGAAAGTGCCTGAGGCAGGGGGAGAAGAGCTCGAATGGTGGTGGAGGTACCATTAAGGATATTGGTTAGGGCTGGAGTGCTGAAAGCCTGCACTTGGTGGTGCAGCTGTCCCTCTTTGCTGATTATGAGATGATGTCTCCTAGTATGGCCCACCCAGTCCATGGAGTGGTGTCCTGAGCTGAGCTGCTGCAGGGGTCACAAAGCCAGGAGGAGTCTGAGTCACCCATGGTGGGAAAATCACCTGTGCAGTGTCACCATGAGATGGACAACTGTTATTCCTTCGTGCACCTGGGAGGCAATTCCCAGCAGAGCTAGGGAAGTGTCAATGCCATCTAGGAGACCTGGGAAATCCCATCTTTACTACTGTGTTCAGTATCGGTTGACTCACACCCAGAAGATGTAGATTCAGGTTGGAGGGTATACAGAGAAGGCCTTCTAAAATGATCAGGAAAATGTACTGTTTGTCTTGTACACAAAATTTGGCTTATTTTGTCTGGCAGAGTAGGTAAGAGGGGGCTGTGTCTGTGCTCTGCCAGTACACTGGGAGTAAATACCAGGGAGGCAGATAATGCATTCACACTCAAAGATGATGCTTTGTATTTGAGTTAAACCCTTCTTAAGGACATGTAAGTCAGTGGTAGATAGTCCCTTGCACGTTTTGTTTTCACCTTCCTGGGCACTTCTGTAAAAGTCTGGTACATCCACAGGTTCTGCTCAATTATGCCCCCAACTCTGCAGAAGATTAACAAAACAGAGTCAGGCAGGCTGCCTTCCCCTGTACATCGAGCCTCTGTTGTGTGTGTAGTGGGACAGTGGTCCAAAAATCTCATGAAAATGTATTTGGCTCAATTGGGCAGGATTTTTACAGCTGGAATTGGGAGCTCAGAAGATGAGAAACAGTTTTTTTGCAACTTACCCTTGAAAACAACAGCGGTGCTTACCACCTCCATTCGTCCAATAGTCCCACAACAGGACCTGTCATCAAGCGGTACTCAGACCTGCTAGTGTCTACTCCGGCTTCATTACTGGAGATTAGGTCTACGTATACTGCTTTTGAATGTTCCATGTAAGGAGAAAGACAAGCTCAATAGCCTGAGTGGTGTTTGTTTGCCTGGTATTATCACTATCAGCAAAGGAAGCAATTTTCATACCCAGCGGGGAGCGGGCTGTGGTGGCTGCGGTGGCTGTACCTCCAGCATCCCGCCACCGCTCCACACCTGAAGCCTGCCCTGGCGGCACAGAGGTGATGACAATAGGTCTCCAAGATAAACAACATAACTGAATAAAAAGTGCTGAAAGCCAGCAGCAGGTGAACTGCTAAGAACAAACCCCGCACACCCAGCACCCTGCCTGTGAGGCCGGCTGAGCTGCGGCTGGGCAAAGCTTATCATTTAGGTGAACACATGGTCCTTTTCCCCCCTCCTGCCCCAACACCTCCCTTCCCAACTTTCAACAATTGGTTGATTACTCGTATGATACAGCTAGAGAGAAAAAGTGAATAGCTGCCACCCTGCCTCTTTCACAACAAAACAGAGAGGAAGCAGCTTGGCCGGGGCTTTGTACGGCAGCCAGGTGCTGGTGGGTGGCTGGTCCTGCTCTCCTCAGGAAGGTAAATATTGGGCTAGAGGCGATTACAGCTGTGTTCAGAGAGCACCACGCGGGCAACAGCCTTCACAGGAGCCCCCTGCTCCAGCAGGCATTTGCATGTCACCCACTGAACCAGCTCCTCTCCGTGTGTCTTCAGCAGTAATTGGCTCAAGCCTCGAGTAAACGTTTGGCTCTGTTAGTTGGGGAGCTGGTGCACATACGGAGAGCCCTTTGCAGGGGTTGAAGTGGTGTTTATCTTTTGCTCCAGCCTGGCTAAAGGCAGCTGTGGTCGGAAGTGAGCAGACAGTCCAGCTGAGACGGCCCGTGCTCTGAAGACCACTGGTGTCAGCAGGACCCTGCGCTCCAGCAGACTCTGGAGCATATTCCTCTCCTGCCACATGCTGCCGAGTGCTTCCTTCACTTCATTTGCAATTTCTGGGAAGAGAAATAGAATGAGAGAAACTCTGGAAGCTTTCCCTGTGGCAATGCACTTCCCAAAGCACCTATCGTCTAAGAGGCCAACAGCACCTGGCTGCAGAGGCACTGGCTCCAGGAGAAGGCCTTCCCTGAGGTGGAAGCAGTGATGCTTAGACATAAGCTGACAACAATTGGCAGGATTTGTGTGTCATGCAGTCTGTGTTCACGGGGCGGGGGCAGAGTCTGTACTTGCTCTTTCCAGGTTCCGCTGTCTGCTGTGGAAAGACAATCCCTCGCTCTGTTGTGAAGAGTTGTGCAAAAACTGGCTGGCAAATGTTAATATTATGATGAGAGGTATCATCCCCTGCCTCTGTCATCTGTACAAGGCTCTAGCAGACGTACCCAGTGCCCAGAGATGCCAGGGTACACAGGGAGGCCAGACAAAGGAGTGTGAAGGGAGCGAAGGCACAAAGAGGCGCAGCAGCGTGGGGCCGGTCAGGCAGCCGGCAGAGGCAGGCCAGGGGCAGCAGCCAGCCTCGCGCTCTGTTCTGCCCCAAATACAGGCACCCTCTGGGAAATGGGTTGCTGTTTTAACAGCTGCAAACTTTGTGCGGGATAGATTCAGGTTATGTGGTGCTTTCTTCCAGCTTCTTAATGGGAAAATCAAGGCATCACAATGGAAACTGAGGAGCTTTTTTGGAACAGCTTAGCTTGGTGTTAAATCAGCTTGAGCAGCGCTGTTCATGCAACCTAGAATTTCATGAAAGCCCAGCAGGGCCACTTCATTGCAGCACCTGTAGCTGCAGGAAGAGGAGAGTACACAGATTTTTAAAGTTTCTCTCAATCCAAATGGAGCTTGGGGCTGGCAAGGCAGGGAAACTTTTTTATATCTTGATCCTGCAGGATGCCTGGGTGGTATTGAGCACTTATGAAGGGAATAGAAGGGGACCCATTTATCATCTCTTTTTATTTATTTTCTCTTTTTATTTATTTTTTTTCTTTTAAAAACACATTAAAAAATTCATTTAGTGCTGGGGAAAGGTGACAGATTAACATCCCCCAAGAATTCAGACCTGTTTATCCTCTGAACAGAGAGCTATAAGCACATTCCCGGTGCTGCTCTGGCACTGTGCCCCAGATCCCAGCAGCTACTTCAGCCCTTCCAACCCACCAGAGCTGCATCCCGTTAGATAGAAGGAGGAAATGGCTTCAAGTTGCACCAGGGCAGGTTTAGATTGGATATTAGGAAAAATTTATTCACTGAAAGGGTTAACAAGCACTGGAACAGGCTGCCCGGTGAAGTGGCTGAGTCACTATCACTAGAGGTATTTAAAAGATGAGCAGACATAGCACTGAGGGACGTGGGTTAGTGGTAACTTGGCAGAACTGGGTTAATGGCTGGACTTGATCTTAAAGGTCTCTTCCAGCCCAAGTGATTCTATAAGGGGTGCTACTCGGGCTGTGAGTCTGTGCCAGGGACTCCTGCAAGTGAGGGAACGGATGACGATCCACCCTGTAACCCTGTGTTGTGTTGCGTGGTCTCACAGCAAGAAGCCGTGTCTGTGCAGGGCAGCTGTGTAGCTGCATGGGGATGTTGCTCTAAGTCCTCTGGGCTGGCAACACACCGTGAGGTCTCGATCCACTTTTCTTTCCAGTCTTCAGTCCTCTCCCTCCAAGGAGAGAAAAAAGCTAATCCTGTGAGAACACGATAGAAAAAGCTTTTGAGATTCCCAGGTGCCTGTGAATGGTGCTTTTCAGCTCACTGAAGTGCAGAGTAGATGACATTTTCATACCAGCATGTAGAGTAAGACAAGCGTGTAGCTATGGTGTGATTTTGACACAGTCTGTGTATTTGCAGCTCCTGCCAGCTTCTGGAGAATTTTTAGATTCTCTATAATCGTATGGTTTTATTTAGGGAATAAACATGCCACGTGGATCCTAGCTTTAGGTTGCTAAGTTTGAAAAGGTAAAATTCATCCCCCATTCCTCCAGCTTTTTTCACTGACATAGTTGGTTGGATTTTGTTTGATAATTCTCACTATGGGTCATTTCAGGTTCCCACCATAAAGGCCTTGTGTAGTTACCTTTTCATCAGCTCTGGTGTTTGGAATAACCCTTTTCAAACTAGGTATTTCCCTCTGCCATAAAGCTGGAGTGTTTGGGAGAAGAGAGGAGGACACCCTTCACAAAGTAGTCAGCATGGGTCGGTGGAGGTGGCACTGTGGGCGGTAAGGCTTCCCGACGCACACGGGCGATACCTCCTTGCAATTAGCAGTGCCGCCACTGCCCTCTCCCCTCGCTCAAGTAGTGACATTCCAAGACGTGTATTTGGCGTTTGAACTACCCTGTCTCCTGGGCCCAAGGGACAGGGGCTGGGACTGCTCTGTGGGAGGCCCTGGTGTTGAATCCATTTGGCTGGTGTGCCCAAGGGGCCTTCCATCATCACCTGCCTCCATCCCAGTGAGGGCGGCCGCTGTACCAGGTGGTACTCAGGAATTTTATCCAGTGTGAGTTACTCAGGGCAGAAACCCTTCCTTTGCTGTTTCTGCCTGTGGTATCAGACAATTGACCCCATACCCCCATTTTGCTGAAGAGGCAGAAATTTGATAATGGCCATAATTATGTCTGAACATTAAACGAATGCTCTGGATCATCTCTGCTGTATCCACTTGTCCATAATTACCAGAAATGGACATGGTGGCTTCAAAGGCCACCCAGTTATCATTTATGTTTATAGTAAACACAGCAGCTGTTTTGGGTTAGGAGGGTGGTCATTTTGCTGGAATTTGATGAGCCAGACCCTGAAATCCTCACCTGACACCAGCTCCCTCCCTCCTTCAGGAAGAAAATTCAGTGTAGGAGTGCTCTGTGCCACTTAACGGGGGAGGACGGACAGGCTGTGCCTCCCCTGGGGAAGGGATGCAGACAAGACCAGGGGGTGTGTGTAAAAGCCACAAAGGGAAAATGCAGAGGCAAATCGTATGAGGGCATGCACCAGGGAAGCACTGGAAGAAAATCTTTTAATTGCATTAAACTCAAATTATTGCATCAGTTGGTGAACATTTGCATAAACTGTATTTGCCTATGGAAGCAGATTGAAGCAGGACAGTAGCCTCAATTCTTACATCAAGGCCTACGTCTTTAATCAAGTGGCTAGTCACCAAATACTTGAAAAAAGAAGGTTTTGGAGCCACTGCTGTGCAAGCCTTATACTTTCACTAAGTGGAAATACTGTGTTCAGCCTCAGCCCGCAGCTTCCCCTGGAGCTCCTGGGAGCAGTTCGTACCCGCAGCAGCAGGGGCAAGGGCTAGGGATGCGCAGGCACCTGCAGCCTGACTCCAGTAACGGGCCCTGACTCGGTTATTCCTCTTCACTGAAAAAAGATGCTTCATCTTATCTCTAAAGGACAGAGCAAATTGGCTGGTGTTTGCAGCAGATAACACGTAGCAGGGTGATGTATTTGTAAGGGGAGGAAAGAACAGCACAGTCAGTGCCTGTTTGTTTATTATTTCATGAATTACGAAGGCTAAATAGAGTAAACACTCCTTCACTCCAGAAAGGAAAGCAGTGCCAGTATCTGTGATTGAGAAATTAGCCCTCCAGTGAGGTTCAGACCATTATAATGTTCTCCTCCCAGTCAGTGATTGAGATACGAGTACTACTGGTTGAGGCTGTGATGTGTCAAAGCCCTGGAGACAGAGAGCTACACAGGCAGCTTTGTGATAGAAACCCCATCTCTAGGACTTATGAATAGATACATTTGCTGATGGTGCCACGCTACGGCTCGTGTCTGTGTTCCATAATGTGTGGCACGTAGATTATCGGCACTTTGTGGGTTGTCAATATTTGCAAGTGAATGTTTCATGTAAATTGAGAAAGATGCGTTACACATCCGGAACGCTGCACCAGCTCTCCTGCACCCTCTGAGGCTTTTTGGCTGTACACTAGAGCCAGTGACAGTTAATATTTTCACGTTCTCACAGTGAAGATCTCAGCAAAGTCCCCAGAGAACTAAAGAGGGATAAACAATGCAGGGCTCTCCTGCACAAATGCAAGTTCAAGGAGTATAAGGAATAGGCAGCTGAAAGGATTGATTTGTAAGATAAAATGTTAAAAAGGCCAAAAAAAATAAAAAGTGGCTAGCAATACTGTCCTAAGAAACGAGCTTACAGTAGGAGGGAAACACCAGAGGTGAATTGGTGGCACAGCACGACACAGGACGATACATGGGGGGATTCTCAAGGAGGAAATTTCAGCTTGCATAGCAGGATATGTTCAGAAAAGCAACATTCATGAGACTGGAAATAGGGAAAGCAAAAACTAACTTGAGTGATATGCTAGAAAATGAATCAGAGGCATATTCTGCCTTAGCAGCATGAGAGGATAGTTGCCCGAATATTTGGGTCCAGCCCTGTCAGACTGCAAAGGACCAGCTGGAGCAGGTGTCAGCAGAGATGTATCAGCCCAGGGTTTTGCTGGGGTTTCTCAGAGCAAGTGGCAGGATCTCTTTTATCACACTGAGCCTTCTCCTGTCAGCAAAGCAGCCAGATGAAATTTCCTCCTCTGGAGACCCTCTCTCTTACTGTGTAGCCAAAGGATTTTGTAGGCTCCTTTATTGTCTTAATTCTTATCAGATTTGCATCATTATTCAGGTCTGGAAAAAAAAACCCAACATAAAACTGACTTTAAAACAAAAATCTCTCCACAAAGACCTCACCAAGGACTTCTGACTTTGATGTGTTTGAAAATATTTTGGGATGTTTTGCTTCTGAGCGTTTGGAAAGTCTGGACTGGGCTGTTCTGTACTAACTCTTACAAATGCTAAACATCTGGCTCTGCTGACATTACTTCAGGTATTAATTCTGAGTCATTTAGTCTAGAGTGTGTTTGAACTCATAAAGAGCAAAGGTGTTTACTGTATTTGGCAGACAAGCTTAAAATGCACAACGGTGCTGTGGATCCGGATTTGGGATGCTCCAGGGAAAACCTAGAACTAGAATTTCATTTCAGCCCTCTATAAAAAGCAGACTATTTGGTAGTTTTGAACCATGTTTGAGTTTGGTTTTTTGAGTGCTTTAATTTTGGGGCATTTTAGTCTGGATTGTCTTCATTTCCTACTCTTTGAGACTAGGTCAAAGATTGCCCAAGTGTCAAAATGCATTGAACACAAGATTTAAATTCTCATCCATAACCTTCATTCTTTCTCTCAGGTGATTTGTTGTTTCAGAGTTTACATGGCAACAAAAGTCCACATATGGGAGGAAAGATAAATTCCAAAAAGCATTTGGCAATCAGCTTTAGAGGGGGAATGAAGAAGACACAAAAGTTGCAGTGATGGTATTTCTCAGGTGCTGCTGTTTCCTAGGGGTGTTCTTCTGTGGTTCTCGTCCTCATAAAACAAAGTAGATGGTTTTGGCTTATACTTCTTTATAGACATGGTTAAACACCAATAAAAGGCAAGAAAAAGATGGTGTAAATCAGAAAGTAAAGCACCCTTACTGCCCTGTGGTGGTTAGCCAGCAGGACCGCTGTTTTGAGGCTATAAAAATAACTATGAGAGCAGGAGGACTGAGCCAGCATTTCATGGGTTCAGCCCCACCACACTTTGGGTTGCCAAATTGCACACTCATCTTCAATCATTGCTAAAACATGCAATAGACCATATCAGCCACTTTGATGGGACATGAGGCCTGGACGAAGAGAATCTTGAAAGGAGGAGCTCCCCTCACCAGGCTGGCCAGGCCTGGTGTACGTGGAGGAATATATACAGTGCAAGTCCAGCTGTACATTGCTTGTTGCTGCTCACAGGGTCTTGCTGTAGCACCACACGGTGTTTGGCCTGGAGAGCAGGAACCCCAGAGCTGCTGGGTCTGTAATGTACCGGGGCTGCAGCCCTTCAACAGCCTCTGGGTCATGGAAGCCCAATGGATCCTGCAAGGAGAGGAGAACTAGGAGGAAGGCTGGGAGCTCCAGTTGACAGCTCCTACCAGGAGGCAGGAATTGGCTTGTATTAATTTGATTTATTGTCTTCTCTTTCATAAAAGTAAGTTGGAAATTCTTGCATTGATTTAAAACAAATAAACTTTCCCTACTCAGTGGGGAATTCAGGCTGGCTGAATCTCTCTCCAGAGCTGTTATTCCAGGCAAAGGAATTGGTATTTGCTATATGGAAGTGTTTATTAAATACTTCTGATGGTAGGAAGGAAATTTTCAACAGTCTCTATCTGTACAAAAGAGATGTTGCACTATGGAAGTTGTGACACATCACGTAACGGCACCCACAGCCCAGCGACAAGCACCTTTGCAACCAAATGCCAGTGCAGTCCTTGGAAATGACAGGGTTAATAATATGTGGTTTTCATTTAACTTTATTATCATAACTTTAAAAAAAAAAAAAAAATTTAGTTTACAGTAGACACAATATGGGTGGAGGAAAGAAAGCGGTTAAAAAGAAAAAAAGCCAAAAGTGTTTAACTGAAGCGTGGGATTGAGGTATGTTTACTGGGCTGTATGAGACCTGTCCAGCTGGAATCGGCATCAGCAGTCACAGTGACGGGTGCTATTCAAGTGATGTCTCTATTCATACGGGATTAGACGGCTGTCTGGCTGCTGGCTGAAAAATCATTATTTTTAGTGCCATGTCCCTCTAGATAGTTTTCACTCTCCTCCTGACAATGTGCAGTTGGGATACATTTTATCTTCCCCCTCCCCTTGTACCAAGTTTTGAACAAATAGAATTCTCTCTGGTTGTTAAGCAGTTTTCTCTGGCCCTTTTTTCTCGTTTCCTACCAGAGGATGATGGATTTGGTCATTTCTAAGGACCTTCCCAGCTGTTTTGGACATGAAGACAAAAGCAAGCTTGGAGAGATTCATAGATATTATGGAAGATTAGCCTGAGGGTTTAAGGATTTCTTTCAAAAAGAAAACATTTTTTTTCCAGTTTGACTCTTCCCTGGTGTGCATGACTAAAACACCCGTGATACAGAATCAGTGCAAAGACCGAGGGATCTAATCCTCAGCCACTGTAAACCAGCACTGCCCAGTAAAATTCAGTGCAAGCTGCCCGGGTTTCCACCTGCTGGTGAACCACGCGAGACAGGGCTGAGTGACACACAGCGCGGCATTCCCTCTCTGCCTTTTCATCAAGAGCCAACAACCAAGAAAGTGGCAATGTGTTTTCTTTGAGCCAGGGGTCCCAGAGTGGCAGCTAATTGGTGGCATTCATTTTTCCTCTGTCCCCCCCCTCCCCTGCCCCTCGCCGCGCCGGGCAGGCTCTCCCGGCAGCACTCGGTCGATGGTTGGAGGGCATAGCTGTCATTCCATTAGGCTTGGCTAGGCCTGCGTTAAAGCGTGTCATACAAATTGAGGGGATCCAGCATATTGACAGACAGATATTTAGCATGTAATTGCACTGAAAGTGCAGTACAAAAGCTCTGGGAGGTAGGAGAGTGGAGGATTTGGATTGCATGAGATCTACTTGGAGTGGGGTTTGGACTTTTTTTTCCAAAGCACATTTGAGCTCCATAACAACAGGTGTGATGGGGAGGCACAAATACATCATCCCACAGCCACCGGGGCACTGGGGCAGTCCTCCCCCAGCCTGCCACGTCCCCCGAAGAAATCCTGTTTGGGGTAGCATCTGTTGCAGAGAAGCAAAGCCGGGCCATGGGCTGGTTCCCGCACACTCACACACGGGGTAATTTCTCAAAGGAACCTGAGCTACGTGTCTCTGGTGTGTCAGAACACAACCCCCTGCCCCGTTTCTTAGCCTCACCCATGCAGCCGTGAATCCCAACGCCTCACGCGCCGCAGGTTTTATATCATAACAGATGCAGCATAAATTTAATACACATTTGGCATTATAAAAAAAGGCTAATTTTAATTGCTGGGCTTTAACATAGGTCATTAAGGACCCATTCCATTTCTGCTTTGGAGATGTCGGTGTCAATGATTGGTCCATGAAATTCCTAATTTAATTTATTAATTTGCATGAACCTCCTACAAGCAACGGAGCAGGGGCAGTGCTCCCCAGTGGTCAGACCCAGACCCGGGTCTGGAGGTGTGCGTGAGCTGTTGTACACACATGTAAGAGGGGAATGTTCCTGTCACTGCGCAGCCTACGTGGATGATATAATATTGTAAGGAGCTGGGTGGAATGTAGCAACAAGCAGTGTGATTGATCATTGATGATAAGCTCTTGTCATGTTCACTTGATTTAGATTGTTTTAAGTGTATCATTTACCGATGTACCATTTACTGTCTCTCTGAGAGAGAGACAGTAGATTCCACAACCAAGGTTTTTTGTAAAAACTAATGTTGTTTAGTGCCTCCATGTTTGAATGCCCAAACAGAGAAAGTTTAAAGGGATCTAATTCTACAGGTACCAAGTTGTCTAAAATAGGAAGACATACTTGGATCTGAGTCCACAGATCTCTTCCTTGTTAAAACAGCTTTTCTAAAAGTTGTGGAAGAACTGCAAGTGAAATAAGAAGTGCCAATAGCATGTGTCCCTATGCACTCGGCCCAGGGAACAGGAGGTGTAAGCAATCGTGGGATGCACCTCTGTCCCAGCTTATGCCAGGTGAGTTTGCAGTAACTCTGTTGACTGGGATGGCAGGACTCTGTTTATTGCGGTTTAGCTGAGGTCGGAGGGGGACTGTAGCATTTCTGTGGTGCTTTGAGATCATCCAGAATGAAGTGCCGAGCAAGTGTAATGCACATTACTAATTGGGGCTGCTGCTCTGCTCTTGGCAGCCACACCTTCTGTACGCTTCCTCGTGTACAGCCCAGGTCCAGGTCGCTGTCAGGGAACATGATAAAGGAATAAAGCTGCAAGTGGGATCACGTTTCCCTGCGCTCCTTGTGTGTATGTGTGTGTGTCTTTGTTTTTTCTGTGCTGTAGCTCAGGGGGGCTCGTAAATCTTGGAGACGACTGCTTTTTTTTTCTCTGCCCCTGTATGACTGATGGTGCGAATTTATGTGTGGTATTTCTCTCCCCCAACCTCGTTCTGTTAAAACGAGACAGGAGGCCAGTAAATTTGCAGTGGGAGCTGTGCAGGGTTGTGGGTCCCTCACCCCCTCCTCTTTGCAGCCTGAGGGCCAGCTGTTCCTAAAAGATAATGATTTTGGGTTTTCAGCAGCGGGTGGGATGCTGTTTGCATCATTTCGTTGTGCCGGATGAGCCTGCTTTGACCCTCTGCTTCAGCACCGGGTGGTGTTGAAGAGAAAAATGCTGTTTGGGGACAGATACTCTCCCAAGTTGGTATCCAGTGTGGGGACGGGGGAGATCTTTTTAGAAAAGTATCTATTCTTTTTCCTGAAACAGAAGAATGCCCAGGTTGAGAGTGGAGTTCCCAGTCAAGACAAGCAGCTCTGAGCTGCACTTGAACAGGTCACCAGTTACAGACCATGTACAGAAATGGGAGGAATGTGTTCAAACCTTTGCTCTCTCAGACTTGAACCTCTGCTCCCCTCACCTCCACGAAGAGCCTAGATGACTGGTCCATGGCATTTTTGCTGTCTGTCTTTTCATTAAGCTCCCTGAGTGACTGGTGAAATCACAGGACATGGAAGGGCCTGGCTATTCCCACCCTGCATTTTCCTCTCTGCTCTCTCTCCATTAACTGAGGAAGTTATATATGTTTATAAACCCCACCAATCCCAGCTCCTACATTGAACCAGAGATGAATATCATAGAGTCATAGAATGAGCCCATGTCACGTTTTCTCATCAGTGCTTTCTAGGTTCCCGGAGGAGTTTGGTCATCACAGCTTGCAAACTTAGCCTTTCCCTCCCTGGGGGCTGTTAGTTGAGAGGCAAAATAATCATTTAAGGCCTCATCTCCACCTGAAGGCATAACGATGTCACATGGCCCACTTTAATCAGTTTAAAGTGTCTTAAAACCAGTCTGATTTTAGCTAAGCTTATTAAATGCACTCAATGAACTTCATGTGCAGCACAGCAGAGTTGTTCTGAGCTGTGCAGAGTGCATGGTGTCCCCCTGGCTGATAACACATCTCACACACGCAGACTTCAGAGCCGCCTGTATAATCTGAGCTGGTTCCAGCCTGTGCAGGAGCACAACCAACCTCCCGTGCTGCTGCCCAAAGCTCTGGGTGGACTGGCAGGACTGGGCTCCTCCTGGGACAGCGAGGAGCTGGGTACGCTGGGTGGGACAGGAGAGACAAGTAAGCACCTGGGAAGGCTGGGCTGGGGCACTGGTGGCTGTCAGGATTTATGAGGAGGTCAAGTAGCACTGCACTGGTTTGTTCACTTCATTTTTGTCTTTCTGATTTGGAAAATATGGAGGTTTGGGGCCAAAATCTAGGACTTGTATTCTGCCGGTTGGTGCCTTGTTCCTTCTGTTAGGATGCACATCAGAAGTGATTAAACAAACATTATGTTTTATATTAAAACACCGGTGTGAATCGGAAATGTGGACCACATTTCTCTCTCACAGCTCTCTCAGACTCTCACAGCTGCGTCTCTGTGTGAGCCCAGTGTGTCGTGTCTGCAAAGCCCACAGGTCAGATTCCTGTCTTGGCTCTGCCCTGGCTCTGTTATCAGACTGTGGTCTGTCCCTTAACCCTCTGGCTGACATTTTAAAAGGCACTTAATGGCCAACTGCAGCTAAACATCCAGGGAGAAGTGACTCCCCAGGGCAGCTTTCAGCTCCAAGCCCTTAGCCGCTGCCTTGAAAGCGTGTGGATAACAGAGCTCTCCGGCCAGGCCAGGCTGGGTGGGCACGGCTGAGCTCTGCTGTCCCTCCGCAGCGTGAGCACCCTGGGGGGTATTTGGTTGCTGGAAGGACCATCCAGACACTCATAAATCTTTGGCGTAACTCTGAGGCGGCTCTGCTGACAAATTGGCACCCACATCCTCCCCCCCCCAACCCCGCAATGTGACTCTCACACTCAGGGCTGCTAAGAGCTATTTCAGGACCCGGAACAAATGAAATATTCGTCTCCCCTTTGCCCTGGCAGTTGCCTCCACACCACCCTTTCCCCTTCCCCCCGAGCACAGTGCCTTAGCTCAGAAGCCCTAAGCCGGCCGTGGGAGCTGCAGGGGACGGGAGCAGCAAGGGCCTCTCTCCAGCCCCTTAGTGTCACCCAGCCCTGGCCAGGCACCCTCCCTCTCCATGTCCCCCCGCTGCTTCGCAGCCCACCCGCTGCTGCTTCAACCCTGGCTAAGAAGTTGGCCCCAGATTTCCTTTCTCTTTGCCATCATTCCCATTAACAAACCATTCCTTTTGTGTGCCATGTCATCCAGAGATGTCTTGACTGCTCTTTGAGCCTCTTCCCACCCCCAGTCACCAAGAGCTGGGGCACCCAGGGACTCCCCTGTGACAGAAGAGGGTTACATTGGTAAAAGGGACCTAAGAGCTACTGAGTCTCAGGTCGGGAGGGTGTAACAGATGCACAGAGAAAGAAGTGATTGTATGTGGTCATTGTGCTCTGTGCCATTGCAACACACCAGCTCTGTATAATAGCATGCAGAATAAAGACAGCAGAGACTGACTTTCTTTGAAGCCTTTGCTTTGGCTATATTGTTTTTCCCTTTTACTGTGCCAAAATGCTCTTAGACACACATCTGCCTTAAAAACAACAATCTCTCCTTCCATTAGTTCAGTTAAAGCTTTTCTGCAAGCTTATCATTTTGAAAAGGCAAGGAAAACCAGAGAAATAGAATCGGACTAGGACAATCAGACGTGGTTCTTGTGACAAAAAAGTAAATTGAATTTTAGTCAAGAAATGTGAGAGATTTAGAACAATACAGTTAGTACTTAGTGGAATAGCTGCCTGACAAGCAGGTAAGACCCGGGTAATCCTCCATCAGTATGTAAAGCAGACACAGAGGAGCGCAAAGAAAATAGAGAGCAGGGTATTTGCTTGACAATTTAAATCCTAAGGGTACAATAGCTGTAGAGCAGAATGAAACACACAGCAGTAACCATGAGTGAGTGCATAATAACTTTTGCCATGGGACGTGGACATAACCTATCCAACGCCGGTCAGTGCCAGGGTGGACGTGGCCATAAAATGGTCTTCTCTTGCCAGTGCACTGTGTCTTCTTACTGTGTGGCATCAGCTAAAGCGTGGCCAGACTGGGGGTAAATGAAGCTTTGCAGCCTTGTGAGCAGCTGGGAGTGTTAGTTATGGTATTCCTAACTTCTTCCTTTCTTCTGGAAGCAAGTGATGATTTGGAAAAACTGATGAGGCTGCAGCCCTCCATAGTGCTCCGTGTGCCGGAAACCTCTGCTGCAAAACTGCTCTGAACTTTCACTTTCAGAAGTCATCTGGGAATCCCCTGTTTGTTCTCACGAGAAGCTGTGTGTCAGGTGAGAGAGCAGTATTACTACAGCCCTATGCAAAAGAGCTAACTTCCAGAAAGCCAAAGAGTATTAAAGAATCTCAAGCTCAAAGAATTCAAGATACAGCCAAGCCAGCACTGGTTTATTTAGCAAAATGTATTTGTTTTTGCAAAAGCAGCTCTGCGTGTCTGCAATGCTTCTGAAGGCCAGGCTCTCAAAAGGGGAACCCCAAGCTAACTCACAGACTAGCACATAATTGTCTCAGGTTGGATGATTTTCTGTGCTTGCCAGTCATTTTAAGCCTCATGTACGGCTGGCTGCCTTTGTCTTCCAAGTGCCTGCTTGTACAATGAGAATTACCTGTTGTGTTATGACAGACGAGCGATTAACATGAGAAAGACAAGTTGGATCTGGTGGAGCTTCCTGCGTATCTCCGATGTGCACCCTCACAGACGTTTCCTCGGAAGCAAAAGGAACTGTCTGTGCTCCTGGTTGCTTAGAGAAAAACGTTTGTGATGGAGCTTGACTCTTCCCGTGTTGCCGAAGGGCTGAGGTGTCCGTGAGGGTCACTGTAACACAAACAGTGACAGTGCACTGATCAGCTGCTGCCTCCGCTCTGCGGTGTGTTTGCAACTAGAAAAAAGAGTTTGGATTTGTGCATCAAGCAAGTGCTGAGCTTTGGTACTGTGCCTCCTTCCACAGAGCTCCCGTGCCTGAGGACCTTGCACTATCCCATTGGCAGCAGCCAATTGTCAGGCCCAAATGGGTTCCAGGATGGCCACAATCCCGTGAGCAAGGCTGCCTGTCTGTCTCCAGCGCCGTAGTGAAATGGAACTGATAATGCTTTTTTCCTATGAGTGAGATGTAATTTGTGAGTCAGAAGATCCTTTAAGTACACGCTTAGCTTATTTATACAAGCATTTAAGCTTCTCTATTGGGCAAGGATGCTTCCCTGAACTGCGCATTAAATTGGACTTTTCTGTGGCTTTTTCAATTATTTTCCTGTTCAGAATTTTTCTGCAAAGACATGTGCTTTGATGTGTCCTCCAATTTTCAAATTCTTCATGTCGATCCATTGGTACATTCTGTCTTTTATGACTTACTTGATTTTTTTTTTCTTTTTGTAATGATGGTGCTTTATACCCTTTATCTAAGAATTTCCAGTGACTTTCACTTAATTATTTAATAAGCCAAAAGCCAACCCTGATGTACGTGACACCATGAGTCATCTCTTTTCTAAGAGGCTAGGAAGCAAAGGAAGAGAAACTAAACAATCAGGGACCAAGCAAACAGCCTTGGGGTAAGACCCGACCCGAGGGCTTTTGTCCCATCCCATCCCTTGCAGACACCCGCTCCCGCTGCAGTGTGGCTGATCCTGCGGTGTCACGGCTGGGGTGGCACCTGCGCAGCCCGCCCCGCTCCTCCCCGGGACCTGCGGGATGCAGGGATGGAGCTGCCGCTTACCATGAAAAACAAACAACAGGCTGTGGGAATAGGAGCAGCTTCCTTTTCCCTCCAGCCTTGTCAGGCCATGTTGGTGCCGGCAGCGCTGCGAGGAAGCCCGGAGCGGCCCAGGGCTCCCGGCCCCGCGCTGGCAGCCGGGAGCATCAGGAAGTCGGGCAGGGGCAAGGTCACCTCTTGACCTCCCTTCGGCAAAGAATGCAACTTGCTGTCGGGCACTAGAGAAGGCTTTTTTTCTTTCTGCAGCTTAAGATCCCCATGGTTTCTGATGGGAAGACGCTTACAGCACAATTTTTATTTTATTTTCTCAAGTGTTTTTCAAAAGGTTAGATGCCAATGAAATGGTGTAATCACCAGAGAGCTTTGGAGGGTGGCTGTTCACTCAATGTGCACGCAAGGGTGAAATGCTATGATTAGTATTCATTATGCTATATGAAACGCTGAAGTTCATTACTGATCTCGGCCAAACACGACCATAATCTTTCAAAATAAAATGTAGGACAAAAACAGGGTTGTGTGCTTTGGAAACTGCAGTTGGCTTTTCCTTGGTGAACCCACTGCCAGTCTTGGCTGGAGAAAAGCTCTGCAGTGAAGCCATTCTTCTCCAGTGTCCCTCTATATCCCACTTCTTCATCTTTTACTGTCAAGAAGCCATGACTTAAGTAAAAGGATAAATTTCTAATTCCTTTTTCAGCAGAAAAACCTTCCCTCTGGGTATCTTATACTGTGTCACAGCTACAGAACAGCATGGTCAGACTTGTCCCTCCAAGCACTTTAGAAATGTCAGCCCGTCTGAGAGCTGCTCTTTGCAGAAATATCTATGGCCAAGAGGCAAACAACTGATTTGAATGGAAATCTGCTGAAGAGCAAAGAGAAAGAGCAAGATATTTTTGTGAGCATTATTTTTGCTCACAGTATCACAAAAAACTCCCTGTAACGCTTCACAGCCATAGAGGTGCCTCTAAGGGTTGGTTGCTAGAGCCGGCTGGGGCCCTGCGTTGTCTGCTCCACGCCAGAACGGTGTGACATCTGCTAAGGTGGGTGGAACTGCCCTTACCTGGCGCTGCCCCATACCAGTGCTCACGCTATTCCTAGCTCAGCTGCAGAAGCTAGAAGGGGCACCTCAGCAACTCTGATGTATTTAGGTTTGCTACCTCCAGGAAAGGGGAGTGCTTCCGCATTAGATACTGAGCTAGCCTAAAATCAGAATATATTTAATTTGCATCAAAGAGAGTTCAGCTGCTGGATCACAAAGTTGGAAGCATAGTTACAAAAGAAAAGCTTAACTAAAAAAATTAATTCTTAAACCCTACATAGACCCTAGCAGTGGCAGAGTGAGACTTTGTGCAGCTATTGCAAGTGAGGAGCCAACAGCAGTGAAGCTCCACTTCCAGGTACTGCACCCCGGAGAGGACCAAGGTTTTGGACTCTCCCATGCTTTTCTCATACCAAAGGATTACCAGTAGTGTGGTCTAAATGACCCTTCATAGCAGCCGTCCCCACCCGCAGCCCTTCCTTTTTACCGGTCAATTTAGTGACAAATTGCTAAACTAGCAGTTTGGGGAGTGCTGCTTAGTTGTGAGGATGTACAGGAAACTTTGCTTGTGTTTATTTGGCATTCACAAACAACTTTGCTTACCCTAAGCTTGGCCTTGTTTTGGTATCTAGGAGATTCATTCTGTGTTCTCACCAGACAGCATGATGGAATATGAACCATCTCACAATATTTTTTGCTGTAGTTTTATTAAAGCTTTAAAGTAGACAGGAGCAGCTGCAGGCATCTCTTTGATAAGGTTTTGGGTGAAGGCTGAGAGGTGGTCTTCCAAGGTGCGCAGGGTTGGCAGGAGACCTGCTGGCTGTAAGGATGCCTGTGATGCGGTGGGGGTTGTGTTGTGCAAGTTAAAGATAATTTAGGCCCAAATCTCCAAACACGTGTAGGAATGCACATATCCACTCAGCTGGTACATGAACATCTACACCTGCTCTGAAACTATATTGTACAAAGCAGAGCAGCTCCCACAAGAGATATGCCATCCCCATGTCTGGTGAGAATTGTGGGCTTCTTAAAGGGGGGGTGGGGGGGAAAGAGGTCTCGTACTCACACTGACCATTTACCATCTGCACAGCTAAACGCTGGGGAGAGTTCAGGAAGAGGGACCTGCATCTTCCTCTTGGATGACTAAGCCCTATCACCTCTGCATTTTGCAGGTGCTCACACAGGCTGTAAGTGCATTGGGGCTTTACAGGCGATGGAGGTGGCTGGGCACCAGTTCGACATCCCAGCGCTGCTGTAACACGTCCCCTCCGGCTTCTCACACATCCAGGCTCTGTTCTCTCTTCTGCCTGCAGCAGCCGTGACTATATTTTTGTGCTATTTTGTGATACTCTAAATGTCAAACTGCTTTTCATAAAGATAGCTCAGAAAGCAAACAGCCTCCCAGTGCCCACCTTGCTCTGGGCAGTCACTAAGAATCACAGAATCACATGGGGTTGGAAGGGACCTCTGGAGATCATCCAGTCCAACCTCCCCGCCGGAGCGGGTCTACCTAGAGCAGGTTGCACAGGAACTTGTCCAGGCAGGTTTTGAATGTTTCCAAAGAAGGAGATTCCACCACCTCTCTGGGCAGCCTGTTCCAGTGCTCTACCACAAGAACAGGACAGTCCTTGTCCCCAGGGAGGTAGGCCCAGAAGATCTGCCCCATATTTAAACATACAGGAGAGACGGCTGAGTCAGGAGCTCTATGCCTTGTGGGAAGAGAGAGCTCCTTTAGATGCAACCTCTTGAAGTCCTCAGTTACCCTTTGAATGTCTCAATTGCCCTCTCTGGACCAGTGAGGCTGATGGGAACAGTCGGGCTGGGCGGATCCGCAGCTTTGATCCTCCGCTGGAGATTAGGAAGCGTTGTCCCTCTCCGGCTGGGCGAGAGGCGCAGCAGGCACAGCCCTGAACTTTGGGGAAGTTCATGGCTGAACTCTGCATCCCGAGCCAGGCTGTCCTGTCCGGACCTGCTCCCGGAGAGAGTTTGGTCAGTGCCTGCAGGGCTTGGGAGGGGGTGGGGGCCAGCAGCTTGTGAATAAAATGAGGATGATTAATTATTATTTCATAATGAGGGATTATCACACGCTTTGCAGCTAAATAACACAGTACTTAGCGTTTCTGTGCTGTGGCACTGTACACGTTCAAAGCACTGTACAAACAGCAACTAAATAACTAAAATGAAGAGATTATTTAATAGCCCGTGTCTTTGCATTTCTCAGGGAAGGGTGGGGAGTGTTTAGAAACTTGCCCTTGCCATTTCCATGCAGTCACATTCCAAGATTGTGGCTCATGTTGCCAGGCCTGTGATGTGCTTGTTTGGCTTTTCTACTCAGGAGACTGTAGTTATGAGAATAAAACTACTAGGCTTGCCACGGACAAGCGCTTCGCAGGCCTCCCCGTGACGCCCTGCCGTGGCTGACTGGGTGGAGAACTGACAGGATGAGCTCTTTGGCCCCAGTGACATCCCCTGTCTCAGCCTGGCTTTAAAGCCTGTGACCCTCCAGACGCATTGTGACCCAGCGCACCCCGCTCGCTCTGTCCTGCAGAAACACCCTGTGCTGCCCAGTGGCACCAGGTTGTCTCCAGTGGTAGCGTTTGGGTGTCCCACTGCCTCCTCTGCAGTTTGTCCTATATTGCATTGTGTTCTTGCTCTTCTTAGAGGGAAGAGTATTATGGCTTTTTTGTTGTTTGGTTTTTTGTGTTTTTTTTCCCACAACCCTGCTTGTTACAGCAACATCATCTTCCCTTTTTAAATATGAAAACCTTAAAGGGGAAGAAGAGATTTAGGATATTTTATGAAATAGCTATATGGGCCATCGGTGGCCCCATGTCAGCAATGTACATTTGTGCAGACACCCTTTTTTCTCAGCCATGCTGGTCTACAGAGCTATTAATGGAAAATTAATAGTCTTTATCTCTAAGTCTATGAGCAGCCAGGAAAGTTTACTCCATCTCAGTGTTTGTTTTTCCTACCCTTTAAGTGTTTGGGTCAATCCATAAAATCAGTATTTAGCCCTAATTTATGTAGAAGACTTACAGAGTCAGAGATATTGACATTTCACTTATGAAGTTTCTTCCATATCAGCTCACTGGGGATGAGCTTCTGCCGGCAGAGAGAGCAGGAAAGCAGAGAACAAGCTCTCCAGGGAGCTTTGCAAAGCCATGTACGTGGTCAGGAGGAGACAAGGCATGAACTCAGAATGGATTACTCATCCTCCGTGGATGCTTTCAGAGCGCTTGGGTTTCTCCTCACTGCTTCTCTTTGATAGACACTGAGCATAAATAAGCTTTTGGGGTCTGCCAGAGGGACCCAACTGTGAGAGCCACAGACCGGCTGAGTAGGAGAGCATTCTGCAGCGATACCTAGAGCGGGGAGATGTAAACCAGCCTGCTCTGGGATGTGATCTGGTTGCATTAGCCCAATGCAGGGTCTGCTGCTCGCATGCAGAGCTCGTGCACGCTCACACACAGAGTATCGGGGCACTGGAGGTGCTGCTCTGTGCTGAACCTGAGCTTGAAGCTTGGGTGTCTGCACAACGCTCCATTTCCCAGGGCAAACACACCGCAGGATCCCAGCCACGGCTTGGCTGCGGGCTGTTTCTCTCCATAAATCTTCCAGGTCTTGAATTATCTTTTGTTAACTGTATTGCTACACGTTAATTACTTGGGTTTGTGTGGGGAGCGAGGCTCCTCCATACGCAGAGCTGGCGGTGGCTGCTCACACCATGGTGCATCTGGCTGAGCTCGCACCTTTTTCATGTTACATCAGTTTGTAATCAGGATTTTGTTTGACACTAGCACAGCTAATGTATTGACACAAAAGTTGAGGTATTAACATAAAAGCATTGCCATCATTTCCTCCTTAATCCTGACAGTAAGAGCTCATCAAAATATTATTATTTCAATGCCCTCTTTCAGAGGATTTGCTTAGCAATTACAAGGGTTGTTTTGGTTTTTTTTCCACAAAGCAGTTAAGTTTCAGAAATGCTGCAATCCAGCAAAGTGTAGGGTCATGGTATTCTTTCCTATGGGGGAATGTATTTTCAAACTAGTTTTAAAAAACCTTCTGAACCTTGCTGATAGGTAGAAGTATTAATTGCTGTCTACTGAGCCCAATTGCTGTTGTAAGAACACAGCGAGGCCCAGCTCCTGCTGCCTGTTGGAGCGGGACGAACCATACCCAGCCAGACTGCGCATTTGGACAAGTCCCTTCTGCCTCAGTTTACCCAGCTACGAGTACGTGTGTATGTGCCAATGCCTTTGAGAGTCTAAGAAGAAGAATCATTTTATAAATAGTAATTATTTATTAGGTGCAAGTCAGAAGGTAGCACAGGGACTGTGTCAGATTTATGTAGTCAGAGGAAAAAACAAGGCATTTTGTTTCCAAGACAGAAATGTACCATTTCTAATTCTAAGAGAAAATTTTAACCCTCTCTGTAAATAGTGTAGAGAGGTCTCTTGTAGACAAGGTGGGCTTCAGTTTCGGAGTTGGAGATTACTGGTGTATCAATATCTTTAGGAAGATCTGGTTCTCGCTCTTGTGTAGACTTGATAATCTACGAAAAGTAAGAGGAAAATATGAGAAACATAAATGTGGTCCTGTGGCTGGTGATAATTATTATTTTGTTTTGATTTATCGTTCACAGGAATTTTTTTATGAGAGCCTCACAGGCATAATTCTTTCTCGTGCATAGTTTATTTTTTGCCAAAACGACAAGAGGACAGGATATTTAGCAGAATATGTCTGATGGGTGGGTGGAGAACAGAGAGGATTTGGGCTTGTGCCAAACATCGGGAAGGCAAAAGAATGAAAAGAACCCAGCTTATTGCAATAGCGTATTGTGCTTTATCTTGGAAAGGGGTGTTTGCCTGAAGTGGCACTCTGAAGTCATCACGGGATTTCATTACAGGTATCGGGCTGTGCTCAAGCTCAGCCACAGCTTCAGAGGGCTGTTCGGCCATTTGCATAATTGCGAAACCCCCAGTGATCAAAATGTGTGCAGCAGGCCAAAAAATCAAGAGTTTGAAAATATAATCTTCCTTTTGGCATCTAAGCCTTTAGGTTATGTTTGTTTTGCATTTTTAGGTGTTTCCCAGTAACCATGAAGAGCAGCAAGGTGCTCTGCTGTTCAGGGTTTTCAGTCTGGCAGCTGAGCCTTGGGGTAGAAACAAGCAAATATTGTGATAGCTGCAAAAAAAAATTCACAAGAGCCATTACCCCGCAGTGGCCGTGGCAGAAAGTTGCCAGACATGACAAAAAAAGCACAGAACGCGCGATGGGGACTTTCAAAGGGGCACCGGTAGGTGCCGAGTGTTTTGGAAGGGCTGTTTCTTATTTTGGGTATTAAAATAGGAGTTTTATCATTTGGGAGGGCTTTTGAAAATACTCCCCTTGCATTTTATCGGAGTGCAGAGCCAGCTGTCGGGAGCAGGAACTCGTCAATAAGTTGTTCCAATGCCAGGTGAGGACTCAGCTTTCCAAGCACAGCATTGTGGCTACAGCTTCTCACCTTGAAAAGGTTTTAATCCTGTGGATGAGGTGCACAGGCAGTTACGGGGTTTATGTGTGCAAGAGAATCGTGAGGCCTGCCTTTACTTGCAAAATGAGAAGAAAAAACATATGTTCAGCTCACCTGCTCCCTGATACCACAGTGACCTCAATTCACTCGAAAATGAACGTGTTCATTAGAACTACTGATCCATCATTTCTCCTGAAATGAAATCAGTTTGTGAGTGGGTTTAGGGAAAAATCAAGCAAATTAGTACAAAATAAGGAAACAAATCATTGATTAAGTGTTTTTATTCCATTGCTGGTGATGTTAGTATCCTTATAGTGTTAGCATAAAGAATTTTTGCATTTGATTTCTATATGTAGTCCTGAAAACGAAGCCGGAAGAGAGCAAAGTATAGCTCCTGGGGTTTCGGTCGCAGCCCAAAGCCGGTGCTGGAAGGCGTGTTTCCCTCCCGCAGAACCAGCAGGAGCTTCACCGAGTGCCTGCCTTGCCCAGACCCATTCCCAGTGCCCTCAGCTCGCTGGCAGGAGCAGGCATGCGAATCACATCACCTCTACGGGCAAACGCTGCCTGTGGGCATGGCCCGGCCCGTGTCTGTCGGGAGGGATTTTGGCTCTGGGCCACAGCCGCGGAGGTGCTGAGCACCACAACCAGACCTGAAGGTGTTGAACACCCTCCCGACGGTGCCCTGCCCCCGGGTTCTGAGAGGTTTGCGATGCTGAGCACCTGGGGGTACTGCACATTTCTGAGAATGTGGCTGTTCAAGGGATATTAATAAAATACTCTGCAGGAAATGAATTACATTTTGAGGCTGTTGGTAGCTTCTGTAGAATTTCCTCTATTGCTCCCATTGGAGACAAGGCCAGAGTCTCCAGAGCTCTTACATACCTGACCCCAAGGCCAGTTTTGCCTTCACAGGAATAGTTTTGGAGTGGGAACTGTGTCCTGGGATGGCCTTAGGGTTCCCCTTGGGCCCTGGAAAGGGACCAGCAGGGAGCAGTGAGGAGGGGATTCTGGCACTATGCCACGCTGGTGGGACTGATGCTAGGACCTGCCAGTTGGCCCACATCTGGGGTCAGCTCCACACTTTTAGAAATGGATGGAGGTGGGGGGAAAGCGGGCTACAAGGAAGATTACAAAATTTTTTCCAAGCTGAACAGTGTGAAATATTTAAACAGCTCAGACCGACTGGTTTATCAAAACAAGGTCTGAGAGGTTACAGTAGATGAGCACCTCTTCAGAAGGAAAATAGCAGGTACTAAAGGCTGTTTAATCTCAAGTGGAAAGGCGGAACAAGAATTAATGGCTGAAAACTGAAGCCAAATAAATATAAAATTAGGCACTTTTTTTTTCTTTTCACCAGTGAGAATAATTAATCATCAGGACAAGGTCATGTGTACATTTTTGCATTCGTTGCGTCTTTAAATCAAGAGGAGATGCTTTTCTGGGAGACAAGCAGTGAGCAGCCAAATACATGGTGTTGAACACTGTGTAGAAATACCTATGGGAAGTGCTGGGGTAGGGACAGGTTGAGATTGGAGCCTCTGACTGTCTCAACTGATTCTCTCTGACTCTATAATAAATTGCCGTCTTCTGAAACATCTCAGTGCTCCGCAGCTGTATGGCAAACACCCTGCATGTGTTTAAGGTGGATGTAAATGCTGCTCGGCACCACGTGAGAGCTCGGAGCACTGCAATGGAAGCGGGCACAGCTCTGCCTCGCAGAGATGGGAAGGCACTTGCACAGCTGTACAGCTTCAGAAATTCCTGGTGATTCTGCAGAGGTCAGTCCTTCACTCAAAAATGTGTTTCTGATTACATTCTGCCCCCTTGCAGATAACAATGCGGTCAGTGACAAATCTAGGGGAAGAGGGGCTTTGGGAGCAGCTCCCATGCATTTGCCTTCCCCTGGGCTGACACAGCTCATCTGGTTTGACTTCTGCATGGCAGCCGGGCGCCACTCCGGCCTGTCACGGCTTTCCTTGGAGAGGGCAGCTCTCCTCACAAACAGTATGGCTGCTCCGCCGGCAAAAGGACCCGCTCTGCTCTCAGTAATACCACAATTACTTATAATGACTGATGGCTGGGTCAGACAGATAGGAGAACTCGTTTGCAAATAAGCATTGCTTTTCCTCTGCAGCCAAATCACGTACTCTACTGAGCAGTATGAAATGAAATGGCTTTATCTTAGACATCTCCATCTGATATTTTATATATGCCTGGGCCCTCTTAAATGGGGCAGAAAAGTTTGGCAAAGACACTTATGAAATGCAGCTGGGCCTAGTGAGTCTTTTGCCCTCTTTTCTGGAAGAAAACTCCTGTCCTGGACAGCTGTGGATGGAGGAGTGGATGATCCAGCAATTAAGACCCTGGTTGAGGAATTGCGTGACCTGGATTCAATAGGTCAGATCTTCTGTCTGGCCCTGGGCAGGCTGCTGTGATTTGTTATGCCCCTGTTTTCCTGTTGAAAAACGGGGAGGGCAGGATTGCTTTGTCTGGCAGAGATACGGGGGGATAGGTGACCCAGGGGGCTGGGCTGGAAAATAGAGAAACTGAAGAGTTCTCAGAAAAAGCAAAGCTGCAGCCTTTGCTCCAGGCGGCTTTTGCGAGTCCAAAATCCAGCTGGATGGGGAACAGCCCCATGACAAGGGAGGCTGGAAGGTCCCAGGTGGGGATCTCTGCAGAGCCCTGCCAGCGAGCCCGCTCCTTGCCAGCGTGCTTGGGTGGCGATACCAAGCTGGCAGATGGGCAAGGCCTGCTAAGTAAGGTGGCACTTAGCCGCTGGGCTCGCAGAGTCAGTAGGTCTAGGAGAGGCACAGTGCCCTCGGGTGTCTCCATGGCTCGTGGCTGCAGGACAGCTTGGTGAGCAGACTGGCTGCCAAGCTCCAGAGCCGCACTCCCTTCCTGCCTGTGTTCCTTCAAAATGTTTTGGTTTTGCACTCAGTCCAAAACATAATATCCAAATCCTCCACGGAGGAGCATTAGCATTCCCGCGCCGCTCTTCTAGATCCTGATCAGCTCTCATATATATCATTTCCACTTTATAGCACTTGTTCTCTTTTGTTTTTTCATTCACAACCAATTTTATCTGGAGTTTAGCCTCAGAAAGTTGCCAGTTTTGCTCTAATTGCAGGTGACTCTGAGCCAAAACCTCAGATACTATCATGTGTGAGCGGGTGGGAAAGTCGGCAGGGAGAGCAGCACGGAGGGTTCCTGGCCTCGGCGTTTCCCCCCGGGGCAGGCACGGGCTGGGAGTCAGGGGCTGGGCTCTGCCCTCGCTCCCCGTGACCTGTGCGCGATGCTGCAGAGCCAGCAGACCTATATATCCGTGCCTGAAGCTTGCACCCCAGGAAGAAAGTTCTTAGGAAGTAAGCCCTTAGATAACAGTATCATGTGCAGAGAGAAGTTAAAGGTAGGGAGGCATGGGACACACTGCTCAGGGAGAGAGAGAAGAGTCTCTTACAGAGAGAGTCCCCTGGGAGCTGCAGGCCATGGGCGCTCAGGTCACACCAGCTTCCCATATGGACCAGCCTGAGTGCCCTCTGGGTGTTCTCCCTCCATTCCCAGCTGCCTCAGTTCCTGCTGGATTTTAGTTGTAGTTTTTTACTCTGTTTTTATTTGCTGTACTTCTCTGCTTGAAGATCCTTCCCTGCCTGTGGTTAGGGATGCTGACAATGCTCTCTGCGCCATCAGTTCCCCAGTTTTTTCCCTGCAAGATGACAAAAGGTGGTTGAAAGCACCAGGGTGGCTGATGCTGTTTCATTTTCAGCCTTCATCGGGGAAAAAAAAGGGGCATGGAGAAGTGCATGGAGCGTGTCTGCAGTGGTGACTAATGACTATTAGACCCTTATTGCTGTCAGGTGAACTAGTAGCCGAGCCTCAGACATGTGGTCATTGTCAAGAAGAATTTTTGACTCGCCTCTTAGGAGGACCTCCTCCTCCCCTCCCCAGCCATTAATTACTTCCACCATCCTTCCAAACTGCCAAGGAGTGAGGAGCAGCAGAGCTGGAGATGAAAGGAAGCAGCGGCTGCCCCAGTTTCCAGGTCTTTCAAATAACCAGTCTGTAATAACTTCCACAGCCGAGGGAAATGGGCGAGCTGTGGGAGGAAGGTCAGCGCTGAGGGGAGGAAGGCTCTCGCGTAGCAATGATGTAGTGGCTCCTAATGGAAGAAACCTGTGGAATTAATCAAGCGCTGTGCCTCATTTGTTAATGACAGCACGCCTGAAATGTGCACCAGCGTCTCTTGTCGGCGGGTAGCTGGGACCCTGGAAGCCCGGCTGGGCTGTCAGCGTGGGGACCGGGGTCTCCGTGGGATGGAGAAGCGCAGTGGCAGTGGATGCTGAGGGTGATGGGGCGCTGGGATGGGACACGGCTGTCCATGTGCCTCATCTCTCCCAGCCGGCTGCGAGGGAGCACGGAGCGAGGCTGGTGCTGACCTCCCATGCTTGGCTTCCAGGCTGTCATGCGTGAAGTCGGTCACGCTCAGTTTCCCCCAGATTAGCGCAGGGTATTGAGATGACATTGTTCTGGCTTGCTCGCTGCGCAAAGCAGCAGCTCTGTGGAACCAGTTAAGGCGGTTTGGGCCCACCTTCCATCTCCTCACCCCCCACACACGCTCCAGAGTTTGGCCTTGATTTCATGGGCCGCAGATGAGCAAGAATCAAAGTGAAATAATTACTGCTAGCACACGGGGCACGTCCCCAGCCCCTCGCCCCCAGGCTGCCTCCACGGGCTGAGCACGCAGCCCTACAAACGAGGTGTGCTGGGAGAGCGGCTCTCCTCGCATCCAGCCATCCTCGACGGGGGCTGGCGGGCAGAGCCCACCCCGGCTTCTCCATTTACGGGAGAAATTGCTAACGTGGCTTTGGGGAGCATTTGATGTTTGCAGCCACCAAACACTGACTCTACTTTGCCCGTGGGTATGCACATCCTGGGGCAGCAAAGTCACCTGGAGGTGCTGAAGCTGCCTGCGCCCCTGTCCCTGCCTCGCTGCTCCCCGCTGCGCCCTCACTTCTGGCAGCCAGTGACTGCTGGGGACGATGCTGAGGGACCGCTCTGCTCCCGACCGAGGCGGGCAGAGAAACGGGGACCGGCCTCAGCATCCTGACCCGCCGGTCCTGCCGCGAGCACCGCGCTCCGTGCTCCTCGGACAGAGATGAAGCTTTGGCCCTCCGTGTGTCTGATGTAGTTAACATATTAGGCCTATGCGAGTCCGTAGAGAATTGCAGATATGAATTGATAGCAAGTAATGAGTCTTCTCAGATATTATAGTCTTCCTATGTATATAAAAAATAATGTACAGTCTCGTTATAGGAAACATATGTGTCCTTTCTCCGTAGGCTGGGCAGATTCCTGTTTGAAGAAACGGCAGTCGGACCAAAATGCCAAGCCCCGAATAGTATCACGTTACACCCAGGAGAGGGGCTGCGTTTTCTGAACCTAAGGCTCTTTTTAAGCTCCAATCCCCTTCAAAGGAGTGCAGCTGCACACTGCCTGGTGGGGAAGGGTCTTCAAAATATCTGTGAGGTCACTGTCTGATCTTGGATTAGTCGTTTACTGCCCCATCCATACCTTGACTTCTCCACTGGTAAAATTGCAGTAATACCTACTGACCTTTCAGAAGATTTTCAAGATCAATTGCTGAAAATACTGCAGGGCAAAACCACAACATAAGGAAATGTAAAAGGGTAGATTTTCTTGTGCTTGGTAATAGTCCTGATTCCTTCTTAGATAATTGCATTAATTGATGCAGTGGATTACGAGCTTTGAGAAGTCAAATGATTGGAAACGATTCCTCTGAAAGATCAGTGCACGTGGGGACTCTCAGGAGCTGTATCAGAAGTGCCTTAAAGCTTGCTTATTTGTGGCGCAAACTTTGCTGTGTAGTGGTAGCACACTTGAAAAGCTGAAAGGGAGATTCAGTGGCTTGGGTTAGTATTTCCCAGCCACACGAAATAACAAGTTGATAAACATCCCATCTGAGGAAGACGGGAGGTGCTGAGCTCTGAGCCCCGTGAAAACCTGGCCTTTAAAAGCCAGCCAAATGCCTTGCAGTGTTCCAGGCGCTGCAGTAACGCCGGGCAGGGCTGGCCGGTGCCGGGAGCTGTGGGCCACGTGCCAGAGATGGGGCATCCTCCGTCACACACCGCCCCGAAACAGCGGCTGGCGGGCTCGGAGCCTGGGCGTTCACCGGGACCCCTCCAGGCGCATCCCAGGCTGAGGCTGCAGCGTGAGCAGGACAGCCCAGAGCCAGGGCTTCAGCAGCTCAGAACAACCTCTTTGGGAAGAGGCGAGGGTACCACGTACCACATAATGCGATGATCTCAGGCTGTGCTTACGCTTTAGGCGGGTAACACGGAAACGTGAACAACCGCAGATTGCCCCTCGTGCGCAGGGTGCTCTGGTGAACCTGACACCCCGGGATTCTTTCATAATTGGCTGCTCGGCGTATGTGCGTCTCACAGTGAGCCCTCCTGCTTTTTTTCTTTTTCAGCCCAGTGAAAAATTAAAGTCTTTAGTCCCATTAAAGTATTAAATTTTAGCTAAGTCCTTAATTAAGCCCTCCTTGCTTTAATTAAGGCATTAAGATTTAATTAAAAGTTGACACACTGGCAAAATCTCCTTTCTCTTCTGCCTTAGCTCTACTGGAGCAGGTTGTGGCCACAGATGTCAGCTGATGCTATAGAATCAGGACCCACTGGGGCACCGGGATGGGGACGGTGCTCTCGGCTCCTTTCCTCTGGTCCATCCGAACCCCAGCCCTGGGCAGCGTCCCCCAGGGCACCGCAGGGAAAATCCCTGTGTTGTGCCCTGCCCACAGCCCCTCCAGGGCAGCACGAAGCACACATTCACATGGCTGGGGCTTGTCTTTAGGTGTGGGTTTTGGTCCCAGACTGGAGACACAGATACGTTTCCAAGAAAAAGGTTTTCAAAATAAAACGTTGTCCCCTTCAAAACTAGATTGTTGCTATCTACCTAGGCACATCCAAGATCTTGGCTTTGCTTCAAGCCCCAGAATTATTGGGCACAATTTTTTATTTTAAATGGCATATTGTAAACCAGGCTTTTGGCTGTGACAAAGACCTACACTTGAAGCAGGGAAGGATGGTCTTTCAGCTGGCCCTGGGTGGCTTTGTGCAGCTCCCATGTGTATGCTACGTGAGGAGGAATCCGACTTGAGGGAAAATCCCACCCTCAGTGTAAAATTACAATAAAGGCAGCAGAATTTTTAGCAGCAAAAATTAATTCTGGAAAGCGTGAAGTAGGTGTGAGAATCTGTCTCGTAATAAACTACAGCGAGTTACGAGGGCTGAGCGTATCAGCCAGGCCATGGTTGGCTCAGACCGGGGCTGGTCCAGCAAGAAGCCCAGTGGGAGAAAACACTGGATTATTTATCTGAGCGAATTTATTCCATGTGCTCTCCTGGACTGGCTGGTGCCTTGCTGAAATCCAGGATGGGTTTCCTGTCGCTTCAGCACGCCCTGCCTTGGTTGTCTCAAAGGGAGGTGAAGCACCTGGGCATGGAAGGCAAAAAGCACTGCTCTCCATCTTAGTCCTTTAGTCGTGTTTCACTTAAATCTTCCATCAAAACCTGCAAACTCTGACTTGTCAAAACCAGCTCATCCCAGCTGTCAGTGCCTTTCCTTGAAGCAGAATAGAATTGGCAAGGAGAAAACTGCATTTTTAATAGGTTACATTTCTCCAGCACTTCTCTTCCAGGGACCTCCAAGGTCTCCGCAATGCTAATGCCACCCTTGTGGCTCTTACTTTACCATCCTGTCTCCAAGTCGAGGGCACCAAAGCACCCAAGTAGAGCGAGCTCCCAGCAGCTCAGCATCAGGAGTCTCGGCTCCCAGCACCTCGGTGTCCCGGGGGCCCTGGCTGCTCCGCTGCAGGGGTGCACCCAGGGCACGCGCTGTCCCCGGCCACACGGGGGGTGCTCAGCGGGCCCCCTGTGGGGAAGCGGTCCCGGGGGCTCCGGCAGATGCACACACACCAAGTACAAACCTGCGCGGCCTCTTCTGCACAGAACCCCTGGGCTCTGACGCAGCGTCCCGCAGCCCCCCGTCCCTCAAAACCAGGCGGGGCCCCCGCGCCGTCCCCGGGCTGTGTGCGGGGAGCGGCGTCCGGGGCGGCGCCGACCTGTCCCCGCCAGGGGGCGCCCTCCGCGGGATGCGCCTGGGGCCGGCGGGGCGGGGTCTAACGGGCGGGGCGGGACCGGAGGGGCGGGGCCTGCGGCGCTGCCGCCTCGAGCTCTCCCGGTGCCGCGGCGGGAAGGGGCGGCGGGACGCGGTGTCCTCTGCGGTCGTTCCCGCGGGGTCAGGCCGGCAGAACAGGCGTTAGGCTGGGCCCGCCTCCCCCCTCCCAGCAGGGCTCTCAGCAACGGGAAGCGAGTTTGTTTCTTTCCTAAATAAACTGCAATTCATACAAAATAGGTGTAAGTGCCGGCAGCGCCCCTGGGAGCCAGCGAATGAGGAGACAAGTAGCCAATAGCATCTGGAGACAGAAATTAAACTCCGCAGCCCATCGGCTGACGACTTGTAATAACCAGCCCAGCAGCTTGTAGCCACCTCTGTGCACCGCGCCTGGGTAAAAATGACTGAAAACCCTGTTCTTTGCCGGCTGTCTGTGGCTCATAAAGAGGGTGGTGACTAGAGCCACCACGGGAGGGAATTTGACGGGTCTCAGCTCTCAGGGGAGAGGAGAGGGGCTGCGGGAGTGAGGAGGTGGGAAGCGGGATCCTGGGCAGCTGGGGAGAGCCGGCCGGTCAGCGGTGGAGGGTCCCACTGGGAGATGATGGGATTCAAAGTGCTGCTGGTCTGGGCTGTGCACATACACACCAAGGCAGGGGGCAACACCACACACGGGGTGGTGAATTCGGCCCAGAAACACCTTGGGAACTGTTCCTGGAGAAAAGCTTGGTGTTCACACTCTCTCACCTGAGCCCGACCTCGAAGGGTGCTTGGAAACGGTGATATCCTCGTGTAGCAGCAGAGCCCACGCGTGTGAGGCTGCCTGAGACTGCATCAGCTTCCTCGGTGCTGGTAACTGCTGGGAATCTGGTCTGCCATAAACCTGGGAGCTCTCAGGAGTCCCTTGGGTTTAATGTGTCGCTTCTGAAAGGCTCTTCCCTGTATTTTGCCATGCCTCAGGTGCCCAGCCGCCCCCAGCAGTGTCCCGGGTCGGAACAAGGGACCGCACACTCTGCAAGCACCTGCTTGGCATCTGGAGGTGTCTGGGCACTCACCTCAACCCAGAGGAAAGCAGCGCTTCTCTGCTCCCTCTTTGCACGGGATACGGTGATGATAGGAAGTGGGAAACTTGCCAGGGTATGAAAACATCTCATCCTTAAGGAAATAAGTCCCTGCGGGGAGCCATTCCTGAGGAGTGGGCAAGACAGCTTGGGAAGTGAGTCCAGGAATGTGGGACGCCTGCTTGCCAAGGAAGCGCTGCGTCTGCCGGCTCAAAAGGCAGGAATTACTGGAATGTTTGGGGGATCCAAGCTATGTCATTGTGAGATAGGAACCGACAGGATTAGGAATAAACCCTTAATGGAGAAAGGTTACAAACTACCCCCCGTTCGGTGGCCATGGGAACTTGGCAGGCGCCGGAGGAGAAGAGCTAAGATTTACAAGTGATCGGGGGCGGTTCAGCGAGTCGGGCACTCAGCGGTGAGGCTGGTTTAAAGGCCTGACTTGTGTGGTGGCACTCAGGAAATCACACATTTTGACAGCACCTGATGTCAGCCCCCCTGCCCGGGCTCAGTGGAGCTGCTCTGTCGGAGAGGGGCAGAGGGGCTGTCCTGGCCGGGCTGAGGTGCTGGATGGTGGACGCACGGACACAAAAGAGCCTTTTCCTCATGGTTTTGCTACATTTAAACTAAGTCTTTTGTCAGCATGTCTCTGTGACCCAAATG
>JAOXNO010000006.1:17889456-17909259 GCA_028565335.1 Limnodromus scolopaceus | reverse complement strand
CACTGTCTGGTCAGCAGTTCCTGGCCGTGAGACTATACTCATGTCAAAGGATTCAGAAAAGGATCAGAGATACGTGTGACTCCCCAAAATACCCAGAACTCTAGTATTAACTTTTAAAAAATTATATAATTAAAGCCCTCTTGCTCAGATCATACATTCAGCTTTCAGGTAAAAGGGAAGAGACTTGTGTGCGTTTTAGCCCCCGGCTGCTGCAGTGTGTGGGGAGGTTGGACACTGGGGATTTCCTTTGTTATGAATTAATATATCTGCCCTGGCTTCTCCCACCCAGACACCTTGGATGTAGTCATTGACTTGCAGAACAAATTCCAAAGGTCTGTGGGGACTAGCGTGTTGCTAACAACCTAAAACCAATGTTGAGGTAAAGGCTTGGTTTCGAAGAACCAAAAAACCAAATGTTTTGGAGTGTTTAATATATGACCAAATACTAGGACAGCTGGATGGCAAATTTCTTGGATTTGGGGTTCAGTTCCTAGAGCCTAATTTTGATGGAGTTGTGGTGTCTGCCTAAAGAGCAACCTGTTGCACAGGTGGAATTTGAGCCAGAAGGCTTCCTAAGGCTTTGGATTACAGGGCACCAGATGTTAAAGAACCACAGGTACCGGCTTGTAACGCACTTGCACGTCCATGGAAATTCCTGTTCTTTGGCTTTTGAACTTACTTGTGCTCAGTTCCAAGACCACCTATGGAAATTGAGAGGGACAGTGCCCCGGGAGCAGAGAGGGAGGGACAGGTTATGGGCAGACTCTCTTAAGGGTGGGACAGAGACTCTCTTCTCCCCTGAGAGCTACGAGCAGGAGTCTGGGAGCCATTTGGAGCATGAGGAGGCAGTCGTGTCCCTGGAGTGCAGGATGGTGCTGGGCAGAGGCAAAGGGAAAGCTGGGCATGGAGCTGGAGGGGAGAACAGAGGGCTTTCAGCGGGCTGTGGGTGCCAGGCTGCAAACACCTATGGGGGAAAATAACAGAGGAAATTGCCCTTTGGTGGCCAGCTTTCTATTGTAAATTCTTTGCTATGAGGTCTGTAATTGCCTTGGTTTCCATAACACACCTGACTTCTCACTACTTGACATCATCCTAGAGCACTTTACCAAGGAGAGAGCAAAATTCCCAGACCTAAAGCAAACAGAGAAATAAAGTGATTCATGTATGTTTCATCAGTGATTCCCCAGCAGGTGATGTGCGATGTGAATTCAGATTCACAAATACAAAAATTGTATTACATATATTAATTCCGTGTGTTAGCATAATTCTACATAGTGATTCTATGCACTAATGACTATAAAGATATATCCAAAATCATTTATTTTCTTGAGGTTGTCAAAGAAGACCGTCTAACAAAACTAAAGTCTAGGCAGAAGGGTGTGACCTCTACTTAGGAAAGGTTCACCCAGAGACTAAAATTCTTCAAGTCATGGCCATCTTGAAGCTTGTAGGGAAGGGATAAGAGAATGGAGTTTGAAAGAAAAAAAACCCTGTTTGTTAGTTTTATTAGGAAGGCATTTTAATGATAATTTTCCCCTCTGTTCTTTCACAGAGTGATAAGAATCTCTTTTCTTCTTGTTTCTTGGAGGGCACTGGAAGGCATCATGGGTCAGCTAGGCTGCCCTTTATCCTCTCCCATCCATCACGGTTCTGGCTGGTGATGGGTTCAAGGTGTTGCAGGTTTGAGATCCTAAGCAGTTCCTAATGCCTCCTCCACTCTCTGAAGCCTGCCTTGTTTTTTCAGTAATCCAACCTTTCCCCTTCACCCACGAGAGAGTTTAAAGCATCTGCTACCACAGCTTTCTGAAGGGAATGAAGAAACTGATAAAGAGTTTTCGTTGTGCTTTGATTTCCAGGGGAAATTTTCATCCTAGCAATAGTGGCATACTGATATATTTTTCTCACAGGATAAAAAGGAAGCATGAAAAATGCCAAGAAAATAACTTGTAGCTGGCTTCAGTGCTATTTTACTATCATAAAGGACAAATAGGGCACGATCATAAATATGCCAAAGATTTTATTTTTCAGAGTCACAGATGAGACATGGAAGCTAAATTCTACCTCGTACAGCCCAACAACTTTAATGTTCTGAATTGTCATATCAACAGAAACCAGGAGTGACTGTACATTTAACTCGAGGTGTTTAGCTCAGTCCAAAGGGACTGAGAAGCAACTGAGAATGACATTGTCAGCATGTTAGCGCCGAGGCTGTGACGCAAACCCCAAGGCTTCCAAATGTTACGTCAAGACAATTTTTTCCTTCCCAACCATGCATTGCTGTAACAGCAGAGGCAGCCTGATGTAGTAATAGTACGAGGTGAGGGAGAGCTACCACAGGGGCACCTGGGAACCTTAGGGAGAGAATATCATCCCTAATTTGTTCGATGTTCAGCATCACACCCTTGCCATTATTTAACTTTACCTGATCTTCAGCAGGATAATTGGTGTTTAACATCTGTATTATACATCCTTCTTGAGAATGGTGTTGACAGTGCAGCCTCTGACACAGCCTGAATGGTAAATACGCTGTGGGGTGCCCTGCCCAAGATAGAAATCTCTGATCTTTCCTCCAGCCAGACTTGCCTGTTTCCTCTCGACCGAGGCGTAACTTCTGAGCGAGCTGTGAAACTGGGGGGTTGCTGCTGTAAATGTGAACAGATAGAAATGTGTAGATGTTAAGCAGGGAGAGCTTGCCAAATAGGTGCTTATGCCACTGCCTTGAACTTAATGACAGTGAGATTATAAACCCACGTACCCCAGGCTGCAGGGTAATTCTTTTGGGACCAAACAGGGTACGTCCAGATCAGCCTGATCCCAGGTCTCAATGGATTTTTATGAAAGTGTGGTTGAAGATTTTAAACACAAACCATCGTAGCGACAATGATGTCAAAACTCTTGCCTGTTCCTTGAAACAATCCCTAGACACCAGGCTGCCGATGGCCAGATCTGGCGGGGTCTGGGCCATGTGCTTGGAAAGGACATAAATCTCCCTCGCACCTTCGGAGCGCTCCTCCCGCTCCCAGGCTGCAAAGGGAGCTTTCTGCAGGATCCCTTTGTACAGAGTGTGCAGACAATGACATTTTTGTCTTGGTTTTCATTTCATATTATTGCACCAGTTGTCCTGGATAAGATCATAAACTTGTCCTCACTGGCAATGTGCTTTCACAATGTCTGGAGGAGGTGGGAGGAGTTTAAAATTAATGCACCTCCTAGCGTGAAATTATTCATGGCTCAACACTTGTAATTACCAGGGCCAGCTTTAGGAAGCCCATAGTTATGAGGAATTTGATATTTTAAGACTTAAAACAAATGTTTTACAAGCTTTATCCTTTGCCCACTGCAGAATACATTATGGTCTGGTAACACTGCAGTGTATGTGGAGCATCCCCAGCCGGTCCATCAGCTGATCCCACCTGTCAGTCGTTCATCACCACCATTGCCCCTCGGACAACACAGTTCAGCTGGGGGGGGCAGCCCAGCCATTGTGCTAATTCCCCACCAGAGCAGCGGCTCCTGCAGGCCCAGGGCATCCTGTGCAAAGTTCAAAGCTTTTGGAAAAAGTAATCAGATGAGACCAATTAGGACCTGTCTGCCTACACTGACAACTGTGTCAGGAGAGCCGCCCCCCCGCTCCCTGCTGGGCATGCCCTGGGCATCGCTGCCCTGCTCAGGCCCCTCTCGCCATCCCAGGCTTCTTCTGACAGAGCTCCATCCCAGCGTCTCCTCTTTCCCATCAGTGCAGGAGCAGAATTTGGCCCCCAGTGCCATTTTATAGCAAAGAAGGGACTGGCTGTAGGCTGAATGGGGAGCAGAGCTTAATTCAATATTTAATCCACGTTCTTAAATCATGTCTCATATTACCACCTTTTAATTCCCTTTGTTACTCCATGATTTGTTATGTGTTCTGGGGGACTCCCACACTCCTAAGTGCTTCTGCAGCTGAGTCAAAGTGATTCTGCTTTCACCGGAGACCAAAATAGCAGGGATCTGCAGGGTTTGTGGGGGTGCATTGTCTCCCCAAGACTTGCAGGTTTTTGCCCCGTAGAGCAGGCAGCTGGCTGGAGCAGTGCCCCAGCGCCCTGTACTGCTGGGCCCTTCTTCCACCAAGTAGTGCTGCTCTGCTTCCCTCTCCCACCGTATTGCTCAGGGAAAAGGGATTTGGAATTCAGTTTGTATTAAGAAATTGTGGGTTTGCATCACTATCAGGTAAATAAATACTTTTGACCTTATTTGACAGCTAAAGGACATGCATTTCACTTCAGATGTCCCCTTCACATTCTTCTTACGCTTCCAAACCAGGAAATATATGAATGTCTGAAACCTGTCTGTGAATGTTCCTAAGTCAATTTTGAACTACGTGTTCCAGGTGACCTGCACTTTTGGCAGTGGCTGAAAAAGGCCCCCAAACTGCTTGAGGTGTTGGAGGTCATTTGCCTCATGGTTGTGAGAGCAAAACAGTCAGAGCTACTGTTCCTACTTGAGTGTCTTGGGGTCTTGGAGGGGATCCAGCGAGTTAGAACAGAGGATTCCTCAGACTGCAATATTGTCACCAAAAAGAAAATCTGGTTGTATTTTGTATTTTCCACTTACACATACAACGTAAGTTGTTACCAACTGACAGATAGGACAGTTGATGGTTAACAATTGCCATAGTATCCAGGAGGTCCTCCAAAACATTCTGTGACATCTTCCTCTCATCCGGGTATAACCATTCATAATATACCCTATTGATATGTATAAAATGTGTGGTTTTAAGCATTTACACTCTCTTTAGAAGTCATTTATAGATGGGACCTTCCTATGAAACACAGCCAAAATGATCCAGTAATACAGCATCCCGAAGCAAGCCAGTGTTTATGGAGAAACCACATCCACTGACAAAGTCAAGCTTTTGAGGCCTGCATGTTTCTTCTGGCATGAAGAAGGAAGCAGAGCACAGTGCTCGGGCACTGCCAGCCTTTGCAGCAGAATAGCCCAGCTCTGCTCCTGGGGAAGGGCTGGCCCTTTGCTGTTTTATAAATGAGAAACTCAGCTGATCAGGAGAAAATATCTTGCTGTGGTTTTCAGTTAATGCTCAGTTTGCCACAAGTGTAGGACTCACACATGCTATATGATGGATCTGGGTATCACAGAGGAAAAAAATGATTAAAGCATATACTGATGAAAATTCAGAAAAATACAACAATGTGCCAAGCTGTTAGTTCCTTAATGAGCACAATAACGCAGCCTCTCGCCAGGCTGTGAGTCCAGGGGCCAGGCTGCCAGAGAAGCGTACACAAGGCATTAATACACGCCACGGAAGGGAAGGAATTAAAAATGATTTAAGACAACGTGTCCTGCTCAGGCTGAGGTACTCTGAGGGCAGCCAAACAGCATCACTCAGAGATTTATGTTATTCTAGGAAGGACGACTCCTGGAAGCAGTGCATATGAGAACCACACGGGCAGACAAACACAGTCCCATCCAGACATTTTGAATTAATGCCATGGCCAAGTGTTTGGATTTTAAAATGCCTGTCCCAGTTTCAGGCTACCAGATGCCAACACCCATCTTTCCAGAAGCAGACTTGACCCTTCGTAGGAGGACCTGTCAAGATCTCTGCTTTAATCATCCCAAATGGCCAAAAGAAAAATCAATCTATCATACTGAGAAAAAACTTTTGAGATCACCCCTCAAGGAGGATTGCAAATAATCCCTGTGCAAAGGCCCTGTAAAGTGATCTCTTTCAAAATCATATGTATGAAATTAGTTATAATCTGCATGGTAACAACCCAAATTTTCAGCTTGACATGCAAGGCACGATAAGGAGAATACAGATGGTTCTAAAGGGGGGGGTTCCACATACCATTTAATTTGGCCATATTGAGATCTTTGTTGCATCTCAAAGGCTGTCCCATGGAAACGTGCACAATAAATCGAGGGTGACTGTGTTTTTCTGGTAGAGCCTGACCCTATGCCCTTTGGAACTAGTGACTAATCTCTCACTAATTTTAGTGGTACAGGATCAGCACTTCATAATTTAGGGCCTAATTTTTCTTTGCATGAAGGTGCTTTTTCTTTCTCGGAGTCATGAACCCTAATGTCAAAAAAAGTGAGCCAGCAGCAGGGACCGTTCAAGGAGCTTGTCTTTGCAAGCAGGTCGCCAGAGAGGTCTTTAACGCTCACTGATTCTTTTAATTTTATGTAATTTAATAAAAGAAAGCTTTTCATTAACATTCAGAGTGCTGCAGAGGGACATGGGGCAGTGTGATGGGGGGGTCTGGCTTAAATAGGGCACTTTGTGTGGAGGAATCATATTGTGGTGCCACAGGCAGCAAACAGCACAGCTCTGAGCTGGGGCTGGGGGCAGGCACAAGAGAAAATAGGAGGGCATTCAAGAACAGGGATGCTGATGAGAAAGAAGGAACCTGGGGGACTATTCCACGAGCACAAGGCATGTGGATCTCCGGACGTAGAGAAGGTTGTGGTCAGGCTGCCCAGTCCTGAGCTCCAGGCCCAGTTCTCTCCCAGCTCCTGTGCCATTGCAGACAGGAGTGCCAAGGAGAGGAGAGACGTGCACCTGCAGAGCCCAGCACCCTCTGCTCCGGGGCAATCACCCAGGGGAAACGCACAGAAGCTAAATCATGAAGTTGCTCTTTCCCAAGTACACAAAAGGACGATCCATGTTAAATAAATTCTTATCAGATAAAGCATAAAGACTGGGGACTTCAGAAGGAAAATCCACTTACTGGAAGAGGAAAAAAGACAATCTGTTAGAATAGGGTAATCTGTTAAGAACAGGGCAAGTGAAAAGAACCTGCCCAGGAAAAATAAAATGCTATCAATTCTGTATAGAATATTATCAGAAAATTATAGTAACAGTGAGGGAGGCTTCATAAAAGAGCTGATAAGATAAATGGTCTATCTCCTCCACTATCTGACTGGAGCACCAGTGTTATGTTTTTGCTAATAACCTTATCTCTTATGGTCTAACGTCTCTGATAAGAGGCAAAGCAAACGCTGTGTTTTCTCCTGTTACGTTTGCAGCAGGGGAGCAGCTTGCTAAGCTTCTTCCTTGGTCTTCCACAGACCTCGAAAGTGGGCATGTCCCCAAGAGGAATGGGGAGAGGCAGATGGCCAGCTGAGGATGGGCACGTGAGCAGGTCTTGGGGCACCTGTCCCTGCATCTGTCCCAGACCTGCTGGGTGACTTCAGGCAAGTCTGGCCCTCTCCTTGCACCTGTATTCCCCTTTAGTCCATAGCGGAGACAGTTTCTTTGGTCCCTGACAGAGCAGGACTGAGGTCTTGCAAATAATACATCAGAGGAACACTTGGGTATAAGAGGAGATCTTGTCCCACCAACTTGAGGGCTGTGGGATAGTCAGGCAAGACTACTCCAGTCCTGTCTACCGTGACCTGTTCAGCAACTGGAAAAAGAACCCAAGAGTCCTGCTCCCGAGCCCCACGCTCTTACAACACTGGAAATATTTTGCTTACAACCCCGTTAATTAAAACTTTGCTAGTAGACACTTGAAGTAATGAAAACCAATACACACCTGCCAGGTCTAAAGACATTTTCTTCAGAGAAACTATTAGATCAACATACACTAAAACCTGGCCTGTAAATGTTTTGGCCCCAGGGCTTTTCTCATAGTACATTAAAAAAAAATGTCAACCCAAGTTAATCCTCCTTCTAACAGTTGGTAGATATGGTTTATCTGATTGAAATGACAGGACAAAGGGATTTTACTGACTTTATTTTCATTATCATTAAAGTAAATGTTTTCGCATCTCTGTAAAAAAAAGTTATTGGAAAGTTATCTTGTGCTGTGAAATAGAAATAGTCCCATGCAAATCTTGATTCAATATTATTATACACTACTGTAAATAGCATGGTGTTGATTCAGAGAGATTGGGGGAAGGCATATTTCAGTTAGTCTGTTCATTTGTTTCCAGTTCCTGCTGGGGCAGTTGAATTCCAGCTGCTGGCTCTGCTGGTTACACCCCCTTTCCCTGAGCCTGCAGGCTGTTAGGTCAAGCAGCACCACTAAGGACATTCCATGTTCCATGGAGAAGGCTGTTTCCTCCTGCCCCATGGTTTGCAATCCCACCTCCTACTGCAGGAAAATACAGATAACGAGACAGTGAAACTCATCTACCTTATTTGTAGTGGATTGATCATTGAGTTGGTCCTAAGCATTCATTGAAATAGGTACATTCAGCCCTGTGCAGGAAGGGAAATTTTGCAGGTAGATGAAGTAAACTGCTCAAATCAACCTGTTCTCAGGAGCTCTGTTAGGTGAGGAAAGTCTTGCACGGCACTGAGCTAGCTAAACAGTTGACCTTCCACACTTTGCCCTCATTAGGATAAAAGTATGTTACTAATGAATAAGAGGCAAAATCCCATTCATTCCACAAATGGATGGACAAGGCAATGAGCAGCTCTCTCAGGAGGAGCCTGTTCAAACCAGCCTTGTATTTGATTCCACCTTGGGGTGGTTGCCCACTGCCTTGTCTTGGCCTGGATGTCCCAGCTGGCACTGCTGCGCCCAGGCGTTAAGATTTTCATCCTCTCTTCCCATTAGCACTGGCCAGTGTTGAACATACCTTCCAAGACCTGACACATGGCTCTGTGATACGTCCCAGGGCAAGAGCCTGGCTTCTTTGGCAGTGAACACAGCACAGCAAGGTAAAACATGAAAAATGTTTGCATAAATCTCTGCAAACCACAGGCATGGAGGGGAGAAATGGTCCCAGGCCTCCTTTTCATAGCACTGCTTCTTGGCCCCATAAAAAGGGATCATTAGCTAAAATCCCTTGGCCTCCCAGGCTTATCTCTCTCTGTAGGGCTGTATTTAGGAATAGAAATGGGATCTGGCAATTTTTAAAGATTCAGATTCCTTAATCATTCATGGTGGGAGAATGTCACTGAATGGGGATGCACACATAAGCCCCCAAGATGGGAAAATACAGGGAGCTTTTGGTTGCTAAGGAATAAATGAGGTTAAACAGTGCACATATCCTTTCCTCATGCAGTGCCTGTCTGGTGGGAATGAGAAGCCCGGAGTTTGGTATGCACTGGTTTGGTGTCTCTAGAAACATCTGGATGGCAAGACAGGACTGTGACTTTCAGTATTGTTCTACACATTTCTTGCTGCAAATCCCTGTTTCCTCCCATCCTCTCATTCCTCTCCCTGTGAAAATACCTCTCCCCATGACATGATGGGGGAATCCACCTTCCAGTGGGTTAAGAGATTTATTTCACAGCAGCTGTGACAGGGGTGTAGGTAGAACATACATGTGCCATTACAGGGCAACAGAGCCCAAAGAGCAGCTGCTGTGGACACACAGTGGGGATGTGAGGGAGGGCAGTGATTTATCTGCCATCATCAGTGGAAAAAACCATGTACACACAGTCTGCCTCTCTTATTTTCCAGCTTTTCTGTAAAGGTTCTTCATTTCTCCCAGTCTCCTCCTTGCTTTTAGCCCATTGCAGTTGGGTTGTGCAGGATGTGAAGCTGTGGTCAGGTCTTCCTGACAAAGGCCAAGACTTTTAAATCCACTCGAGGTACTCAGATCCCCTGCTGTGGAAGGCAGCTTCCTTCCCATGCGGATCTGGATACCAAATACATGCAGTGCTATAGCAGGAACTTGGCCCATTTTGAACCCAAATGTGCAGGTCAGATTTCTGCTTAGAAATACTTAGACGCAGAGGAGGAAGACAAAAATGGTGGTGTGGAAACAGGAGAAGCAATGCTACAACGCAGCCATCCTCGGGGCCTTCTCCTCAGTTTCCTCTAGTAGGTTTGTCTCTCTTGTTGTTCTCTGTGTAATCTACAGCTGTCTGAGTCTAATGAGCTAAATGAGTGTACGAGCCCCGGTTGGGTGCCCGTTGGCTTAGCAGCTCCAGCTGCACACGGGGGAGCAGCCCCGCGTCCTGGGGCGGCCGGGCTGCGTATGGAGGGTGGTACCAGCTGCACTCTGACTGTGGGAAAGATGTGTGGGGAGGGTGATGTGTGGGGCAGAGAGAGAGGGGCTCATAGGACAAGCAGCTCTCTATTGTTTGTCTTCTTGGAGCCTTTGTACTCCCCTGTGCACAGAGAAATGAGGTTTAGGCTCTCTTTGCTACAGCATTAGTTGATATGAAGCTGTTGAGTGAATGGTCGCTGTTTGCCAGGCTGGGGAAGAGGCTGGGGACAGCGAACGCGGAATCCAAATGCAGGGTAAAATGAAAGGCAGTTTCTGGGAAATGGCTTGAGGCTATGGCAGGGCTTTCACAAACTGGGATTTACTCTGCAGCAGTGAAATGTGTTTTGTGGCATTGCCTACATCTCTCTGAATGCAGAATATTCTGCACACAGACTGGTGAAGCAGCTTTAGTCAGCACAACCCAGTACACGCAGGGGGCTTACCCAGTAGCAGGAGTCAGATGGGAAAATGGAAAGTAGGTTTCATTATAGACTGAATGAAATGAGCTAGAACTAAGCTTTCCAGGGAGAGCAGGATCTGGTCTCCTCTCTTAGAAGGCATGAGTGCACCCAAGAGCAAGACGACAAAATGGATTGGCATTTGCTTATAGACAGATAGTGACATTAGACATGAAATACATCACCAATGCTCAAAATGCATGAAACAGAATCAACTAGCGATAGTCGTAGTGATTGTAGAAGGGCTACACCAGGAACCCTGTCATTTAAAATGCTACAAAAAGTAATTGGAGGGGGGCAAAAAAAGGCTCATTAAAAAACTGGTTCTGTTTCCACATGCTTTAAACATCTGTTCTTATTTGCAAAAATGGAATAATAACATTTTCAAATGTTTATGACAATGGGATTTATATCAAGAGCAAAGAGATTTTTCCACATGCCAACCATTCACAGGATCTGTGATGGTCCTTAAAATAACCAGAACTGAAGAGGTCCTAATATTCCAGCTAAGTTTTCGTATCAATGATCAATTTGCCTTAGTTAGGCCACATTTATAAGAACATGTAGGATTATCTTGTAACCTAAGAATATGGTGTATGTGGAAAAGTTACAGTTGGAGGTTTTTATTCCCACTTCCCCCCTGCTGCAGTTCAGCTGACAGCCACGCAGGCAGCTGATGGAGGGCAACGGCGCTGAGTGTTCACGATGCACTCGAGAATATGAATTCCAACAAAAGACAAAAGGCTGGATATTGTTGTATTTATTTTAGTGACTTTAGGGCTTTAGACATTATATATAACCATCACTACACAGGTAGTGGTGCGTACGGACGAGGCTCTACATCCTCTGAAAAAGTTCCCTCCCCGATTAAGATTTTCAGCCTGGCGTCTTCCCCAGGAAAGGTACCTGGGAAAAGCTGATGACAAGCTCACCGGCTTCAGTTCACTGTGCTCTTGGGTGTACGGTCCCACAGAGAGAAACAGGGGGGGCACCAGGCAAAAATGGATGAAAAGCACTGGGTGGGGTTGATAAATATAAATACACTGCGGCAGCTGCACCATCATCAAAATTAACCCGCTTGGGGTAGCATGCGTTCAGCAGCGTCAGTAAGAGCGATCAGGAACAGATATAGGGAAACAAATTATCCAGTGGAAAGTCCAGTGGGAGGTAGAGTTAGCAGATGGGTGAAGCTGGAGTTTCACCGGGGGAGAAGGAACCATGGTTATGACCCAAATGGCAGTGCTGGTTTAAGGTTAGGACAAGCAGGTGGATGTCTGTCCTAAGAAAGGCCATAAGGAGCACAAAAGTTGGCTAATCATCACAAAATCTTTACTATTTAACTCAGTTTAAAATTAGCTACCTGCCAAATGTGAACTAGAGATCCCTCAATGTGCTTAATAAGGAGAAGTTAAGACGGGAGGGTGGCAGAAACTCTCCCCATCTGTCATTGAAACCAGGCTGAAGCCAATTCCAAAGCCCGCCCAGCGATGGCTCTTCCACAGGCACCATTGCCCGAGCTCCAGAGGGGCTGGCTCTGGAGTTGTTTGATGGGAAGTGGTTTGGATGCTGAGTCAGCACTGTCACTTCTGGTAGCCCTAGGTTTTCCCTGGATGGTTCCTGTGGGCTGAACAGGACTTGTTTATCTGCTGCAGCCCAGCCCGGCAGGATTGCAGGCAACATGAAAAATAAACAGGGGATTCTAGCGGCATTATGTCACCCAGACCGGCCCAAATGCCACAGAGCGGCTGCCAAGTTAGGTCACTTCAGCAAATACTTTGAACGGGTTTAAGAGACAGCAAGACATTTTTATGAGGAGAAAGGAGATTTGCAGACGCAAAGACAAAGCAAGGAGGTGCGTTTGAGATAAACTTAAAGGGCCGGGCTCATTGGGCCAAGTGGCCGTTTCCTGCCTTGCAATTCTTTGCTTCCTCGTCTATTTACAGAGGAGAAGGTGCTGTGGTCCAGTGCAGAGCCAGTGCTCTGAGGCACGCCTCTGCAGAGCACAGAGCGATCCTGCCCAAGAAAAACACTTTTCATGGAGGAGATGGCTGAAAACGGTCAGTGGAACAGTCCAGGTTCAGTCATGGTTCCTCCTCAGATTAGATTTGACTGTCTCATGGGTTATTTGAAAATGCCTCACTTTCTGCACTAGAGCAAATAAGGGCAAGTTGGTGGCAGGGATAAGCCACCAAACTAGTGAGCCCCTGGCAGAACCGTTCCTCCTGGGACATACCCAGCTGGCACTAGAGAGACGGCATTTCCTGGCATGGTGGAGGAAGAAGTGATAGCACTAGCTCTTGTTCACTGTGGTAGGACTTGAAGCAGAAGTCTCAAGAGGTTCTTTCATGGGCCCTCTGTCCTGAACAGAGGAACAGCATGAAAATACTAGAGTCTCCTGGCAGAACCTGTTTCCAGAGGGATTTCTGGCCCAACCTTGCAGGCACAGGCAGCTCAGGTTGTCAGAGTTTTATGTCCCCTGTTCTCCAAATCTCTTGTGGACTGTCCCATCAGTAGTTTGCTATGTGGGAAGAATTCAAAGCCATTTTCCCCCAGGAGCTGACCCAGCTGGGTGGTCGGTCTGTTCTGACACTGTTACAGGTTCTGTTGTCCATTTTTAAGAAAAATTGTTTTTTCTGCTCTTTGAAAAATAATGAAAAATTTGTCTCATGTCAGAGTAGAGGTCACATCTTGGAACAGCTCCTCCAGCGCCAACAGCAAAGGACACACGTACACGCACAGAGAAAAGACTCAGATGAAAACAATTCCTTCTGCAACTTCCATGAACTTTCTAACTTTAAGCTCCTTTATCTTCTGAGCGTGTGTCTCCAAGGCAACTACTCAACTACCACCAGTTTTCCAACATGTTGCATTTCACATAGTCTATCTCTTTCCTAATGTTTTAGTTTAGATCCTTTCCTAAATACCTTGGAACTATTTAAAGGAAAAAAGAGTAAACGAAAAGAAAATAACTGTGCTGTGTTTTTAGCAAAGGAGCAGTACTGACTTACATGACAGGGCTGAGATGCCCCAAATCCCTGCTTTCACTCAGCTCCTGGAAGCTCCGTTATCTTTGCATCGTTCAGCATGTTTTTAGAATTTTGCATCCGATGAATCAGGAAATAAAATCATGTTCTAATGCCAGCTAATAGTAATTTTAATTGAATGTTCAAAGTCCATAATGTAACGAATATTATTACTTAGAGAAGCTGTGTTTAAGAAAAGCCTAATTTGGAATCGGTACCTAAGGAGAGCAGTTTGGGAAGTGGCAGTGTGTTAGGGCAAACAGATTGTGGAGACACAGGGGCTGAGTCTCCCGTGATGCTGAGCAGCATCTCTCACTGCTACAGATGTGAAATGCAGGTGTTTGTCTGTAAAATAGGGAGGATTTTGTGTGTTATTACCATTAAACTAGGATTGCATTGTAAAGCTGGGGTGTGACTGCAGTCATCTTTCTCTTCTTCATAAAGAGAAAAAAAAGCACTTAAAAGAAGGGAAAAGCTTCATCTAGGCACAGTGGATGTAAACTTTATGTTCTGTAACTAGCTATTTAACCCCTGCAACCTTATCTATCTGGAGACCAGTTCACATAGTATCCATGAAATGAAGGCCTGAGGCGAATGCTTTGCCGAGTGTCTGGGCAGACTCCCAGATGTGCACAAAACATCACGAGACACACACAGGCACAGAGAGCAGAAATGGATTTGTAGAGAAAGGGACAGATGTGTCAGGTCCCAGCCTGGGACGAAGGACCTCTTGTAAGCATCGTTTCCTTTTGTAAGAATAGAGACCCTTTTTATTACACTTACTCACAAATGTTCCCTAGTGGCTGAGTCCAGAGGAGTTTGATAGGGAGGTAAAGGCAGACATTTGAATTTTCATCATTTTTCATTCTCCCATATGTTCTTACTTGGGCTTTTCCAACCATCACAAATCCTCCTCTGTAGATCTGATGAAGCCAGAGCACCCATTAGCTGAAATCCAAAGAGGATTTTTGATCACAGAGACTGGTTTTTGTTCCTTGCAGAAGAAAAACGATGGCTGATTTATCTGCATCTCTTGTTCACATTTCACTAACGTGAATAACTGAAGCAAAATCCCCTCTTTCACCTGACTTTGCAAGCTCCTGTGTGCTGGTGGTGGTGGTTTCACAGGGTAACAACCCCCAGGAAGAAGGAAGTTGCTGGTGTTATTGGGAAAATTTCAGCAGGGGAATGTACTGCAAACTGGGGTGAGGGTTAGTGGTGGGGTACAGCCACTGATGCTGCCAGGCTGGGTGCAGAGGCACCCGGACAGAGAGGGACAGAGTGGCAGAGCCCTTTGCTGCCCTTTGAAGCCACGTAGTCTCCACAGTTGGTTGTGCCCGTGAAGGAGAAGCTGTAGCCAGATGCAGCTGGGGAAGCGCGTCCCTCAGGAGTCACTCGTGTTTCTGCTCTCAGGGAGACTGTTTGGGGCTCAGCCCTTGGGGTGTTGTCCTACAGCCATGAGCAGAGCTGCTGCTTCTGGGTGGCAGAAGGGCATTCGCTCAGACATCTCTTCATCGTGTGACATGCCAACAGGCTGGTGGGATTTTTGGCACATGCTGGCAGTGTGCTCTTCTCTTTGCTTTTGCTCAGACTGATTTTTGCTACATGTGGGCAGGTGGTTTTGTGATCTGAAAAGATCTATATTCAGCTCAGGTTTGTCCTGCAGACGCTGAGTTAGCTGGAATGCAGGAAGCAGATTCCTCCCAGTTGCCAGCAAGTCCTTCTCGGGGAATAACATTTGATGGGCTGCCATTACTGGTGGCCACTGCCCCGATCAGTGACTGGGAGTCACCACCAGCAGCAGCTTTTGAAGCACTTTGTGCAGAAAAGCATGGCAGAAACCCCAGCAAGCTGAGTCCGACCAGCATATAAACCAGATCCCTTTACAAATGGGAAGAAGTCATAAAATCTGCTGTGAAACTTTAGTCCTGGCTTCAGCTGTTAGTGACTTTAATGGCAAAAGTGCCCTGTCTTCATTCTAGGAGCCCTTTACTCCATTATCTAATTCCCCAGGGGACCCGGGAGCAGATTGATCCCACAGTAGCACTTTAACTAGTAGCAGAGCAATAAAAAGGGTGGAAGGAATAAGAAAATCCCATGTGCTAAACAGCAGCCACTCTGCGTCTGGCTTTCAGCACGGGCAGGTGCTTATGGGGTTTTCAGATCCCCTTTACGGGAGCACTGCAGTAATGCTCCTGCGGGATGTGCAGAGCCCTCAGCCAAAGGAGGATCTGCCTCTACCTGTAGAGAGGAAAATAATTCCTACTCCTCAGTGACAAGCCAAAATTCTTCACAAGTATGTGCTAGGAATTAAAGGCCCAGCCCTATTAAGAGCAATAAATTTGTACCAGGGATGTTCTTGGCCCAATAGCGAGAGTAAATTGACACTTTCTGGCGCTGTAGCCTCCTGCCAAAGGGTGGGAAGAAGTAACCCAGGTAATAGTAAAGTGATCTCAAAGGGGTTTTTTCTGCAGCCTGGCTTTCGGAATGAAAGCCAAATTCTAGCCTTGCGTGAGTCTCTCCAGAGTTTCTTGGAGCTAAAATACTGTGTTTCATTTATTGCAAGCTGATCAGAAATGTTTCTTGATCCAACATAAACACCCTCAGAAAGGAAAAGAGAAGCAGGGAGCAAAGTGCTGGAAGAGGGAGCGAGCGGCCGCAGCGCAGCAGGGAGCGCTGTGCACGGGCCAGGCTGGGGGCTGCAGCCGGGTGAGAGAGCCCTTCTGTCACCTCCTGGGGACCGATCCCGTCGGAACCTATAAAGACAGCGTCAAGCTCTCAGACTGGGGAGCAGGTCCAGTTCAGCTGATGACTTCAGCTACACTACATTAAGATCCCCCGAGTGGCAGCCGGGAGGTATGCCCTGCCCATAGCTGCTTGGGAAAATAGAGGTGCCTACCAGTAGTGTGGGAGTCCCTGCACCCTCCTCATCTCCTCGTGCCGGGAGAGATGTCTCCACAGTGCTGCACGTGCCTCGTATTAATCTCCTGCTGTTTTGAGAAGGAGCTGTTCAAATATTTTGCTGGGAGCAGTTTTGCGGGTGTGAAATCACGCAGTTTGAGGAAGGTGGCAGGGTGCTGAAGGCTGAGTGATGGACCAACCTGCTGACAAGGGACCGGAGGGGGACTGACGGGTCCTGCAGCCTGTTGTGGGGCTGGCGAGCAGCACAGAGGAGTGAGCATCAGCATCCGCCTGTGGAGCAGGGGGGTTGGAAGAGCCACTCCTCTGGCCCCTGCCTTCTCCAGTGTTTAGACTCCTTCTTCCAGAAGGCTGAGACTCCTGAAAGCCCAGCAGCTGAAGGGCAGACCCTGGCTCTGCCTTGAGAGTTTTGTAGCTCCAAGGTACTGCAACGGGGCCTTTGGCTCTGCAAAGGAGGTGGCTGGAAGGGATGGAGAGAAGCTTTGAGTCTGGGGCAGCACCCTCTGTGTCCAACACTGCCAGCCCCAGCCCAAGGGGACATGCAGGGTGCTCGGTGCACCCCAAGGAGGACATGGGCTCTCACCCTGTTGACTGGTGCGTCAGGGTGTGCTCCCTCCTCAGAGGCTTGCCCAGAAATGCTGGTGAAGGGGAAGGCAAGTGAGGGGCTCCCACTGTGGGAAACAAGCTGCTGCTGCTCCTTGGGCTGTGTCAGCCAGAGCTGGGAGCCGTGAGTGGTGCTGCCTGGTGACCCTGAATGCCGTCCTCAAGGGTGGGATCTGGCATCTCTTGAGGGTGCCAGGGAGTCGGTGGCTTTGTTCTCTCTCCCTGTTTTCTGTCTGGGGCCAGGTGTAGCATCAACTTCTCTTAGCTATCCTCAGTGGGTTTCTTTGCTCAGAGCTGAGAGCACTACAAACTCTTTCCATGCACGGAAAATCATTTCATGGCTCATGAAAAAACAGAATTTTAATGAGATAAAAGCTCTCTGTGAAAATCCCATGGACAGGAGCCAGCAGTTCCCGAGGGATAGAGATGCCTTTTCTACTTCTGTGCCTGCCCATGTGCTTGCTTTTACAATTATTTATAAACAAGTTCCTGAGTCAATGGAATCAGTTTTTGTGTATACTACATAACATTACGGATAGTTATCAAGACCCTAATGGGCTCAGTCTCCTGTGCAGAAGATGGAAGATGAGGTTCATTCCAAAGGGAGCTGTTTGTGTCAGCTTGAGCAGGTCAGACCTCACGTACCAAGCTGGGACAAATGGAGGACGGGGAATCTGGTGCTCTGGGCAAAGGAGGACAGTTAGAGTACAGCAGCCTCACTGTGCTCGAGCAGGGCCTACTCAGTGCCTGTAAGCAGTGCTGTGCCTCTTGCCATGACCTTGCCTGACCCAAATGCATCAGCTTTGAGACCCGTATTTACTTTCTCTCCACTCCCAGTGACGTGGGCACTGCTGCACAAACTTCATAGTCATGCATGCAAGAAAAGTCCCGTGCCCAGCTTTCATACACATCTGTGTCATCTTCATTCTGAATTCAGTTCAGTGGCTTTCCTTATGCCCCAGGAGAAGGAGAACAGGCTCTTTAGGATTTGCCCAGCAGCCTCCTGTGCACTGGAGCCTGTGAAACAGGGTGGTTTGGTAGGCAAGGTCTGGCTCTTCACCTGGGGATCTCAGAGCAAAACTACCTGGAAACACGAGGGTATTCCAAGTTACTGGTCCGGTTCGCAGTCTCCCCACACCTTGGCCCTCGTCGCTTTGTGTGGAAGGCAGAGCCACGATATCAGTTACACCCTGGGATGAGTTAGTCAGGAAACAGCTGCTGTGAGGGTATCTCACTGGGGTTTGGCATTCAGTGGGTGTGCAAAGCTTTCCCACACCCGCAGAGATGCCATGTGCTACAGGAAGAGCACTAAACAGGAGTGTCTAAAGTGTGGCATCACCCCACAGCCCTCCACCTCCACCTGCAGCCATCTCTGCACCCTCCCAGGGCTCCCACAGAATCCCGGCCGGGGTCGGTTACACACTGCATACCTGCCACATGCCAAATCATAGTGCCTCGCCACTTACACCTGTTTTCTGACCAACACGCACCCAACGTGTAACCCACACTGGGGCTTACGTCACCTCTGAATTTTCTCTATGGTGTCAAATGTATTCCATTTATCATCTACTAGCTGTGGTGCAGACAGGAGCAAGGGGGGAATCCACAACTCACTTCCCGGTGGCAGAAGAATCTCTGCCACAGGAGCAGCAGGAATGCAAAGCATTCCTGATCCCGCCATAGAGCTCTGCACAGCCTTGCCAGGATTCACTCAGCTCCCCTGTGCAGGCGCAGAAGCTGCTGCCTTTCCCGGGAGGCCAGCACCATCCGTGATCCTCGAGGCTGGGCAGGGTGCTGGAGGGACTCCCAGCTCTGGTGTGCTGTGCATGGATTTGCGCTCCTCTTCCAGGGTGGACAAGACACATCCTGTCCTCCTGACTCCACAAGAGGCACCCGTATGATCGAGAGATCACGTCTCACTCTGCGGGCTGAGCCCAGACTCCCCTGGGAGGCTCTTTGTGAAAATAGTTGCTTTCCTCAGGCACACATAACTTGCTGCATGGGAGAGAGGGAGGGGGTGACTGTACCGAGCAGCCTCCATCCTCCTGTGCCGACTGGGACCTTAATCTTCACTGCTTTATGTGACTTCCTTCTCCTTCCTTGTTTGCTTCGCTGGTGTGACTTTACCTTCTGTCTGAGCAAACATCACAGAGAAATCTCTTGTAAACAGGGGGACATGATGTTTTTACAAGCTGAGTTCAAGACGCATGCTTAGTTGTTTGCTTTGGGGTCCCCAGACAAACTAGAGAACTGGCGCGTTTCCCCAGGCTGTGCCCCTGGAGGGAGCCATGCTCTGTAGAACCTGGCCCGGGCTGAGCAGGGTCAGGCACTGGTGTCACATTGGCCCAGACCCTTCAGCTTTCCAGTAAAGGCTGCGCAGGGGAAACCACCCTGGGCTCTCCAGGCTGTGTTCCTAGAAGCCTAACAGCTCTATGTCTGTGTGTGGGCAAACCAGCCTGTCCACCACCGCTCCCTGCTGCAGCTTTTCACCTAGACAGGTTCCTCAGCCTGGCTGCAAACCCCTTGTGCAGAAGAGTCTCTGATGCCACAAAGCACTATGTGGGCATCTTGTTACTTGAGTGGGGGGAGAAGGGTAATTTATCAAGTAGAAAATAGGCTTGGCATCCTGGACTCCTAGTTCCTTTCCCTGGCCAGTCATAGAATCATAGAATCATATGGGATTGGAAGGGACCTCTGGAGATCATCTAGTCCAACCCCGCTGCTGGAGCGGGTCTACCTAGAGCACGTTGCACAGGAACTTGTCCAGGAGGGTTGTGAATGTCTCCAGAGAAGGAGACTCCACCACCTCTCTGGGCAGCCTCTTCCAGGGCTCTACCACTCGCACAGTAAAG
>JAOXNO010000006.1:17845211-17887665 GCA_028565335.1 Limnodromus scolopaceus | reverse complement strand
CGGCAGGGGAGTTGGACTAGATGATCTCTATGGTCCCTTCCAACTCTAAAAATTCAGTGAAATTCAGTGAAATTCCTAACAACTTCTAAACCAGATACTTTATAAAGCCACATTTTTCCTCCCGGTACAGAGTACATAACACACACCTGTGTGACAGCACCAGTGGCTTTATGTGTGGGGGTGACACTCAGTGCAAATGCAAGTCGAAAGCTCATCTCCAGCAGCAGAACTGACAGCTTACTGATATGCATTGATCTCACTCTCGCTAGGGTTTGTCCTTATATTTCTTTTCTCGGAGCAGACGGGTTTTCCTATTGGGTGTGGAATGTGTGTTTATTGGTCCCGCTGCCCCAGGGACTTTCATTTTGGCAGGGAAAGCAAAGAGACGCCAGCAGACAAGAGAGGGTCTGCAACCACTCCTGGTAGGTTTGGAGGGATGAGCAGCATAGTTAGCAAAGTTAAATGGATTTATATGACACGGTTGTCTGTGATTGCAGGGGACTAGACTCAACACGCAGACAATCTTTCCAGGCCTGGTTGCCAACTTGGGCATGTCACTCGGGTTTGGCTATAAATGCAGCCTGGAGAGCCCCTCTCCACACTAGTGTCTGCCACCAACCTGCTCGGGCAAGTCACTTCCCTGCTCAGAGATGCTCCAAGAGGAAGTTATATTGGCTTCAGTTGAACTTTCTTTTTATAAACTAGTGTGAGCTGCCGCGTTGACAGCTCCGTTTCAGCATATTTCAGTGTGACCTGTCTCCCAGGGGCATCCACGCAAGGGGCTGAGCCACTCTGACCTGTAAAGTGGTACCTCGGGTTAAAGCGGTGATGGTGGAGACAAGCTCCTCAAAGCCAAATCTTCCCCACCTCAAAGGCATCCGCTGAGCTGAGCCGCCGTGTATGGGGCAACTCCCAGTGAGGCCTTGCCAGGCTGAGGCTTTCTCTAAACAGCTATTTTTAGGGTTGATACTATAAATCCCAGTCTCTCCCTCTTGCTGCTGCTTCTTATCTTCTTAAATCATGCATAGTAGCAGCTGCTTGGCTCTACCTCTGACTTCGCCCTCCAAAGGGAAGGGAAACTATTTTGAAATGTAATCCTTTTCCTCTTTTTTTGGCTGGGAAAGACCTGACCTGCAAAATGTGGGCCACTGAGTAACACCACCTTTCTGGTACCTTAGAAGTCTGGCCCTGCCACGGGATGAGGGGGAGGATGGTGAGTTGTGCCACCCCTGGTGGGTCCCTGCAGAGCACAGTCGAGGCAGTGCTTGTCTGGGCACTCGGCCACAGGGGGCTGCCAGCCTTGCAGAGTCCTGGGCATGCAGTGGCAGGATAATGTCAGGAGGCAGCTATTTACTAGATTTTCAAGTCTGCTGAACACGAGCAGGCTCCTCAGCTAGGACGTGCTGTCCCACCACCTTGCAGGGTGACTGGTTGGCTGCTCCACCAGCGTGCAAGGAGGATGCTCACTGCACTGCCCAGCTTTGACTTCCTCCCCCCTCTGCCCTCCCGGCGGCCCAGAGCAGTGCCAGCTCTCAGCACAGGGACCCTCAGGCCAGGCTGGGAAGATCTGGTTGTGATTGTTGAGGTTTGGAAAGGTTCTGGGGTTTTGGAGGATTCCGAACACACCTCAGAGCTTGGCCTGCTGCGTCAAGCCCACTGCGTCACTCCGGATGTCAAGGCGGGTGCTCAGGTGTTGGGCCACCATGGCTTGTTCCTTTTGGTGTCAAATGATTTATGATTCATGTGTTGCCGTGACCAGACTTCCCATTAAAACCCTGGGCAAGTGACCCAGCTTGTCTTCCACCAAAGCAGAACTCCCACCCACCTGTCTTTCGCCAGCGACCCGCGTGCTGACAGCGCAACTTGCCATCAGCCCCTTCCTCACAGGCCGGGGCCCTGGCTCAGGGGCTAGTGGCTTGCGAGGGTGGCTTGCGTGGCTTACAGTGCCTGGTAGACTGGGAGAAGAGAGCACGGGGGATGCTCTCACAGCGTGCTTGGGAAGGGGTCTGTGTGCCTCTGAACGCCTGTTCGGGGCTGGCGTTCGGGCTGGCCGGGGTACGGCTGTGGGTGGGGGTATGGGTGCATTTTTGCAGCTCCCTCTGCTACTGTTTGTTCAGCTAACACAGTCGCTTTCATTCAAGAGCTAAATCACAAGGGGATAATTTGCAAATAGCAACTGTATGTTAAATACTAATTTGTATGTACATGTTTGGGTTGCTTTCCAAAGTCCATTTATCATCTCAGTCCCACTGCATCTGCTGCTACGAGGCTTTCTGCCAACTCAGCAGAATGGGAACTCCAACTAACCCTGCTCACACTTGTCTTGCTCCCAGCACCTCCGGATGAGAACTGAGCATGGCTGGGTCTGCCATGTGATGAGCCATGCCAGTGCTCGGAGCGTGTTAGGGTTTCCATCCAACGGAAAATGCTAAACACGTGAAGTTTACCTGGGCTTGCTGCAGTCTGTACCCAGCTCCCGTTGTCACTATTCTAAACTTGGAGAAACAGCCCAGAAAGTTTAGTTGGTAGAAACCATGAACTTCTCAGGACCCTTGGTATGAATTTTGGATGTACAGAGGAGGCTGATGGGAGACCCTCAGCTTCTCCCAGTCCCTCAGCTTGTAGATTTGCAGTTCTGCTTCTTCCCACTGGAGCTCCCACCAAAAAGCACGAGGCTGTGTTGTACACAGCACAGGCCCTGAGCCAGCCGCTCGCCCGGAGAGCTGAGGGACTAAGTCATATCTGCACCAATATCTAATCTGGGCAGGTCTAAAACTAACCATGAGAAACAACAGCCCTGCTATAAAACAGATGCAGGCAAATTTACTACTATTTCCTACAAACCGTTTAGGATCAAATCAAAACAGTCCCGGCTGCCCGTGGGCGTGCAGGTGGTGAAATCGCCGGCACCACCAGTTGCACAAAGCAGATCAATACAGCTGAGCCCAGAGCCCATTTTCGGGGGAGACTGGCATTGTATGTGAACTGGAATTTCCTGTAAACCAAGTGCCTCTGCAATAGAAAGAAATGTCCAGGAAACAGCTGCGCACATGCAAAGCACTTTTACTACTTGCCTGATGTTTTCCTCAGCATCACGTTTTCATAAATTTTTTTAAAATGCTTAAATCCTGTGCAAACAACCTTTTTCTCACCAGCTTCCTGTATGACAGTAGCCAAGAGAAACAGCTTCATTTGGGGTGATCCATTTAAGCCACACACCATATTGTCTGGGAATATGGGGACCAGGGATTATTCAGTGGAGGCTGAAAAATGTTAATATTTTATCAGCCACAGAGTAAACAGATAAAGCGGAAACCACTTTATATTTTTCTGAAATGTTAATAATGGGCTGATAATCTCCAAAGCCTGCATATTTCCTGTGATTCAAAAGGGACTGCATGTACTCCACACTCACAGTGTGGACCTGGCACAAGTTACACACCCTCTCCAAGAAAGGATTATCGTTGGGCTGGATGAGAACATGGCACAGAAACCAAAAAGCTGCTTTTTGCAGCTTCTCAATGGAAATTGGAGAGTCACAGGGAAGAGCAGACAAGGTGACTGGCAGCCCTGGATACCTGCCTGGAGCCTGACCCACACATCTCCTTAGACCTGGGGCCCAGCAGCACTAGTCTGAATCCTGGACAGACCCGTAAGTGGCTTGGCACCTGTGTAAAGGTTATTTTTAATTATCTTTAATTCTTGAATTGTGGAAGGACTTGAAGATTTGGGTCAATCCTGAGTTATTAGAATGAGATTCACAATGACGCATCCCACCACACATCTGCTGCAGGACAGCTTTGTGTCTTCTTCCTTGGCCCTAAGGCCACTCCAAGAGCCTGCAGCAGAGGCCCCATGCCCTGCTGGGCTGGAGCCAACAGCCCAGCTCTGGTGATGACTGGGGTTTGCATCCCACAATCAGCCCAGACAGGGAGGCTGGTCCCTGCCCACGTGAGGAGGCAGAAAATGCACAAATACCATCATATGAATCCAGAGAGCACTTGCATGGGGAGGACAAAGCTGCAGGTCACCTTTGCCTTGTGCTTAATGATGCTTGGTCTCCAGTTCCAGCATTCTAGCTCCCGACTGGTCAAATGAGACTTTTGCCAAACATCAGTGATTATAAGACAATGTACTTTTTGATGTATCTCCTAAGGAGGCTCATGTTGGTGCTTATTCACTGCAGGCTGATCGGAGGGCAGAAATGTCAGATGTGACTCTCCATACCAGGAATTATTTCCATTTTAGATTATATCAAGTCTCTGCAAATTTATTCAACTCTTATATCCAGAGTGATTGTATTGAAACAGAAATCAAATTCTTGTATTTCGTCTACATATATCATTTCTCTGGCTTTGTATCTGGGAACCCTGATGCTTTTCTGGCAGAAGTTGAAAGTTTCTGCCATTTACAGACCTGTGCAAAAACTGACAGGTATAAAATTCCTTTCTTGTGCCAACTTAATGCCATTTTTCTTTTGCAATCAAGGATCTAAACACACACACGTATTTTCTATAGCTATTGCCAAAGCCTGGGGGGGTGTTGCAGTCTCCCCTTTCTCCAGAGTTTCAGTGAGACGCGGTGTTTTTTGACAAAGGGTAATGTCATACCGAAAGACTAGAGCCTGAGCAGAACAAACCCTGCAGCCCTAACTGGCAGCACACGCTGACCCTGCTCTCGGGTTGGACTCTTCCTCAGGTCTCTGCACGCACATCCCTCTATCTTTATTCAGGATGTACCCATTGCCAAGTGCAACAGATAATAACTACTCGTCCCTGTGTTGATGGCTCTTCCTCCAAACCACAGCTAGATACGCCTCTTCCACTTTCAACAGCAGAAACAAAGGAGACTTACCCTAATTTGTCGGTATATATGAAGCAAGTAATAGTCCCTGGAGATCACAGTCACCGTGGTTCCTTTTTTTCTGTTCAAATTGAAATAACTCAAATATAAAACTTAGGGAGTTTTCCTATGTCCTTTCTTTTAATTAAAATCCAGTATTTTCCCAATGTCATTTAGATTTTGCTGTACAGCAGGTACATATTAAATGTAAAACAATTTAAATGAAGTTTATAAAATACTGGGCAATTTTTTATATTACTCACTGAAACTTCGTTTGTAACCAGTGTTTCATAGGTCTTACCAGAAAAAGTCTTTTGAATGTTACCTTCTTGTTGTTGCTGCGTCTTCAATGCAAGTTGCGTATGAACAGGAGGGTAGGAGCCCCAGAGCTCCATTGCCTCTTTGGTGCTGATGGATGGAGCGGTCCCTCCAGCAGCACTCAGAGATTCATAGCTTTGATGGGAAACGCTCGCAGGAGACGCACAGCCCACAGGCATATCCTGGGCATTGAAGCAGGGCAGGGCAGACACATAAGCTCATGGTCACAGCTCCTCTTTGTTGGCCTCCAGCATCTAATCTCGGAAGCATTTGTGTCACACCGGTTCAGTCCTGCAGATATCACCCACCCAAGAGCAGAGGAGCTGTATCTGGGTGTGAGAGGTGCTATATTCTTCCACGTTCAGCCCAGTGAGCCTCAGATTCTTGCATATGTCCCTGGTCCTCACTGCCCACCCTCAGCTCCAATCCAGCCTGCCCAAAGCCCTAGTGTCAGGAAGGGAACTCCTCCGAGAGGAGGTCAGGCTGCCCCACCAGCCCTGGGGAGAAGGGGAGGTGGTTGAAAACACACGGGCTCTGTTGCAGCATTGGCCTCAGGCACCTCTTCCAGGGAGCTGTGCGTGCAAAGGGGATGCCTGATGGGATTCCCAGATGTTCTGGCTCCCACTCTTGCCCACAGTTTCAAGTAAACACTTTGGTACCACTTCCCTTTTCAATTCCTGTTTCCCTTTGCAGGCACATGGGCAAAACGAACTCACATTCCTGAGTCGAATGGGCCAACACAGCCAAACTGGTTGTGCCTTAAAATACTGTTTTCTATTCTTTCCCTTTTTTTTTTTTCCTTTCCTTTTGCATGTGTGTTGCTGTTTCCACAGCAATGACTAAATATTGACATGCAACATTCACCAAGCAAGAAAAACAAGCATGTGAATAAATAGGAGCTGAAACAGAGGGCTCTCCAGTGGCAGAGCTCACGGGTCTGCTCCACACCAGATGGCAGCAAGAAAGCGCCTGCCGCCCATCACCCCTACCTGGGCCATGGGACTGCACAGGGTGGCAATCCACAGCATTCAAACCTGGCTGCTGGCAGCACTGTGTGTGCCCTTACTGGGAATTTGATGCTGGGGATGCTACTGGGATAAATTGATCATCAGGGAAAAGCCTCTCCCCGTTTGTCCTAAGAATCCATGTGAATAGTGTGAATTTACAGTATTTGTAACATCCATCCGCTTGCCTGCATTCCCCAGCAGGTGTTTTCGTTGAGTTACTTTTTAAAAATGTAAAGCTCAGCTGAGATGCAACATCTGTTTTTCAGCAAGATCTTGATTTTTGCACAGTTCTACAGCTGGACTGGAGGCTGAGGGGGTTAAATGACTTGCTCAGGTTCAAAATGTTGGGCAGGGGCTTAGGTGGGATTAGAGCCCAGGATGCTCACAGCTTAGTCCTCGCCTTCTCTAACCACTTCTCAGCCACATGGCCTCTTTGGGTGCAAGGAGAAATTGTTCATGACATCAGGGTGTGTAATTCTGTAGCTGCACGCACCAGCAAATGATTTGCCTAGAAAGAAATGTAATCAATCTCCAGTTAAAATTCAGCTTCATGTTACCCTTGGCATAGGATTTGGTGGAGTTGAGGATCACTGTGATGAGAACAGCTCAGAGAGCAGGAGATCCATTTCATGAAAGATGTCAGGGTTTAAAATTTGGTTTCACTCCAAGCGAAAATGAACACAGAAAATGTTGCAGCTTTCCTCAAAGTCTGTTCTCAGCTTCTGCTCAATGCAATACATAGATTGCGTTCCATAAGCCTTTTATTATCTGGCGTAGTTTCCAATCCTTGTCTCATTTAGATATATATTTCTGAGTGCATCCCAATTTTTTCCACATCCTTTTGAAGGATAGGGTCCAAGAGCAGACAGAATATTCTTGCAGTGGTCTCACTAATTCCTCCAGCAAAGATAATATCATTTTCATCTCCCCCTGATAGTATCTGCTTTTGAGTTCAGATGCTCTTTGCCATAGTTTTGCGCTGATGTTTCTGTGCTCCCCGGGTCCCTTCTAATGTTTTTAGGGCTTCACATCTTAGAAATGTGTTTTCACACTGGCTGTTTGGTTTTTTTCATTTGGTCAAGTTCAAGTGCGTATCAATCAAACGAGCCAGAGCTCCGCAGCAGTCTGTGGAGCTGCTCTTCATCCTTGTTACCAACTCCCACACTCACTGGTTGAGCCAGTTCTAGGTGTTATCCCTCCTTAAATTTACATTTCGTGCAATATCCTTGACAAAGAAACTGGCTAGTGTTTGGTCAAGAGCAGTGCCTGTAGGACACCACCTGAAACAGCCCCATCTCATCACAGTTCCTCATTTACATCTATTTTGTGTTCTATCAGTTCCCTAATTGTAATCAACTTATAAAATTCTACACTGCTTTGTAGAGTGCTTCCTATTTTTATCAGAATGCCTTGCAGACAAACCTTAAGCCTTACAGGAAACTGTATTATATCAACACAAGCATTTATATTAATGAAGCTTGTAATTCCATCAAAAAACAACGTAGCATTAGTTTGGCAAAACCTATTTTCCACAGAACTATGCTGACTGGCATGAAATATGCTACCTTTAAATTCTTCAGTGCTTGTATCCAGTATCAGTTTTTCCACAGCTGAACCCAGAATCAATATCAGATTAACTGACTTAATACCACCTGGGGTTTCCCGTCTACCCCTGATCAAATGTTGGCACAATTTGCAATTCTCTTCAATCTCATGGAATCTCCCTCATGTTCCAAAATTTCTTTAAAACCAACAGTAGCAGGTCGTAGAGCTCCCACTTCTGCTGACCTTAAAGCACTTGACTGCTTCCTGTGAAAGTTCTCCCTGGATTTGGATAGACCAGAGAGGATGTTGTTATCACTGAAAGATATAAATGTGCCACTTTTCTTTCTTTTCAAATTCAGAACAGGAGACGGTGTTTATGAGTGCTTCCTGACCCAGGGACTGGTCATACTTGGCTATGATGGGGCTCCTTACTTCTTGATATTTTTCTTGGTTTTCCATTGCCATTCTTACTTTGAAAGGCAAGTTTTATTTTCCCTCTCTCCCAGATATAAGGGTGGTTATTTTAATAACACCAATTAACTGCCCTCTTAAGAGTGCACCATTAAACTGGAGGGGCTTAGTTTCCCCTGCAGTTTGTCTTTGTAAAGCCCTGATTAAGCATATGTTTAAGTACTTAATTAAGATCTGAACAATCTCTTAACTCAGAAGGAGGACACCAGCAAGTGTTGAACTCTCATGCGGAACAAGTGGTCCTTTCTGCAGAACTTAATATCCAGTGTCTGTGCAGAGCGTGACATTGTATTATCTCATCTGAACCGTGCAAACTCCATCCATGGGCTTCAGGAGAGCCAGGACTCATGCTTCAGTCGTCTTTATTGAAATAGATCTTACTTTATGTAGTAAATACTTACTTTATATATGCCACTTTGAATTCTTCACTTCAGGTACAGATGCTTGTGAGCAAACATTTTGTCTCACTGCCAGGTCTGTGGGTTTAGACAGGTATGGAGGGCTGTAGAAGATTTGGCTGACTCACAGAAACATTTGTTTTCATCCGATAACCAACATGGAAGCCCAGTATGCAAAATTGGGTTCTGTTGAGTGCAGAGAGTAGTTTTGTGTAACAGGAAGTTTTAGGTTTGCCAAGCCAAGGAAGCTATCTCAAGCTGATCTCATCTGTCTGATCATATTTTTCACTGACAAAGGCATGATTCTCCTTTGTCAGCTCATGCCATGGCAGAGACATCCGCAGAGACTGAGCAATGGAGAGAGTTATGGCTCGATGTGGCTTTGCCTTTGTGTTGAACACGGCTATAGGTGATGCCTGTTGAAAGCTCACCCAGGCTTTGCAGAAGTGTAGCCCTTTTCTTAATCTGTTCCTGAGCAGAACCTTTGCCTCTCGCCGGTGTTACCCAGACAAATCTCTGACTGTGGGTTATTTGCCAATGATAGTGTGTGATTTGCCACCTTAGACCCACAGAGGTGTTTTGCTCTGCTTGGCTGGTGGCATTATTTCAAAAGGGAGGATATCCAGAATTGTTTGCTAATAAAAGTCATCGATAATCATGTGTGTAAAGTTCCTGAATTTCCTGACACTTGCCAGTGTTTTCACGTTAAGCCAGGGGCTGTCCAAATTCTTGTAAGTAATAAATCACATGCCTCACCCTCCACACAACAGCGGAGCCAAGTTTATTGAATTAAATTTTCACACGGTGCCTATTCATCTGCCTGTGGTTGGGACCCATTCAGGCGAGCACAGGCATCCAGGCAGTGGCTGGCGAGCTGTTTGCAGGCTGGGGTGAAGGCAGCCTGGGGTGCCCACTTACCGTGCCCTCTGTGCCCAAGGGTATCCTCGATGCCTTTGAGAATGGGCTATGCACAGGGCAGAAAGAAGCCAACAACCAACCTAAGGCTGCTCTCTGTACCTGCCAGAGGTGGATTTAGGCCATTCCTCTGCTTGAAAAGAGCTTGGCCACCTGATGCTATCACCAGACCATTCATCTCGGGCCGTAAGTCCTCTCGTCCTTTGTGCGACTCTGTATTCAAACAGAGCAAACTGCCTGCTGCATCCCGTAAAGCAGACTGTCACAATAAAGATTTAACAAGAATATTAATGTCATTGGCTAGAAAGAAAGATGCTGTCTAAATGATTATTTTCCTTGAGTATTTTAACAGAAGTTTTAGTTCAGCGTGAAGAGCAGCTTTGCCTCCTTTTATAAGAATTGGCAGGAAGAGGTAATATTTTAGCTGACGCGTAATCTATCTTGACTCTATTGCTTTTTTATTGTTTGTCAGAAAGGCCCTGGGGGTAAACATTATTTCTTTGTCTGTTTGGGCCCTGGCTTTGTGCCAGGGACACATTTCTCACACCAAGCATGTTTCTGCATACCGGTGGGGGATAGTCTGGGTGAGGACAAATTACCAGCTCCGCACACAGGCCTCTCAGGTGCCATTTACACATCTGTGGAGAGGTCACGGGAGGGAGAGGGAAGGGGCTGCGGGGAGCTTCCCAAGCTCCCCTGGAAGTTGTCAGCTGGCGGTTTCAGCACAGCATCTCACACCTTGCTCTGTGGAAGAGCCGCCGAGCGCTGGGCCAGCACTGAGGGAGACAGCCAGCCAGATACTGGCGTGTGCAGGGATGAGCCCCAGCAATGACTTAGCAATGATTTGCTGATTCAGGTGAAACAAATTCTCTCACTTGATCTGCTGCAGCATTCCATAAAGAAAGAGCTGACTTAGATTCTCAGCAAAGCTCTTGAGGTTTGCAGTTTGGAGAGCTTGTTTCCTGAAATGCCGGCTCTGGAGTCAGTTTTCCTGGGACACCAAACACACAGCAATTGCCTAGCACGTTTGTTATCATCCGCACCTAATAAAAGCTTACAATTTTACGCCCTCCTCTGTTCCACCATCTCTCTATCACCTCCTCTGCAAGTTGTTGAGATGTTAAGTTTGTGCTTTTCTGGTCTCTTCAGTCCTTGGGGCTTGTATGGGCAGTTCTCTCTCTTAAACTGAATGTGAACATCCCCAAGGCAGAAGGCTTCCCAGTCAGGAGATTACTGTAGCTCTACTGCTGAAATCCAGCCCAGTTTTCATCTTTCGCTGCTCCTACCACTGAGGTAGAGACCGTTTGGCCTGATTTGACCAATGTAAATATTTCTCCTCTTTGTGGCAAAACCAGTTGTTCTCACTCTTGTCTTTAAAATGGTTTCTAGACCAGGTTTGGTTTATACCTACTGCCAAAATCAGGTTAGTTCCTGATGTCATGCACTGGACTCACTGGTATTAAAGCTCTTATGCTTGGTCTTAGCATCAGTATCGTGCAGGTGCGGGCAGAAATCCCAGAGAACAAGTCCCCAGAAGGTGTCAACTGCCCAGCCTTCTCTGTAGACACTGGATCTCTGTACAGCAGAAGACCTAGAGCAGAGTATCTCTCTGAGTATCTATTTAGTACCAAGAAGTGTTAGGGAATAAAAAAAATCTTCAGTTATTATGAAGCTCATACTGCAGCTATGAATATTCTTCATTATTTCTGTTCAACTCAGATTTTTTTCTAACAAAGTCATTTAGGGAAGTTCCTCTCTTTTCACAATAGAGACAGCAACAGGCATTTTATTAGAATGAAGGTGAAGGAACAGGCATGACTACTCTGCAGAACATGGACAGTCATCCTTCAGAGCTGGGTTCAGTTCCTGGCTGTGCCACAGACCTCCTGGGTGAGTCACAAACCAACCCTGCCCTGTCCTCGTGGCTGTACGCGGTGGCTCCTCAGGCCAGCAGGTCATTAAGCCAGTATATGTAATATAGGTATGTAATATTTGCTTAGATCCACCTATAATCTGGTTAGAGGTCTCTATCTCGTGGGTGCCCTGTGCGTTACTGCACTACACCGTGCCGTGCTAAGCTGCCTCAGTACAGTCCCCCTTTCCAAGCTGCAGTGCTCTGTGGAGCAGGGATGATGCATTCCTCCTTGAAAGCAGGCAGTGATGAGAGTTAGCAGGAAATGGGCCTTTAGATCAGGGGGTTTCCTTACATTTCTTTTAGTAGATCCATTAAGCTTGCTTCCCCCACATCTGGCATGTTGGGGCCTTCTAATCCTTAAATCAGCTATAAGAGAAAGAATGGAAAAGGAATTGAAATTACAAAGGAGCTCCTCCTTTTGTAGGGGTAAAAGCGAGGAGAGTGAAGTGGGAACAGACTTTAATATATTTGCTCTTTCAGGGATGGGTGCAACTACTGGGCTGTTGTTTTTGTTGAAAGCTCTGGGGGCAAAGAGGTTTTTGTGAATGTTTTACAAGTCTCTGGATGACGGTTTGAAACTGCTGCAAGAAATGTGATTCCTGGCTTAGCAGACAGGTTCTGCAAGTCAAGCTTTCTGTTTATTTTAATATTTCAGGGATCCTTCAGTGTGTGTCACAGGGACAAAAAGAAAGGGAGAGACTCCTCCTCCTGCATGAACCCGGCCACAGAATTGTCTTAAAGGTGCCGAGTTCCTGCGAGCCACATGCCAGCACACACTGTCCACTCCCCACTCCAACCATCTCAGCTGGGAATTCCTGCTGGGCCAGCTCCGTGGCTACACCTGGCTGTGGGCTTGTACTAACACCATGAGTATGCTCAACCTAAATCATAAGCTAAAACTAAAGGACATCCAGGTGATGGGTTCTAATCATCTTCCAAGAGAAGTGAGAGAAACCCTTTGTCCAAGATAGGTTTAAAGCTCTGCTGGCGCCAGTTGCACGTAGGAGTGTAAGGAAGGGTTCTGTACTGGGGAAGTGGGGGGACACACAGGGAGTCCTCTCCACGTCTTGTGTAGGTGATCTCCTGAATCAACTACATAAAGACTCCAGAGCCAACTGTAAGAATGTAAAAACATATAACTTGTAGCTGTATGCGTCTGTCTGTTTCTAACGGCTGTAGCTGGCTGTGAGGACCACAGGGGGTTTGCTCCGGTGACCGAGGCTGCGGTACAGGAGGGTGTGTGTCCCAGGGACGCGGCACTTACCTGTGGACAGCCCAGCTTGGCAGTGAATGTTCTCACAGGCGTGTTTTCTAGAGTTGCTCATGAAGGCTGTGGTCAGACAGCTGGCTACATGGTGGGCTGCGTAGGCTGAACTGACCAGGCTTTGCTGTCCAGATCCTTGAACTGTTTTAACAACTGGGGAGGCTTTTAGTGATTCCACCCTTTTGGTTGTTATTTCTCTGTATTTGCAATTAAGTGACCGGTGAGCTTCTCCCCAAGTTTCTCTGACTTTAAAATGGCTTTCAGAGGTACAAATGATAACTGGGCAGTCAGCTGTGGAGTCTGCATTCGTATCAGAAGTGGAAGGGTATATTTTCTGGGGAATTGGTTGATTTTTGTAAAGGTGTTTGTAAAAGATGTGCTGTAGTTGATGCCACCTGAAATATAAAGTCATGCTTCATTCTCAGAGAAGGGCAACAATGAGGTACAGACCTTTTAGACAGGAAAGATGAGCCAGTGAAACTGTGATCTAGTTTCCTTCACCTTTTGCCAGCTCTGACCATCTCGTTGCATCCCCATGGAGCAGGTTTTACTTTTGGGCTCTGAGCAATGGAAGGTGCTACAGGGACTCTAAGGGGAAGGAAGGTAGATCGGAGTGAAAGGAAGCAGGAGCATTGTCCCTGTCCCCCAGCCAAGCCCATTCCTCCGTGGCAGTGACTGATTGAACGGCACTATGATAAGGACAGAGGGGAGTTGCAATGTTTTGAATAGCAAGCGGAAATGCCTTTAGCCTTGATTAATCTCATTGAGTTCCCAGTTTGGAAGGGAACTGGAGGGCAGACCTGGGAATTTTAGTCAAGCCAGGGAAAAAGGAATCTTTGTTCCCAACAGGTAATTAATTTAATTTTACAGGAATGTTGATGCTTTGCACCTATAAGTGCGCTTTCATAGCCCATAAAAACTTCCCTGATGCACAGATGGTTTGCTCTTAGAAAAACAAGGAAAAATGTGATCCATTTGGTTGAAATAAGCCTCCCTGCTGAGGAGAATTTTAGGACAATAGAGTAGAAATCTGTAAAACACATAATCCGTAACCACTGAAAAGCAAGAAGTTAACAGAGCTATTTGTCCAGTGATGTCTTTTTCATTGAGTGTCACATTTTAATGTATGAATATCCCTCCTAGAGGGAGCCAATGCCTTCATTGGGTTTCCAGGTTTGAGGACAACTGAACAGTTTTGTCCTGAAGTCCTTAGACATACCAGTTTCTTGTCTGGGCTTCGCAGGGAGTTTGGGTGGATTGACACAATATTGGACAGGCGGGATTCAGCTCTGATTTTCAAATTTTTGCTGAGATCCGGCAAACTGTTTGCAGACTCCAAAGAAGAGAGTTTTGCACATCAGCTCATGGAAGAGGCTGCCAAGAACAACACTTTACCTCTGAGATTTACATATGTATTAAACCATTTTTAACACCCCCCTGTGCAGATTAATAGCCTGTGTATGAGTGAATGGATGACGGGAGAGCAGGTACCCCCTCTGGCTCTCGTGCCGGGGTTCTTCTGATGGCACTAAGAAGAAAGGGAGGTGTTTTGAGCAAAACTTGGATATCCAGAGAAGATCAAGAGAGGATATTTAAGGTCAGGAGAGAGCATATGCCCACCTATGATACTGGATCAAGCTCAGGGCTTGGCAGGTGGCATGGGTTTGATCAGCCCAAAGCTGGCTCCAGTCTATGTCAGAACCTGAGCAGTCTCTGCATCCTTCATGGGCCAGGAGTATGCAAAAACGGTCCAGCCACTTTGTGCTCCAGCTGCCCTGGCTTTGCCGAGCCAGGGGCTCTGCACTGCAGGACCGAGACACAGGCTGTCTAGACTGCACGTGCGGGATCATAGGCTCTGATCTGGGAGTTGGATGACAATGTTTCATAGAGGCAATATAATATTTTCTCCGTTGCCTGATAGCAACAGCTCCATGTCGGGAGGACCCTTGTGGGGGCAGCTGGATTCCTGTGGGGAAAGCCGCTGAGGCGCTTTGGGGGATTTCCCGTGGTGTGGGGGAGCTCAGCGGGCTGCCCAGAGCCCGGGCTCCTGCAACCACAGCCCGTCCATCAGCACTTCACCCCATGTGTGATTACAGTGGTTTTCACCACCCTCACCCCTCTCCGTCACGTGTTTATAATCACCGCCATTATTCTAGAGTTACAGAGCACAAGCACCCTATGCAAATCAGGGATGCTAGGGGTCAGCTAATGAATTGGTTACACCCTTTCCTTCCAAAAAAATCCCAAGCCTTTGGAGGGATACTCGCCATGCGCCATAGGAAATGCAAATGCAGTGAAACCCACAAAGAGCTGAGTCACTTTTTTTTTTTCATAGCATGGCTTTGCCCTAAACAGCTGAGTTTCAGATGCAGGAACATGCTGGGTTGCAGTGAAATAATTTCAGGAAGCTTTGCTTGATCTCACAGTTACATCCCTCAAATCTCACTCAAGAGCTGCAGGCTGGGCTCCTGGTTCTGCACCCACGGCAGCAAACCCACTGTATCTCCCACTTTGCCTTAGTTTCCCCATCCAGAATCTCTAGTAATAGTAAAAAACCCTTTTCTCAGGGCTAGGCAGGCCACCCTAAATGCAAATATAGCATCTAGTGCCAGTACAGTCACAATAATACTATTGCAAATAAAATGGAGGAATTTTTTGTTTCTTGAAGTTTTAGGAAAGTCAATGCTTAAGAAACACAACAGCAGGAAACCATTCCCATCTGCCACCCCTCTTACTTGTGTAGGAGAAAGGTAATTAAACATAACATGTGGCCTCTGGGATGGTATCAAGACATATTACCCATGCCAACCTCAGCAGATGTGTCACCACACAGTCCCCAGCTGAGAAAAAGAGGGTCTGAGCCTCAGCAATTTCCTGGCTCCTCCGTAGAGCTGGGGTTTGTAATATTGTCCCCATTAACAGAACTTGCTGCTGAGGTCATACATGTTATTTCTGTTGAGCTTTGTCATCACCCTCCTGTTCCTGCAGTACTGGTGAGTGAGCTCCTGTCCCAGCTAGCTACGTGGTGAGCATTGGCTCTGTGGTGACCACGGAGGCTGGTGAGAGGAGGAAAGGCAGCCCTACAGCAAAAAGGGCCAGGCTACCAACAGCAACACACAAGCCACCTGCTAAAGTGGCATGCAAATACCACCCGGGCATCTGAAGCCTTTCTGTGGCATCTACCCCTTGCCATGGACCTCAAACACATTGTTCTGGGGCCCCACCAGTGCGTGTCCCAGTGGGGACGGCCACTCAGCCATGCCCTTCCCTGTGCCTTGGTCCTGTCCTACAGCACATGGGCATCTCCATTCAGTTTGCCTGTCTCACTGCCCAGCCAGAGCCAGCGTGGCAGTGTAGGCTAAAGTCACGGGTAGCACAAGAGAGTCTATGGTCCTGCTGCTGATGCAGATAAAGCAAGTTCCTGTAAGACATATTGTCTTGCCAGAAAGGTAGGAGACACTGCTCAGGACATATTAAACACATGCTTCAGTTAATTTATGTGACCTGGCACTCTGAAAACTCATAAAACCAGTTTATGCTTTCGCTTGCATATGATTAATGGCAAAGCTTTCCATCATATATCACAGACCATGCCCTAGCTGGGACAAAAATGTACAGATTATGGGAGAAATTAGAAATTAACAAAACACCCATTAACTGAGCTAGAAATACTCTATCACACTCCCATTGTAAATCAGAAAATCACCCTGTGACGTTTCTCCCTGGCTCTTTATGCATTGGGCTGTTCGGAGCAGGGCGAGGAGACAAGAGCAAGAGGGTTCCTCTCTCCCAGCTCTCAGGCTGGTGCCTGCTCAGTGCAAGATGCTGGTTGGACCCGTGGTATCCATATTGCCATCCTTAAAGAGCTTGTGACCACAGCAGGGAAAGTCAGTGGTACCAGGCTGCCTTCCCTGTACTCACTGGTTCTCCTCTGCGTCTTTTGCGTTCCCTGGCTGGAAGTTTGGTGTATAATTCTCAGAGGGCAATTAACTTGCAGTAATATTTAATACGTTTCCAAAGATGCAAAGAAAGGGAGCTTCCCCTCTCAGGACAGGCAGGATGCAAGGTGCAAAAGTTACATTAAAATTGTTGGAGTACAGGTCTCCCCGGGCAGATGCACACTTCCAAGAGGGAAGGGGTCGGCTGCTCGGAGTCAGCGACCTCGAGTCACTCTGGATCACAACAGCTCATATTCTCCCAGTGCTTGTCCCACCTGACACACGGTGCCCATGGACATTCAACACGTTGATCAAAGCTTGCCTTCCTGCCACTTTCCAAATAGGTTTATTTCCTGACCCAGGCAATATCACTGGGGCGGCAAGAAAAAACACTGGCCAACAGGCACATCCTTTGCCTGATTCTCAGAGGGACAGAGGCAGACCTTGCCCAGCAGGATGTGGGGAGCCAGGGCACTGCGACTGGTCACCTGCCACCAGCAGAAGCAAAACAAAAAAGATGCTTCACAATGGTGAAAAATAAAATAGAGAGCAACGAGGGTATTTATGTCATTTCCTGATGGGCCATCCTAGAGCATGATAACAGGATGGGGTCCCACTGTCAGTTCCTGGATAGCTCAGGCTATTTCCCATAACCCCAGTGACTAAATAGGGCCATGAGGGGAGCCTGAAGCCGGGACGCATCCTGCTTCCCCATCCAGATTTCCCCAGGCACCGCAGCCGACACCTGGTCCATGCAGGAAGTGAGGAACCATCCCTGAGGGGTCGGATGCGCCCTGGGAACCACAAGCCTTTCTCTGGCTTTGAAAGAGAGGTAAGAGCGAGTGAAAACATCCAGCTTTGGGAGTATTTGACCTGTAAAGTGGCCTGGAGACCCCAGTTCCCACCCACTCCCCTGTTTGTCAGGGCATTGGCAAGGCGTGTGGACACAGCATGGGGTCCAACCACAGCTCCACCAAAGCCCAAAGTCCTAGCCCTCACAGCACACTTACTTGATGGATTGTCTGGAAAGACAAACCCCGTAAAGCTTTCTAAGGATTCAGATAAACCTCTTATGGCCCATCAGGGTATCTCTACTTGACATGTCCCTCTGGATCACATGTTTAAGTCATCCTTTTCTATCCCTTCTTTCCCATTCTGTGACTTGCTGCTGCTGTACCATCCATCCTTAGACAAACCTGCCTATTGGCTCCCCCGAGATCCACAGTTTCCTTTCCCAAGTGCCCATGATGAGCCCTTCGCCTGCTCCTGGAGAGCCTCAGCCTGCGTAGAGATAGATGCTAAAGTTGCCCGGGACCTGGTCACTGCCCAAGACGTGCTTGGTGCCAATTCCCAGCAGAGTTATTGAAAAAAAAAATCATCTAATTTCAGGTGAAGGTAGCAGACATTGAGAGAATTTTAGCAGGGGTTTTACGGTGTCCAAAATTGGAACTTCTTTTTGTTAAGACATGTCAGGCAAGGTTTTAAAAGGTCTGAAGTTGTAATCTGGTGCTTTAATCATATGATAATGCTCTTCTTGAGTTTTGACATGGATGTTGTTGTGTGGTATTAACTGAAGGGGAATTAGGTGCTATTTCAGTCATTCAAAAGTGATCTGCTTCAGAAATGAGCATGTGTCCCCTTTGCTCCCAAATCACATAGTTCAATATACTCATAAAAATGCACAGCCAGCTGTACAGCCTCTTAAAGTAAGAGAAGCCCTTTACTAGCAATTTTGACATTTTAATAGCTGCAGAGATACTAGTAAAAAAGTTAGAGAATACTTTTTAAACGTTGGATTTTGTTATTCTCTTAAACACCGTTCTCCTGAGGGGCGGGTACTAGAGGACTAATGAGGTGGTACTAGTTATGCCATTAATAAAAGAATGAAAGGCAGTTTATTTGTCCCCAAAACTAAAGCCAGACTATCAGACACAGGGTTTTTCCTGTGCCACAGGCTGCAGACCAGGCGCTGTGCAGAGAAGATGCTCCGTCAGCCTGAACCTCGCCAACAGCACTGAGCTTGGCGGCTCCGTCCTGCAAGAGGATTTCCATCCCTTTTTAGAGACAGACATTTTTTTGCCTCATATATGATGTAAAATCAGTTTCATAATACGAGCAAAATCTATCATAATCTCTTCATGCTCGGTGCTTATTTGAGAGCCAGCTGCAGCTGTCACAGCCTAATACTCTCTGCTTAGGGTCCGTGTGTGCACAGCTGGCCCTGGCCCAGCACCTGCCCGTGGCCCTCAGAAGCCAGCCGGGATCCCCCCGTTGGCTCTGGGCGCTGGGACTCCGCTGCTGGTTTGATTTTGAAACCCCTCATGAAAAACGTGCCGAGGGGAGGCTGCCCTATTCGGAGCCAGCCTGGTTGGATTATTAGGGCTTAGAGAGCAAAGTGTCAGGTTTGCGTTTAATGAATATCTCCATCAATCATCCCCGCTGCCCATGGAATAATTACCTTGCAGAGCCCTCAGTGGCAGGTAAAGCACTTGGCTCAGGACACAGAGCAGGCTTTATTAGAAGCCCCTCTGTAATGCTCGCCGTTATTATCATTTGCCTTCAATTCCGTTCATGGTTGGTGCTTTGCAATAGATGGCTATTTATTCCTTCTCGGGGGCTGCTTCAGCAGGTACCTGACATTCCTGTGGTGTCCCAGTCCAGGGGTGCTCACCCCAACCTTTGAGGCATATAAACAAAACTTGCCAGAGGTGTAACTTGGCTCCCCAGACGCTGCCCTATTTGGTGAAGTGCAAACAAAACCATTCATGTCCTTTCAGTGTCTCAGCTGCACTGACTTGGAGTCTTTTGTGCTCACATATCCACGTGAGGATATAACTAGCTCCAAGAGACTGTCAAGAGCTGCAAGGGAGACAAGCTAGGCTAATTTTGTAAAGCTAATGGTTAAACAAAACCAAATCCATTCCCCCTGTAAGCTCCAGTGCCTGCAGTCATCTCAGCAATGAATTTGGCCCCTTTCACCTCTGCCCTTGCTGGCCTTTATCCCTAAGCATCAGTAGGATGAAATGCCCAAGCTAACAGCTTTAAAGGACTTTACAAGTTCAGTTTACAAGCTCCATAAAATTACAAATTCTCCCTCCCCACTGCAGAAGTACCTTGTAAAACATGTACTGTATTCTTTCGGTCTGATGGGTCAGGCAGCAAAAGCAAGGCAGCAAGCAGTGGAGGGAGTGCGTCTGGAACCAAGTGAGCCTCTGGCTGGGACAGGAGAAAGCAGGAGGTGGACATGGTTGGCAGCAAGTAAAAATAATTCTCTGCCTCTGCCTCATGCTCTCTGAAAGCCCAAGGGCCAGTTCCACCTTCTGTTTCTCCTCTCTCATCAAGCAATTATTTGCGATGTACATTTTGGTCAGTTTGCTTCAGGGTGGGACATCCATAAGAGTCTCTGCACGTGCTACATCTAAACCCAGCCTCGGCACCTGGGGCTGTACCAGGGCTCTACCCGGGGCAGGTGGCTTCATCCTTAGCTGAGCATCTGGCACCCTGGAGAAAACCACAGGGACCCTCCATGGCAAACGCCTGACGCTGGCCTGGTGGGGGGGCAGCAATCCACAGAGCCCCCTGCCCCGACTCGGGTAGTTCCTGCTGCTGATTGTGTGCCAGGGGTCTGCAGAGGCCGTGTGCTTCATCTTCCTGCGCTTCGGTCTGGGCTGCCTGGAATAGCACCAGAAAACAAGCAGCAGCCTCAGCAGATGCACACAAAACACTGACGCCTTACACACATCTACACCCAGAATTATTTGGTGTCAGGCTGAGCACAATGAGTCGTAACTCACCTTTTCGCTGGAGCTGGAAAAAGTACTCTGGACTTGTTGCCAGTGTCAGCACCACTGCCCATAATTTTAACACCAAGGGAGACTGTTAGTTGAAGAAGAAAGCAAATAAGGTCCTCCCAGCATCAGCTGAAATACTGCCAGCAAAGGATGGAAAGAAAAATTCTGAGTTCTGCTGATGGCCTGTGCCAATCCATCACGTCCAGGAAAACACTGGAGGACCTGTCAGGGAGGCTGGGCTGTGCCAGGTCAGTTGGGGCCGGCCGGGAGGAGCATGGAGGCACCATGCCCCCTGAAACAGCCGGAGGAGTCAGGCAGCTGTGGCATCTCTGGAGAGCAGAACCTGAGGGAGCACACACTGCCCCTGGAAAAGGCTGCGGTTCCATTTACTCGGATGCACTCGGGGCAATGTGTGAGCGGGAGCCTGTCACGGGACACAGTTTTAAAGATGTCTCTTAAAATACACTTGTTCCCAGAAATGATGACAGGTAACATAATCTCAGGGGTGCCATGAGAACAAAAAGAGCTAGAAAAAGCTTTGCCAACACAGATGGCCTGCCCAATTGTGCCCAGTGCGTTGGCCCTTCCAGCTCTTCCTGAAGGGTGACAAGCTCTGGCTGTTCTAGATTGGAGGTCTCATGTCACCACACACAGTCTCACGGAGCCTCCCTTTTACGCCAGCACAGGTGTCTCCAGAGGTGACAGTTGCAACACCTTCACACAACAGGACTGAGCTCTCACAGGGGCCAGACCATTTCAGGTTGTACAGAAAAGCAAACACCTTTCCAAAATCCAGAAATACTTTATGCAGCATTGAGAAGATTTTCTCGTTCCCCCCATTATGGTGCAGGAAGTTTATTGGTGTTTTTTCGCAAGTTTTCTCTTTTTGATACAAACCCCAGCTGGCTGCGAGGGGGGACTCATGGCAGAAAGGAGGACAGGGAGGGACCCAGGGTCTGTATCTTGTTTTCCAGGCTGGATACTGCGAGGGGCTTGGGAGTGTGGGGAGGGAGGTCAGGGCTTGGGTTCAGGAACAGCTTTATGCCGCCTCGCAGCCTTCTGAGCCTTTCGCAGAGGGACATCAGGTTTTCCAAAGTGCTCCTCGCTCTCGGTCTCCTCAGCGCTTACCTGCCCTGCGCCTTCTCGACTCCAACCGCTCCTGTCGGCCTCTGCCCCCATCCTTCCCCAGAAAACCTCCTTCTGCGGGTCTCTACCCTCAGCCCGCGCAGAGGCCGCGCTGCCTCCCACCGCCCCGCTCCAGCCCGGGTCTGTGTCTGGAGGCAGAGGCGGGCACGGGCGGCTGCCCGATGGCTACTGGCCCTTTTGGCTGACTTCTTAAGTCCGCAGTGACAGTGCCAAGGTAGCTGCAACATTTTTCAGATGTTCAAGAGGACAAAGTTGATATGTGATTCCCCAGCTCACCCCTTTGCTAACTTTGGATGCAAACTGTTTACAAACAGCTGTTGTAACATCCCTGAGGTCCAAAGGAAAATACTCTGCTAGAGAGAAAAAGATCTTACCATGGACTATGTCCAGGAATTTCATGAGCAGAGCCAGGAGCTTGTTCAGATGTTTCCCTTCTAGCCCCTGGGTTAGCAGGGTCTGTGGAGATGAGAGGGTTTATCATTGGTAACAGCTGTGACTGGAGCAGGGCTGCGAGATGGCCTGGCGTGGAGGACAGCCTTGAGGGAGGGTGGCCATCAGGGAGGATGGCCATGGAGGGCCCACCCTGGCTGCAGGGACTCGCGTGGCAGCAGCAGCCACCACTGCCCAGGCGATTGCTGCTTGGATGATGCGAGCTGTGGTGGCATCTCTGCTCCCACGGCCAAGCCCTGGGGCAGGGGCCAGTGTGACATACGGTCCCCAGGGTGCTGCCAGGACAACACAGCCCAGCTGGCCACGCTGTGCCATGCCAAGGTGTGGCCCCTTGGCCATCCACTGTGCTGGCCGCCACTGACTGTGCCTGTGCCAGCCCTGTCGAGGGAAATGCTGCTGACCCCAGCTCCCAACACCGAGACCCCCAGGGAAGGGGAGACGGGTTTTCTCTTCCCGTGGAGGACAGAGCAGTGCAAAGGCAATGGAATCTGTGACCATCAGCGGAGTCTCTGCCCAGCTGAGCCCTCGCTGCCTCCACGGCTGGTGGCCGGGGTGGTGGACACAGGGCCTGCTGTGACCCAGCCCGCTGCCTCCCTCCTCCCCATGTGCGGCACACTCGCTCCTCAGGCTGCCACACCGTAAAGGTGTCATTCCCTCTGTATTTAAAAGAGAAACCCTCTTGTCTTCCCATCCCTTTATTCCGTGAATCTCCCCTCTCATTGCCCCTCTGCATTTTCTTTCCATCAGCAGGATCAGCACGAGGAACTGCTTTCTCCCCCTGCAGAAATCTGTTGCTCACCCACACAACAGAGGGAAAAAATAGCTTGTGAAAAAGAGGCAATCAGATCCCTCCAGCTAAATTTAAGTTTTCTTTTAAAGAGTCCCCCTTTCTGGAAGCAGTTTCCTGCTTTTCTAATTGGTGTTTCTGAAGGGAGAGAAAGAGGTCCCTGTTCCAGGGGTACTAAGCCCTTTAAAGATGCTTTAACTAACAAAGCAAAGATTAGAGAACACAGATCAGATGTTTTTCCTATCAAAGCCTTTTCTTTTCTTTCTTTCCTTTTTTTTCCCCCACTGTGGATGTTTTGAGTCTCCTCTGGGCCGGGCTTCATTAAGGCTGTTAACTTCGTAGCGCTGATGTCTCTGCCCAGCTCACAGTTTGGGTGGCCTGAACTAAAATCTCCCAAAGGGCTCATTACAGGTGGTAGGCAGACAGGGCTGGAGCCTGGGCCACACCACATATCCCTGAGAGAAATGTGTTTCCCTGACCAAAAAAGCACAATATTATATTCTTAAAACATTCCAGCCCTGTCTGGGTGTTCTCTGCATGCATTCCTGTACGTGGGATTATTATTGTAGAGAATTTATAAAGTCATTCATTTCTCTGGAAGTGTATGACATGGGTTTTGGTTGAATGGGCCCAGTGCAAACTTAGAGCCATGTGGTGCTATAAAAACACAACAGTAAATAAATCAGCAGGGAGAATTTACACTTCAGCCTTCTGATTGTTTTTACATTCGGAGGCTCAGACTCGGAGCCAGAGTGTAAAATAAATACCTGTAGCACCGAAAATGCAGCGTCACATCTCGCCTGCTAGCAATCAAACCGGCGAAGCCGAGATACGTGCAAAGCGAGGGTGTTTACAGCGAGTTTGCCGTGACCTTTTTTTTCTTTGGCTGCTTCCTATTTTTCTTGGTGATACCTCAGATCTTTATTATGGTATTGTCAGTCCTAGTGCTCCTGTGAGTGAAGGTTGCGTCAAGCCTTCAAGGGTTTGAGTGCTTGATTTTTTTTTCCTGGGGGTTATTTTTATCACAGCTCTTTAGAGAAAAAAAAAAAAAAAAAGAAATCACTCCAGGCTGAAACTTGCCAGCTCCTGGGTGTTACCAGGAGGAAATCACCCTTTTCATCTGTGAAAAACAGGAATGCAAGGGGCTGGGAGATGGACATCCGGGCTCTGCACTTCCATAGCCCTGCCATTGCCCAGGGAGCTCAGGGTGGGAGAGCCCAGTCCTGGGAAAGAGCCACAAGGGTCAAGGGCCCTCTCAAACCTGCCTTCGGTGGGAGCCAAACGGGGAGCTCCTTGCCACGCTGACAAGGTGACCCTGTCATTTAGTGCTCTTCTGTCGGAGGAATTTCTATGGCATTTGTCCCTGCATAATGTGAGAACATCGCTCAGCTGCAATTTCACCCCTGAAGAGGCAAAGGGTGAAATCATCTGTGATGACATCAAATTGTTTTCGGAAAACCAAACTACTCTGAGCCAGGTGGAACTTTCCTATACTGAAGTAAACCTTTTCCGGGCACAAAAACGGATCACAAATCCTGCAAGGCACTAAAACAACCCCTGGCTTAACCTTCTCCCTGGGAGCCCCCAGGTTGCTCCAGTCGAGTTCTCCTCTGCTGACCATTGCACAAAAACAGATTTTTGCTTTACTGCCAAAAAAGCACTAGGGTTATTTACCACCTCAGAGCTGGGGCTATTGCCAGTTCGGATGGACCATTTCTCATTAGCAATTAGCATCTATCTCGCCACCAATGTCTCCTCCAGGACCGATCTGTAAGAACACTTGATTTTACCCGTCAGGCTGAAATCACCTCTTTCCACACAAAGCAGATGCAGGGGACGTGTGCCAGCACTGAGGGGACTCTAGGTGACCTGTGTCAGCACAGGGCTTCTGTAACCCTCTGGCTGGCTCTGTCCCACGGCGAGGGACTCTGGGACAGCCTCCCTTGGGGACAGTAGCAGTGGCTCTGCCGTGATTTCTAGCTCAAGGAGCCTGCTGTGCTTTTGGCACACCAGACAAAATAACGCTGCTCCTGAAGGTATCTGAGAGCATAAGAAAATGTGGAATTTGGCTCAATTAAAGGAATATATTACTGGCATTTGTATTTTCTGTATTTTCTTAGTGAAGCAAATCTCTGGTCTAATAAAAGGATGAGAATTAAGATAGCATGGCTCCATGCCTTCAGTAAAAAGCAGCTGTTAAACACACACCCCTCAACTCCCCGGCGTGTGCAAGGCTGAATGGGCCACCTCTTCGGGCAGGTTAGGACTTTGACAACTCTATTTTGGTGACTGAGGTCAGATGTAAGCCTGCAATTCAAATGCACGTGCAAAAATGTGAACCCAGACTGTGTCTGCAAGAGAGCTTGTTCCCACCATCATGCCAATATCGGGGCTTGTAGTCTCTCCAAAGGTACAGACGCTCTGAAAACGGGAAGCACATCAATCTCTGTGAATGCACTATACAAGCCAGATTCCTGTTATCTTTAATAAGGGGTTATTTTTGTTAGCCAGGCAGTAGAGTTATCGGATAGAAAAATGGAAGTATTTTCCTCTGGTGGGTCCCAGAACGCCACCCTCCAGGAACAGCCCCCCCCTCCTCCCATCCCCATCCCAAGATCGTCCTCCGCTGTGCATACACTTTTCATGGGTGAGGAAGATTTTGTTGAGTTTTTGGGTAATGGATCCTCTATGCTCACTTGCTCTCTGTTTGGATTGTGAAGGAGCCTTTCTAGCAAAGCAGTATTCAGTGGTGGTCTCCAGGAAAAGGCATTTCTTGCATTAAAAACAATAAAAGGCCCAATGTTTTACAGACAGATGTCCATCAACAGCTGGCGCTGGAGTGGGAAGAGAACACCGGATCTTCTCCATCGTCACAGTGCTGGGGCTCTGCGTAGCCACTTGTTTATTTAACAAGCTACATTATTAAACTGGACCTTGGGTTGTGAGTGGAAGCTCAACCCCCTGAAAAGCCACACAGACGCTTTGATCGTTTATAAAGACCTACTTGAGAGAACGTGCGCTTCATCAGGGCTGCAGGGAAGGAAAAGGGCCAAGTCTGTATTTCACCAGCTTTCACTAAGTTGGGCCGTTGACTCAGCTTGTCTTTGACTCAGATGTCTTTGGATTTTGTCTCATTTGCAGACTTAGCTGTACCAAAATCATGCATTTGGGGCAGCAAGCCCTGCAGGGAGTCCGGGCACCCAGATGGGCAGAGGCCTCTGTCCCTGTCCCAAATCCCCTCTACGGGCAGCGATGGCCCCTTACCCGGCCTCACAAATGCCACTTGCACTTGGCTTTGAGCCCTTCTCTGTTCCACCACTGCCTCCCCAGCTGGGCACTGGTTCAGGCTGTACCAAAGCCCAGAAAGGCTCCCGGGGCTCCCAGGGTGGGTGAGCCCTCAGCAGCGCTGCCGTCGGGTACCTGTCCTTGGGCGGCCGTGTGCCACCGATACCTCAGTGCCCCCCACACGGCAGCTGCCCCTAACTTTGTCACAGCAGCTGTTTCCCAGGACACGGCGACTCTTCCAGATAGGAAGGGAACATTTTGTCCAGCTGAGACTGGCCAGCAGTTTAAATGGGGAAATGTAATTACCCACACTTAAATTTGGCCTTGAGATGGCATCTGATGTCTGCGGCGAGCCCCCGTTGTGCTCCGTGTCAGCCTGCCCTCGCCACACCACCTCCCCTGCCCGTTGGAGGCAGCGCGAGCACAGACTGAGAACAGCCCCGTGTCCAAAGACGCCCTGATAATTCAAGGCAGAAGAAGTTGAACCAGGACTTCCAGAAATACACTGAAAGTCTGGCTTTGCTCCAGGCTGTTCCTATTCTCCCCTCACCTGCAGGGAGGGACGCGGGGGAAGCACTGTGGGGGCTGCGGGGGGGGCCTGTCCTGGGGCAGTGCTGTCCCACAGAAAAGGCTGCTTGAGGCCCCCTAGTTTGGACCCCAGTTACTCCCACAAAGCTCTGCCCCCCAGAACTACTCAGCTTTTCCTGCTGGATATGGCAGTACGAGCAGGGCCCTTCCCTGTCACAGCCTCCGGCCGGGTCCCCCGGCGCTGTGAATACCTGCTGAGCTCGCTAAGCCAAAATCCCACTCTCGGCGGCAGCAGCTCCCGGGCCAGCCCGCCTCCCTCCCCGGGAATGTCACACTTGGACTTGACAGCATCAGTTTGGCCACCTGCTAAAGCCCCATGCGTTCCACAAATCGGGCACGGCAGGCTGCCACGGGGACCCGCAGGCGCTTTGTGGCGACTACGTGCCTTGGACAAACGATTTTGCCAGAAGGCGGATTTTCAGTAAAGGAGCCCAAAGCTGACTCGGTTGCCAGGCCGAAGGGGAGGTTTGTCCAAGCCTTCGGGCACGGAGTAGCCAGGCAGAAAAGCTGTTCTGCACCAAGGTCTCCCTCTCCACGCAGCGAGGAGAGCGCTGGGCTCAAAGCTGAGCGTGTTCTCCTGCCTCCGCTCACGGGCAGAGCCGCTTGCCCCTGCTGGCACGGCACCACTCCAACCCGGACCAGGCTGGACTCTTGTAGGTTTGTCGGAGCACGAAATAAGGTGGAAATTACTAAAGCCTGGCATCGACACGGAAGTGCTGTCAGCACAGCAACACCAAGAAAAGCATGGTTTCTGCGGGTCGTTTTGCAATGGCTGCATACTTTGATTGTTTCAAAAAGATTATACATTTGATTTTTTTCTACTGAGCCAATCTATTCTTTGTCTGTGTTTTCAAGAAGTCTAAAATCACTGCAGCCCAACCCAGCCACTGGGCTGCAAATGTGATATCCCCAAAGCTGTTGCGTAGTTGTAGGTATCTTGGACTCTACTCCTGACACAAGTAACAAAAACAAACACTTGGAACAGATACATAGTTTTAACTAAAAGCCAATCTACAGTTTTAGGATCATAAACAGCGCAATCATTATTTATACTTGACTAACTTGTGTTCCAGTGAAACCTAAAAGTTTCCGTTTTGTGTTCGCTAAGGTTGCCATTTCAGGTTGGCCACAAAACATTTCTGCTCAAGAAAGCAAAGAGAAAATAAGAAATTCAGACTCCAATAGTGCACTGAGGCAGAATAATTCAGTGTTGGATACAAAGGTTGTGTTTACTCACTCTGAGCCCAAAGCTAATCCTATTCCATACACCGGCTGCTGCACTGGAACGGTTGCACTGGACAATTCACTTCATTGGATTAACTTTGTGCATGAAGAGCCACCAGTGAGCCCTTTTCTTGGGAATTTCCACTACTCGGCACTAGACTGTCTTACAGTCCCATATTTCTCTTTCTGTAGTTTCATTCTTGATGAACAACCCTCTGAATACATTTGCTCAGTTGAGGAGCGGGCACTCAGCACTATTTCACCCCCATTAGGTTCTTTCCGCCGGCAGCAGGGACTTGGGGAGCAGCTCGGAAGTGCTGGGACCGTTCACAAGAGGTGCTGCAGCACCGGGCAGGACAGGACAGTCTCACGGGGAAAGGAGCTCCCAGTAGCAAAAGGCTGATAACAGACATGGGATTTGGCACCGCCAGCACACCAGTTACCTCCCATCAGCTGAGCTGCTGGAGCTGCTTTTCACTCTTGTACCTGCACCTGGCGGCAATGCACTTTAGCTGGACCCTGACGAAATGCACGTTTCTTGGCTGGCGTTTCCAGGACTGACTTAACAGCAAAAATTCCACTGAGAGTCAGTGAGACTGAGGATGGTATTTTCAGGAGAGCACAAGCATTTTGGCAGCCTGTGTCACTTCTGCAGAGGTGTATAAGGGTTCCTGCTTAATGCAGGTAGTGCCTAGTGAAACTAGTAAACCAGTCGAGAGGTCAGGACGAGTATTGTTCTGATTTACTCATCTTTAGTGGTCTTTGTTCTCTCTCTCTCTATCACTGTCCTTCAGCTGGCAAACCTGTGGGTACTCAGCAAACTTAAATACTTTCTCACCTTTAAAATGGGGCTCCTATTCCTAAATCACCACACTCCTGCTTGCAAGTAACCCATCATGTATCACAAGCAGAGCCCCTGCATCGGCATGGAAATCAGTGCAGCCTCACTGATTCTTGACAGCTTCAGCAACCTCCGTCAGCTTACCCACATCGTAAGTGATTTAATTATCATAATTTCTTCTGTAAAGCATTTAATGTCACAGCCAGACACGTGGCTCTATGTGAGTTAATCACTGCATGCTCTCTACATGCTGTTTTCTCTCCTGTTTCAAGAGACCTTGCTGTACCTCTAGGAAACCCCACCTCAGAGAGCCCTGCGGTGTCCGTCCCCGCCGGGAGGTGGGTTTGCGGCTTTCCCCAGAGGCTGAGCTGTTAATGGGGAAATCGCTTGGGCTCGGCCCCCGGCAGACTCACGTTTCCTTCACCAGGCACAGGCTGCCGCGAACTCCCCGAAGCTTCAGGCAGATTTTCTGTGCGCTGCTCAGCTCTCACATAGCAGAGTGATGCCACACAGGGGTGCTAAAACTTCTTCTATAAAACATCTTCTTGCAAACCCCATTGTTCAGCTCATGGGAACGTGCCCCTCTGTCGGGAGGGCAGATCCAGCCAAGCCAGGCAGGGAGCCTGCCCCTGACCACCCAGGGGCTTGCCTTAGCCCCGGTCTGCAAAATGATCTCATACCTCTTAGACCACAAAAGTAGAAATAAGATGATTAGTGGGAAGGAGTGGGTTGAAGCTGGCTTAGAAGGGATCAAAGGGAATTTTCTGTTTATAGAGAGATATGATATTTTTTTAAAAAGAAATGCACGCTGTCTCCGACTTGCTTTCCTCATGAAGCTGCAGTTACCTGGTGGGTTAGAGGTCTTCTTGGATAAAAGAAAACTTAAGTCAGTCAAACCACTTGCTGAATAAATGCAGATCTTCTACAGTTATTTCTGAGGACAAAGTAACACAGACAGAGGATTTTCCTATCTTAGAGCATTAATAATCCAACAGCAAGTGCTGTCCAGTTATGAATAAGCCCGTACACAATATTGCATATCCAATATGTAGAATTAATTTCACTATAATATGGCTCAGGGATGTTTTCCCTGGATCCCTTACTGTGTAGGGCTGTATACTTCATTATCTTAAAGGGGGAATTTGTTTCCTCACTGCTGTCACCAACTTGGGGACCATGTCACCCACTGTGATGCTCCTGTTTGCTGCCAGGGAAGGAGTGACACCAACGGCCACCCCAGCCCCAGGGTCCCAGCCTCCGGCCTCGCGGGGAGACAAGCTGGCCCCAGAGGCCACTCGGCAGCTGACCACTGCCTGAGCAGTAACGCGAGCCCTGGCAATGGCTACAATCATAGACAAATAGTAATAAATAAGCAGCAAAGCACTGTGACTTGACAAGCCTTGGGCATCCCCAGGGATTTGTAATGGGATATGGAGGTTTTCACCTCCTGGTCTCTGGTTCACATTTCAAATCCAACCCTGCTCCAAAGTGACCAAAGGTCATTGCCAGGCTCAGTCGCCCGTGTGAAGACATAAATGGCCTCATTTCTCTAATTCCTCAAGTGAGAATGGGGGGAGGACTGGATTTGTTTGGGTTTTATGACGCTGGTGGAGCAGCCTGACAGCAAGGCTGTCTGTGCGCCTCCCCGTCCAGTGCCCGTCCTGGCCGTGCCTGGCACCCAGACACCTGCCTGGCAGCTCCCGGGCACTGCGTGACAGGGGGGCTGGCTCGGCTCTAACTGAATCCTGCACCTCATTTTACTTTTTCCTTCTATAAAGCTAAGCAAGAGTGTGCATTTTTGGTGCGTCTTCTGTACAGGGCCTGAGAGATTTGCAGAGCTTGCTGCAAGTGTGAAACTCGCTATTTAATCACAGATCCTCAGCCTGTCCCCAGAGCTTGGTCCTGGTCCCTGCAGCCCAGATGTCATAGGAGTGCAGCAAATGGGTCCTTCTAACTAAACCTTGCATGAAAGGCCACGGCACCTCCCTCACCAGCTGCACCCTGGCCCCCTGGGCAGTCCTGGGGAGCCTGGGCATGGTTGTGCTGCCACAGACCATGTCAGCTTTGATTTCTTTAGTGGCATCTCCCTTTCCTCCAAGCACCAGGCTGCAGCCGGGACCAGGGGAAGAGCGTTTATGACCCCTGCTCTGCCCCTGATTTGCTCTGCTGCAGGGAGGTGGCCGGGGCTGGGTTGTCCCTGTCCCTGCACCCTTGCAGGACCACGGTGCTGGTGCTCACGCCTTGCACCGGACCTTTGCAGTGGCCCCTCCAGCCTACGCATTTCTCATACCATTCATTGGGGTATAGGGTTCATTTTCCCTTTGTGGAGATCACCAGAGCAGCTCAGGGCTGACAGACAGACCTTCATAGGTTTGCAGATTGCTCTGGGTTCCCAGGGACGGAGGTGTTTTATAAATATCCCCTATTATTACGGTGCTCTATTAATAACTGCCTTGGGGAACAATGGGAGCACGCAACAGCTTTGGTCACCCGATGCCATCCAGCCGAGCCTCCGTGGGGCCATGGGACATTCCCAGAAAAGCATCTATTTGGGGAAGTGTAGCATTTACACACAAGCCCAGGGGATGCGCAAGGCCCTGGAGGAGGCCTGGCCGGGCTGCCTGTTCCTGGTGACGTGCTGCCCAGGAGCACGGATGCTCCTCACCGTCCCAAGCCTTCCCTGCACCCACTATGGGACATGGTGGCGTCCAGCCTGTCTGCAGACCTCCCCTCACGCCACTGCCAGGGATGCACCAGGGCTGTGACCCTGGGAATCAGGTCCTGCCTCTCCTCTTCCTCTGACTGTGCCAGCCGAGCAGAGCAGGCAGGGAAGGAATGTGGCTTTGGGTAACTTTAGTTCCGCCCAGACACTCTGGTGGTTGCAGCTCTTGCAAAATTTGATGAACTCTCCCAGGGACATGTCCTGCACATTGTCACAGCCACGATGTCTGCATTGATGAGCAGTTCAGGGTGAGAAAGCTTTTGGGCAGCCTTGATGCACAATTAAAAGGCATTTTTGGGGTGAGGTGGGAGGTTAAAGAGGCTGATGGAGTGACCTAGCATGTGTCCTTCTGCCAGCCACTGCTTCCCACTCAGGCCAGAGATGGGGGGCTCACTGGGAACCCCCTGCCAGCCTTTGCTGCTGCATGTGCCCCCAGTGTGCCCAGGTAGGGTGAGACATCCCTCCTCATCATGCTGGGGACATGGCAGCAGGCTCAGCAAAGGAAGAGGAAGAAAATGCAAGGAGGGAGCCCAGCCCTTGTTTCCCCATGAGAGGCACAAGGGAGCCCCACTTCTGACGGGTGTTATAGTCCCTGCTTGGGATCCCGCCAGGTTCACCAGGGAAAATGGTACTGAGTTTTTTTCACATTGTTCCTGTTGGCTGGGCACTTCCTGAGCCTTTCCAGCATCGTGGGGAAGGGGGGCAAGAGGAAAACGGAACCTTTTTTATTTTCCTTCCTTTCGCAATTTCTCTGCGATCACAAAAAGCCATATTGCAGCTAATTTTCCTGCCTCCGTTCACACGGGCATTTTGCAAGGGCACAGGAATTCCTCTATGAGGGACGTGGGCTCTTCTGATGCCCCGCGGCCGGCACCGTGCCTCCCCATGCTCCCCGAGCCACCGACTTATCAGCTTCCTGCACTCAGGAGCTTGGGGTGCAGCGCTGGGCCCCGCATCCCACCCGCTGCCCTGGCCTGCGGTGGCAGAGGCAGGGAGTGGAAGCAGAGGGAAGGGCAGAGCCCGTGGCCCCGGGACCTTTGCAAGGGCAGAGGTGGGGAGGCAGAGGCAGAGGAGGGGCCGCGCAGGGCCAGGAACCACCAGGCCGGAGCATCAGGAAGGGCTGCCATTCCCGTGGGGTCGGGGAATGGGATAGTGCTGAGAACTAACATAACTCACCAGGGGCCACTTACGGCTGCCGTAAAGTGCAGACCTGATGATCTCACTGACGCTGCACTGATTTACCCGGCTAAGGAGAGAGATCTAAAAATGTGAAGGGAAATAAAAGCTGCAGAGTTTTGTGCTCTCAGCTCATGATCGGCTCACTCAGCAGCTGTATAAGGAAGTTGCAGAGCTCAGCAGGTACCCAAGGGAACTTTCTGTGTGATACGAAGATGAAAAATTTTTCAGTTCATCACTTCTGGAAAAACAGAGGTTTTGACTAACCTGAATGTTTCCAGGGCCCCAACGGCAGTGCAGCCCTACCCTCGGTGCAGGCAGGATGCCGCACGGATGCTCTTGCTCACAGGAGAGTGTGTGTGGTCACGTTGATTCCCTCTTGCCGTGCTGCAATTTGCCAGCAAGGGAAAGCCAGTGACCCCTAGGGTGTTTCAGCAGGGTCCAGGCTGGGAACAGGCCGCCTTCTTGCCCCGAGCGTGATCAGAGCCCTGAGCCAAGCAAGGGGACCCAGCTCCGAGCATCCACCACCCCCTAATTCCTCCCCGGTTCAGCTTTCACTTGCTTTCCCTTAGTAAGGACATTCTTTTTCTCTTTACCAACTGCAAAGCTGGGGAAACCTAATGCCAGTATTAAGAAAAATACTTTTCAAATTATCCTTTAGTTCCAACAGCTTAATGTCCTTACACATGCTTAGTGTGGAGTTTCAGCCTCATCTGTCTGCAGCGGGACAGCCCGCCCCGGTTGGGAGCAGCAGGACCCCTTTCATGTCGACGTGCCTGTCCCCCGGCCAGCTGCAGCAAGGAGAGGCCACGTGGAGCATCAGGCCCTCCCAGGAGGAGACTCCCGGGAAGGGATCTGCACAAATTGCTGGTTGGGTTTTTAAGGTTGTGTCCACCTGTGCTGGGAAAGATGCAACGGGTGGAGTGGTCCTTCTTTCACTGCGGGTGATGCTGCAGCCCCTGTGCTCTCATGTTGGCTCTGAGAGTGGGACGTGGTGCCCATGACTTCAGCGTGGGCACGGCCACGCTTCATGCCCCGTGTGCGTACAGCTCTGAGCACAGGGAAGGACTAACCCATGGCTGGGGATTTCACGCTTGCCTGGCTGGAGGCTCTGCCGTTGTCCCCTCGGGGTGGGAATGCGAGTCATGTGCCAGATGAGCCTGTGGAGAGCAGAGTGGTCGAGGCGACGACATCCAGGGGGTCTGTGCCAGCACAGATGATCCTTTCACAGAGTAACAGGACAGGCAGGAGCAAGGCTGCAAGGTGGTCTGCTGCTGAGCCCACATGAAGGCAGCCCTAAGCCGCTGGGGGCGGCTGGCAGCTTCTCAGGTGCTTTCCCAGTTGCGGGGGTCAGAGCCTGCCCCCTCAAACCCCCGCCGCCTGTGCAGCTCCTCCACGTGGCACGCCTGCCTTATCCGGGGTTTTCTGGGTGAGGGAACACGTCACCCCAAAGCGGGACTGCCCTCCACCCCCTCTCTGCTCCCCCTCCTGCCCTCTCCTGCTCCACAAATAAACAGGGAGGTGCTGACAGCTGCCAGCTTTGGCCAGAAGACTTTTGACAGAAAATTGAAGCCCCCGCTGCGAGGAGGGCAAGCTGGGGGGGCTGCGTCTTGCAGGGCAGCCAGGAGTGCGACTGGGCTGAGGAGGCTGCGTTTTTAAAGCAAATTCAAATACCAGCCTGGTGCTCACCTGAGCAGGGAGAGCTGTGAAAGCCCAGCCCAACATTTAATTTCCTTTTCTCTCTTTTTTTTTTTTCCCTGAAGTAACTCATACATAACATCTGGCATTCATCTTTTCTTTCCTTAACATGCACAGCAGAAACCCTGGTGTGAGTCATGTCCATTTAAATATGGAAGCACATCATAAAACCTAATGGAGAGTCCAAGAGGTGAGCTTTTATGTGGTTAAAACTCATAGAGAGGTCAAGATTGTTTGGTTTAAACATGGGGGGTCATTCTGCGCGTGAAGGTGGTCCTCTAAACCTTTAGAAAGGCTTGTTTGCTCAGCGTGAGAGCTCAGCTCAGCGCCCTGTGGTTTTACTCTCCGGCATCCGATGACACTGTGACTGCTACAGGGACACCACCACAGCGCTCTCTGTCACCAAGGGAGGGGAAACATGGGGTGCGGGCCACATCCTGCAGCCGTGGGGAGCCCACGGCCTCGTGGAGGGGTCCCTAGCCAGCAGCAGAAGTGGGAATTGGGGCTGTGCTGATGGTGGGGTTTCGGGGTTGTCACCTCGCTCATGGCAGAAGGCAGCGATGGTCACACTGCCTGTCCCACATCGCCAGTGGAGCTTTGCATTGACCCATTGCCTGTAAAACCCAACATGTTTTATAGGACAGGGAAGGGGAGGAGTGTTAACAATTCATTTCTTCTTGTTAAACTCCGCTCTTGTTTTATTGACTCTGAAATAATTTTTGGTGGCCATTTATTACTACTTTATTGGCTAGTTTATTGTGACTAAGCACACGATAAAGCAAACCTTCTGGTCGGAGCTGATGTAAGGATGCCGTTTCATCTCTGAATTCTTTTGCCTGATGTACATTAGCTTAAGCCAAAACCGGGCATCTGCAGCCCGTCTGGGTCAGATGGTCCCTGCCTGTCCCTGGGACAGAGTCTCGTGCCAGTGACTGTCCTGGCGATGGCCACGAGTGAGTACCAGCCCAGAGAAGCGAGGGCAGGACGTGCCCCTCTGCTGCTGGAATAGCCCAGCTCAAAGCTTCAGGCTCCTCCTTGCTGATCCCCTGGACAGGGATGATTTTTTATTCTAAGTAAACAAGTCAGCCGGGGTTATTAACCCTGGATTATATCAATGTGGATGATCAGTGTAGCCAAGATCACGTCCAACCCTCTCTTCAGCACAGTCTTTGCTGTGGCAGGCACCAGAGTTGATCCATCCCGTGTCCTCAGACACCTGCTCTGACCAGAGGCTGCAGACTTAGGATGCAATTAAAATAATGACAGCCAGGGGCAAAGTCCCTGACAACTTAGAGGCATTAAGCACTCGGGGTCTGCTCTGTGGTCCTCCCTCCCTCCAGCCTTGTTGCCATTACCGTAACAACATCTCTATTTACTCCTGGTGTCCCTGGTCATCTAACGCTAGCGTGACGAGTGTCTGGACTAAGATAAGCCCCTTCCTCAGCTGTCTTTTGCATTTTCCACTATTTAATCCCCAGTTGTCAAGTTGGCCCTGGATTGGATGATGGTAGCCTGTACAGTCACCTCTGAGAGGGAAGGAGGAGGTGACAGTTTCTGCTCGAGACTCTCCCTCTGTCCCTGGGCTCTGCCCCAGCGCTGTGCGGCTGTAGGGGTCAATGCAGTGGGACCAGCCTTTGAAGAGAATCAAGGAGCAGTGGCTGCTCCCAGTGGTGGTGGGGAACCTCCCAGGTAACCGATCAGCATATTCCGCTCCTGACCCCAAAGTCTGAGGTCTGATCTTCTTTCTGGGGATCCCGGGGATGCCCTTCACACCTCCTGCTCCCTTCCTGCAAACCCAAGGGACAAACGATACCCTCATCCCGTGCCGACCGGCTCTGTATCTGCTGCACTCGCGTTTGTCCATCACCCGCCCGGCTGCGCTCGGGGAGAGCAAAGCAGAGCTGGGTCTCTGCACTCTGGCAAATCCGTGGTTTCTCCTCTGCTGAAGACATTTAAGTGCTTGGGAGAAGGTGCGATTTCATTTAACGTTCCTCTGTCCTGTCTCTCTCTGCTTCCTGCCAAGAAACTGTCAGTTCCAGCCGAGCTTCCCGTTTGCTTGTTCTTTGCCATACCATGAAGTCTGGGCTCAGTTTGTGGCTCCTATAACTGCTGGAAAACAAATCCATTCTGCCCTCGTGGCCCAGGGCTGTGCTTGAACTTCCCTGGGCCTTGAATTGGCTCCTCCGCTACCTCTTCTCTGCCCCTGCTTGCTGCAAAAAGGCAGAGAAAATGGGATCTTGTGCTAATAAACAATCCAGGTCCAGGTCTTGTTTGAACAGTCAAAAATGGCCCCTGTCCAGGCTGACTTGCAGCCTCTTGCCTTGCCAAAGCTGAGAGAAGTGGGGAAGAGTCTGTCAAACTGGGCTGCTTTTAGACCCAGACTCAAGCAGAGGGGAGAGAGACCAGAGGACACTGACACCCAACCCCCTCTGCTCTGGCTTCTCAGCAGGGCACGATGACGGGATTTACCCTGTTCCCTCAGCCCCGTTCCCCTGTCACTGTCTCCCTGCCTTTATCCATTTTCAGGTACAAGGTCTGCTAGCCCTTCCGAGGCGTTTCCATGCAGGTCTGGCAGAGACGCTGCCATATGTTTTTCATTTTGATAACTCCCCTATGGTGTCTGTTATCACCCAAGTCTCTATTAAGATTTATTCCTGTTATTGTAGCAGTCATTTTCCCCAGTACATGTGCATTGTATTTGGAGAGAGTCATAACCACTCTCCACATCCAACAGATGCTGTAGTCAGAGCGACTCCTGCTTCCATTTACCAGACCCTTCTACTAATATGGGATTTCACCAATAACCACAAGTGCTGTTCACTCCCCAAGATTTCCGCACTGTCATTTCTTGACTGTGTTAGCGGCAAAACACCAATCAGCGCTCCAGTCCCTTGCAAAGGGAAGGTTTTGCTTGGCTTTGCTTTTCAGCCAGCTTCCCACTGACAGTGGTGAGAGAGTCCCGCTCCCAGTGGCTGGAGGGGGCTGAGCAAGGACAGGGCGTGCAGACCCAGGGTGGGCAATGGCCAATGTGAGAGGGCCCAAGGGCTGGTTCCCCTCACTTGTAGAATTTGACGAGGGTGGGTTGGGGAAGGGGATGGGATCTGCTGTACCTGGCATATGGATTTAAGAAGGGGCTAAGGTGCCTTGCCTGGGGCTGGATGCAGCCGGGAGGGGTGAGGCTTTGCTGGGGTCGGTTTGGTGGCTTTGACTCTCCAGCCTCACCTTCTCTGCCTGCCCAGCAGCACCGGGAGTGGAGGCTGACAGCAGGCCAACAGGAGCTGCCTTGGTAGACAAGCAAACCCAAGGGCAAACATCCTAAAGACAAAACAGCACAGCTTTTTCCCTCTGAGACACGGGCTTCCCCTGGGAAATCCATCCCTGTGCCCACAGCCTTTGCTGGGGTAAAGTTGCTGGGTAAAACCAGTTATAGGGCAGAATAGTGCTGTAGCAGTGCAGTGGTGAAAAACAGGGGTGAAATGGTTTGTCTCAGGCCCAGTATCAAAACACCAGGGCACCAGCCAGAGACAAATCATGGTTCGTTTTCCCTCCCAGCCTTTGCACCGGGTCACGGGCATGGCCAGGAGCCTGCGAGCCAGCCAGGGATCCAGTGAGCCTCAGCAGCACCGCCAAGATGAGCAGAGGGGGGGGTCTGTGGCCAGCCCCACTATGGCTCTGCCTCTTGGCAGGAGGGTATAAAAGAGATGTGTCCCCTCCCAAAGGCCTGGCAGCAACCCTGGCCTGGCGGCTGCTTTCCTGTGTTCCCCATCGCAGGCAGCAGAGCAACTTGGGCTCCCTAAGCTGGGCAGCCTGCCCACAGCATCCACAGACCCTTCCAATTTGCCCCTCTTTCATCCCTTAGCAGTTTGGTCGGCTTGTACGGAAGAAAGGAGCTCCAAATGCTTTCCGGGCCTAATAATATCCATCAAAGCATTTCCAGGGCTGAGGCGAGGATATACACTGCAGCACGCAGAGCAGGAAATGGGCTTGGGTTTTCCAAAGCTGCCTCTTCCAGCCAGAGCAAACCACAAGATCACGGGAGGACAAGAGCACTGCGCTCGTGGCTTTGTTTGCCCCAGAAGGAATTGATTTGATGAGAAAGGAAATTGGCTTTCTTTAATCTGTCCTTGTGCTAATTCCGCAGAGGAAGGCGTGAGACGGCTTGCACTGGCAAGGAAAGGATCAGCCACTGCACCGACGGTTCTCGAAACTGAACTGAACTGAACTGAAACCTCCGTGCCAGTCGGTTTGTGCTATTTGTGAGGATGGAGGTGTTTCCCAGGCTGTGGCCCATGGGAAGCGCCCGCAGACCACAACGAGCCATGTGTGGCCCTCACCTCCAGGGCCAGTGGCAGCTGGGGCCCCTGCAGAGCTAGTAGCCAGCACGGCTTGGCCCCGGGTATGTTATGGGTCCCCTTACCCATGTGCCTTCCTCAGATGACAGGGGTCTTGCTACTGCCTTCACCTGGCCCAGGTTTTCTCCAGCAATCTAGGAGGAAGGAATCTGTGCTGCTTCTCGTCTCTGGGGAGTTTGACTGCTCCTCCACATCTCTTTTCCAAACCCCCTCTCTGAGCCCAGTAGGACAAGAATGAGGATGTTCCTCATGCACCAGCCACATGTGTGAGAACAGGTTAGATTTGATCACCCTTTCCCACTAAAAATATTCTTTGAGAGAATCACAAGAAATTTTAAAAATCTGTGGGGATGTGGTTTCCTGACCAGTTCCAGGCTGGCATTTCAACTGAAAAGGGGGAAATGGAATTAATGAGTAGGAGGAACATGAGTTAGCTAAGATGCCATCAGAGAAGAGCTAGAAATGGTGCAGTTTTATTCTATACAACAAAACCTAAAAATACAATGAATAAATTATACAAAAACCTAAGCCAGGATTATCCTGGATCCCTTTCAATGCCAAACAGCTCTCCCAAGGTGACTAAACATCATCACTGTTGCTTGCACAGAAGGACATTGAGATACAACTAGCAAAGGGGTTTAAAAGTACCCAGCGACCCTGGGCACCCCATGTTGAACTTGTTTGAGGCATCGCAGAGGCAGGAGTGGGAACATTGAGCCTTGCTCTGCCCGGCTTCATTATGCTTAGTTAGTTTAGTAGCACACCATTGCCTTTCGCAGGGCTTGTGCAGGGATTACAAAGCCTATTGTAAGGGCTTCCCGGCGTCTGGTGAAGTCCCTGCCCCTTCCTTTCCATGAGATGCCTGTTAAGGGGTGCCAGGTCTCTGGCCAGGACTCTGCAGGCAGGAGCACACAGGGCACGTCGTGCCTGTGTCAGGTCTGGCCACCTGGCAGGCCCTGACCCCCGTGGCTGCCTGCTCAGCAGCCGTGAGCTCTGGCAGAGAGTCTGCCTGGCCCCAGCGCCCGCAGCAAGGTGTCTGCCCGGGCTGATGGGCTGGTGGAAGCAGGAGCCACGGCAAGGGTCTGAAATCCTCACATTCCTTGTGCCCGGGGAGAGAGATGTGCCGTCTAATATTGGTGCAGGTCTGCAGGCAGGAAAAAGGGACTGCTGCTTCTGCCTCACCTGCCCCACCACAACGCTCTGAAAGGGGGCGAGGTGTCCCCCAAGGCGTGAGGAAATAGCAAATGGAGCCGAGAACAACCCACCAGTTACAAAATCCCTCGAGAACAAGCAAATCCACAAGTGGGTAAAGTGAGGAGAAGGAGAAGGAAAAGGAGAAGGAGAAGGAGAAGGAGAAGAAGGAGAAGGAGAAGGAGAAGGAGAAGGAGAAGGAGAAGGAGAAGGAGAAGGAGAAGGAGAAGGAGAAGGAGAAGGAGAAATGAGTGGAGTAGAATGGGAGAAGCAACATTGCTTTTTTGCAGAGAAGCATGGGCTCTGGGAAGGGTCCTGGGCTCATCTTCAGGTCTGGTCTGTGCTCCCAGAGACTGCACTCTCCCATGTGACTTTAACATGCTCTAGCTGCCCTCGGTGACAGTGCAGAGCCCGGTGCCTCTCAGCTGGATGCGTTCCAGAGGGTACAGCTCCAGCATTGACGCAAGAGGAAAAATCTCCGGGATGGAGTTAGTCAGTTTTTATGCTGGATTGGATTTGAAGAAGCAGCTGACGTCGGCTGAAGCATCCGTTCCTTATGGTGCTTAGGTTAAGTTTGCAACGTGTCCAATGAAATACCCGGCAACACAGGGAGAGGATTTATCCCAGTGGGAGCCCCGTAGATTGTGCAGCCTCCTGTTAGCATGCTGAGCCCTGTGGTTTATTGTTTGTGTTAATTTGTTTGTGCTAACACACTGTGTTGTGTTAGCGATTAATATATAACATCATCTGCCACACCAAATCCCCATGAAAACATATGAGCTCCAGAACAAGTGAAATTGAGCTGTTCTGTGCTGTGACAGGGGACAAGGTGGAGGAACAAGGAATGTCAAGGGTATTTCACTTGGCCTGACAGAAAAGGGAAAAGTCCTTGCAAGGAAAAAGTCCTTACAGGATGGTCTACAGCAACTGCAGGCAGAGAGCTTTGGGAGACACCTCATCTCCTGACAGTGACTGAGCTCTGTAATGCCCCCCCACGCAGGACTGTGCCCATCTAACTGCAGCCCCATGCAGGGTGGCACCATCTGGCCTCCCTGCGTGGAAGCGTATCCCCCCCAACCAACCGGTGTGTCTGCAGCCGCTCCACCGGCACAAGGCGCCTGTGTGGGTCAGGCCTCAGCGACTGCATCCAGAGGAGAACCGGGCTGGCTTCAGCCAAAATAAATGTCTGCACAGGATGCTGCCGTGGGACTGAGTGAATATAAACCTTCGGTGCAACAACCCCAACCAAGTCGCAGAGCAATGCTTCCCCTTCCCTCGAGCGACTCGCTTGCAAGTGGACGGCTCTCGCTCTGCAGAGAGGATCTAGCAAGAAGCAGTGAGGCAGCTGCTTTCCCTTCGGGTGCAGCGCAGCGGCAGTGTCCTCCTGCAGGGCTCCTCACCGCTCTTCCCCAAACTTGTGCTGCAATAAGGAAACACACTTCAACTGAGCTGGTTTTGGCACCTCAGTACTGGGGTGGGGGGGTCTCCTTCTTTCAAACTGGAAGTGCCTCATTCCCCTGTGGCTGCAGCCCCGTGTCCCTGTGCCCGCAGGGAGCGCAGGCAGCCGGGCAGGGGCTTCTCCCTCCTCACCAGAGCTGGGAACGAGGGAGGAAAGGGCCAGGCCGGGGGGGACGGGCACAAATTCACTCGCACATATTAAGCGGCAGACATGTGTCAGCCCCAGGCAGCAGAGCAGCACCCCCTTACAGAGCTTTTTGACAGCATTAATGAACATTAATGAGGACAGGAGTCACAGGGAGTGACTGGTTTTAGAGGCAGCTCCTGGTGCATTGTAAACCAGACAAACCGGGGTGGGCTCCTGGGGGAGCCCCAGGCAATGACCCCAAGTGCCAGGCCCCCTTGCCCAGGCCACCCCGGAGCTCCTAAGGAAGCTGTGTGCCCCAAAGCTGGACAGGGGTCCCAAAATACTCACAGCCTCAAACCGTGGGCCACACAAGGCAGCTGCACTGCAGGAGAGCATGGATACCTCACTGGAGAAGCACAAGCAGTTGTCAGCATGTCGGGGCGGGGAGGGGGGGAGGAAAAAAAAGGAAAATAAAAAAAGAGGGAGAAAAGGAGAAACCTCACCGGCTGTGTGCTTGGGGGGAGTGGCTGACAGTTTTATTTCTGAGAATTTGCCCGTGCGTGATCTTTACATTGGGATTTGCAGGCAAGTGACCCCATAAAACTAACCTGAAATCCCCATGGCGAATAACGTGGAGCCAAGGCTGGCAAGCGGGAGCCAGTGGGGAGTGCGGGGCGTGCGGGGGGTGCAGGAGCCCAGCCGCGCTCCCCTGGCCCCCACGGAGCCCACGTACAGCCATGGGGTCAAGTAGCCCATGGAGCCCCGCAAGCCCCAGCTTTCCCAGGCGCGTCACTGGCTATTAGCAAGAAAACAGCAGTTGTTCTGAGGATTGTGCTGGTTATAACAATTATTTATTATTGGATTCTTTCTTCCTCAGCGTGTTTATTTTTTGTTTTCTTTCATTCATTCTTTCTCTCTTTTTTCTTTGTCCCTTTCCTTTCCTTTCCTTTCCTTTCCTTTCCTTTCCTTTCCTTTCCTTTCCTTTCCTTTCCTTTCCTTTCCTTT
>JAOXNO010000006.1:17807552-17830451 GCA_028565335.1 Limnodromus scolopaceus | reverse complement strand
GCCGCCGCTGCCGGCCGAAGCCGCGCACCAGCCGCTCCTCTCGCGGGTGCTCAGCCCCGCGCTGCCGGGCGGCGGCGGCGGCCTCCTGCCCTTGGGCGGCGGGCGGCCCAGCCCGCCCCACCACGAACTGCGCCTGGAGCCCGCCGCCTCGGAGCCGCTGCACCACCACCCCTACAAGTACCCGCCGGCGGCGGCCGCCGCCGACGACCACAACCAGGGGGCGACGAGCCGGCCCGCCCCCGACCCCCACCCCCGCCTCCGACCACGACCTGGGGGCGAAGAGCCGGCCCGCCCCGTACCCCCTCCCCGGCATCCGCGGGCACGGCTACCACCATCACCACCATCACCATCACCACGTGAACGCGGCGGCGGCCGCCAACATGTACTCGCCGCCCGGGCCGCCCGCCAACTACGACTACGGGCCCCGGTAACGGCCCCGCCGAGCCGCCGCGGCGCGAGGACCGCCTTCCCCCCCCTTCCCGCCTTTCCCTCTCTTCCCGCCTTACGAGTGAGCTGATAGGCCAGCCTGACTGATCGACAGCCGGAGCGCCCAATCGCAGGAAGTCGGGAGCTCCCCTCACGCTCCCCGCCCGTCGTGAGGGCGGCGGCGAAGGGCCGGGTCGCCGGGTGCTGCCCATGGCGGTGTGACCCGCAGCTGCACTTTGATAAATGAAGCCATATGTCGTTATCTCCCTTCTCCCTGCCCCCGCGCCTCCGTCCGTGCGGGTGCGCACGAGCGCGCCGGGCACCGAGGGCCGGCGGCCCTCTGGGAAGCGGTGGGAGGACGGGGAAGCGGCCGCCATGAGGTGATTCGCCCCCTTCCTGCTCGGCCGCCGGGTCTCCTCGTGGAGATTTGGTGATTTCGCCACCGTTTTTCTTTCGCTGGCACGGGTGTTTCCCGGCCCAGCAGGACGGGAAACGTTAGCACCGGGCAGGGAGGGCGGCAGGGCTGTCGGTGAGCTCTGCCGGGCCCGGATTCTGCACATGTCGATAAAAAAGTCTCTCTTACCTCGGGGACGCTTGGCCTCATTCACAGTTGGCTCAGGTAGTTCTTCGAGGAGACTGGCAAAGGAAGCAGAATTTAGCTTAAGGGAACACTTTGAATTTTCATGTCAGAACTAATTGTCCCCTTCTCCCCCAGTCCTGACCTGCTCCTCAGTGTTTGGGTTCATTGGGGCAGGTTAATCACAATAGGGTTTTCTGGAGCTGTTGAGGAGCCCATGGCCGAGAGCACAGCCATGTACAGCATCTTGTTTTCACAACAACGGATGCTAAAGTTTAAAAACCAGCCTGGGCGGGGGGATACCTGCAGAGTTTAGGCTGTGTATTCTCAGCAATAGTTTGTAAACTGGCTGCTGCCCAGCAGCCTCCCAACACCCTTCCCTGAGCTCTTGCTCTCTCCCCTTGAGAGGTGCCTTTTAGAGGAAGTTCAGGGTTTTTTTCCCAGAATGCCTCACCCCTTATATTTGTCTGACCCAAACTGCAGTGCCCCCAAAGCACCTATTCTGCACCTACCTGCTTGCTGTACCTTCCCTCTTAGAGCTGGTAAGTACTTTTTCCTTTAACATCTTTCTTCAAGCTGTCTTTCCTTATCGTTCAAAAGATGGGTCTGTTCATCACAGTTTCTCCAGCCGTGTGTTTTGAATAGTTGGCTTGTGGTTTTTGTCAGAGGCTCACCAAACGGCAGTCCCTTTGTGTTCGGAGAAGGTATTGAACAGCTCCTCAGCTGCGCTGGTATACAGTATTATGAACACTCCTGATTCTTCCATGTGACTCTATGAAAAGAAGGGGGTTATTATTATTTTTTTTAAATCCTCTATTCATCCATGTTTGTGCATTTTCACTACAAACCTTTTAAAACATAATCTTTCCCTTGTGCAGGTGGCAGTGTTAATAGCAATGTTTATTCTGTCTCTGGCCGTGGGCTTTGGGCTTCCAAAACTTCTTGGAAGGGTTTAAGAAGGGATACAGGCTAACATGAATATTTTATGTATTTTTTTTTCTGTTATAAAAAATATATCTGGATCCATGAAAAAGACTTGTGCAAGAAATATGTATTTTATTTGATATTTGCAGTGAATTGTGAGATTCTTAGTGTCTAACTAAACCATAATTAATGTTCTCGGAAAGGTTGATGTAAAATAGCCTTGTGCTTATTATTAGTCAGTGGGAAATGGCTCTCGGATGTGCTCTGTTGCTTTGCCGCTGTTATTTCAGAGTTTTCAGTATGATTTGTTACCTGTAAACTGGTTAGTGCCAAAGCTTTGGTCAAACGTTTAATGAAGTTGTTATATTTATTATTTCTTTCAAAGATTATACAAACATATTTTTTTTTCCCCTTGATAGTTGCAGCGTAGGAAAAAAAGTGAAGATAACCAAAGAATCATATCTGGAAACAGTGTAGATACATGTAGATATTTGTAGATATTTGTAGATAATCTTATTTCATTTAAATTGAAGTCATTGGACAGTGACATTTATAAATGTTTTTCCTCTTCTTTCTTTCTTTCATTTCTTGTTTGATTACTTGTGTGTATTTGTCAGTTTGTCTGCTCTGAAGTCTAAATATCCTCTGCAAAACGAGTTCACTGAAATAAGGAAGGAATAGTAAACTGGAGCTGTTCAGTCTGAACACACAGTGAGTCTCCACAGACAAATGCTCCTTCCCTTCTCTCTCCCTGGTTGCCAGAGCTGCCGGTGGCTGTAGCCATCTATCCTTACACAACAGCTTGCAGGGTGGGGGTCCCAGGTTGAAATGGCTACAGTACACTTCTGTTTGTATTGGTAAGCACCCCTTTTCTTTACACATACGTGGAGTGCTGCAAGAAGCGTCACTGGATCTCAGTGCAGATCGGTCACACACCTTTTCAAACGTACTTTACGGCACAAGAGCTGAGAGGACTGCATGACCCCAGACACCAGGACTAAACCGTGCTCTTACAGAAAGTGGCTCAAGGTCCTTGCCTTGAATTGGAATGTAGGAATTTTAATTTATCTTCATTAGAAGAAGAGAAAATCACAGAACTTCAACCTATGGCTGTGTGCCCTCAGGATCATTAGTCTGTCCTCTCTGTTAGAAGAACCATTACAGAAGTCCTGTGTCTGAATGGGAAGGAGACACCATGCAGCTGTATCAAGACTACAGTTTTAACTATGAAATTGATATTTCTAACCTTGATTTTAGGCCATCAACATGCAAGGTGCTTATATATGTTAGTATTAATCATATTAGTAAGCATTTCATGTCATGTTTTAGTCCTTAAATCAAGGTTCCTCAGGGCTTTGACTAGTGTTTCCTCCTTGTATTGCTATGTCTATCTCACCGGATGGGAGTGTTCCAGACATGGAAAGCAAGCAGGGTTATTTTTCTGCCACAGAAAAGATCCACTTCAAACAAACAAACCCCCCCATGGCACTGCACACTGGGTAGTAGAAGCCTTTTGGGAATCACAGAAAATCTGTAGCACTTTAATGTCATGTTACCTGTCAGCCAGTTAGTCAAGGTATATCGTCCAGGCCATCCCTTCTCTATGTGTATTGCAGTTTCACTTGAAAAATGACTTTGTATGATTTGATTACATGTATGTTTAAACTTCGCTCAGTACATGCCGTCACCAAGGTCCATGGCACACACTGGGAAAGAAGGCTGCAGCGTTTCCAGACAGTGCGTCCACTTATGGTCGCCTCAAGTCACACTTAACACTGTGTATTTAAAAGCTGCTGGTAAAACAGGCCCGAGCACAGAGGGTACAAGCACCCTTTGTCTCTTCCAAACAGGGCTACAAAATAAATTAGCCATGTGGCTCCATTTTCCAGAGGTACAGGCTGAATTTACTGATTGCTCCAAATGTCTGAAACCTCTGTGGATAAATATAGGGTTAGGCACCCACAGGTGAAACAAGGGAGGTCTTTGCTTGATCGCTTACCCCAACACTGGGGATAGCTTAGGGTCTCAGGAATGTTTTTTTGTTGGTGGTGGTTTTATTTTTTCCCTGCTAATGGATCTGACTATATTCAGTGTAGGATAGGAGCATGGGGATGAGAATTCTCTGTGCTTGCAGTGTTCATGCACAGCTTTTACACACTTCATGGATGTACCTTTTAATCTTTCTTCCTTTTCGGGGAGACTCTAGAACTGCTTTAGGTGGACCCGTGAAGGTGGTCCCCAGTAGATGCCTTTCAGCATCCTGGGGTGTTGCATCTCTTCAGTGAATCTCAAGCGTGTATACACGTGGCCAGCGCCAGGGGAGCAAGTGCTCTGGTTTCCTTCATGCTACGGTCTGTGGCTGCAGGGTGGGGAATGCCCCGAGGGCTGCAGTAAGCATAAAAAGGCATTTTGCAGGCACCATGCCACTGGGGGACAGTGTGGGTCTCCCTTGAGCTAGGGGCTTCCTAGTGCATCCCTACAAGGAGCCGTGGCTAGTGGGGCTGCAGGGCTCAGGGCCACCTCAGCTGGTGTGCTGTCCTCCCTGCCACACACACCGTATTCTCGCCAGCAAGGGGAGATCAGCTTGTGACGCCCGGATCCCCGGCCGCGGGGCAGCTGCACTTTGAGCTGGTCTGAAAGGAAGAAGAAACGCACGCCGGTGCTGCGCGTACCTGCCTACGGAAAGGCATCCCTATGGCCGCTGGGGCTACCGCAAGCACCCCCGGGTTGGGGTGGAAGCTGAGCCCTGCTGCCCGGAGGAGAGCTGGAAGAGCTAACGCAGTGGGACTTGCAAAGCGAATTTTAGCAGCTTTGCCGAAGGCGCTCGGGAGGTTGCTGTGAGCCTGCTGAAGGCGGTGGGGGAGCGTGTGTGTGCAGAGGCGTGTGCTGGGCCCTCCCGCTCCTCCCGATGTTGTTCGGTTTCCTGATGGGCTGAAAACAAACGCGGTGTTGCTGTCAGAGCGCTGAGATGGTGGGTGCGATGGGCTGACCCGCCATTTATGTTACCGGCCGGTGTAGCCAGGAGATGCTGTGTTTCCCGGGGTCGGGCTCTGGGGGTACCGGGGGTACGGCGGCCCCGGTGTCCGGCGGTGCGGCAGAGGCGCACCCGGCCGTGCCTGAAGAGCAGGCTCCCTCCAGAGGGAAGAGCCGGGCATCGCACCTCAGCTCAGGCACACGCGGGAAAGGAGCCCTTGCAGAACTTTTGCCCAAACGTGCAAATATGCAATCTGAGAGAAAATACAGATTTGTTTTATAAAGCACAAATTTGATCTTTGAAGCACACAGGTGTAAATAAGGAGTATAAATAATCTGTGAGGTAGAATTTGAAGATGATCAGCCAGCAATAATTCAGCTGTTGCTATAAGCTGGTGGTGTGAAGAGTGCGGTCTGCTAGAGTAGAGACCAGTATGTGTGGTATGTATGTAACTTTTCTAAACGTATGCATTTTTTTATCCTCGTTTAATTCTTTTGATTCAATTGATCAGTAAGATATTTAATTTACACCAGTGTTTGACACAACTAGATGAAAGGGACCGTACTCAAAGTTTTCTATTACTGGCCATTATCATGAGCACAGCGTGTGCTTATAAAACATGCTCTTTAATAAAAAAGTGAGACACCCCTTGTCTGTGGGAATCTAGTCACTGTATCAGGGGTTTGCTAGTCCCCAACAACAGTATTTCATACCTTTTCTGCCCGGTATGTTGCACACATGAGCACTGCAAAAAGCGAAAGCTGGTTTTGAAGATATACATTAATTTTGAAAAATATGGACATGTCCCATATACACTATATATGTGCATGTACAAGTCTGCTTTTGAAAGGTCTACCTCCCTTCAGGAAGCCTATGTAAAGTACTGTATGTGTTGCCTATGCCAGAAAAATGCAGGCATTCTCCCCATTAATAGAAATGACCTATTATAAATTTACCAAAGATACCATAGTTTTATAAATTGGCCACATATGTTTGTGTAATATATTTATTATATCACATTTCATAGCATTTCTGTTTTATGAAATTCAGCCTTGAATATATCACATATGTTTTGCATATATGTGCAATAGTCGGCCAAGTGTATCTGAGTAAAGTATGATAAATGCGTTCTTTCCATTTGGGAAATTAAATGTTTTTCCAGATTTAAAAAAAAAAAAAGTTTATGAAGAGCAGCCTATACAAAATAATTACAATAAATCACTCTTATTTAGGTTAAAATTATAAATTTGAACTAGTAACAAAGTGATTAAGAACAAAAGCCAGAAAAGTCATATTTAGGACCTAATTCTATAAGGAGACGGAGCAGCAGAATGGGAAATGCATGTGCACTTTCAAGACTCACTGCTACATGCTGTAAAATCATGCACTTGTACAGCAGCTTCCTACCCCAGAGGGGGTAAGGATGGTCTCTCGTCACCCCTTGAGAAGACGAGCATGTCATACCATGTGCCTCACTCAGAAAGCAAGTGCCCTCCCAGGTCTGTGCTAGCCTAGTTCCAGCTGCAGAATTTCGTAGTTCCTGTGTGAGCAGCCCTTAGTGGCCACTGGTGCTGGAGAAGGAAAGGGCATGTTTTCCTGCTCTCGCTGAAGCTGGTTCTGGTAACTGCCCTGGTGTTTCAGGTGGTGCCGTTGGCACGTTCTGCACCTGCCTGGGATGTGGTCATTGCACAAGTGTCCAGCTACTCAGACTGAAGTCCTTGGGCTGGGGCTGTAAATTGAAAAAGGAAGTTAAAAACAGAATAAGCAACATGTAAAAAACGTGAAAAACCCCAACACCTTGGTGTGAGGTCTTTGCACTATTATTTTTTCCAATTGTTTTAGCTTGGCAGATGGACAAGGGCTCTGTGTTTGTGTTTGCTTTTCTCACTCTGCTTGCCTAGTGCTCCCGTTGTCCCTCGTTCTGGGGGGCAGAGGGTTCCCCTTCTCCCTCCATGCTCTGGCTGCCTCTGGGCTGGGTGCGAGCTCCAGCAGCGGCCGTCGGGGCAGTGGAGGGGCAGGTGAAGCCTTCCCCTTCCAGCCATGGGAACAGGGTGGAGGGGGGTGCAGGGGCCCTCCTCCCAGACTGGTTTTATTTGAGCACTGCCTTCCACATTTCTTTTATTTCAGCAAACATGAAGTGAGTCTTTCATTCTATTCCCTTTCCTGCTTGTTGTCAACTACTTCAAACCAGATGGGCTCAAGAGATAAAACTATAAAGACTCAACGTCTCTATTTAGTGTGATGCCAAGTCTGCATGCCATCAAAATATCTGAGGCAAAAAAATCTGAAAAGACAATACTTACCATAAGCATTACGTTAAAAGCAGCCTAGATGTGAACATAGACAATGACTCACTGAGATTTTGTATCAGCAATTTTTTTAATTGCCACAAAGACAAATGCCATGTCCACATTCTCTGCCATGTTTGAAGTTATTATGTAGGCCCAATGCACCAACTTTCCTCCTGCCTGGGTCAGGACATGTTTATAGCAAGCAGTGCTGTGGGTGCCTGGAACATGTACCTTTGCATGCATGAGACTCCAGAGCTGCAGAGCAGAGTAATGGCTCAGCATTTTAACAACTTCCCCAGATTCCCTGGCTGGACATAATCAGGATCAAGCAGCCCTGCAACTTTTAGGAAAGAAAGATCATTGCTGAGAAAGTGCCAAAGGATTTCTATAGTATTTTGCTGCCCTAATTTGCATATACTGTGAATAAATGCTAGGAGGAAACGGCATCCAACTGTAATCTAAATCTAATCTAACAGCTCTTTTGGTTTGGTTTTTTTTTTTAATTATAACTTCAAATTGTAATAGGCAATTGTCAGAATTATCTTTTTCAGTGCCATCTCACTCTTCTCTAAGGAGACGGTCACTACTGTTCTGGGATGGTTCTTCTGTGGTGCATGTGGCTGCTTCAAGACCTTAGTCCCTCCTGCTATCTACCTCCAGTGGCACTGTAACGTTTGGCATTACCACAGTTCATAGCAATAAAGAAATAAATACATGCTCCTGTGGGTGAGCACAGGCTTATTTAGACGTGTAGGCTGCAGTTTACAGGATTTCCTAGTGGGATAAATGGGGGATGGTGGGGAGGTAAAATCAAATACTTCTGAAACTGAATGAGCTGGTGTACAAGTTTAAAAAGACAGACCTGTCACTGTACGCCTGCTCTGGGTACTATTCCTCCCGGCCATCCTTGTCCTTTTCCCATAAGGAATCTGGCGCTTGCTGGAGGTGGTTTGCTTCAAGACTCTTCGTGCTTTCCAGAATCTTTGTATCCCCTAACTTACAGGGGCAAGTGCTTCTTTGTTTTGATTCTCCCCCTAACCCCCCCCTTTTCCCCTCCTCTCATAATGACCTAAAAATCAAATTCCTCTGAGAAAAGTCAGAATAAAGCAGTACACAGTAATGGTGGTAGAACATACAGAGATATTTTGTATGAGCAAATGAGGAAAACAGTCACAACTGAGAGACTATATGTTGCTACGGTCCCAACTGCGTGGTTTAATCATACATTGTAGCGTCCGAGGTTTTTTTGTGATGGATTGTATTGAAGGGGAATAAACCACTAATAGCAAAAAGAAAATTTACCTACTCGAACGTGAGCATTAAAAGTATTTGGGGGTGTTAGTACTCTGGAACAAAATTCTTAATAGGCTGAATGCAGCTGACGATAGCATTGCAAAAGTTTATGGGAGCGGACGGCTCAACCAAGCAGACCCCTTATTTTGTGGTGTTTGATAGGGGGCGGTGGTAAATAAAACCATACCCAAGAATGTGGTAAGGTCAGAGGACAAAGAATTTGGTATACAGAATGTGGCTACTTGTTCCATGCTTACTTTGACGTTGTTGGCAAGTTTCACGCCTGGCATGCTTCAATTTCAGTCTATTTTAAAAGTTACTTTTCTCTTGGCTGTTCTGATAGTGCAAACATGAGGGGGGGTTGCATTTAATTTCATACTGTGAGATCCTTAAATAAATTGGCAAAAAAACTACTAGGATCTCAATTTTGGATAGTTTTTTTCACATTAAAATAAAAATGCTCCAGCATGCCCCAGAAGAGAAGGGCATGGATTAAACACACACATATTTACTTGGAAAGATTACCCTGGTAGGGGAACCCAGGCTGAAATTGCAGAATACTGCAAACAACAGGAAAAACATGCCTTCTTCCTGAGTCATTGCCATGGCTTTCTTGGTAGCGCCCTGGTCACGCTTTAACATCAAATGTTGTGTCTCAGCATTGCTGTAACATTGTCTAGTATTAATCCAGGCAGTCATGTGCCACGTTTTATGTCATGATCCATACTTTCACACCACAGACACACACAGCCAGAAAAGGAAACACATTGATTTAGCGCTCGGTAATCCTTGCTTAATCCCCAGTCCTTTGGTTTACATCACTAACATGGCTCCTGCAGTAGTCAGTTCTATCTGTGTTCTTGGCAGGCTGAATTAAAGGAAAGATTTATTAATTTGTAAGTTGGCTTTGTAGATGCATCTTAAATGTGCTAAAAACCAAAGCAGTCCAGAAGCCAGTATTGACTTAACTATAAAAATCTGCTCTTTAAAATTGAAAACTTTGCAACAATCCAAGTCAAGCTGCAGAGAGTAATTTATTTGCTTACTAATGCAATTGCATTGTAGAGGGCTAAATTTAACAACTGCCTCATTGCAGGCCCTTAGCCTACTTCCTCTTCCACTCATTACTACAAATACAATTAATCTCCTCTTTCCTTGCTCATCTACACCTGCAATGCTTTATGGCTCATGTACTGATAAGAGAAAGGGGTTGGAACTAATGGATTCATTTGCAAAAAATGTTAGAGGGTCAGAGATCACCATTCATTCCAGTGGTGATAAATATTCCATGTAATTGCTGCACAAATGCTAGCGTTTGGGATTTATTTCTATTAGTTTACAAATGCTGGTTTCTTTCTTCCCTCTCACAGTGCCAAAGAGGATGATTCTTGGGAGGAAGCCTTTTGTAATAATTCAGCTGTCATTGCCTTCACTCCTGACTCCTTTAGGCCAGGTACAGGCTAGTCCTGCTCCTTTCTGGCAGGTGAGATTCCAGAGCCAACTCCAGCAGCTTAAGGTGGCTCCTCGCTCACAGCCTCCCTGCGAGCAAGTCAGCTGAAGTCTGGAGTGATGACTGTGCTCGTGTTACAATTGTAAAAAGCTTTACATTTTTTTCCAGAAAAACAACCTGTTTATTTCCTTGATGCAATCAGACAACTGTATTTGACAGTCTCTAGCAATATAGACTGTCTTTCCTGTTGGAAATCATTCTACTTTGGGAAAGTCCAGGTCAGTTCCTTAAGCAAATAAACTTGTAGGAGACTGTAATTCATATTCAAACTATGGCATTTAGGCTCAACTCTAAATCAAACTAATGTAGTCTGGCTGCTCATTTCGAGGAAACTATAATGTAGAAAAAAAATAATCCCTTTACTGAGTGTTTAAATAAAATCAGTGATGATGTAAAGTGTTAATTAATTGTAGTAATGTGCAAAAGTATCACACGGATAGTGCCTTGGTAATGGGAAGTAAGTAAGGATAGGATGGGTCTGTTCTCGCAAGTAGATCTGCAACGTGTCCTTCCTCTTGAAGCTGATGAAACTTTTCACCCCTGTGTCTGGCTGCTGGTAAGATTACAGATGCGGTTCATGCCCTTATTTTCAGTTTGTGTTTGCGTGACTGAGTTTATTTTTAAATCTACCTAGTCACACAAACATCAATATTTAACCCCCAGTGAAGGGCGGTAAGTTTGATGTGAAGGCACATAGTAATCTTCAGCATATCTTCCAAAAGACCTGTGAGTAAAGCTAAACATCCCTTGAGAAGCTCCATAATTGCATTGACATGAAAAATGCCATTGACAGTAAATGGCATTTTTCAGAGAAAAGAATATACTCAAGAGTTCCTAACTTTCAGGCTCCGATCTAATGTTAAGACATGGGGAATTAATCCATTCTTGCTCGGGGCCTGCCACTGTGCCAATATCACAGCATTTGCATCAGAAGTTACTTCCTACAGTGGCTGTATGATGCCCAGGCCGTCATTAAGGATGCCTTGTGTGTACTGCTTTGGGACCCGAGGGCTCACCCACAGCGGGAAACGCTGTGTGGGGGGAGCTGAGCACCAGCCCGTCAGCCAGCCCTGCAGGGGCAGGAGATGCCCTGGAGCCTCCGGTGGCCCTGGGGCATGATGTGTTCATGGCTGGCGTTCACAAGAAGGGCTGTGCTGAGCGTGAAGCTGCCCTGAAACACTGCAGAGATTTGGCATCTTAGTCCCACTCCAGTCTGGAAACTGGCTTCTTACCCCTTACAATGCGCTCTGGTGGCACGGCTGCCTTTTCCTGTCCAAAGGAGGAGGAGAGAACGATTACTTCTCTACCGGGACCAGGCTTGGCCCTTCTCATTTCCTGCCGTAACCATTTGCCCAAGATGGGCGAGCCCTGGATTTCCTTTCCTTTTCTGCTGGATGGGCATTGGACCTGCAGCTCAGTCTGTGGAAATTGCCCAACAGTGTAGGCTGCTGTTTGCTGCCATGGAGAAGAGGAATCGCACCTCCTGGCCACTCCTGCACCCCAGAGCCACTGCAGAGTGGCTCTCAAGTCCATCGGGAAGAAGGAGGGGGAAGGGAATTTTAATAGCGAGGATGCACAGTTGAGAGAGGAAACGGAGTGTGGGTTCACAGCGCAGGGACTGACTATGTGTCTTGTGGGTTGGGGTTTTTTGTTTGGTTGGGTTTGGTTTGTTGGTTTTTGGGGTTTTTTTGAGTGATAAGCTGTGGAAACTGAAATTTTGCTCAGAAGCTAAGATTTTCAGCTATCCAAAAGCATGTTGGGCTCCAGCACTGAGCAGTCCCCTCCTCTGCGTGGGAGGGGGATGGTGGGTGGAGATGGAGCACTTACCATCTACACAGTTCTGGTTGATGTAATGAACACCATTACCCCCCCCCCCCCCGGATCACTCAAAATTAGGCTTTAACTTTCAACTGCAATGCGATCCCCCATGCGGCTACTGAATAGTAAAGAAACAATCAAAGATATGCATTATTTAAAGTGCCATCATACTCCAAAATGTGTAAGGCCAAGTTTTATTGAGGAAAGCCTGGCAGCAGCACCCTGTTTCTCTGTTTTAATGGAAATAATATCAGGCTTGGTGCGTAAGACTTTTAGTCCAACAATATTCTCTGCCTGTAAAGCACAGCTGGGTACCAGACCCAGATCTTAATTTGCTTGTGTGTTTTCCCTGAAATAATTTCCAAAGCCTTTTGTTGTTGCTGTTCACTACAATGCTGATGACTTTTTCCTTCATGTCCAGCTCTGTACAGAGGCAGAAACAAATACTTCCAGTAAAGTATCAACAGTGCACAGCCTGGGTACAGAACACTTCAGTTTGTAAAGTTGAGTCCTGGTTTCCAGGCCACCTCCTATTTAACAAACTGGCCCTTGCTAATTGTTTCAGTGGGCCAGTTGCAGCTGCAGCTTTGAGCCTGGATACAACAGGAAGATGTCTATGAGCAGACTGTTGTGTGTCTAACATGCTTTAAAAGAATGCAAATGCCGCTTCATGATTCAAACAAAAAAAAACCTTCATGAATTAATTTCAGCTTCCATGACTGCAGAGATGACAAGTTAATGGAGCCATTTGCGCTGTGTGGATAAGGATTTATCCATGCAATTCCCCTAAATGTTAACGGGAGTTGTGTGGCTGAATCCCAGACTTGCCACGCTGAAACTCAGCCCGAACTCTCCAAGGAGAAGGGCGCTAATTGGATTGCTGAGTTCAAATCCTCCAGCTAGTCAGTCTATGGAAAGGATTTAGCACTGGCTCTGTAAAGGGCTTTACACAGCTTTGCAGTGCTGGGCAGGGGAAGATTTTTTCCCCTTTCTTTCTTGTGATTAATTGTGAGGCTTGAGGTGACAGGAGACATAATGAAATTCATAAATGCCAAAGGCCGTCCCTAGTCACATTCCTGGCTGTTGGTTTAAGTTAGAAGCTGACAGCGGTGTGAACAAATCAAGGTTGGTCTGATAGCCTTTCAGCTGTGGGGAAGAAAAAGTAACTGACAATGAGAAACCACTGGAGGTGGTTTAATGGGTATAAATTTTCAAGAAAGAGTGATATTTTACACTGATTCAGCTTCTTGGATACATAAATGACTTACAAACAGATGTATTCTGCCCCCACCGCAGTCTGAGGGATTCCAGTGCTTTTTTACCAAAGAAGAAAATGGCACAAGTTGTCTAAGCAACCTCCCAAAGAAAAGCTATTGCAAAACCTGTAGCAGAACTCAGTGACTTGTTCTGTGTCATCCTTTGTGAGTGCCTGTGCTCTGCTTGTTATAAATTTTAAAAATCCACTTCCCTCTCTGGAAAACAGAACTTGCAGCTTGAACAAGCAGCTTAAGAATTAACCTAAAACTCTCACTTCAGCCTGGAAATACATTCTGTTACTTCCCCACATCCAGGTTTGAATTACAGTGTAAAGAATTGCTTCCCCAGTCCTCTTCTAGTCCATGACATGACTCTTCTAGTCCAGAACATGTCACGTCTGAGCATATATTGACCAGATACTGATGCGGTGATCTTTGGAGCCAGCTGCCAGCAGCCGCTCGGCGGGGTGTCTGTGATCCGAGAAGGCCAGGCACTGGACAGTGGCAGTGTGGTAGTCCAGCACTGCCAAGGGCTTCAGCTTTTTCCAGCCAAAGATCCTGATGCGATGATCCCATCCTGCTGTTGCTAAAATCTTCTTGTCTGGTCGGATGGTGACATCAGATATGCCAGCGTTGACAAGTTCGTGTGTTTTGTAAACCTGTGTGAGAAAGTTACAGATGGGCTCTGGTTATTTAAACAGAAGCCAAAGGAACATTTTGTGACTTTAGAAGGGACAGTGCTCACCTGTCCACACTGGTATCGCATGGGCAGTGTGGAGCTTTTCATGACATGGTGGCTGGTGCCTTAAGTGAGAACAATTATAGACAAAGATGGAGAAGACCTTAACTTGAGCCTGTCTATCTCCAGCACCATTCTCTAAAAATAAAAGCATCCCTAGCATGTTTTTGCATTTGAAGCTGTTTGTATTCTGTCACAAGTGAAGCCCTGGGTCAAGGCTTTGAGATGCAGACTACACAGCTTTGCTTTTTCTTCCAGCTATTCTTGCATGAGCTGCAACGTTCAGAACTATGGCCATGTATTTTCCCTGCTTTTGCAGTATTTCCATGCTGAGATTCTGAGCTGATGTTTAAACTACCTGCTACTTATTTCTACTACTGTGGTCCCTCTCAAAAACCCCAATAAGCTGTGGTAGCATTTACCACAGTCTTGAGAAAGGAATGCTTCCAGGAATTAGGTTACAGTGTCAGGAAATCTGTATTTCTAGTACCTTCCCAAGAGACTTTTATTTACACCAAATTCCAAGAAGGGGATTATGACCAAGTTATTGATTTCAATCTTGGAAGCTTTTTGTTACTGTTTGGAGACTACTGGGGCACAAGTTTCTGAGGGGCACAATTAAATGGGAAGGCATTTAGCTTCCTTCAGGAGGTACTGGGGCTACATAAGACTTGGCCCTTGGAAAGAAAAGTCTTCACTTCACTGACATGCGTCTCCCCTGAAGCCCAGGGGAAAAGCTCTAAAACACACTTTTGCTGTTCTCACCTCAGGTAACTTGTATTAGTCAGCAGCTACCTCTGAAACACATGCAGTGTGTACCAGAGTGTATGTGTGTGTGTGAGCGTGTGTGTGTGTGCACCTTTTTGTGGGGCTGTTCCTGTAAAACCTGTGCTTTTTGCTAGGACGGCTGTACCCAAACTCCCCAGTTACGCTCACGCAGCATGGCTTCAGTGGGATTTTTGTTGGCGTGTGCCCACTGGCAAGGGAAGGATTTGTTACTTGCATCACCAGCCTTACTCTGTAAATGAGATTATTAGCTAATGGCTATAGCCAATCCCGGGCGTGGTGCTTCCCATCGTTACTGTCAATTATGTGAGCAAGATCCATACAGCAAAATCAGGGCGACTGGGAGAAATTGCATGTCATCAGCAAGCTACAACTTGAAAATGAAGCCTGTAATGGTGATGCCTTTTGGCTATGGAACATGAGGGAACAGTGGGCATTTGTGCACGATCTGCAAATACAAGAGGTGAGAGAGAAAACAAAGCAGAACAACTTGCTCAAGGTCTATGCAGCCAGGTGAAATCCTGCTGCCAGGATTTGTGCCATCCAGTCACTTATGGGCAACTACTGCAGTCAGCGGCATTCCAACACCATTTCCTAACCAGAAAACCAGCTCGTAATTAAGCAAAGAGGTAAAACAGGTGAGCTGCTTTCAGCCAGTCATGAGCAAGGAAACTCACATCCTGTAGGAGACGCAGGAAGAAATTCCGATATGCTGAGGCCAACAGACACCCACCTCTCCTTCCCTCCTTAACACATGCTATCTATGATTTTCCTTTTTTCCCATCTCCCTCTCTTACACCCAGACCATGTCTTTAACCCCTATTCTTATTAGAAAAATAGCCAAGATAGTGCCAGCCTAAGCCTCAGCATTTGAGGGAAAAGCCTCAGCAACCCAGCCAACAAAACTTGTGCACGCACTTACACCACAGCTTATAGAATTGGTTTTTTCTTGTCATATATAAAGGAGCTTCTGTGCTTATCAGATTTCTCAGTTCTGCTTTGTTTATTCACCTGCAGAAGCTGTTTACCTCCTACATTCTACCACAAACATCATCACATAATTACACTATCTCATCCAAATCAGAAGGCTCATAACCAATCCAGTCATTTGCTGACAGTGATGATTTCAGCAACTTTCTTGTAGAAGACAATGCACCAAACTCTCCCCATAGCAATAAACTATGAAGTTACCTTCATCATCTATTCATTGACACACTGGAACGTTGCCACTTAAAACAGAGCCCAAGTACCATCATTGCGTCATTATTTCTCCAACGGCAGATAGCTATGCACCACGTTTACTTATTAAAACCTTTTAGAATAAAAATAATGTGCCACTGAGTGGCTTTCCAACGTCTACCATTACCTCAGGTACCTGGAATGTCAGGGAAAAAAAAATCCCCATCTGGTTTATATTATTAATGCAATAGTGGAAAAAAACTTAATCTATGTCCTTGACAATCTCTAGTGCTCACATGAAAGATGCATTTTATTAGGGCATTCACACTATGCATGAAGCACAGAAACATTACTTATAGTTTATAATACTTGGCATTTTAATTTCTTCTGAGACAAGCTACTGTCTCTCGGCGTGATGTGCTGAAGATGTAACCAACCCTACATCTCCTGGGAACGTGGAAAACAATACCCGGAATATTTCAGGTGAAGAACTGTTTGTTTTTCCCGTGCATCGTACCTGTACCCCTGTGTTACAGTTAACTCCAAACTGAAACGTGCTGTGGAGAACAGTATTTTCTTTGAATTTAGGAAAAAGCTGTGCTATAATTAATATGAAGGAACAGCTTCCTCTCCAGCACCAGAGTGTTTGAAGCTTTAAGAAGGCTGTCATGATGTCAGATTTCTGACACCTTGACCTTAGAAAACTATCCCCAATACCAAGGTTCTTACTGGGACTTATCTATCACCTTCCTTCTGTGTCCCTGAGCTAAGGATGTGTGCAGATGTGTGCAGATGTGTGCCAATGGTGACAGAAAGGCCGGGGCAGGGGGAGGGCAGGCATGACAAAAACCTCAAACTATGACAATTGGGCACCAGACTTGTTAAAACTCTTCTTTATCACATTTGCTTAGTACATCTTCGCTACTTATTCAGAGTCTGGTCTTTCACTTCGTATCTCATTGCTTATTAAAGTTCAGATGTTCTCCAGGGCGAGCACTGTGTCCCCCACTTCAGTGGGTTGCAGTTACACTGCCTGCACCGGGGTCCCAGGGCCCTACCCTGCTCCAGAAATGCAGCTTCTGTGGTGGTGCCTTACAGACTATACACCTTCAGTGTCCCTCGGTGAGGAGTCACTGTCGGATGTCCAAGCACTTGCTTTTTCTTTCTGTGACACCATTCAGAAAACAGCATGAGCTGGCCAAACTACCTAAAAAATCCTCACAAAAGCTGCAAGCTGGAAGAGCAATTAATGTTCCTCAATGAATTGGTGTAACCAGCAGCTCTCCTCTCAAGGATGGTGTGGGGCACACAGGGGCTGGTTCACGTCCTTTTCATTCTGTGTTCAGGCAACAACTGCCAGTTTGAAAAAGGTTAAAGCACTCACAGTGGAGAGGCTACGCATGGGCCATTTTAATTTTCATGAGCCTTATTTATGCACTTCATTTCCACACCTAGTTAAAACCTACTTAACCCCTTGGCACTGTTGGAACACTTGCTAAAGTAGTCTAGATTAAGCAATATTTATTGCCATTCACTAGCATGGCCTGAACTGGTGATTTTGAGACCTCCTTCTAAACCAGTCATTCCAGGTGTGCGTCTCTCAGACACACACTGATAGAGCCAATTAACTTAGTTTCTCTGTCTCTGGCTGGGGCTCTCAAGGTGCCAAAGGAAGCTGGTTGCCTAAACCTTGTGTCCTCTTGGTGCTGGCTGGGCTACTCCTACTCCTTTTGTTTGTCAAGTATTTCACGGAATATTTCTCTCTTTCCCACAGTGGAAGGAAACCTTTATCCATTCAAGCAGAACCTTTGGAAAAGCAATCCTTTGTTTCTCATTTTTATAACTCATTTATAATGTTTAGGACATTCCGAGAGCTGAATACTCCTAACGTGATAAATGAAGATACAGAGGCAATGGCTTGAGTAATGCTAGGCTTGTGTGCCTGTTGCAACTTTGGTAAAACCAGAAACATGTGAGAGAGGGGGTTTGCTTTTTTTTTTTTAAATCCTCACCATCTTTTGCTAAGCCCAGTCACATAGCACAGACATTCTAACCAGTCTGTGATTAATTAGCTAGAGATCTGCAACAACTCCTCTTCATGACTAAATATTTTTTTTAGTCTATCAAACTGTTAGTGCAAAGTGGGATAAATGACACGAGAGGGCCAATGATCCTGACCTGGAGGTTCTGTTGCTCATTGAGGCTCCAGATGCTGAGCACCTTTTCAGATGAGCCTGAGATTCCCCTGGCCTTCTCCGAGTCAAAGTCAAGGCTCATCACTGGCTCCTGGTGGCAAACGAGTTGGCTCAATGCTTTTCCCATTGACAAATTCCAAAGCACCACTGATCCGTCTTCATAGCCAGCCAGAAGCAAAGGTTGGGAACCGCAGTTGGGCTGATCAAGAGAAAAGTACAATTGAAAAGTAAATAGTCTATTAGGAAAATTGTCAACCCCAGGTAGGTTTCAGTCCAAGTACCGATAAATGACAATGCTGACTGGTGTAGAAGTGAAATGTTTAGAAGGCTGAATGTGAAATCTCGATTGTCCATCCACTTACCAAAAGCATTGGTAGCTGCTGACACGCACTTACGATTTTTATATCTACATATAAAATTCTATCCTTTAGAGATATAACATGTATCTAACACATACTTATATATATATATACACATATAGAAAATTTCTCTCTGAAAAATCCAAACTGTTGCCCTCTACAACACCTGAAAAAAGGCTGCCTGAAGTTTTCAGAAGTTTTACTTCATGGCCTGATCTTTGCTTGTGCTCCCTAAAAAAACAAAAGACTGAGAGCAGCTGAGTTCCAAACCCGCCTGGACACTGGCGGAAGTGCCCAGCTTAGCGACGCCAGTCCCGCCCTGCCAAGGGGAGGGTTGCACTCGGGGACTGGGGAGCGTTTTCCCAAGTGCCCCAAGTGCTTAAAGGTAAACACTGAACCTCCGTCAGGAACCTCTGGGTGAGTCACCAAGGGGTTAATGGGCGCCCAAGTCCCACTGTAACCAATTGAAAGCTATTTTGATTAATGATGTCACAGGCCAAAGGGCATGGCACCCTGGGCAGACACCTAATTTATTTAAGCCTCTGAAATAACTCAAAGAAGGGAACATTACTGGATTACATGTCACACTTAAGGAAAATATTCATCATTGCTCCAGCCGAAAGACTAATGACCCATGAGCAGTAACTAGTTATGTGAGTGAAGATGCAAATCTCTAATGAAAAGCAACTAAAAACCAGGCATCTCTTAATGCCAGGGATTTCTTTAATAGGAGAAGAAACAGCAAAATAGACATTGGGATTATGATCACCTCATGCAGGGACACCCTACCCAAAGAAATGTACCCGGTAGCTTATTCAGCTCTTTCCAAACACCGTCAGATTCTAGGGGCTTTGTTTGCTTGGTATTCACTTCTAAATAAAGGTAAAGGACATTGATAAGGAATTAATTATTGGCACCACATTGTTGATGAGGTTCCTCAAACTCGCTGGCTGTCAATGTTGTGATGCAAACCTGTGGTGGCCAAAGGCTCAGAGCCTCTATTAATGGTTCAGACTCTTCTCCCACTGGTTGTTATTTGTTCGGGGGGGGGAGTTAAACTAACAAGAGATGGGTGGTCTCGGTAATAAGGCTGCCGAGGAAAAGCCTCATGTTTTTTCTCAGATTTACTCAGCCTAAAGAAGTGTTTAAATGTGGAATGGATCTCCCTGATGGGAAGAAACTTACCCCTTAAAAGAAGGAAACCAAGGGGAAATGCCCTCCATCATCCCTCTGCGCAGGGCTGCCCACTCCTGGGCTCCTTCCTGCAGCAGCCTCGCTCCTCGCCTTAGGACCCCTTTCCTTTTGAAAAGGTGGGGAGCAGGCTCTGGAGAGACAGGCCCCCGAAGGAGGTGTCTCAGAATGCCCAGAACTGGGCACGATTTTTCTGTCAAATGTTTGATTTGCTAAAATAATGTCAGAGCAATGAAAGAATATATGTCAAATATATGTGAATTAATGTTAACTCATCAGATATTTTGGCTGAAGAGTACCTGGTTTTTAATACTGGGGAGAAGTTAAAAAAGGGATTAAAAAAGTTAAAAAAGTTAAAAGGGATGCCATGCAGAGGGACCTGGACAGGCTGGAGAGGGGGGCTCCTGCAAATCGCATGTTCAACCAAGCCAAGTGCAGGGTCCTGCACCTGGGACGTGGCAATCCCAGGCACAAATACAGGTTGGGCGGAGAATGGCTGGATAGCAGCCCTGAGGAGAAGGACTTGGGGGTGTAAGTTGATGAGAAGCTCAACATGACCAGGCAATGTGTATTTGCAGTCCAAAGACCAACTGCATCCTGGGCAGCATCAAAAGAAGCATGGTCAGTAGGTTGTGGGAGGTGATTCTACCCTTCTGCTCTGTACTCATGAGACCCTACCTGGAGTACTGAATGAAGCTCTGGAACTCCAACATAAAAAAGACATGGATCTGTTGGAGCAAGTCTAGAGGAGGGCCACGAAGATGATCAAAGGGCTGGAACACCTCTTCTGTGAAGAGAAGGTGAGACAGTTGGGGTTGTTCAGCCTCGAGAAGAGAAAGTTCCTGAAGACTGTATAGCTTCCTTCCAGTACTTAAAGGGGGCATACAAGAAAGGTGGGGAGGGACTATTTATCAGGGAGTGTATCTATAGGATGAGGGGTAACAGTTTTAAACTGAAAGAGGGTAGGTTTTAGACTAGGTATTAGGAAGAAATTCTTTACTCTGAGGATGTTAATACACTGGAACAGGTTGTCCAGGGAATCTGTGTATGCCCCATCCCTGGAAGTGGGGGCACCAGGCTGGATGGGGCTTTGAGAAACCTGGTCTAGTGGGAGGTGTCCCTGCCCATGGCAGAGGGGGTGGAACTCGATGATCTTTAAGGTCCCTTCCAACTCAAACCATTCTATGATTCTACTGTGTTTTGAATGAGATACACTTGACTCTGCAGTTTTTCCAGCTTATCTAGTCAGGTTAGAGGTTTACTGTTAGCAAAGCAACACAATGGCATGCAAAACTTTACTTTTTGCTCTTATGTAAGTATCAAAGGAAACACTGCAAAACAAAAACAAAAATTATGAGTTTTAGATGTGGCCCAGTTAATCAAAGTAATTTGCCAACATACTAATTTAACTGCTTACAAGAAACTCTTTTCTATGAAAAGAGCACAACAAGCAATTCCAAACAATTTCTATTTAAAATTCTGCCTTGGTGGAATCCTACTCCACAGATCATCACACATGACTGGAGTTGCAAAAGTAATTTTTTTTCTCTGGAACACTTGGCAAGGAATTTGAAGGGATAAAAAGTAAGGCCAGGGTAATTCAGAAACAAAACAGGAAATAAGAAAGGTTGTCATCAAGGGAAAAAGCATTAATGGATAATTTATGGCACTTGATCTTGTGTCAGCATTGTCTTCTAGCTCAAACAGTTTTTTGTCTGTCATATTTATTCCAAATATCAACTTTATTTATACTGAACAGTCATATCCTCTCTGAGTTTTCATTTTGCTGGACTGAACAAGCTGAACTTTTAAAATCTGCTCTCATGAAGAGGACTGTCCAAGCTCTTGACCATGCTAGTAGTCTTCCCCTTGCATTTGTGCAAATCTGAATTAATCTTCCTTTTTCAGAAATCAAAACTGCACACAGTGTTCCAGATGAGATTTCACTAAGTCCTTCTGCAAAAATATTAGTTTTTAACCATCTCTAATGGACATATTTTATGGCTTGAATATCTGATTGTCATTTATCTCTTTTTCACAGTCACACCAAACTGCCATCTTCCTCTCAGCATGATAGACACAGGACCTTCTTTTTGCTGTTTATCTCTGTGAAGATCAAAGAAGTCTGCATCCTTAATTACTTGAGTTTTGAGTTACTGAAGGTTGTTCTACTTCTATCATTTCAACCATCAGGGCCAAATGACTTTTCTGCATACCATAATAAATCTGTTCTGTATTCGAGTATACTTTTTACAGTGCGTTATTTTCTTAACTTTTATAAAGGGATGAGGGCAATGAAAAATTCAGAAAAATTAACTAACTTGCTTTAAAATCTTAGTAATATGGAATCCTACGATCTTATGTCTACACAAGTGTTTTTTTTTGGTTTGGGTTTTTTGTTTTGTTTTGTTTGTGGTTTTTTTTTTATAGAATCACAGCCTATGGGCTATGAATCTATATACCCATGATGATGAGGAAAGCCAATGTCATCCCAGTCTTCAAAAAGGGGAAGAAGGAAGACTCAGGAAACTACAGGCCAGTCAGCCTCACCTACATCCCTGGAAAGATGAGGGAACGACTTGTTCTGGGTGTCATCTCAAAGCATATGGAGGAAAAGAAAACTAACAGAAGTAGTCAACATGGATTCACCAAGGGGAAGTCATGTCTGACTAACCTGATAGCCTTCTATGATGGCATCACTGGTTGGATAGATGAGGGGAGGGCAGTGAATTTGTCTACCTTGATTTCATCAAGGCTTTTGACCCAGTCTCCTACAGCATCCTCATAGATAAGATTAGGAAGTGTGGATTAGAGGAATGGACAGTGAGGTGGATTGAAAACTGGCTGAAAGACAGAGGTCAGAGAGTAGTTATTAGGGGCACAGAATCTAGTTGGAGGTCTGTAACAAGCAGAGTCCCCCAGGGGTCAGTACTGGGTCCAGTCCTCTTCAGTATATTCATCAATGACCTGGATGAAGGGATAGAGTGTACCCTCAGCAAGTTTGCTGACAATACAAAACTGGGAGGGGTGACTGACACCCCAGAAGGCTGTGCTGCCATACAACAAGACCTGGACAGGCTGAAGAGCTGGGCAGAGAGGAACTGGTTCAATAAAGGAAAGTGTAGGGTACTGCACCTGGGGAGAAATAACCCCACGCACCAGTACAGGTTGGGGGCTGACCTGCTGGAGAGCAGCTCTGAGGAGAAAGACCTGGGAGTCCTGGTGGAAAATAGGATGACCATAAGCCAGCAACATGCCCTTTGTGGCCAAGAAGGCCAATGGCATCCTGGGGTGCATCAAGAAGAGTGCGACCAGCAGGTCAAGAGAGGTTATCCTGCCCCTCTACTCTGCCCTGGTGAGGCCCCATCTGGAGTACTGTGT
>JAOXNO010000006.1:17773295-17807452 GCA_028565335.1 Limnodromus scolopaceus | reverse complement strand
CTGGTCTGGTGGGAGGTGTCCCTGCCCAGGGCAGGGGGTTGGAACTCGATGATCTTTAAGGTCCCTTCCAACTCTAATGATTCTATGATAAAAAAAATACCTGAATGAAACAAACATTACAGATTTTATTTATATCTAATAAAGAGTAAAGCCTTCAAAGCAAAACAAATTATTTCATAGGTATTTAATTAAGTTTAAAAAAATCCCCCAGTTTGGGCATTCTCCCCTTGCCCCCCCAGTTATTTGTACTGCTCTCCCACGAGCCCTGCAGCAGGCACCGCTTCCGTCAGCCACCGAGGTAGGACAGGGCCGGGCAGGGCCTGGCTCCAAAGGGGACGGGCAGATTCCCACAGGTGCTGAGAACCCTCGCTGAGATCAGGGAGAGGGGAGCGCTCAGCGTTAGAGAAGTGCCAGGCAAAGCCTTCGTGCGTGCGTGTGTGTGTGTGTGTGTGTGCACGCTGTGTGTGTGTGCACGCTGTGGGCACCTCAGCTCAGATTTGAAAACCAGTGATTTGCAGGTGAGATCTAAGACTGGTCTATTTTAAAAACAAAGTATTGTTTTCTATGTAATGAGGTTCTCCCACACGCTTCTTCCTGACGTTCCCTAACCAGCTGAAGTGTAGTATTTCAATGAGTACATATACTTGAACAATAAAAGCTATTGAAAGATCAGGGGAGCTCTCTGATGCCTGGACTCACCAAGCAGTGGTGCACAACGGCCTATTTATTTCAGTTCCCAATAACGGACACTTCTGGCGAAGAGTCTTCACCATTCATGTTTTGGTTTCAGTGGAAAAATTAAATTATAAATCATTGTTCTTCCTAAGCAGAACATTTTGTTGTTGCATTTGGATAACTGTCAAGGAAGGAAGAGAAGGTGATCTGCTGTCAACTCAACAGGAATAATTGCTATAGTTTATATAAAGTAATAACTCTGCGTTTCCAGTTTCTACATGTATTATTCCTGTTGAATTATTTTGTTTGCACCATTACGCAACACGATGCCTTCCCCAAGGAGTGCAAAAAATTTCAGGGAAGATGATCCTTACTCTTGCAACCGCTACCCCACCCAATTAGTAATAGCAGGAAGGTGTGAAGCTGAAGGGACAATGTATTCAAGAGTATCAACCTTCCCAAGGAAAAAAATCCATTGAATGAAGTAATGTATCTAAGGACAGACCTAGTAAAATGAGAAAAAATAAAGAGGAAATGAGAAAAACCAACAAAAGAAACAGCCAGCAGTGTTTTTACCGCTTAGAAGACAGTGAGGCTTCATCCACGAGCCTGACCTAAGCCTCAGTTTCCATCTGCTCTATAGCCAAGCTTCTCACTCCTGCTGCTGCTGGGAAGGTGCATTGTTGCCCGATACGTGGATGGATTTTTTACTGACATGCAGGAAAATATGAGAATACACAGCTGCAACCCCCAGACTCTTGTTGGACGACAACCCTGCGCACACTCCTGCAGCCCATTATGTGGCTCTCTCCATGTCAGCGTCTGTTTCAACTTGTTAATTTACTGTGCCATAAGCAACGTCAGCCAGTCTCTTAGGCAACACGTTGCCCATGAGCGCTGGGCTGGGGAGTGCTCGCCTCCCAGGGAGCTCTTGGCTAGGTACGTGGCTATGGCCCAACGTGGGGCTGTACAAAGAAACCCTGGATGGCCTCTCTTCAGGAAGGGTGCAGCTGGGTTCCCTCCTCTTCTCCTGCTTTTATGGGTTCCTCAGCGAGCCACTTCCAGCCACGCCGCAAACCAACGCAGAGCATCACTCTGGTTCACCACATGTCATTATTTGCCCTTAAGAGTATCCTCCTCCCCCGTGCTTTAAACCGAGTTGCACACATTTGTAGAAGAGCAGATACAGCTGCGAGACCGTGAGGGATTAGCTGTCCCAGCCTGCTGCAGTCTAGGAAGTTGTGGTGACTTCCCCCAGCCAGAATTTGCATGGAATAACTTACCTTTCCCAGTTCCCAGTCCTCTGCTTTATCCCCACTGGTAACAAAATTAAAAACTACATAAAATTAAGACTCTGCACCTGCTCTGCTTCCTAGAGGAATAGCAATATTAATGCATGTAGAAAATATGGCAAGACAGAGGACTTTTTTTATACAGGCAACAAAATTTTCAACACTGAACATTTCCTCAGTTATCTTCACTTTATTAAACTATGTCCAGGAGACAGAAAGCCCCATTCATTTCATTGAGTACTGAACACTGATTGCATTTTTAGGAGAAACTTTCTGTTTAATAAAAGCCTAATCAGCCTATTTAATTTTCCTTCTATTTTTTTTCTCCTAGTTTTTAATTAGAGCATGGGACTTGAACTGTGGCCTCTTCTACTTTTGTCTGAAGTCAGCAACTGAATTCCTCTCGACTTCAGTCAGTTCAGGACCTTGAGTGAAAACACGAACGCCTCCAATTAACAGCAGATTGGTAATTTTTTCAGCTGAAACCAATAGAAAAGTTCAGATGAAGCTGCAGGAGTAACATCCTCAAAATGGGCTGGGATGGTCCTGCAGAGCTAGAACTGTTCCTGGTCGGGGGGTTGAGCTGGGAATCAGCTTTGCCACCAATTCTTTGGAGACTTGGTGCCAACCACCTAAACTCCTTCCTCCCTCTGCTGCCACCTTTTTGTATTCCTTGTCTTTCACTGGGGGCACCCCATAAACACTATTTGCTGAATGCTCTGCAAATGTGGGTTTTTTTTCATTATCTGCTTTTATTTACCTTTTTTGTCCAAAGTCAGTACAACCATCAATATTGCGTTCCTATTGTCTGTCTGGAATAGAAATGTTTGCAGAGTGCTTCCTTGTCCTGAGGGCATTGAAGTGAACGTAACCTGCCATTAAAATCACTGTTTTTAAGTAACCCAATCATTTCTCATCATTCTTAATGCAGCGAGAAACCATATCAAACAACTGGCTTTGGTAAGTCACTCATTTTCCTCTTGATTGATGCAAAACCCGGGTCTATCCTAAGGACACAAAGCTTTCCCCGAGCACTTGCAAATCTTCCATTAAAGCTTGGAAAGCTCTGAAAGTTACATTAAGGATGTTCACAAATCTTTCCCCCCTTTAATAGTATAATTACTTGATTGGTTTGATAATAAATCAAAATCCAAGTGAAGAAAGATTCATGTGCTTCATATAAAATGAATCACAGGGAAAACATTTCACAATTAGCAGTTGCTCTTGCCTTACCTGCCACAGCTTCAGACACATGGGCATGCCCAGCTTGGCACCCGCCTCTGGCTTCAAGGTACAGACTGACGTCTTGGACGGCAGCTCCAAAACCTGAACCTGACATCAGGAAAACAAGAGTATTTGGTCAGGCTCCAGGTCAAAATTCTGCTGTTAAAAACACAAGTCCTTTAAGGTGATTAAGTGAAAACTGTCTGGAGGAAACTGAGGAACGTGTGTTGAAGTTGGAGCTGGGGGGGATCCACAGCTATCGAAATAAATGCATTGGTTTAGGAAAGACCAGACAAAACTGCTGGAACGACCGCATCCTCTTCTCCCACTCTGCTGTTTAATCTCTGTTATGGTCTTCTTTCCATACAGCGGGCGATGCTGTGTGGACACTGGATAACGCTGCGGCTGCTTCAGCGGAAAGCACTTCCCTCCTGTCTCTCCATTTCCCCGTTTTCCATCTCTGCCGCTAGTTTTTTGCCATATTCGCTTGTGGACACTCGCACTGTCTCTTTTCTGTCACGGTAACTCAGAGCTTGCGTGGAAGTATGGCCAACATATGTATCTAAGGTGGATTATTTTATTTACCAGCTGACTGCACTAACCAAATGGGAACCCCAATGATCTGCTAACGCAGGGGGGCTGCGGGGGGACACAGGTATTTTTAACACAGTGTGGTCTGACCCCATTGAAAGCAGAGTCACACAATATTGTGTTAAACACCCGCTCTCTGTCTACATCGCAGCCTCCACTGTTGCTCACACGGACGGTAATGAATTACGGATCTAGTGATTTATTCTGGTTTTTTTTAGCATGGGGCAAGTCCTTCCTCTGCCAAGGACGTAGCTCGTTTCCACCTGGGGATGGTGGGAGTCTGCCTTTCCAGTTTGGCACTGGGAGGTTTTGGGTCTCTTGACTGGCAGGGAAGGGCCTCACTCTGGGCTGACTCTCAAGCCTGGAACTGTGGAGAAATAGAAATTCTTATGTATCAAAAACTTGCTGCCAGGAACATGCCTGTTTCTCAAACACATACTTAATCACTAAGGTGGTCTTTTATTGTAGTTAAATAAACAATGGTCTGTATTATCTCGTAAAATTAAGGGACTTCAAACATTTGATAAATCCAGCATCAGAACTGTGATTTCAGAACGTGCACAAGCCCAGCAGTGCCGCGGGACAGCCCCCGCCGGCCGAATTTCCCTGCGCATCCGAGATGAGGTATTACACAGACATGGCTCCGCCGGGAGCCATCCGTCAGGGCCGCAGCAGCTGCGATGGCCTTCCCGTCCCATACCTTTAGTTCAAAGCTTGCCAGAACATCTTCCTATTTCTAGAGGTTGTCAGCGCGCCTGCCAAAAGCCAGCTGCACTGCAGGGCTGCGAGTCGACACTGTGCTGAACACAACGCCTTCTAAAGCCGTTAGCAATGGAGCAGGACACTGCTCTCCAGATCTGAGGAGTGGGGGCCACAGCAAAGAGCCATCCCGTACGTACAGCAAACCCAGCAACAGACCAAAGCCCGTCCTCTGGGAACTCTGGTTCTTTGGAGCTACACTCTTACCAAAAGATGCTTTTCTCTTGGCAACTTTCTTGCTATCAGCCTAACAGCCAAGTGAGTTACTGCAGGGCATGGGCTCTAAATACAGAGCTGACCCGCTCTCCTCGTGTCCCACCCCTGGCTCTCCAGAGGGCATTGCTCCTAGACAAGACTGAGACTGCAACTTCCGCGTAATAAGGATAAACCCACTGTGATAAATGCACCTCGGCAGGTTAAACTGAAATAAAACCAAACCAACAACAAGAACCTCCTTCACTTTACCTTGATTAAAAAAGGACAAACTGGTACAGGAAAAAGAGAGAGACGAGAAGTGGTCTTTGCAGAAGGCGGGCGGGCGGGAGCTGCCTCTGCTGGGCTGACAGCTCCAGAGACCGGCTGCAGGACAGGCAACTGAGCCTTAGAAATAAATGCTATTTCATATATTTTGACAACTGTAACCTAAAACTCGAAGTTCTGTGTTTATATTGGTTTTGCTTAATTGGAGAAAGATTTGCCTTTGCCTGAGGTTAATAGTGTTCCTGGGTGGCTAAAACTGGCCACAAGGAAACACACCCTTTTTCTTTTTCACATTAATAAAGCTTTTAACATGTTTCTGGCAAATTGGCAAGAAAAGTGCGTGTAACTCATAATTGGTGATTTAAATGCAATCATGAACAAATAAATGCCTGTTCAGATCTCATTATTTATGGACTGAACCTGCTTTAAGACAAAATTACTCTTTTTTTGGGCACCAGCCAAGCATAAACACTTATTAAGTCTTAATTTTAATCATAAGCTGCAAATGTACTGTGTCTCACACGGTGCTGCCTGTTTGGAAGCACTATATATTATGGGAGCTTATGTGAATTTATTGAAACCTGAGACAGTTCTAATGTAAAGGTTCATACCCGGAGTGGAACTTCCAGCTCAGGAGGCTGCAGAGCACGGCCAGTGTGCGGGGCCCACGCAAACACAGGACAATGAAACCGAGATGAGTCTGAGACATCGAGGTAAAAGTCTTCTCTTTGGATCAGACCATTATTTAATGCTTCACTACCAGAAAGTGTGTGTGTGCTCTTTGCCTGACACAAAGTTTTCTCCGGCTGACACAAGAATGCACTTGTCAATTTTGTTTAACTTAAATATTACTGAGCGCTGCTGTGAAATGGGGAGAGTTCTTTGATCCCAACAGCCTGTGGGACAGTGGTTGTATGTACTGGTGCAGCACTGGTTGTGTCTCCAGACTTACTCAGTTCTGTAAAAGGCTGAACATTCTGGCCGTGAGCCAACAAAGTACTTAAATGTGTGCTTAACTTCTGAATAATAAAAAGCTCACATTTTCTTGCAACACGGGCACCATTCCCACTTATTACTTTGTATAGAAAATATTCAACTTTCAGTTTCATGATCTGCATCCTGTAGTCCAGAAAAGCATGTGACCTTTTGTGTTCATGAACAATTTGCAATTAGCTTGTCTTATTTATGCCACTTTTTTCCATATTTTTTGGTATTTTGATGTCAAATATTTGAAATAACTTATTTTTTTCTGATGTCCTCAAGTAGTCCTTCAAAGACAACAATATGAAGCGGAAACGTCCAACAAAGCTGTCAGTCAGCGATGGCTGCGGTAACGGGCACTAGCCATGGACTCACCCAGTAGGAGCTGAAACAGACCCCACAATTATCTCACACTGAGCAAACCTCTGGCTGCTGACAGGAACCCAGCTATTTCCAGCCGAGGTACCAGGTAAAGAATTAGCCTGGGGTGAAAGACCACATCCCACCTTACAAATCACCCCGCCCCCCTCCTCTCCCCAAACGACTTTCAGCTCCAGAGGCAGATGAGCACCTCCACCTGATGACGGCCTTCCTGGCCACCGGCTCCCCGCAGGACTCTGGTTCCCCTCTAACAGCATTCAGCAGCACCAGAGGAGTTTTCAAAACTCCTGCACGTGCAAGACCAGCAGCAGCTGCAAATACTTATATGTCAGACAAATCTTGGGGTGATATCCTTGTTATTAGAGCATGAGTTATGGAATTCAGTCATCTTTCCGGCAGGTAAAATCGGTGATTAGAACCCTCAAAGGTTCCTTGTGCTGCCCTCCTTTGAGCAGAGGATTCGAGAGCAAAAATGTTTCCCCTTCTGAACCATCAAAACCAAACCCCATCTCCCAAGCACCAGGAAAAGAGACACCTCCTACCTCCTGCAGGGCTTTGGCTGCCATGGCCATTAGCCAGCGTCCCTGTGCCACCTTCACCAGAGAGCATTTGCAGAATCCCACGTTCTCCGTGAAGATGGAATCCGTCACCGCAGTCCGTCCCTCTGCCAAATCCCACAGGCAGATCCTCTGGTCACGACCCTGACTGTTGCAGTAAAACAAGTTCTCCATGAGCAGCGGCTCCGAGGAAGCCTGGCTCAAAGTTGGGTCTTTAACGTGCAGTAAAGGAATGAGCTTCGTACAACTCCTGCGGGGTGTTAATTGGGTCTCTCATGAAATGCACCACCGAGACCCCCACCCACGGCAGAACCGCCAATAGGTCCAGCAGTTACCGGGAGGAGGTACCTGAGGGTCCGTCGGACACAGTCGCTCAGCCCCGTTTCCTTGTGAAGAGAGACTGGATCACACACAGCTACGCTATTTATATCTGCGTGTATATTTATGCAGTCTCATGAGTATTTGAACATTTTCATAATAAAATTCTTACTTTTTACCATTGATTAGATCTAATTTAAAGGAAACAAAAGTATCCAGAGAGTAACACATTTAACACTTTCACCCTAGCAATGAAATAGAAATGTCAGGCGTGTTGACAGCAAAGAGACAAAGAGCAAGACAACAAAGACTGCATCAAAGATAAATGAAAAGCTACAGTTATTCAGTGGTCAACTTCCCGCAGCCTCAGGGAGGGCACAGAAGAGCGTTACGGCTGTGTGTGTGTGGGGACACAGCAGGAGAGGGACTGACAGTGCCGGGAGTAGCAGGAATGAAATGATGAAACGCTGTGGTTAAAACATCCCAAACCAGAGAAGCGGCGGCTGCACCAGTGACGCACCAGTGCAGCTCCCGCAGAGACTCCTCCGCACACCTCGTCCCTCAGCAAAGTCCACGCGCTGGTCCCAGACCATGGAGACCAGACAAGGGGCTCAGATCCCACTGGCTCCGGAACAAAGTTCCCTGGTGGAGAAGCTTCCGAGCCACATCCTACAGAAGCACAGGACGTGTCCTCATGTTATCCCCGGGACAAGGAGTCATTAAGAATCCCTTATCCATTTCTTGTTTTAATTAGCAGTGTCACCAATGGAAGTGTGAAACCTGAACAGGGGCAGATAGAAATCTACAGACTGTTGGGACTTCTTCAACATCAATACAGAAACTCCTGTCTGTTCTTCAGCTGAGTGACAAACTGTCACAACATTTACAGCACCCGGCATAGAAACAATGTGGTACAGCGAGAAAGTGGTGTGATTCAGCTTTAGAACAGAAACAAAAAATACAGGTAACTGCTGTCTTAAAACTGCAGGGCTATGGGAATGAACTGTTCTATATAGACAGCAAAAACAGAGGAATGGGAACCTCTGTAATTACACAAACAATGCTCATTCAGTATTATTTTATGGGGGAGAGTGTTGATAATTGTACTTAAGCAGATAACAAATATAAATGCTAATGAGTTCCAGTGTATAAGAGATGTCTTCTCTAGATAAACATGTCAGAACACCTCCCAGTCATACAGACACTTTGGCATCTACTCGAGATCACCTGTCTAATCCAAAGAACACAAATCTTCCCGACTTTCCCTCGCTAAACGAGAACAGAAGATATTTTGCAACAAAGCGAAGGCGAGCAGCTCAGCCTTCTTGCTCATTTGCAGCCTTCCCTTCCCCTGCTCTGACTCTTCTCTTCCTTCCTTACCTTTTTCCCTCTCTCCTCTATTTATAAACTCTCTATATCAATTTTGATCTTCCCTGAGAACCAGCTGTGAAGCATTTGTCAACTTCAAATCCCAGTGTATTTTAAAAAAGGCACTATGGACCCCCAGTAGTTATGATGTCATATTGTATCCTTTTTTCTGCTTTTTGTTCTAGAGGGTTTTTTTGCATTTTTGTGCTTCTGTATATTTTTAGTGACTCCAGAAATAAGAGATTCCTTTCTTTTTCCTTCTTCAATCCTATACATCACAGAAACAAGAATAATTCCCCTGGTTTTCGCGTGCCTGCTGACCTGAGGAGGCTGTCTGTGCCACCCATAGTCTCCACGCAGTAGACAGATTTCCTTCCATGGCCATCCAGTGCTGTGTCCACCCTGCGTGTTGTCAGGTTCCAAACATGGATAAACCCATTCTCAGACCTGGCAGCAAGAGCAGATGCTGTTAGTGTGGTGGCTGCAGACGCTCGGACAAGACAGGCTGATACTTTGCCTTTTTTTTTTTTTTTTTAATCAAACCTGAAGCTGTTTGTACAAAGGTAACACACCCATCACTCACTGGTCTTGCCTGTGGTTGTTTTCTCCAGATATAATTTATCTAAATAATACACTTTGTTTTAAAAGGGAACGTCCACAGGATGCTGGTTTACTTACCCAGAGAAAAGAACGGGGACAGCGGGTTCTTGGCTGCCGCAGGAGAAGCGCAGCGCGTGGACGGCAGCACCGGCACCTCTGAGAACAAACTGCGGGTCCGGGGGGGGCAGAGCCATCCCAGCCGTGAGCTGGGGGAGGGAGAAGAAGACACAGATGTCACAGAGGGTAAGGCAGCCTGAAGCGAAGGTACAACTTTAAATATATTCTGATCAGGGCATTTGCTTCTCCTACTCACTTTCCGCTCTGAGTTACCGTTATTGGCTGTTATTTCTATTTGCCGTACAGTTCAAAGGATTTCCTCGTAACACCGACCGATCAGGCACCCATCAAATCTCTTTTTGCTGCGTCCCTGAAGGGAGGTAGGTGCTGCGCTGCCCCTGTGCGGGCACCTCTGGCGCACTTGTAAATACAAAATTCTTCAGCTGTTCTCCCCACTGCAAAAAGGAAGAGCTGCAAAATGCAAGAAACTGGATACCCATAATTTCAGTGGGCAATTTATCGTTTCACTGAGCCCCCTGGCAAGTCTCTCCCCTTCCTCCCCATAAAATACTGTTGCTGTGCTTCCCACTCACACCCATTTCCAGACAAGCGTTGCAGTGAACTTAGCGACGGAAAAGAATTTCAGATGAGGGTAGAGTTATGGTCACTTCTACACAAGAATCCCTTTACTCCTCTGGTTCCAAGCAGGGTTCCTTGAAGAGAACTGCAGTATTTCACACTGACTTAGTGACTGCTGTGTTAAATATTTTATTCCAAGGGGTCTGTATTCCCCAAAGGATGAGTAGCAAAGGCGGATGCTGTCAGCTCTGTGTGATCCAAACGTGTCCGAGTCGGGGCAGAGCAGGACGAGTGTGCGGGGACACGTGTTGCCCTGTCCGACACCGGAAACATGGAGAGGAATTTATCGTGAACCCCCAGGGACATTACAAGAAATATTTTCACCATGAGACCTTTTTACTGCTCTATCTGTGACATGTAGCCAGGCTTGTACCTCCGCTTCTCCCTTTCAGACCTGGCCTCATACGGAAAAGGGCAGCTTTTGCCACCGCAGATGCCAACTCTCGTCACTTTCCCATTTGGGTGTGTATTACACCGGATTAAACAAAAAGGGCCCTCAGCTCAGGAAGGGAAGATCAGCAGGTGTCTTCCTGCTGCAGGTTCAGAGCAGAGGAATTGCAGAGAATCAGGCAGCGCTACAGCTACACGTTACATGGTAAATTAAAACAGCTCAACTTTTAATTGTCATGTTACCCCAGTATCAGCTTTTGAGCTGTGTTTAATGGATGCACTTGCTACCGCACCTCATCTGTAGGTCTGCCTTGGGTATGTATAGATCACTAATCACCGTGGTATCTATAGGTCCTAATTAAACACAATTATCTTTTAGGACTAGTGACGAAACAGGATCCCTCAGCATAATGTGCAGTTCTCCCTCAATAACACCGTGTAATTAGTATGAAAATAATGAGCTCAGAGGATAACCTCCATGTTTTAGTGCCCTGACTCATCTGTTTTATGACGCTGTCTGATGATCTGGGCTCATGACAGGCTGGAGTGAATTTTCAGATGATTACACGATGGACGGGTTCGCCCCCACGGTGAGATCCAGCTCCCAGGTGTCCGTCTGTGTCATGCTTCACCTGCTATAAACCTGTTAGACTAAGGGTTTGTCACCAAAGGCCACCTCTTTGGGACACTACAGCTGTACGCTGTTGTCCTCAAAACGACACTCTGCAGACCCAATAAATAAAGCAGCAGCCAGGGCGGCTCGTCAGGGGAGTGGGATCCCTCGTCACGGCGGGATCCGGGGTTACGGCGCTGCACGAGGAGACGGAGCAGGAGGGAAGGAGCCCAGAGGGTATCTGGCATCACAAGGCAGGGGTTTAATAGCATTTTTGTAATTACTGACACAGAAGTTTTTGCTGACAGACAGTGAGTGTGTGCGCGGCTGTGGGAAGGGTTTTACCTGGCATGAAACAGACGCTACTAAAGCATGTCTTTACAAGGACAGTATTTCAGAAAAATCCTCAGACTGGCTATAGGAAAAAAACCCCAACAACTGAAAACACACACTCAAGCTGTAAGCAAATGAAGTGACTGCTGCTCCTGGGAGCTTTGCTTGCTTTCCTGCTTCTTTGCTTGCTTATTTGCTAATCAGGTATGTGAATCTGAAAATTGGGCTTAATATTAAACCTATGTCATCTCTTGTTGGGCTTATGAGATGACTCCTTATCCTTCCCACCATGACTCAGCAGACAACTGACAGCGACATTTTTCTTCCAGCAAGTGCTGAACTACAGAACTACATCCGTGCTGTCTTCTTCATCCATAAGCTTGGACAAGTCACTGAAGACCAAGATATAATTAAAAGTTCTTGGGTACCTAAATCAACAGAAAGTCCAGTGAGGTCGCAAATACGTGGAAATTTGGTGTATCAGTGTCTTCAACACCCCAGGAAAGCATCCAGCTCTACTTGACTTACCGGGCTAATGAAGTACTCTGTGGTACACAGATACCAGCAGATAATGGTTATACCACACTTAGCTAAGCAGACAGCTACAAACGTGCTAAAGACGATGACTGCGCGATGGTTAAAGCCCCTGGGTAAATTTTTCAGAAGTACCTAAGTAATTTAGAAGCCTAAGACTCGTTTCCAAATGAATTTTCAATCCTAAATCTCTAGGACTTTTTAAAGTTTCACCCCAGGTGCCTGAAAATGAGTTCTCTAATTAGCACAACATTTATTTTCTTGTTAACTCCATCTAGCCTCAGGGAGACCAATCTGTTCTTGTTAACTGGGGATATCTGCGGCAAATTTAATTAAATGAATTTGCTTAGTATTTAGGCTGGTCTGAGAGCAAAATCTGGCTGAAGGGCTTGAACAAGCAAAGTGGAACCTACAGAAGAAAGTTCATTTAAAAGCATCTTAGGGGTAGACCACATGCTTGTTGCTGAGATAGCCTCATGCTGTGACTCCTGCCTCCTCTGAAAGGACGTTACAAGATATGAATTATTTTGCTTATGGCAATATTTGTTTGCAAGAGGGCATCACCAGTAAGAGATGCATCATCATCATCATCATCACCATCACACTCTTGGTTTTTAAAAGACGTTCCACTTTTTATTTTGTCCAGCCTTCCCTGTGCTGTAACAGCCCCCTCCTTCAGGCGCTGAGCTCCCCTCCCATACAGCCAACTAAAAGCATTTTCCATGAGGTGCACAGCAAACCCTTGGGCTCCTCCAGAGATTGTACTTGCTACACAAGCGAGGAGTGGAGACCCAGCTGTTCAAATTAGTGTTTCAGTCAGCAAACAGCTATGTGCACCACACACTAGGTACTGAAAAGGGTTTTGTCTAAAAAAATGCTTCTACTAAATGCCAGAACAATTGAATTTCTTTCAAAGTTACCTTATTTTAAAGAACAATTCACTATTAATATTCCTCACAAAACTTACTTTGTTTAGGTTGCAATTAGAATAATCTTCAAACCATTTGAATGTCTATGCACTGGTATTCCAATATCATCACGTCAGCATTTGATATAAAAAGTTAAGCTTTTATTTAATGAGAGTCATTTAAAATATGTAAATGTCAAAAGGATTACCTTAGAAAAATCTCTCAGAGAATTAAAAACATTAGCAGATTCCCACAGGAAAAATTCCAGCAGAATTCAGCAACTCTCCTGTTCCCACTCCTGTCACTTGTATTTCTATCACACATTGAAGCAAAAACAAATTGCTATTAAAATATCATCCAAACACCCTCCTCCCCCTACAAACTCCACAGTTCAGTTTGAGATACCAATGGCTTGAGCAAAGACAAGAAAAAATCCTCTTTTTCTCTTTAGTCTTATTTAGAGTAGTAAAAACTCAGTGGTAAAAGAGCTTTTTCAGGTATAGGAGAAATAAATCTCTCTCGGCACGTCTGGCAAACTGATTTGGGAGTGAAAGCAGCAGGTGTGCAGACATAATTACTACTGCAGCATACTCAACACATCCAGGTGTGCTCACAAACAGATATGTGAAATCCCTGTTATTTTTTGAAAATTCCTAGTCTACCAGGTGCCACCCTCCCAAAGGAAAAATCAGAGCAAAGAACAACTTGAGAAAGATGTGAATAAATTGTTCTTCCCCCTTTCCGGGCTGTTTCATTTTCATTCATACAGAAAGCCCTTTCTGAGCCTGCGCTTCTGTGCCCACCTGCGCTGGCGCCGTGTCGCTGCCGGGCTGTGCAGCCGAGCTCCAGGGGTTTCCAAGGGGGTCACCGGCGGGAACTGCGGAGGAAGTCGGTGGAAATTACTCTCTCCAATTAATAGTGCAATGCAAATGATTTTGTTTATTATTTTGTTTATAAATATTGTTTATTTATTTGTTGATTATTTATTTTATTTATTATTACAATCTGCAGTGTTAGAATACCGCAGGCAGCCCTTGCAGCACGAGCTTTCCAAACCCAACATCCCACGTATCCGGCCTCTATCCCCCTGCAGACAACGGGGTTTCATAGTGGGGAGACCAGAGACTGTCCCTGCCCGAGAAACACCCGTGTAACACGGCTGCCTGGGAACCCCCGGCCCTTCCTCGTGCCGGGGCGCGAGTTACCGGGGCAGCAAGGGCAGATCTGGAGGGTCCCAACAGCACCCCATTCCCCTCACTGAATCCCAGCAGAACACAGCGGGACTCGGAAACGTCTCAGCCATCCCCGGGGGACACAAAACGCTGCCTGGGTCTGTGGCGCTTCTAGGAAGCGGAGGAGGAGAGGTTCGGGCTACAAGAACCCCATTTCCACACGCAATCAAAAGAGACGCCAGACAAATCTGCACAAGTTGAATGAGTTAAAGTTCACCTCATCTGACTGCAAAAGTGAATTTTTATATGTTATTGACTACAAAAGCTCTGAAAGCAGGTATACGGTTTGGTAGACCAATAATTCCTCAGACGTGTCGTGACAGATGTTTAAGCCCAGCTTTACATTTTGCACGTACAAATCAAAAAGAGAGGGAACACAGTGAATCGGGGAAGTCAGCAATAGAAAGGGATGTTGCGGGACAGCCATCCGAAGAAATCTCTTTGAACCTGAGAAGAAAAGTACCTGACTGTACGAAGAAATACCAAAGCCAAAACGAAAAGGCAGGCAGCCTGCGTTTTGCTTCCTTACCCCGCTCACGCTCGCTACGGCTGGTGGGTGCAAAGGCAGGAAGGAGCAGAAGCTGGTCCAGCCCCGGCCGGCCCCGCGGGGGGACGCGGGGGCCACGTGGAGAGAGCTCCGGAGTATAGAACAGTCACTCACCAGGCAGCTAACACCACAGCTTTCCCTTTAAGCTCCCTTTGCTGTCTTCTGTGCTAAACTAAGGTATAAACTGTGTTATGCTTCTAGGATTTCTTTAAAGCTAATTTAAAAATAATTTATTTCAAGTGGAAATTAGAAATAAGTAGAAATCTTTAAATCAAGAAACTGATTTCTAGCACAAATTAGAACGAGTAGAAATTTCTGATTTAACCAGTAAAATGTACTAATAAAGCACTCTTAATTTTCAGGAGTAAGGCTAACCAAATGCTTTCTCTTAAACTGGTTATTTTTCGTGTTACTACCTACCTATGACTACCAAAGTAGAGATTAAGCACAGTGGTGTTTATTTGTACTTCATATGTGACTTCAAAACCTAAAAAAAAAGAAGAAAAAATCACAACAGTGGACAGAGAGCATTCATGAGTGTGCTTGTGCGTGCACCGGGAGAGCCAGTATCTAGCCACTGGAGATGGGTTTCCTGAGAGAGTCCTCTTGGCTCCAAAACCTGATCGTTAGAGACACCTTGATGGCAGAGAGAAGGCAGTGATTTCTATGACGGGGCTGCACAATCCTTTATTCCCTGATACCATAAACCTGTTGCCCCGCAGCCAACATCACACCTGACAAGAGCCCTTCCATTTATGGGCTGGGGACACCAAATGCCACCAGAGATTTCATTAGAAATAGTCACCTCATCATCTCCAATTCCCAGTGACGACTGCTCAGGAAACAACTTCCCGTCACATTTTGAGAAGTGCCGAGAACCCCCATTTCCCATGGGGTTGAAGGGACGTCAGGAGCTCATCGTCTCTCAGGAGCTCCCCAAAATTACCTTCTCTCCTGACATTTAGGCAACGAATGATGGAAGTTTCCACATTTTAATTGTACTAGTCAATGGACAGAGAGCAAACAGAATTGCTTATCAGCAACTGGTGAGAGGCCACAAAATCTGATGGGAGCAGAAAAGAAAATGACTAATAACCACCATGCAACGCAACACATTCTTAATGATTTCCACTCAGATAATGGCTCCTCACAGCGTTAGCACCTTTTTTGTCTCTGAACATCCCCTAACTGAATGAGGCTAAACCACAATATATTACGATTTTAAGTAATGAAGTTTGCAAGAAAAATATATATAAATGTCAGTATGTAACCTCCAGGAATAGTGGAACCCACGTTTGTGTCTTGAGAGTCACTCGCAAATACTTCCATCTGCAATTTTTACAAAAAGTCACCGTACAATGACTATTTTCTGTAGGAAAACATAGATTCAGCATGGGAACAAAACTAAGAACGATTGTAATTATTTGAAAGACACTGAGTTAGCATATGGATCTCATTGCCACTTACACATCTTGGTCACTGAAACAAAAAGCTATTAATCAATATGTAAAAGCCATAAATTAACATAAACATTAATCATTCTAATACTCCCACTGTGTCGGACTGATAATTTTTTTTCAGTCTTTCATTCTGACACATTCGCCTTCAGCTATCAGCTGGCTGACCTTTGCTAACACAGTTAAACATTTTGGGCACTGCAAATCTTACTGAAGTAAACATTTTGGAGACAGCCAAATATCATGGATATGTTTATGTCAAAAATATGGGGTCTGAAAACAAGAGAGCCCCTGCCTCACATGCAGTGTACTAGCTTTTAATAAGGCAGCCTAAAATACAGCATGAACTACAGCTGAAACGATGAAATCCTGCTGTTTCATAAGCAGGTCCATTTTGCAGATGAGGGAAAAGGCACCCATCTGTTGCACTTTCTGAAACCATTCATTGCTTGGTAAAGTGCGATGATAGAACTACAGCCAGCCCTCCTTGGAGAAAGAACAGCCATAAAAGCCCACAGTAGCTCAGCGCTGCAACACACTCCACAAAATCAATGCAAAAAAAAAAAAAAAAGACAAACACCTAATCACTTTGAAAACTTGAAGAATATGAAATGCACAATGTAAGTGAAAAGAAGTATTTACACAACTGTCTCTCTATACCATACCATCAGAACTAACAGGAATTTCAGTTTGTACACTTGATAAATCACTGTAATCTAGCAGAAAATTGATAAGCCAAGGCCCATCAACAGCTTGTGTGGAGTAGCCCCCGGTGCAGCCCCGCGCAGCGAGCTGTCAGCCACGGGCTCGGCCTCCTTCATTAGGGGTGTGCTTCGTGCAGCATCAGCCACAAATCTTCTGGTTCCAAGAGCTAATAATGTCCTCAGATAGCATGGGCTTAATTAAACATCTTCCAGACGTTTCAGCAGACATTTCCTGCAATAACCTTGTTTAGTAACAAACTATTAAAAAGAATTGACAGAGCAGAAATATATCAAGTTGTTACAGCAACTGAAATTATTTGGGCCAGAATTATATGTCTGCAATTAAGGATTCTGTAACTCTGAGCAATTAAAATATCACTTTGTTTGAAAACTAATTAATTCTAAACACATATTTTTCCCATGACAAACTTTTATGATTATTTAATTTATTCCATTCTAATTACACTTTAATTAATCTACTCTTGTATAATATTATACTGTTATTCTGGCATTTGACCAATGAAGACAATAAATTGATTGCAGTTCCCTTGCGCAAGAGCAGGAACTGTCAGGCCAGTTTCAACACCACGTTTATTTATTTGTCTGTTCTATTACTTTTCTTTTCCTCCCACAGGGCATAGGAACATGAAACACGGTACAAATTGGATGACATTTTGTCTTCTCTACTTTTTTCTTCAAAGTGTGAAATAGAATTTAAGAGGTTTTAGTATTAAGGAAATGTATATGTAACATGATATATAATAAAAATATAACCTATAGGAAATTAACTTACACTTCTAAAATACATGACACAATAACTTATCAATTGATTCCTGATGTGCAGGGCCACATCCAGAGCTGTTAGAAACAGAGTTGTTTCCACCAACATTGAGCTCTGCTCAGGATCTGGCCCGATACAGTCAACAATAAGGGAGAAAGAGACCAAAACCCATTTTCATACTTACCTTAAAATGGCATTCATTTCAGTATCTCAGCAAGTTTTATAAGACACTGTATTTTAATTTTGCATTAAGTCACCCTAGATTCAACTAAAAAGTATATAAATTCTTTTCTTACTCTATAAGTATTATATTTGGATTAAACTCCGATAAGAGAAAAATATACAATTATTTTATGACACACAGAATAAGATGTGTTGTATTTTATTTTGCTTTGGCCATACTTGAGGTAGAAATGACTGTGGTTTACAGCCAGAAGCTGACTACGAACATCCCTGAAATTCCCAGCTCTTGCACATGTGGTGGGAGGAGGTACCGAGCAGTGACCCTCCTGAAGACACAAGGAGCCAGTCTCCTCTTCATGTACTTTTAAAACTCCTGCTCGTGTTCCTGGCTCTCTGCTTTCTTCTGCTTATGAAATAGCCCCCTGTTGCGTACGCCTCACCGAGGGCGAGACGCCTTGCAGGGGCAGGCAATTAAATTAAAACGCACTGCAAGTTAAGCTCTGACAGTGCTTTCCACAATATTTCCTTTTACTTTAATCACACAGTTTACATTTCATCAAGTAAAAAGACAAGTACAAAATACGTTCACAAAATACATACTCGTTAAAAGAGGAAAAAAAGATTCTGCACTAAACTGAAGAGGCTGAGCACCTTCCCAGCATTGCCACAGCGGGAGATACCTTTATACCAGAGCATTGTACCCGTTTCCTACCCCCCACGTTTGTATTCTCAACATCTGTTTCATAACAGTTAAAAAGATACTTTGAAGTTGCAAACAGCAAATGGGATAAATTGACGTAAACGCAGAAGGAATATTAAATAAACAAAGGTACGTCCTATTTGTGTCCAGCTCGTGTTTCAAATTCCAAATTTTGGATCTGAGCTACGCATTTCCGAACTGGTACAAAAATACAGACATCAATAATTACACAAAGGTAACACCACTGAACTAACGCTGATTTTAAAGAGAACTGGTAGATGATACTGGTGAGACTGCTCAAACGAGAAAGGGTTTGCAGGATTCATTCATTACAGCAGCATGTCATAAAGCATTTCCTCTTCGGAAGGTCTCTGCTTCTGTGTAAACTACAGCACGTCGCCGAGACCAGCTCTATCTTGGGTCATTCTTTGTAGGTGGAGAAACCAAGGCAGGGACAGTAAGTGACCTCCCAGGGTGACAGAGCCACTGGAACTGGGGTTAGGACTCCACTCACCAACTCCCTTCCCACAGCCAGTGGGATCCACGCAGCACACAGCGTTTTAAGAAACAACGCAGCGTGGGCAGTACTTTAATCTGCATCAGTTCATTAGGCTAAAGCTTTAAATCCTTATTCAGGTGAACTCTCCAGACCAGAAGCAGCTGCGTTTCAGTAGAGACCGAACCTTTTGGTACATACATTTTACTTTCTCCAAGAACTCTTTCAGTATTTAAAAAAAGGGAAGACTTAGTGTTATGTATATCACTTTTAAATATATGAGTCAAAATTACAGATTACAAAGTATTTTTATGCTATGAAATATCCCCCCAAATTCAGGCTTAATTACTAGTAATATGTATTATTTGTCTATTAGGATTCCCAACCAATACAGCATAAGTATTTGGATAAGCCAAGTTATTGGGGAGCAAATTAGTCCAGGAAATCTAATAAGGATCACTGTAATTCCAGTGCAAACAGGAATGACATTTACAAGGCAAATATTACCTGAATATCAAATAAAAAAAAATATGTTTATTTTAACAGTTTAGGCTAAGCTTATGCTTTAGACACAAACCCACAATTGTGCCTACATGCCAGTTGGATCCCATAAGTTTATATCCATTTTGCAGAAGCACGTAGGACACATTAATTAGATATGCTCGTATCCAAGGCTCTGAGATAAGAGTAATCGTGTTAAATTGTTAAAATGTGAGGGATATTAATAAAAAGCTGTTCCCACATTTACCAGTGGTTGAATACGGATGATGCTTAATTCCCAGTTTCTAGTACTGACTGTTTCCCACACGTGTGTGCTCTGATCAGGTACTTTCTCTGTGTTCCAAGGAGCAACACTAACTACCATTTAGCAAATGGAGAGAAATAAAACCAAAGTTACAGACTGAGTTACAGAGTTTACACATGTAACTTCAAGCTTCACTCCTCTCATCCACGATAAACTACTCCTGGCCAAAATGTAGTGAAAAATGCAAAACTGTTTCACCTCCTGAATTTGAAACTTTGAACAATTCTGCAGTACCTGAACTTGAACTCCCAGGCTTTGCCTGTGCTGAACAGCCCCCTATTGTACCGCGCTTTTGTGCTGGCAGGAACTGAAGTGTCAATCTTTCATCAGATAATCAGATTATGTCATGTTCTGACCAAATTCATTAGGAAAACTTTTACCAACCCTATTATCTCAAACCTGAAAATCTAGATCAAAGTATAACCGATTTTACAGCACAATAAAACTGTTATAAATATTTAAACACTAATTAAAAGGCCTCTTTTGTTAAAAGTAAATAAATAATTGAAAGCTACCTCTCCTTATAAATGCTTTTCAATGCAACCATATTTATCTCATGCTTCTCAGAAAAACAGGACCTATATATGGTGGAGGGTGGGAAGAAATGTGCTTAAAAGCAGTCATTTGAGAAGCTGGAGGGTTGTAGACTTTTAAATCATTTGCCCGAAGTAAGTCCCACTGAGCGCTCAGGGCAGCGACAAAGCATTAACCCCCGAACGCCTTTGCTGCTCCATTCGTATTGGACAATCCTGTCCACGTACTTCCTGCAGATGTGCTGGATGGACACCGCATCCAAAAGGAGAGAAGAAATCCTTTTTAGGGAAATCCTACATCAACAAGTATTTTCTCAGTAAATGCAATTATTTTACAATTTGTTTTCTTCCTAAAATATACGTGATCTTGTCTCCTAAATGGTAAAAACTGTAAATTAAGTTGGGCACACATAATTTCTGCTTTTGGAGCAGATATGACATCTGCGTAAAACAAACACTGAGAATACTAAATATTTCCCCTTGTCTCCATTTCAGGGGGACAGCAAGCATGGCATATGAGGGAATCAAAGAATTCATATTAACATAATGAAAAGCAAGGAACTTAGTTTAGACTAATCCATGAGCAGGAGCAGTGACAACAAATAACGAGAGGACAGTCATCAATATTGATTTCACCTATTTTTCAGTACTACAATCAGATTCTCCATCTGTAACTCAAACTTTAGAAGTATGATAATTTACGGAAAGGAGATTAATTTAGCCATTTTGAGTCAAAGACGTATTTCATAGCTTCATCCCAAATCCTGTATATTGTTAGGATCCCTTTCCCCTTTGAAGACTTAGTGAATGATTGAAGCTTCTACTTTCTGAGAAACAGATAACACAAGACTAGTAATCTGACTCTAAGCCACTGGATAAAGGCAGTTTGTTTCCTCTTAGCCCATCTGTCAACACCTCTTCAGTAATTAGTCCTAATTATTACAAAGGGCTAGCCTCCCATTCGCATTATTAAATCAGAAATAGTATCATAGCCAGGTATCTTTCAACACCCACCAGACTGGCGACCTTCGATTTCATTGAATCTTCTATCAGTATCCGCCTTTGGAAGAGCCTGGGCAGTAATTTTAGCATCAGCTTCAAAGATGCAGATCCCCGAGTGGAATTCCAGGGATGCATTCATACACCCCCCCATCGTGTGGCAGGAGAGCAAGCAACACAATTGACCTTTGCATTGTTCTCTAAACTCCCGTGATACAAACCACACATCTCCATTTTACACAATAGGTTTGCCTGCGTGCCCAGGAGCGCTCCTTTGAACTAAATGCTGAGAGGAAAAATAGTGAAACTGTCTGTAAAGATGAGGGTCAAATCTTTGTTAAGAAAACAATACATCTGAAACTTTTTTTCAGATCAAGATAAATTTGTGAGAAGGAAACAGTAACCAAAAATATGCACAAATATATTTAAGTGTGAAGAACATTTAAAAGGTTTCTTTTGTTTATTTTTGCCCTACAGCTGAAGTACTTCCCCAGAAAACTGGAAAACAAAAAGGACGATGACATTGAAACTCTCACGAACCAAAGCTCAATTAGCTGAGGCTTTACTCAGGCAGTTTTAAGCTCTTCGTTTGTGTTAACATTTATTTAACTGGAACAAGAGAAAAAAAGATACTCTTAAGAACCAAACATTTCATTTCTTTTGATTAAAAGCCAAACGTTTCCCAGTAGCACACCCGGGACCACTAGCGAGGATCTGTTCTCCCTGGATTTCTCACCAACACCAGAGCACGACCAGTTTCCTCAGACACACTGAACCAGCCTTTGCTGCACCAGCTGTGGCTTCTCTAAGAGTCTCTGCTGAAAACTTGTGCCCAGAGCAGAGGAGCTACACAAATATTCAAAAGTCTCCATGTGAACATGTCCTCTAATTAAAACAGAGAATGGGGTTTTTTATATGCTTAATGTTTCAAAGATTGACGCATACAAAAGACAATTTTTTCTTTACAAGAAACCATTTCAAAGAACTTTTCTGTGTCCTATATTAAAGTGATTGAGTGACTGTTTTCCTCTTTGTAGGTCTCCTCTAAATGCTACACATGTCAATAACAAACAATACCTAAATACATTTTAAAAATATATAAATAATAAAAGAGCTAGCTACTCTGTAAGGAGCAGTAGCCTAAGGATTTGGGGTTTGACTGAGCGACGCGGAGTCGGGCGGGCTGCGAACAGGGTGCGTGGGGAGGAGGAGGAGGGGAGGGCTGTCACTGCAGCTCTGCTGTCACTGACGCCCAGTGCCTGGAACAGGGACCACGTCCCAAGAGCTGGGCCCCTGACCTGTGGACGCGGTCGGCCCAAAGTCCCTCTCCTGTCTCATTCTCTCAGCTTGGCCTACTTGGAACTAGCACAAAGGCATCTCAGTAGCACACAGTACTGGAGCATGAAGCAACTGCTCCCATCCAGCTTCCTGCATACCTGCCCCGCATACCTTCTGCCAGAGCCCGCATGGCACCACACGGCTTCCCTGCACCTGGGGAGCTTTCCACTTCAGAGATAACTAAAACTCGCTGCCAAGAAAAATAAACACACAAAATTCATTTTCCAAGTTGTACATTTTCCAAAGACATGCTATGTTAGTAACATGCACGGTAATAGGCAGGCATATGACTATCAATGGATCAGACTATAAAATAAATTAATATTTCAAGTATCAACAGTGCAGTATTGACACACTTGCTACCAATTTTTTCTTGATCGTCCTATGAGAATTCAGTGAACTAACAACAAGAACATTCCAAACATCGCATGGTCCTGGTGCTGCAGGACCAGCCCACTGGCCCATGTAGCCTATATCCCGTCTCCAGCAGTGGCCTGCTAACAGAGATGGTATTTAGGGAAAAGACGGAAGCCTGACCGCTTTCACAGTGCATCCCCCCAGCTCCTCCTTGCACAACTGCTGCATGAGTGATGTTACAGGGCACGTAACTTCACTGTCCGTTTGCAGTCCTGCCATCTATGAAATTGTTTAATCCCTTTTGAACCTGCTGATACCATCGCCTTCGCTACCTTCTCTGGCAAAAAATTCACCATCTGAAATTTCAGAAAATGAAGGAGCGTTTTCTTTCATTTGTTTTAAACCTGATCTCCTACTAGCTTCACTGCGTGCCCTCTAGTCCTTGCATTGCAGGATTTGGAGAGCAACAGTTTCACACTCAGCTTTTCCCCCACTTTCATGATTTTGTAAATCTCAGTGATAAATACCTGTCTTTCTCTAAACCAACGAGTACCAGCCTGTTCAATCTCTCCTCATATGACAGTTGTTCCATTTCCCCTGATCATTTCAGTTGCCAGTTTCTGCACCATCTCTAACTCAGCTAAATCCATCTAGAAAAGCAAAGAACTGAGCATTGTACTTCAGGTATGAGCCCAATGAGGTTTTCCTTAGCAGCAAAATGACATCCTTGACAAGATGAATCTTCACTGACCTCAAAAAATCACGTCACTTCCAAGAGAGAAGTTACTTCTTTCTGCAAGAGATACAATTCCAGCTAATGCACCTGGCCGAGGAAGCGATCTTTGCTCTCAGCAGCGCAGGACCCTGCTGCAGGGCAAGCCAGCAGGGAAAAGGCCAAGTGGAATTGTACTGCCCAAGGATCTACATCCGGAAGAAATAGCATAATATTTTAATAGGACTTCCTGAAACACCTAGACTTCCTGGAATTACTAGTTAAAATCCCTGAGGAACTGATAATGTTCTCTGTCCACCTGAGCCTAACAGACTGCTTCTTTACACTGCTGTGTGTCTTTCGGGGAAGAATTTTAAAGGTCTTATCTGCTCAACATCAGTGCTTGAGAGCTTTGTCTCATTTTTATTGCAATAAGCCCTGTAGCTTCTCCTCCTGACTTGGGCCAAAATCCCTCTAATAGATCACGCCAGCAGCTGTTTCACCCCATTCCCGGCTATGGGCATTTCAGTGGCATATTTTACAGTAAAACCAGATCCTTCCCTATTTTAAGGTTACTTTGTATTAAATGGAAATGTTGGAGTTGCAACAGGTTGCCTTTTTCCCTTGATATTCTTTTCATGTCATTAACTTTCATGGAAGTAAAAGTGTCTGGGTCAAAAAGAGGCAACAATTATAAAAGCATATGTGCACAATGTAATCTCAAAAGAAAGAAGAAATCAGACCCCAGGAGGAGGAAGAAAAGGAAATGTACGTTTGTTCCAGCTGCGTGAGGCACCCAAGCACTGAGGAGACAGCACTGCAATCTTCCCAAAGATGTGCACAGCATCGCCGCACCATAACCCCAGTCCTACCCTGGCCTCCCTTCTCCCACCACACGCCCAGGTCTGCCAGCAAGAACCTACCAGGACATGGGAGCCACATCTCCCTGGGGTCACCCAAAATGCCTCTATCAGAATGGCAACGAGATGGAGGGACCCATGGCCTTTATCTGGACCCAAGGGCCAAGAGGAAGATGAGGCCACTTGTTCCCAGTGCACTCCTTGCAGGAGGAAATGAGATCTGGATTTCATGACAGTGCTAGCAAACTACCTCTGCAAAGCAGAATATTCAGATACTACACATATATGTTTTATATAAATGTACTTGTGCAGTTTCCTCAGTTCCCACTAAGGTCCAAAATATTTACAGACATCAATAATTACACAAAGGGAGCACCACTGAACTAACACTGATTTTGAAGAGACTGCTCACATAGTGAAGATGTTCAAACACATCTGCAACAGCCATGGAACACTAACTTAGCGACTGGCTTTAGCTCTCAAACACAAAAGTCTCCATAATAATGTGTTTTGTATAAAACCAGATCACAGTTTAACCTGCAAGGTCTTTGGTATGCTCCTTTTTCAAGTTTGCAAGTACTAGTTTCAGGGAAGAAGTCTGTGCCAAAGTATATTATACCTACTATGGCAGTAAATTCTTCATGGATGAGGTTTTATACATAAATTACCTTAATTTACAGTCTCTGAATGCTCTTCTAAATTTTATGGGATAATATGAATTATGAGCACCCATGTATTTCTTGTAGGTATAATGTGAGACAGATTTTTTTTCAACTATATGCAAAACATTCTGCAAGTGAGTTGTACCCTACACCTCTCTCCCCCAACCTGGGCTGAACAAATGCAATAATGCAGAGCAGTCAGTTGCTTAGGAGAAGCGTACAGCCTGCTATAGGGACATGTATGTACAAATTAGGTCTAACTAGGATTAAATACGAATCACATGGTTAAACAAAAGCATTAAAAATATCTGAAAGGTTTTTTTCTAAACCTTATAAACTTAGACTTCTTAATCTGTTACTTCTTGGTTTAGTTATTGGTACATTTATGGTTTGGCAAAATAACTTCTTTTAAATAAATTGTACATTTAAAGTGCACAATTTATGTTTAATTGAAGCCAGCACTGTAATCTTTACAAAATTTGGCTGAATTTCAGTGGCTGGGCTTTAGGTGTTTTGCTAGTTCTGCTGGATTTTTAAAACCCTAGAGATCTGGGAATGGAATGAGTCTGTTCACTGTTATTATTAGTCTCCAGTAAATACTGTTGGTGACCCACTGGAACCTAAATCTGAACCATTCTTCCTGTATCTGTTGAACACTGGGTGCTTTGGACTCGGGTCATACACAACACTTGCCTCAGAAGCGAAGTTCCAGGCTTCCACAGAGCTCTAATTTCAGGAATCACTAGGAATGTGACCCGGCAAACAGTACCCGCACCCGAGTTCTGCAAACTGCTGTGCCCCCACTCTCTGAATCAGCTCAACAGCTTCAAAGGCTTCACAAGAACAAGTCCAGGACCAACCATTTTTCTGCAAGGACACGCTCTTGGTCGGCTGTATTAAATGGTAACAGCCTTGAAAATGCACCTACTCCCAGCCACTGAAACCGAGAGGTGAAACACAGCAGGCATGGTGCGGATGGCATGGGAATGCCTGCCCTGCTCCCATGACAGCGGGGGAAGGATCAGGCACGAAGGCTCATCAACAAGATCAGACAAAAGAGAAAACACTGAATCATATTAAAGCAATTACCACAAAATAAGACTTCTGTAAAATATCTGCAATCAGCTAGCTCAAGCCTTCAGGCTCAGTCTTGTATGGGGCTGCATGTAGCGGCACCACCCCAGGAGGCGCTCCAGGAAGAACGGGTGACTCAGAGTCACAGTTCCTCCCTGGCTCCCTTCCTCTCACATGGGAGAACAAATCCTTGCACCCCGTCCCGAATGCAATGTACTCCCCGTTACCCCTCACTAGCTTGAGAGCACAAAAAGCCAGGCCTTGCTCCCCCTCTGCCTGCCCTGCTATAGGACAGGGAGGGAAGGATCAGGCACGAAGACCCCACCGTCTCTCCACCCCGTTGTCTCCCCTTCCCACCTCCCCACACCCAAGGCTGGTCTCAAGTGGCCAGATGGGACACATTTACTTCCCCCTCCTGGCCCGCGGTGCTGCCGGGGACAGGAATAATCTAGCACGGAGATAGCATCAGCATGAAAAAGAAGAGAATCCTTGTTAGGAAGAACATATGTCGTCACTAGATAATGATAACCACATTTAATGGGCACAAGCATGAAGGCACAAATTTCAGAGATTTTTTCCCCCTTATTTTAAAAAATAGGGGGTTATTATAAAAATGCCCAATTAGATTGTCAGGCACTATACAATATTTATGGTTTTAAATCACTATAATTAAATGCTAAGTGCTGATTTCAATTATTTAGCAGTGGAACAATAAAATAAGCAAGTGCCTTTAAAATGTTATTTTCACAGAGTAATCACAGAATACAAAAGGAACTAAAAAATGACCTGTCAGGACCTTAGACGTCCCATGGTGAGACATCAGATTTAAGGTGCACGGATTCTCAGGCCCAGTGTCGCAATTAAGCTCTGCATCTCTCAGATCCAATTTTTTTTGCCGCAAGCTTACAGTGGAGCTAGTATATGGGAAAAGAGAAAAGTGAATTGCTGCCCTTGAATTCCTGCCCTGACTGGGTTAGAGTTACCCTGTCACCTTAAAATTAGTCACTTGGGAAAAATAAAGGCTTATATAGAGACTAAAAATATTAAAGATGTGAAGCAGTGAGGTACTTCAGTCCACAGTGGCCATGTCTGCACTTGCCTCTCCACTGAAGGACCACGGCTGTGTTCATTATTTTCACTACTGTTGGAAAACCTTGCAGGATTATATAAAAAAAATTATTTTAATTGGAAAACGAGTTCCAAAATATAACCTTTATTGAGAAATATCATTCAAACCATAGGAAATAAAGGATATTCCCAGTAGATATTCTCTCATATTGGGGGGAAAAAAGACTGCAATATTAAATATTACTAATTCTATTTTGGGGCTAAATAACGGTCCTGGACAAATGGCGATCGAAAGATCCAGCAAAGAGGACTGAAGCCGTGGTAAATGAGATGCTGCACTGTCCTTGCGCAGGATGCGGTGTGTGCTGTCCTGAACAGGGACACCTCTGTCAGCCGACCAAGGGGAAGTGGCCATGCCACCTTCCTTCCTTCTTGGTGTAGCTGGTGCTGCCTAAAGGCAAGAGCTCCAGCACAGCTCCAAACCTGCCAGGCTGCTGTGCTGTCAGTGTGCCAGACTCCCCCGTACAGGGCAATAACGGGTGGACGTGGAGCTCCTAGACTGCCTTCGCCTCAGCTGCGACCCCTGCAGAAGTTGGGATGGGTGACACTCAAAACTTCTTCACATTTGGCATTACATTAAGGCATTTTTTTTTTGTCAAAAAATAGAATGCAACCCACTTCCATTCATGTTTCTGACAAACTTTTTTCTTTCTAGGTAGATCTTCAGCCAAACAAAAACTGAGCTGGAAACGTCCAGTTCAAACTAAATGTCCTGTAACTAAACATTCTTTGCGTCCTTACACGCTTCTCCTTTACCAAGAACAAAACATGACTTATTGAATAACACATTTCAAAGTAGGAATAATAACCATTCCCAACCCCACAGCTCCATTTTTATTATAAATAAAAAACAGTGAAGGTCTTCCATTAGCTTCAGTGGTTGGGAGGGAGCGGGAAGAATGACGTGTTACGCTGCAATGGAGGAAGTACATACGCCAACTGGAAAAACGGACTATAAAAAGCTTTTCTTACACAAACACAGGAGGAAGTAACCAACACCCTCAATTGTTGAAGTGAAAGGTACAGGGCCTAAACACACAACTAGACAAAAAAAAAAAAAAAATTAAAAAATCCTGCATGTTTCACATGTTCCCAATTACTCTCCAATTTGAGAGCCTTGTTCAATAAGGTTAAACCCTTACCAAGAGCAGCTATGGCAAACCTCCGGCAGAGCGCAGAGACGCTGTGTAACAGCACCAGGCCAGAGACCCCTCTGCAGCTAAGGCTGTGCGTCACCCATGTATGCGGCACAGCGCCACCGGGATCCTGGGCTCTTCAACAAGTTTTCTCTATTCTGCAGAAGGCAGGAGAGGGAGCTTTGTGACAGTCTGTTCTCCCTCCTGATTTCAGATTGAGAATCGACTGCTTCACAGAGGTTGGCACACACATGGCTCTTTGCAGCCTCAGTCCTAGATGGCTCCTATTCTCCCACCTGTGCTCACTTTTTATCATTTTGTCTCACTGTTTTGGGTGGGTTTGTGTTTGTTTGGCGCTTTTCCCACAAACACACATTAAGTGTGTCCACGGGTCTTCTTCACAGCTCACCCTGTGTGCCCTTAAAATCCTTGATATATCTTGTTTGCAGCTCTGCCTCTCCCACTTCCTAACTAGGATGTTTTTCCACCAAATAGTCTCATTACTTTCCCACAGCAAATTTGCCACTGCATTCTGCCAACTGATTCCTGACTATTTACTTCTACACATAGAGCATCATGCAATTCTACAATGTGAATGAAAAAATAAATTAATCCTCAAATGCTTACACAATTCTCCTATTTCTAGTTCTCAAGAAGTTACTTTTTTGATATTAAAACTCAAATTTTGAAGATAGAAACTTGCATTTTAAGGAAAGGCAAGTAGAAATTTCTCATCAACTGAACAAGTTGAACTATGCTTCTGGGTATGTATTACAATACCTTCTTTGCATCACACCTACTTTACTAAATATATAAAACACCGAACAAGTGATAGTTTTGTCAGCCACCAGCTAATCAAATGAAAAATTATTAGGCTTAGAAAAACAATAAAAGCAGAAGCCAGCTGTGCATTTGTTGGATGAAAATCCCAGTGTCTCCCATGTTAGCTCATGTGCATTTCAATTTCTGGGAAGAAAATAATGGGACTTTCTCCACCCTTTCTCATGTGAGCCATAAAACAGATTTATTACCTAGGATATATTCTGTGTTTTCTCCTGAGGAAAAAAGAAAGTGGTGGAACAAGTTCATTTTTTTCCCTTCTACAACTAGGATTTTCTTTATAATAAACACAGAGCTTAATTTTGGTATCATATGGCCCTTCTATTTAATGCTCTGGTCACACTTTTTACCTTTCTAAATCTTGAATTGTAGCATTTTCATTTCAGTGGGGAATCTACAGCTGCTCCAGCTGTCTGAGTGTGAAAAGTCTGGACTAAGATTCCTATCTGGTATGTTTTAAAGCAGAATCCTTCCCTCCCCTAAATCAAAGACATTTAGCTTCTACTGAAAAATTATGGAATAACTAAAAGAAAAAAAAAAAAAAGGCAAAACATTAGTCTATGTTTCTTTCCGAATAGTTCTTGCTCAGCTTTACCTTACGCCCAACAGTCACCCAGCAGCACTGGGAAACTTAGGCTGCAAACTCAGAGGTTTAGGACAGGGTTGCATCTCATCTGGGAAGGTTTTCCTGCACAAATCACTATTTTTTGACTGTAGTGGTCACCTTCTGACCTTTAAAAATAAATCATGAAACAGAAAACTTGCTGACTAAATGATTTTTTGCTCCTAAGACCTCTAATTTGCTTACAGTATGATGTTACAATTCTAAAGACCTGTGCTGGTAAATCCATTAATAGAAAAGGTGGTTTCCCCTACAACTTTCACTTTTGAGATGTAGAAGAGACTGATTCATAATTTAAATGCTTCTGAATCATGACACAGCCTGGATTCTCCAGTTCAGTGGTCTGGAAACTTTCAAGGCTAATATATTCCTTTTTAAATGACACCCAGTAATACCTCTTTTTTAAAGTAAATCTGGTGACTCTAACATTTGTAGCCTAAATGTGGTGTACAATCCACTTTTGATAGCTAGCACCTATTGTTTAAGGAGTCACGCTTCTCCGCACGGCAAAGCTGACATCTCTCAAAGTTCCAGTTCTTTCAAAAATTCCTATGACACACGAGCGTTTACACCAAGTCATAAATGCCATTGAAACAATTTTTGAAATGGTGAGCTACGCCATCATTAGATGCGTATAATTAAAATGTACCATAGGAAGTGCATTCATTATAGTTGAGAAATTATTTTCATTGCTTATGAATAGCAAAAACCCCACTTTTTATCGTACAACTGTGCCGGCACGCAGCTCAAAGGGAACCTGGTTTGCTTGGGCAAAAATCGTGCAGGGTTTTTTTGTAGATTTATTTCTTTCTCATTACTTTGTGATCACTTTTACTGCCCCACAGAGACCAATAATTTGGGAAAAAAACAAACAGTAGCTGAAGTAGTTTTCAAGCTATTACTAATTTGAAACCCTTCATTTGTACTACCAAGTATATTCTAGTGCAGTCAAACTGCATTCTTACAAAGAAAGCATAAATCTATCCACACAGATTTTTTTGGGATCAAGACACTATTACTGCTACTAAACTTAGCTTTTTGCTTTATAAAGACATACACACAAACATGTAACATTGTGCTGAGGTTTCAAGTTTGTACAAAAGTAACGTATCAACATTACAACTCAGAAAAGGTGTCCAAAAAGGAAAGTTCAACCTTTTTTTTTTCAATCATTACTAAACTAGTCTTCACAATCCCAGAAATCTCCGACAATCATCTATAATCCAATGTAGCTACAACAGAACAATTTATTACAGAAAAGTAGTCATAGTAGCTATTTCCCCCAGTGAAGACAGTGCTTCATAGAATATCATTTTGGAAAAACAGAATCTTCAGCATTAAGCCTCCTGTATAATCTAATGAGTGACAACTGACTGGTTTACAGTTCATACTGCTCCAATGAAATAGTACGTTGTTACGGCTGAGCTTGCAGAGAAATAGTACTCAAATTAAAAATAAAAGGTATGCAAACACAAAATACAATATAGCCTGATGTACTATGGGATAGAGAGCCAAAAACTTTGTCTCTTTCAAATGTAAGAACATATATGGGTCAATAGGTAATAATTTCTTTGCAAAAAAACCCTCACAGTATTCTAAAATACAGGGTCAGAAAAGGCGTAACATACTTAGTCAACAGATCTGTTCCCTAATATGTTACAATTCTAATGCTTACAAATAAGTCTTTACACCAATTAACCAAAACCAGACTATTTATCTGATTGTAGAAACTGGCGTCTATTCCAGTGCATGCACCAACAAAATTTCCATCTGTAGAATCTTTATAACTGATAATGACACATCCAAGCCAGAACAAACAGATATCCTGATCATAGGATATTTTTACAGCAAGAAAAAACTAGTTTACCTGTAAATCAATAAAAATATTAACAGGAGTCATTAAAAAACAAGACATTGCTCCAGTATTTTCTTTAAAATGCAGTAATTTAGTTAAAAATAAATCAAATGTCATCTCTACTCCATAAAACTTACGCAGACAGGACAAATTATCAATGAAACACTTCCCAGTTACACAGCCCTCTCTAAAACCTCACCGAAATGCTACTAAAACTGGGGGTTGGTGGAAGGAGCTTTGGAAGAATGGCAGGTCACAAAGAGACTGTGCTAAAAAGCGTAGAGATGTGCTCTTCAAAACGGTTCCCAGTGAAAGAGTAAAAGTTACACACAGATTTCCATCCCTCCTGCCCTCTGTTTTTTCAGAGCACGCACCATGCCCAGTTTTTACCTTGTTCATTTCAAAATGAAGCTATGGTACCTGGATACGAGATTATTTTCTATTGTAAAGTGGTATATAAAGGAGTTGCACAAGGCATGTTCTTCATTGTTTCTAGTACTATTGAAAAGAAAAACATCCAACAAACGAAGCCAAGCGGCAGATATCAGCATGCAGATGTCACCCAAACACATTCGGGATGCCAGCCAGGTCCGTGAAACGCTACACAGCGAGCAAAGCACCCCTGCTGGGAACACCCGTACCCCAGCCTCACCCGCCGGCGGCCCGTGCGGTGCCTCCCCGCAGGATCACGGTGCCGGTAGAGGGAGCAAACGCAAGGAAACCCGACAACGCGGGACCCCCGGCGGTGCCGCTCGGTGAATGAGGCGCAGCTCTCCCGGGGTACGCACTGGGAGAGGACACACGAGCAGGGCTGGTCTTTTCCTTTCCCCTTCAGTGAAACAATCCCTGAAAAATCCACTAAGGCAAAATTCTCTCCATTTTCTGATAGCAATCAAAGTGAAAACCTAGAGACTCTAGTCAACCTTGAAATGAGGCTACTTTTGTAGATTTCTGTAGGCTATACCTGAATAGAAGTTTGCCTTATGAAATTAGGGTGTATTAACTATACAGCCACAGAATCACTCCGGATGAAAGGGCCTTCAGGAGGCCTGCAGCCTGGTCTCCGGCTCTAAGCAGGGTCAGCTGAGACCCCACCAGGTTGATCAGAGCTCAGTTTTTTTCTATATATGTATTATTAACAAGACTATGTTTTTCTTTTATAAATGCTTTCAGCTGAAGGGTATTAAAGCACTGTAAGTCCCCCTGAGGACTGCCATTGCGACTTTGCAGACGTTGGGGGGAAGGCAGAGAGCAAGCACCGACCCACTGGTGTCCGCGCTTTCCACAGACGGGTCTGGGTTCCAGGTTCAGCAGACACAGCTCCCTGCTCACCCCCACCTGCCCAAGCAGCGTTGACGTAAGCTTGTTCACTATCACTTTTAAATACCTTAAAACCCACTCGTTTCTGTTGGTCCTGAAAGCAAAGCACTGGGATCACTATGGAAGAGTTGTAAAATTCAATCCCTTAGAACTGTAAGCTCCATTACAAGTAGGTTTGGTATTTACGGCCCACTGCTGTTTGACGGGGTGTATTCTGAACTCCAAGCTGTTGTGGTTTGGGCCGGGATGCAGTTGACTAGCAGCTGCTGTAGCTCTGTGTGTTGGGTTTGGGGTGGGAATACTGGTGATCGTGCACTGGTTTGGGCTGTTGCCATCCAGTCAAGGCCTTTTCTGCTCCTCACACCCCCTGACGGCGAGCAGGCTGGAGGGCACGGGGCGCTGGCAGGGGACAAGGCCAGGAGAGCTGACCCCGACTGACCAAAGGGATATTCCGTCCCATGTGGCACCACGCTCGGGGCATGAAGCCGGGGAAGAAGGAGGAACGGGGGGACGTTCGGAGCGATGATGTTTTTCTTCCCAAGTCACCAGTAGGTGTGACAGGGCGCTGCTGTCCTGGGGGCGGCCGAACCCCTGCCTGCCCACGGGGAGCAGGGAATGAATTCCTCGGCTGGCTTCGCTTGTGCGCGCGGCTTTGGCTTTACCTATCAAACGGCCTTTTTACCCTCCCGATCCTCTCCCCGTTCCACCGGGGGCCGAGCGAGCGGCGCGGGCGCGGTTGCCGGCCGGGGCTACACCACGGCAAGAGCCCAAGGCGTTTGACGCCGCCGGGGGGGGCCTTGCGCGGAGACCCGCGGGGCACGGCGCGGGGCGGCGGGCTCTCACCGGCAGATCGCCTTCCTCTGCCCGAGGCCTCCCGCCGCCCCGCCTCTCCCTCGCGCGCCCGCCGCTGAGGGGAGGCGCGAGGCGGGTAACGCTCGCTCCGCCGTTGCCCTGGCGACGCCCTCGCGCAGGCGCGGTCTGACTCCCCGCGCGCACCGCCGCTGGCAGGCGCGCGCACCGCCGCTGGCAGGCGCGCGCCCCCAGCTCCCGCTCCCCCTCCCCCGCGGCCGAACCGGGAGCCCCCGGTGGCAGCGGCGGGCGGGATCGTCCTCCCCC
>JAOXNO010000006.1:17756235-17773195 GCA_028565335.1 Limnodromus scolopaceus | reverse complement strand
CACCCCCCCTCTCCCGCCCCCGCCGGCTCTCACCGGGCGCCGCTGCGCCTGGAGGGGACAGGAAGCGTGACAGCGATGATTCGGCGATCCCCCGCGGTACCTGGGGCTGGCTGCCTGCCGGGGAGCAGGCAGACACAGAGGAGCGCCGAGCGCCGGCCTGATGCGGGCAGGCCGCGCATGACGTCACGGAGGGCGCGCAGGCGCGGGGGCGGCGCGTCACGGCCCGGCCCCGAGCAGCCATCCGGGCCCCGGCACCTGAGGGCGGCTCGCGCGCCCCCGGGAGGCTCCGCGCTCACCCCCGGCCGGGTGGGCCTTGCCCTCGCCGCGGGGCAGAGCCCGGCCGGACCCGAGCCGAGCGGAGGCAGGAGCGGCAGGAGGTGCGAGGGAGAAGGCGGGGAGCAGAGGGGGGCGGCCCCGGGAGGGCCGGAGCCAGCTGGGAAGGCCTCGGTTGGGCGCGGGTGTGGGGCTGTCGCTGCCATCGAGCAGCTCTGACTTACGTGGTTCGTGGCGCCGGCCGTGAAGTCCGGTCAGTGGGGTGCACACACGGCGGGGAAGGCTCCCGTCCGCGGCAGGCCTGTGCCCGGAGCTCTGCGCAGCACGGCCTCACCGTCTTCCTGAATTCATTCGCCTCTGCTGGCAGCTGCTGGCAAGCGGGCTGTGTTCTGGGATGAACAGGCCCAAGTCTTTCCGTGTGCCGTAGCCACACTCCGTTTTCCAGATGCTGGCTTGCAGGAGAGCCTCTTTAGGGAAGAAAGTTGCCTCCTGAAATGGTTCCAAATGGAAATTAGTGGTTAGGTGTCATACTTGGACTAAATCGGGCAGCAGTTAAATAACTCAGTGTGTATTGTTGCTACTAGAACAAAAATGCTGCTCTGTGGGATTGGAACATCCGCTGCCAGCGCACCCACCCGCTCTCCTCAGGTGATGGCAAGCTCTGTGCAGGTGTGTCCGTGGGACAGCACTGCAGAACAGCATTGTTGTCCCCCATTAGGAGTCCCTCGTGCTCTCCAGCCACACCAAGACTTGCTCAAGGAAAGGAAATAAACCATCGTTTGCTTGTGTCACCTGGCTAGGAGATAAAAGTTTCCTCATTTATGTAGCTTCTCAGAAGGCTATACTGCTGTAATTCCAGCTAGAAGGACACACAACTAATGCTTTTCGGTTTTCCTGCCACTTTTGCCTATGGAGCCAAAGATTCTTTCAGAGCTAAATGACACCTGGAGTACCACGGTGCTATTAAATGTACTTTTCTGTTTCACTATACTGATGAAAGAAAAAGGCATGGAGATTTTTGTGAGTTTGTGAGAGAAAATATGGGCCTTGCATTTCTACTCAAATTGTATCAAATTTCCCATTAGCAGGAACGCTGGTTCCTAAATCCTTGCTCTCAAGGGCTCTTGAGTAGCATTCAGTTGTTATGAAAGTGCAGTACGCAGAGGAGGCTCTGCCTCTCGTTAGCTCTCTCTTAAGCACAGATAAATGCCTTCAGTATTGTATAATGCACAAATACAGCCCCCTATTTCCCTCCAGGTTTTGCTGAAACGATTTGAATTAAGAGGTTTAGGGCAGCCGATCATTGCTATAAAAGGCTCTGCCTAATGAAACCATGTGTGCAGTACGCTTCCAGGTCTTCAGTTTGTTAGGAGCTACATGTTTATTAGAATATGGTACTGTTAGTGCTCCCTACAGTCACCTTGCAAATTAAATACCCCTTTCACAACACAAAGATAAGGAGTTCTATGGCAAGATAAGGTGCTTACCAGAACTCAAGAATGACAGAATCCAATTAATTTAACATGAATTAACGCAAGATCAAACTTATTACAGTTGGATGCAATTTGTAATTGAAAGTTCCATTGTGGTGCACGTTTTGACATGTTATCTCCCATCAGTAGGATCTCAAAAGAGCAGATTCTCCATTTTGAACAGCAGTGATGTATTTATTCTGTCACCAATAACTCTTTCCTTAGGTGTTTGCTGCAAAGAACCTTGGGGCCCCGCAGCCCAGTTGTGCACCAGGGGCTGTGCTCCTGCTCTTTCTCACAGGGGACCATGACTGAGGCTTAAACAGAAACCTGGGCTTCGTTTGCTTTGGCTGCTTTACGGGGCTGCCCCCCACCTTGGTGCTTGTTCATCCCTTCTGCTTTTCAGTCTTCTAGGGGATCACCCCTCATCTTTTTTGGGAGGGAGAGGTGAAATCAGCCCTCTAGTCAAATAAACCTTTCAACCTCCTATCTTCAAAATAAACACTTTTATTGTGGACAGTCCAAGCTCCTTAGGTAAAGCTTTAGGTCTCAAATCCAAAAGATACACTGTGTCCTTTTAATAATTTCATAGTGGAAACCCTTTATTTGCCCATTCCTGTGGTGTTATGGAGGTTTTCAATGATTCTGGTTTAGGTTTCGGGATTAGGTGAAACCAGAGTGCCTTAAACCTCTTTAGAGGTTTGGGATTAGGTCTGCATCAGGCCTAATACAGCCTTTCTGTGCAAGGCTAAATTAAATGGCAGGAATATTTGTTGTGCACTGATTCACAGGTGTTTGGCAAAATACCAGAAAACATAAAGGAACCACTGGAAGAACTGTGAAGGCAAAGCCATCGAAACATGAGTATTAGCTAAGTACTGCAGTATCGCTTGCAACTGTGGGGTCTCTCAGACTGCTTCTAAGTGATTTTAAGCATGGATATCATTTTTATGTGTCTCTTTCACATGAATGTGAGTAAATTGAAGATCTGTCGTGCAAATGGATCATGGATTTTTATTTGGGTATCACATTCTGGTAATCGCTGCCTGTTTTATAGCAAATGTATATTAAAGTTCGTCAAACAGCTGATATCACTGAAGCTCTATTGTTTTATTGTACACATAAATTCTACTCCTTCTCTGGGGTATGCCTTGCCCTGACAGAATATGCCAGGTCACGTGGAGAAAAGCACAATAGATTTATGCCTATTATTAAACCACCACCCTGTCTGGCTCAGGAGGCAGAGACGTTTGCCTCATTGATGACCACAGACTAATTGGAGGAGATGGTTTTGTTGTGTAGGCTGTCTGCTGTGAGGCTCCTCAGCACTTTTCACGAGCTGTGTCTCTAATGGGTAATTTTCCTCCATGTGCTTGGCTCCATAGTGTGTAACGCCGGCAAGGCCGGACTCGCTGGCCGTAGGTGCTGTCTGAGCTGAGGAGGTTGCACCAAGCAGGATGAAGAGCAGCTCAGTGCTCCTATCTCAGCATCTCCACACGGTGACCACTGCTCTGCCTGCATTTGTGGGGAGAAGCTGAGCCCCAGGTGCCCGTCTGTGTCAAAAGCAGCCGCATATGTAGTTACGGGGAGGCGATGCCCAGAGCCCAGTGGGTTAGTCCCTATGGCTGTCCAAAATCGGTTACCATCTCATGGCTATAGCGTGTCTGCTCATACCAGAGCATTCCCTTCACCCATTATGTGCCTGTCAGCCCTCTCCAGAAATGTGTATTTTTAATGCATTTCTCTCCCCAGCCAGATAGCTTTCAGTTTCAGTTGCTGACTTGCCTGTATTCAGAAAGTTGACTGCATCTCAGAATTCCGGGGTTTCTCTGGGGTGTTTTTCCACGCCAACAACCAGTTCTCTTTTGTGTTCCTACGGCAAGGCTTCTGATCAGCAACTGGCGCTCAGCCAGATCCCGTCTTCTCATGGCTGCTTGCAAAAGTGAAACAAATAGTTAAGTTTCAAAAGAGTATGTCCCCTCTAATCAGATGAGCTGTAAGAGGGAGGCTAACTAAAAGGATTTAATAATCTTAGAATCTGTATAAAACATTATTTATGGCTTAAGAGCTAGACAGGGCTTGAGCTTTAAATGCAAGTTCTTTCCCTCCTCAGTGGTGCATGGAAGGAAGAACATGAGAGAAATGTTCCAGTCAAGGACAAAATCATAAAATAATGAGCAGAAGAAGAATGAAATGCAAGTATTAGGGGCCACGGGAGGCTGAGTGGGAGTTTGTCTTTATACATGATTGATCTAAACTGTGGGGAGAAAAAAAAAAAAAAAAGACTACCTCATCCTTAACTGAGATGGTCATTTGAGCATAAATAACAGTCTCCTGTCAAATATGCTATTTCCAATGCAGTCTTTTCACTGCAAAACCACAACATTCTCAGCCCCAGTCTCCCTCAGATAAAACCAGGCGGCAGGTGGCTGTGAATGAGCACCTTGAAACCAGCCTCTGAGCACAGCAACACATTCGGGGCGAGGAGAAACGGTGAAGACAAAGAGCGGCTGTTTATGGAGCTTTGCAAAGGGAGGCCCCACCTTTCTCACTTGGAAACGCGCTGTAACCCCTGAGGACTGTTTTTCTCCATGGGCGGGATGTCCAGATCCCCACAACTGCCCCACGGGACTGGGGCTACTGGTGTGTTCCTGTGTTTATCCCACGCCAGGCCTGGCTGGCAGTGCCATCACGAGCAGGGAAACACCAAACCCCTCCCAGGTGCTTGAGCCTTGGGTTATTTTACCTTTCAAAATAACGAAGGGCTCCAACCAGAAATCTGAAGGGGTCCTGCATTTTCAGGGCTCGTGGAAGGCAGTGGGTGATCCCAAGCAGAAGGTGGGGCGAAAGGGGCATGGTGATGCCAAAGGGAGACTTGCTGAGCTCCAGCCTGGGGAGGAAAGGTGTGGTGGGAACACACAGCAGGGCTCTCCCTGCCAAAACCAGCCCTCCTCCTTTCTCAGCCCATTCGCAGCCCCACGGCCATGTCCCCTCCCTTGTGCTGACCCCAGTGCTCTTCTGAGGAGCGTGGGGCAGGAAAGGAGAGGGCCTGGGAGGGAGGGCAGTCGCACTGGGAGAGCCCTGCCACCAGCGGTGGCACCCAAAGGAGCAGGCCAGCCGGGACACAAAGGTTTCCATCCAGCAAATGACACCTCACCTTAAGCAGGAAACCCATTTCCCTCCACAGCCAGAGAGGAAAAACAGGCTCCTAAATACATGGGAACTTCCCCTCCACCTTTTCTCTGGTTCCACTGTTTCCTAGTGTAACACACGTAAACAACAAGCTTTGAAATCCAGAGGTGCCATCCCACGGGAAGTGTGAGAGGCCTTTGGTCTCAGCACAGAGCCCAGTAACTGCTGTGCTCTGACTGGGAAGACTTTGTGCTGGTGATGGAGCAGGACCAAATCGGGACACATTGTGGCATTCACATTTTCATGAAGGTTTTAGGGGCATTGTCTATTACTCAGGGAAATTCCTGATGGTCTTTCTGAGCCCTTCTCAAAACAAGAGAAATGAACTGGGTATTGTTCTCCTCAAAGGGATCATTGGAAAATGGCCTTTGGACATGGTCTGGAGGCATCAGCTGCACAACCACCCCATCAGGGCTGCCCTCGCAGCAAAGCTCCCGAGGCAGAGCCCAGACGAGAGGGAGATGCTGACAGGGTGCCAAATCCCAGCCCTCTGGAGCTAGGCAGAAAAGAGAACCAAGGGGCAAACCTCTATCTGGGTCCAGCTGTAGGAGCCCATGCTTTTGTTAAGTCCGAACAAAAACCTTTGATCCAAACATCCCCACTTTTCAGGGATTCCAAACTGGAGTGAAAACACAGCGGTTTCACCCTGGCTTGAAACACAGCCCCACATCTTTGATTTCTGAGGACAGATCATTTTTCTTGGGGCGGGACACGTGGACAGGAACAGATCCCTCACGTCTGGTTCAGACAGCCCAACCGAAAGGCTTAAGGGGACACACACACAACCAGCAGCATGTGATGGGATTTAGCGTGAGGAAACCAAACTCTCTGCCCCACCTCCTCAGCTTATCCTTTAAAGACCAGTCCTGTGCTCGCAGCTGGAGTTTATGTGAGTCCTGCCTTATTAATTAAGTGTAGCCAGGGCCTTTTCCCCCTGAATTCCAACAGAAGCAATTAGAAAGCAGATACTTCACACATAACAGCTGGTTCGTTTAACGCCCTCCCCATGCTATTTGCTCCCCTCCCCCAGCCAACTCACGTCCCCCTTTTCCATCCTTTCATGTAACAGAGGAGAGTGAAACCAAGGTGGCAAAATCAGGAGCGGGAGATGACCATATTCTTATTAAAAATCATCTACTGTAACGCTGAAAGCGGAGGAGTGTTGCTGAGAGCATGCTTCTGAGCGGGAATCAGAACATTCACCTAACAGATGGGAAAAAGAGCCTTGGCTGTCTCCTGTGTCCTCCTTAAAAGGGGATCTGTATCAAAGTAGCAGCATATTTTCTTCACCGCAGGCTGTTGATGTCATTAGAGCAAGTCTCGTTTTTATTTAACGCCAGAGTTAAGAGTCACATAAAATTGGCACAGGTGAAGGCACCAGGCCCATTAAGTTGTGCAACGTGACTCTCTGGGAATTTTTTGAATGTTCGTGCACCTCCAATTTATTTATGCTTGGGCAAGCCAGCCCCTGAGCCTCTCCTCCCTGTTTCCAGTCTGAATCCAGCCCCAATCCTGCCATTGGGACCAGTGAAAATACACTCAATCCACTAAATTTTCCCCGCTCCCAGGGAAGATGCAGTTACGGGACTGGCAGTCAGTAACTGCCCCACTCAGTGTTACATGCATCACTGGGAGATGCCATGGCTGTCAAATTAAACCCATAGCCAAGAACACCCTCTGAAAGGGAAATCTGTCCTTGCCAAACAACATTAAGTGCATGTTCTGCTCCCAACCAAGTTCTCTAGAGGCTGGCTCTCGATTTAAAGCAGGCACAGCTTTTTAGAGGGAAACCAGGTTAAGAGGAACGGAGGTTAATTTACTTCCGCAAAACAATTGGGAAGCGGGGAAGCAATTCCAGGGCATTTGAAGCAAAGGGGTGCTTGAGTCACATTATTTTTCCCTAGCGTGACCGGCCTTTTTTTAATGTAGAATTTATAGGCAAAATAGAGATCTGGTCCCACACAGGGCATCTGCTTGTGACATCAACAGGAATAATAATAAAAGAGTAGACAGCCAAAGTACCCCAGTGCTGTGAGATTTTTCTGCCAGGTGATTCCTCACTGATCCTGAAATCAGGCAGCACGATGAGGACGTTTTCAGTTATAACATGGGGAAGATTTCGGTCCAGCCATAAACTTCCCATTTCCTTCCTCAAAGAGCTCACCGTCAGAGAGACTGCTATTGCAGCCACCCATCCAGATGTTTGCCATCTTTATTACAAATTTTCAGGAATCTTACAACACTTACATACTCTACAGCTGCCTGATGAGGCAGCGCTCTAATACCTCCAGTACAGACAGGGAGAACAAGTTAGGAGGGATTAAATGATCTGCCCAGCTTCCCACAAGACAACGCAGGTGTGGCTAGAAATCAAAACCCCCAACTTCCAATCCTTGCTGTGTTATACTAATCTGCTTATATGTTTTGCTCTAAAAAAAAATAATAATCATCATAATTTCAATAACGTGTTTGTTGGTAACTAGTATGGATGCTCCTCACCAGCCAGACAGATCAGCACATTCTAGAAACCGTTACAGCTGACTAGTCAGCTGAACCCCCTTTTTTGTTTTCCTGGATCTTTCTAGAAGAGAAGAATGAAAGGGAAGGGCATCCCTTTATAACTGCAAAGGCTTCAGCTAATGAGAGCAGAAATCGCATTTTATATTTTGGCAGTTAGTAGTAAACACTATTATTGAAGCTATAATAAGATCAGCTAACGTTGTATGAAATATTAGTGATGTCTGAGCACAAAGTAGAGCCCCCATCTCTTTAGTTAAAATTACAAAATGATTAACAGCCCAATTAAAAACATTTTTGTTTTTGACATGATAAATTATACTTTATCTACCTATCTGTAGATATAATTGATTATTTTATCCGTTTGCTGTTGGCTGTCATTAAAAAAGACAGATACCATGGCTTTCTGGCCTCTCTCCCGCTGAGAGAAAGAACAAATCCTGCTATTAACGACAGACAGGATCATTATGAAAAAATTCCATTTGCCACTAGGCAACATAGCCGAGTTCCAGTAATTATTGTATTAGTCAAGCCGTTGAGAAGTTCCATAAAATTGAGAGAGTTTTTAAGGAGCATTCAACGTTATTTGGCAACTTTTATGATGTAACAATTAAAACCATGCTCCAGGCCCCAAAATGTGTAGGAGATTGCCAAAATCAGATAAAACCCTAGAGGGCCTCTGACTCGCAAAGAAGAAAAAAAAATATCAAATTGTTTACTTTTAGGATCAGACATTCATCAACATTTGGCTTTTGTTTCAGCCAGTGTCAGATAATAACAGCACCAGGTTTTCAGTCAGCTTCTAACAGAACTCTACGTGGTTTGATGTCAGGGCTCCGGGAGTGAGCGGGGGTGACACCAGCCTCTCCTCAGGAGAGGGAACTCTTACAGGAGCCAATGCTACCAACCTCGCTGGGCAGAGCAGGTACCTGGGAGCACCCGGCAGTACTTTCTGGAGTGAATCACATCTGCTTTCCACCAGTAAGCGTCAGGAAATTGCTGGGGAGAAGTGCAAGTTGTTCCTTCCTCTCGCATCTAGGAGCTGAGCCAGGCAACACCTCAGACTGTCGGGGCTCCAGGGGATGAGGCAGAAGTCTCCTGTCCACGTACCCCATTAACCTGTCAAGGAATTGTTAAAAAATATTTTAAAAATCACACTTTAAAATGGCTACAGGAAATTGCTACTGTACCAACTTACGGCCAAGTTTATCATCTCCCTACTGCTCCACTGAGTTGCGTTAAGCAACAGAGAGTCACAGGCCCAGAGATGAAGGAGCGGTGTCAGACTTGTGCAGTGGGTGAAGTTGGTTACAAAATGCAGACCCGCTTTACCCTAACACAGACTACGGGGACCGCTTGAAGAGCACATCTGTTTGCAAAGGAGTTACAGGGAATTGATCTCCCTCCCCAGAATAACGCGCCCAAGTCAGAAAGCCCCCACGTGTCAAAGGACTGTGACGGGAGCAGTAGTTCCCAGGGCAGGCAGAGCGAGCTGGGATCTGAAGAGGGCAGAAGGAGCCGGGACACTGCTGCTGTCAGGAGGGAACGGCAGCAGGGCAGGGTTTAGCAGGAGCATCCTGCCAGTCTCCACATGCTGTACCCAGCAGGACAGATAAAAAGATACACTGGAGCCTGCCATAATGTGGCTTTTCATCACACAGCTCCTGGATTGGAGGCGGCTGCCAACTCTTAGGGCCTGCTGACCTATTTAATAAAAAAACCAAACCCACAACCCTTGGCAATCACGGCTCTACCCAATTTAAATGGGAATGGTGGCACAGCAGTCCCGGCCAAGGGCCAGCCACCTGCGGAACAGGGGCAGCTCTTGAACCACAGGTTGTGTTGCCAAAGCAAAGGTAGAAGCTCAGACTTGTGAGAGAGAGAAAGGGCACGAGAAAGAAAAGCTGCTCCTCTCCCAACTCTGCGACTTCTCCTGCCGCTCCGCACGCAGGCCTGCCCGAGTCCCTCCGCGCTCAGGAATCAGCAAGTACTGGGTGCTACCGCCACGTTGTCCAGCACGTTTAACCTCTAGTTTGGGTCTGGCGATTGCTAGGTGTGGGGAGGTGAGCTGCTATAGAATTAAAAAGCCCCCAGTAACTAACTCGCTGCTTTTTGGAAACTCCATCACTTTGCAGTTTTCTTCAGCAGAGCTAAAGCACGTATTGTGGTAGCATTAAATTTTCTTGCATTTGGAGCCATCATCTAAAGTGAAGCATCTTGGGTCAGCTCAAGAGTTTAGGGCAGTATCTGTCAGTGTGGAGAATGAATGATTTCAGCTCTTATTCTTGAATTCTACGAGTAAACTGTGCCAAATCTTCAACATATTAGACCAGTGCCAGATGAAGGCTTAGGAAGTTTTTTTTAATATATGTTCTTTATTAGCATTAAAACTTTTATTATTAAAAGAATTAAGTTACAACATACATGCACAAGATCCATCTAAACTTTAAAAAAAATTAATAAAACAACTGAAAAAGCTACATTCCTAATATTTTTTTCTTAGTCCCTTTGGGTTACAGCTCATCTGAGCCACGAGTGAGGAGGACGCAAACCCCCGCACACAGCGAAGGGAGCTCAGTGACGACAGAGGGAGAGTGGAGGGGTTTGACAGCGCAGGGTTTGTGGGCACGGCTGAGAACGAGACAAAGTCGTTGGAAAAAAATGATAACTTTGTAGTGCAATCGTGGGGACTTTGGATCAAGAGCTACAAAGAAGGCTAAACTGTCCGATTCAGCCAGCTCCCCTCAGACTGTTCCTCCAGTTCCTGGGCTGCAGGACCCTGAAACCCTGCACAACTCAACCAGTTCCCACCCCGGCCTCGCTGGTCAGGCTCGAGTTCATAGGCACTCGCATCTCCCCCCATTTGAGCCCGTTGGTTAGTGTTGCTGATCAGAAGGATGCCAGATGGCTAGTGCCTTAGCCAACCTAATTTCCAGATGACTGAATTTTCTAGCTACCACTTTAATTAAAATTTAAAAAATATAGGTAAAAGACACGAGTTTATCACCTGCTAACACATGCTGTGGTCATCTCTCCGTCAATCGGCGTGCAGCAGACAGAGCCACAGACTTCTCTTCCACACCACCAGAATCCAGAGGAAAAAAAGAAAAAAAGCTTAGTCCATCTGCTAAAGCTATCAGGGCCTTTGTGCTTCACTCTATCCATTCTTATTTACAGGATCCAGTGCCCTCTACTGAGCAGAACCAAAAAAAGCAATAACATGTCCCGGGCCCCGCAAAGTTACTGTAAAGGTAGAGGAGTGTTGGAGCTGAGCGGCTGGGAGTCTGTCTCTCCCCTCCATGCCCCCATCGCCCCATCTGCCACCAGAGCTCCCAGGTTATTGTAAAGCAACACATGGAAAGCATCGAGGACCCTGCAATGGCTGCAGAGCTGTCAGAAGAGTAACGTGTCGCTTTCTGGAAGGGGAAATCCATGTGGACATATGGTAGTCGTGAAAGGAGCTGGACTAGCAACCTTGGCAGGCTTGAGTTGAGCAGAAATGTTGCTGCTTTGCCTTGATCTTTATTTACAATAAACGCCTCGGCTCCAGCTCAGCGTTTTATCTGGGAACAGCCGTCGGCGTTTCTGCGACCATGTTCCGTCTCATTGGAGCACTGACATATTTACACGCGGGCCGGGGCCCGGGCAGCTGTGAATAAGGGGCCATATATCAAGAAAGGAAAAAGGGATGCAAAGATGAATTTTATGAAATATTTTCCATTTTTCTTTGACTTGGTTGTGCATTTTGCTACGGCCCATTGGGCACTCACTCAGCACTTGGACACTTTGCTCCGTGCAGTCTCGCCTATATTTCTAATTGTGTCTGCATGCCAAGCCGAGCCCAGTACCTGAGGCAGCCCGCAGGGAAATGGAGATTCCAAAAAAGAAAAAGGTGGGTGGGAGGGAAATTTCCTGCCCTTCAAGGGCAAGTGCCATGGGAACGAGAATGATGTCTTCTAAGTCACTGGTCTTTTCTGATTCCTGCAGGACACGGGCTGTTGTGTTTTACATCTGAGTGCCAAAGTGAGAGGAATTATTTCCACTACTTTTTGAGAGAAAACAATCAAGTCCCTTTTGCAATTTGAGGAGGTCATATCATCTTTGATTTCTTCTCTGGGTAATGGGAAGGGTTAATTCCTTACAGTGTTGACTTAATCCTTTCCTTTTTCCCTGTGGCTGACTAATAGGTTAGATGTGTTGACTCTGTTTAAAAAGACAAGCTTTGGACATAATATTAATGATATTGTATGTGCAACACCATTAGAAAACAAACACAGAGGCACCTGGGGAGTCTGAAGGCATCTTCTGGCCTTTCTGGGCTGACAGCACAGAGTGGCCCTCCAACATTTCCATGTGGAAAAACACTATCTAGCACGAGAGAGTTTACTTTGAGTGACCCTCTTGCCTTTCAAACAATGAGAAGTCAGGACCATTGTGAAGCTGAAAACCCATTTCATAAGAACGGGCCATTGCTCAACCAGCTGAAGAGGGGAAAAAAATAAAAAAGGAACCTAGAGAAACAATTGGAAAGAAAAACTGGACGTTTGAATGGAATAACTGCTGATGTCTTTCCTCTGGCATTGACATCCCAACAAAGGGTGTGAGAGTTTTTTCCCTTATGTTTTTGCAAGGCGAAAATGGGAGGAGAGCACTCGTTTATTTATTCATTTGCCTTAGAGCCCCACTAGCAAAAAAAGTCCTCCTGAATAGACAGCATCCTTATCTCGCTGCACAATTCCAGTTGTGTCACCTTGGTAGGGTCTGAAAGGTGGGTAGGCCTGATTGACCACTTGGAGGTACTAATTACCACAGGTACGTACACGGCCTTGGTACAACCAGTCTCACTGCAAAGACCTGTCAGGCTTTGTGCAGGTGTCCCATCCGAAGTGTCACAGCACAGGCAAAATAAACTGGATGTCCTACTGCTGAGAAATCATAGATTTTTCTAGTACAGCTGTGCTTAAATGGAGCTGAATCAAGGCAACCTCACCTCGGATAAAGGGCCAGCAGTTCCCAGGAAGATATCTTCTCTGCGTAAAACGTCTGTCAGCACCGTTGAAGAATCTTCTCAGCTGGCTGTTTGGACCTCTTGTCTCTGGGCGGTTTCATGATCTGCACTGGAGCAGCTGAAGTTGCCCTGGAAAGGAGCACTGGAGGTCCTCAAGCATGCCCAGAGCTCAGCAGGAGACTGGCAGGGGAAAAAAGAGTCACCACTTTAAGCTAAGACAGGGGGATCATTTAGTGACTCACCCAAGATTACACAGATGGTGCTTACACCAAGAATTAGACTCACCGAGCCATCCAACACCTCTGGATTGTTCATTGAGGATTAGAGTGCATTTAGGAGTCCATTTTAATATATAAATGTAGGATTCGGAGCTATGATGGAATGGTAAATTAAATACTGAGGAGTTTGTCACATCTCTGTTCAAAGCAGGCTAACATTTCATGTAAGGAATTACACGCTTGCTTCAGACAGTTGCAATCATCTTCTGCACAAATAATTTAAGCTTACTTCGTCTGTTGTATTCTGATTTAATTTTTTATTGGAAATATAAATACCTATGTCGGTCACCAAACCAAATAAAACAAACATATTGAGTAGGGTCTATTATAGACTAATATGGAAACAAATAATCTGCAAGTCTGGTTTTATTTATAAGCTTATTTGAGTTTTTACTCTAGGCTCATATTAATCGGGTTTGTGGTTTCCACATCTGTACTGCTGATGCCCAGTGCAGACAGCGTGCCAAGTCGGACCTGGGCATCCTCCAAGCTCTAAATGGAAAACATCTGCCCCAACTCCAGCTACCTCGAGAGAAGCAGTGCAAGTAACCTACCAAGTAACCGCAGCGGGCGCAGCAGGCAGAGCAAAACACTCCGGGGAGCTTTCGGAGGTGCCTGCTTGCAAGCTTCTTGCTTCTGACTTGCTCCAGGGGCAGCCAGGCTGCCGCCTATATTATATTTGTTCTCTCTGATGATCAAGAGATACCAATTCCCTTCACAGCCTCCCTTTTCCTCTAGCTGTAGCTAGAAATTCCCAGACTGGACCAGTTAGTTCACAGTGTCAGCCAGTGATACATATTCTAGAGGAAGATGGAAGAACTCCTGCAGATGATGGCAATGCATTATGAATTCTTTCCAGAACCCTTGATTATTTTTAATATTTATAAAAAGCATTCTGAATGTTCACGAGAGCCATAAATATACACAAAAAAATGCCCATGCCCCTTGTCAAGCCAAAATGGATCCAGCTGTTCTGCGGTGCTGGTCTCTGATTGCGGAGAATCCCTGTATTAATGAAAGATGTATAAAGGGAATCCCAAACTAGAAATATGATCTCTGCTAAAGACTGTTCAAATCAACTATTAGAGAATATTTCAGGGAAGTACGTGAATAGAGAGCTGATTCTCGATACAGCTGAGATCCAGCCCTGGGAAGCCATCTCCACAAGGACATCTGTACTGCTTGCGGACACCTTTCAGCACAAGCTGCTTCCAGACAAACTTTGCTTTGTGCTGGTCCAGCATCTCCAGAGTTTTGTGCCAGTGCAACTGCATCGCTGCAGATCCATCCCCTGGGGCCCAACAGAACCCCAGCACAGTGTGAGGGCCAGACCTGCTTCTTCCTGGAGCTCAGGAGGGAGGACAGTAGCCAGCTATGGCAAAATGACGTGTATGACAGTGGTGAGAGAAAAGGAAACAGCATTGCTGGTTTAAACACTAGAAATTTGGCAAAGTCAAATTTATTCCCGATGTACCCTCTAGTGCTCACGTGGCAGTCTCTGCCACCTGTACTAACTATCTCTTTCCTGACAATTTTTACAAAAGTAAGGCATAGCAGTACCATAACATACATTTTTTCCAAATTACGATAGCATCGTCTGTGTGTGTTGCTCATACAGCAACGCCATGGTTCATTTCAAGAATTCAGAGCAGGGAAAGGGGGAATATTGGGGGGAGATAAAAAAATTAGCACAACCTCAGTTCGCCAGCCACGTCGAAGGGAATCACTCCAAAACCCATCGTTCTCCTCCCTCCTCAGAGAAGTGCTTTGCCCACCACAGCTGCTCCACTGGCTCCTGGGCAGAGGCAGCTATCACGAAACCGAGATGGCAAAAGAGCAGTGGCTGATAACGGAGGGGCAGATCTGTCATCAGCACAGAAGGCGCTCATTCCTTGTGGCAGGAGCTAGAGAAAAGAAGATGCAATTAACAATTAGCTTTGGTAAGAGAAGACAAAACCCTTAAAACACAGTTTCTACTGCAGGAAATCAAGCCACAGACTTCAGAATTAATGGTTCAAAGTCTTGGTTCTTGCCTTCCTAGATACAGTGTAAGATGAAAGAGAGAGTGAATTTCTCCTGTCACTTCATTCTGGCTAGCTAAGAACTGGGGCTTAGCCATGGAAAAAGGCCAACCTCACAATGGCTGCAGGAAATGAGAATAGCTTTGCAGCATTTCCAAGCAAATCCAGCACACCTCCAGCTTTGTATTTTAGGCAAAAAATTCAGGCTTCTCACCCCAGAAAACCAAATGGAAGCTTTTCAGTGGGTGCTGCACTATCTTCCCTTCCCATCCTCCCCTCGCAGCCCCCCAGTTTCTGAAGTTAGAACCAAATTTGCACAGAGCTCTTGGTGCATCAAACAGCCTTTGCTTTCATAGGTTTGACCTCTGAGTTGCATCTCCCTTCTCCCAAACTTGGTTAATGGTTCTGGAAAAACATGGTCATGCCAGTTACACTGTTTATATACGTAAACTGGAGATTTATCTACGGTGCTTTCTTCCAATCAACTCTCTTAAACACTGCTGTGAGTGCAGCCCTGGCAACAACCGACCCACGAAGCCACGTCCCAAGCAGTGAGTCTGAGCTCCGCTCAGGAAATGGCATGGTTCAGGGGACATCGTCCCGAGACACAGGCCATACGGGTATTGTCAAGCGTTGTCTCAGAAGGATGGACTGGATTTTTAGCTCAGAAATTCTAGCTGCAATCTGTAAAGATGATCTTTATTTACAGCAGAGACTAGATCTGTGTAATTGAGATTGGCAATTCAGATTGTAACATCTTCCACAAGCCATTGCTTGAAAAACAGAAACAAAATTGCTCCCGTTTTTTTACTAAATGTACAAAAAGTGGTTGTATGATTACTTTTTTGTATTTTTTATAGATAAAAGTGTATCTGACTACACTGTCAGTATTGCCCATTTGACAGATGCAGTTTAGGCACAGCTTGATCTGCATCAATGGCCAAAGCTGCAGATTTCCTCAAGCACCTATTACAAGCCCCAAGAGCACGCTTCTGGTGGGGCCACATCAAGGAATATCATCAACTAACATATGCATAAAAACACTGGGTTTGGTGCAACATCAGGTATTTTCCTCTCCATGAGGAGCCTTGGGTGTGAATTAATTAGGACTCTCAAATGATGTTAAAGAACAACCTTGTTCTACGATTTCACAGTCTGCAGGTGCAGGAGACCAAATCCAGCAGAGCCTACAGCTCAACATCCCGTCCAGCGCTGCCAGCCATCCTCTCCTCCCTCCCTCCGCATCACTTGGGTTCTTTGTGCCCTACAATCATTTCCCCTCCTCTTCTCCAGCTTCTTTTTTCCCTTTGTCCATAGCACACTAATTATCTGTGGTTGCAATGATTAATTTCACAACTCACACCTAATTTGACCCTAATAACTTTGGCTGCAGAGTGGCAGAAGGGACAATTCCTTGTTGATCCAGACAAGTTATCACCCCCAGAACACAATAAAAAGGCAGAGCTGGTTATCAAGAGGGAGATGCCCATTAGTATTTTCACAGGCAGAATGTCGGGAGGTCCCTTATCGCGCGGGGGGAGAGCTGGCGTGCACTCCAGGCATGCGGGGGGGGCAGACGGCTCTCAGCCTGCAAGGCCACACAATATGGGAAGTGGGCGCTTGAAAGAGGAGTGGGACGAATGACAGATGGTTTGTGCCTGTGCGTTTTTGTAGAGGACACCGGGTTCCTGCCATGGGAACAGGGTGGACAGTAAAGGCAGTGACTAGACGTGAAGAGTGACAAAGCAAGTCAGCCACGGACGGCCCGTGGGAGGCCGGAGGAAATGCACCATTAGTCAAAGTTGGAGGAAAAATAAAATGCGATGACAACTGGGCCATTCATGTGCTTCCCCTTCAAGGACTGACCAGACCCTTCGCAACTCAAAAGACTCAAGTATCAGCTTCTTTTTCTCTTCAGCCAGGCTAATGTGCACCGGCACAGTCTGAGAAACTCCCTTGTCACTTATATTAATTCTTATCTTGTTGTTCTTGGCTACACTTCACTGAAGTACAGTGAGGGAGAGTGCTTCCATCAATAATGTGGATCCAAGGGAGCTCCCCCCTCTGCTGTTCTTAGGCATCAAGTCAATAGCTTAAAGCAAATGTTCACCCAACTTGTCAACTTGGAAATATCAGGACTTCCAGAACCAGAGCGTGAGACAACGAGGTGGCCTCACAAGGGTGTTTAAGCACCACCAC
>JAOXNO010000006.1:17738018-17756135 GCA_028565335.1 Limnodromus scolopaceus | reverse complement strand
GTGGGGGGCACAACCGGGTTTTTAACCACCCCCCCCCCCCCCCCCCCCCAGACAATCTCATCACTCCAGGGTACCTTTCTGCACTTTTAGACTTTGCTACTTGATACAAAAAAACACAAGACCTTAGAGCTCGGTGACCACAGTGACAGAGAAGGTGGCCTTGCATTTCACAAGCAGATTTCATGAGATGTTCCAGTTTGCCACTGGCACAGAAACCCTGAGGTGCTGCTGTCACAGCTTGTGAATCTGATGCATTTTTCCTTAAGGAAAGGTAATGCCCTTCAGATGGTCCAACTATAAACACTCACAAATGGTCCATCTCTTATTCTTCAACGGGGACTACACCACAGCTAAGGATGGGACTTATTTAGAACTGCCCCCTCCGGAGCTGTGGCATTTCCAGACTTGGAAAGTACAAGGGAGTTAAAGGAAGATGCAAGCAGAAAAATCCTGACATGCTCTCTTAAGAATACATTGGACTCTTACCCCATCCAAAGGGAATTCATTTATTACCACTTAACTAGGGCTAAAAGTAGCTAAGTTAAATAGAATGAGCATCCCACTAAAAAGTAGAACTAGAAAAATTTGAGGAGTAAGGAAGGATACACTTAAATCCCTGATTAAGGACAAGGACCAAAGTCCTGACCTGAAACTTCCAAGGTATCCTGGATATGCGTAGAATGAGCAAGGTCAGAAATCAACGCAAGCAAAGTCTGAAGTGTCAAGAGAATTCTCCTTAGTTTTCCTGTGTTTGAAATATGTCTAAGAAATAAATTCAACGAGAATTAAAGAGGCAAAAATCAAAAGCACTCTCATGATTTAATTAGATCCCAGTCTGGTGTAAATTAAATGAGTCAAAGAAAAGAAAAGAAATCCTTTGACAATCTGAGAGCCATTTCTTAAGTCTCCAAAGCAGCCTGTATTCTTTAAATTGCTTCCTGTTATATGGTTAATAATCTCTGCTTTCTACATTACGGGAATCATTCATCTAAGCCGGCCAAACCGAACAGGGCTATCGGAGCACGAACACCCTGCTGCCCAAAGCACTGCACTAACAGCATCTCCCGATTGTTCTGGAGTCTCTTGCCAGCAGAGCATTAGCCGACTCTATTTCTCTGAGGAAAACGCCTGGGTTTCCTGATGTTTTCAGCTGTGTTTGTACAACTTGCCTTCGTGTGAAGTTGAAAATTAATGCACTTCCTCTTGATCCTTTGAGAGAGAGACAAAAAGGAAGATTATCAAGATTAAATAAAAATGCCAAAGCTCAGTCCTTTGTCCCTGTTGAACAAAGGTGTTTAAATAAAGACCGCTGTGCATCGCTAATTGCATTACAAACTAAGCACTGGGTAGGACAGCTCAACCTCCTGCACAAAGCTAAAAGCTGCTGCGTAACCTGTTCTGTTCACACACAACATTGGTTGGCTGCATTACAGTTCATTCACACATCAGTAAGATAAAAATAAAACAAGCTTTCAGTTCTGACTGGTTCCTTAGGGAGTACGCAATGGAATAATATGTTTGGGCCTTGTCTCACAGGGAGCCTGCAAAGAAGGGAACATTTATTTATTTTATTTTTGTTTAAATCTTGAAAGCTGTCCTTTTTCCCCTGTTTTCTTTCCCTTGGTATTTTATTTTACTGGAGTTACTCAATATTCTAATAGACAAAGACTGAGCAAGTATCTAGAGTCCTTTTGGTTAGATTTGTTCAAGTTATGTTACAACCTAGCTAATTCTCACACAGCCTTGGGAAAAAGACATCTCCTTGTGAAAGGTCTAAGAAGAGGGATCTCACTGTTCAGTTCTTGGCCGAACCAAGGAAGAACAAGCCCGATTTCCACCTTGCTTTAAAGTAAAGGGAAGAAGGACAGGAAAAACCCCAGCAGTCCTTCTGGTCTTCATAGGATCCGCAGGAAAACAGGGGAGGAGACGCAGAAAGGGTGAGTATCTTTACAGTTCATCTTTCATGGAGCGTAAAGGGTTTCCTTAAATTATTGCATGAGTATATCGGACATACTCTACCCCAAACTGCTGAGACTTTTACCTGGAAAAGTTCCGCCCACCCTCTCCTCGGAGACACTGGTTCTGACAGGCTGCAGCTCCCAGTAGCTCCACGGAGCAATCGACACCGAGCGCCCTGTTCAAACAAGATCGGTCTCCGTTTCACACCGCCCTCAGGGAACATCCACTTCTCCCTTCACACTCTATCTTTCCGACTGATGCAATCAGATTCTGGAAACCTGCCTTATTAGTTTATATTCCAGTTTCTTAGGGATGATGTTAATTTTCCATTGTAAGGCCAGCAGATTTTAGATGTGCCAGATCTTGTCTATAAGAAACAACAATAAAAACGGCACGCAGAGCACCCCGCTGAGCGATGGCCCTTGGTGAGCAGCACTCCTTGCAAAGGAAGTCTAGGGGTTACAAAAAATGACATTCCAACAGTGCCTGAAATAAGGTATTTTACAATTAAAGGATGAATAAATAAATATGCATTTTCTTACTTATTCACATGTGAATTCCGCTTAATTTCTGCGCCAGCTCACCATCCTAATTGTTTTCTTCATAGATCAGTGGTTTAGTATTAAGCCTTTATACTACGATGGCCAAAGAATTCCATTATATCCATTAAAGATTAGATCATTTTCTTTTGTTTCCCACAGCAAACAGGATCCCATTCATATCCCAAACAGAACGTCAGTAGTTGGAATGGTGTTTTCTTAAGGTGCATATAAGATTAAAGACTGAAATCAGATGCAGTGTTGCCAAAGCCTTTGTAAAGCCCATGTTTTTCATGGCAGGATGATTGACAAGAATTGCAGTAAGGTGCTGAAGGGGATATTTCACCTGGCCCATCAAAACTCAATGTAGAGGATTAGAACTAAGAAGAGCTGACAATATTGACTTTGAGTGCCACGACGGAAACATAATTAGTTCTTTGACATGTAGTGGACAGAAATACTCCATTTTTAAAAAATCGGTTAGAGTAATTACACCATATCTGTTGCACGCTGCCCTGGAAAAAACAAGGTCTGCTCTGCTCTTTCCTCTTTTCCCAGTAAAATTCAAGTTTGGCACTGGAACAAATGCATGCAAACCCAGCCTTTCTGCTGGAAGAACATCAGGAAAACTTTGTGCATAAAACGAAAAAACCTCTCTTAAAAGAGAGCGCACAGACCTGAAAGAATGAAAAAGTCAATGAATTTTATACAAGTTTACTTATTGCAAAACAAACTGTCTGCACTATGCTTATTAAAGGCATATTTCATTGCCTAATCATAGATGTCTATTGTACCTTTTATGTTTTGAATCATAATTGCACTCTGTTCCCCAACTGTAATAACGAAAGACATTTTGGCATATGCTTATATCGATTCCCCTTTAATAAAGCACTTAAGACACATACTTGCATCCCACTCAAATTAATGACTAACATTAACTTTGAGTACATTAATTTCACCGGGATTTAGACAAATGGCAATTTATATGGGCAGAAAATTGCCTACTTTGTTGGATAGGCAGGAGCCTCTGAAGGGAAGCCTTCGAATGTCTATACAATGTGCAACTGTTTTGGTTAGAAATACGTTGCACTACAGCATCTATGTTTTTATCAGAATAACTGTGCTAGCAAAAAACGTGTATCTGCTGCACTAAGATATCTTTTCCAGCTCCTGGTCTGGAATAATCTAAACTATAGGAACATTTTCCAGTAGGTATAACGACATACAGTGCATGCGAAAAGGCAAAATTAATTGCACACCATACCACAGTATTGAGAACAAGCTATCGTGACGTATTATATAAATAATTCAGTCTATTCAATTCCTAATTTATAAAGATTATTGTCTATATGCTTGTCTATTATTCTTATTTGCTTCAGGACTAAGTGGTATATGAAAATAAGGAGGAAAAAACCCAGGAAGAATTATGCTTACCTTATTCCCTTTTTTAGCCACCGTTTGTAGCCATCTTAACTAGTTGGAACCTGCAATGAAATATTCCATGAAATTAAAACAGATTAAAAATGCAGAAGTAAAAATGTCTTCAAATACAATAAAGTCAATGTTCCTTTTCAGTATCAAGTCCAGGGCATACACTGAGGCAATACTGAACTAGCCTGTTTCAGAAGCTCAGCGTCACCTGACTTAATGGGAATTTCTCATCAAAATAAGTGGATTTAAAGAAATAAGATTGAAAGAAATTAGAACAATGTAGTGCCTTTCTTTTCTTACAGAGAAGTTTCTCAGAGTATTTAAATACATTTTGCTAGTCATTTCCTAATTCATTTTCCAACATTTTGACCCAGCAGTACCCATAGCTACCCACTGGCTTTGCCGCAATGCATTTTTCCCAGTACATGTTCTAGTTGAAAACCCAAAGTGAGCAGCTGATGTGGAATAGCTTAGCTCTAACACTTGCACTGCACTGTATTTCAAGGGAGCTTACTCTTACTGAGCCTTCGGGAAGCACACCAACACACACGGACCAGGAAAATACCTGTGAGACCTCAGCAGCTGGAATAAACAGGAGAGTATTTGAAACTATACTTACCGAGGCCAGAGGTTCTCTTAATTTAATTGAAAAAGGTCATCCAGCCTGGAATAATCTCCCCGGCTATTCAGTTTACACATCAGAGAGGTATCAACATTTCCTTTTAAAAAGGTCTGAGTCTATTTCTTTCTTTGTTTCCTTAACACATATCTCAACCAAGAGAAACAGCATTAAGATCAAAAAAGAAATCTTTTGTAAGCAGAAGTCATATGTTCAAAATTAAACAAACAGAATCAAACATTTACTAGAAAAAAAAAGTCTTTATTAATTAATTAATTCACAATACAATAAATATTGGGATCACACATATGAGGGACCCAGCAATGCTCAGACTCGTTCACACCACGGTGTGGTTTGACAAACGAGCCCTCATCCGCTGGCATCCTGAGAAGAAGCCTGACTGCTATTTTTTTATTTTTAGTTTTTCATTCATAATCAGTAATTTGCAGCATATATCAGTCATTTCAATTGACGTTAGTCAGGCTTTTAAAAACAATTCTTAAGGACCATCCCTGGCAAATCCTTCAGGAAAAAAAAGCACAATCACAGTAGTTGTCATTATTCCCTCGCTGTCGTCTCTGACACACGGGCTCTGTAGCTGTCAATGGGTGTTTCGTTTTACTTCAAGGGACAACAACCTTTTCCAGGAAATGAGGAACAGAACGCGGCTGCTGTTCAAGACACAGGAGCAATTTCCACACAGTCCACTCAGCGATTCTAAACCCAGGAGAGCTATATTACTTCTGAGAAGGATGGCGTGCCTTAGTTTCACACCCCACATATACCGAGGACAGGTTTCCTTGAGATCTCTTTACTTGTTATCCCAAATTACTATTTTGAACTTTATGATAAATGAAATTAACTCCTCTTTCCATTGATTTGTCTGTAGGGACAGCTCGATCTGCTGGATGCACTGGTAGGACAGAGAGGAGAAGCAGCTTTCACATGGCTTATCACCAATGGTTTTATTCATGTATAAAAAAAAAAAAGGAACTGCAATAGGTAATGGCTAGGAAGAAAAAATCTTGCATGAATACACACTACAGTTCAGTCAGAGGTGGGGTGTTCCTCACAGCAAAATCTCTGGAGACCGAGATGCTCAGTATCTCAATGTTTTGAAATATTCAGCAAAACCTAATTTACTATGAACTTTTTGTGTGTGTGTGTGTAAAGAGCTGGGAAAAACTAGTGGGGTTTTTGGCTGTCTCATACTCGTAAGACATTTATTAAAGGAAATGGGAACTTCTGAGGGTGCAGGTATGCACACATTTATATACAGATATAAAGTTTTCAATCATTCCTTCTAAAGGCAGTTGCAATATTCAGGCAGTGTTTCAACTACGCTTCCACTCAAAGTATTTCTTTTAAACTACAAGCTTATGGATAATTTCACATATGAAAAATGGCATCAGCAGATCTGTTAAGGGATGCCCTCGGCTGTCAAACTCCTTCCTCTCTTACAGACCAGAAACACGGACCAAAAATCTGGAAACTTGGTAAAGAAAGCATTTACAGTTTCTTTTGTTGCTGTTCAAATCAGAACAAATCTTTGAAAATGAAGTATCCTAGTATCAGTGAAAGTGTGATAAATGCCATTACATCATGGGGAGGTCTGATCACTTTTTCTCTAACAGTTTCTCTGTCAGGTACAATTCTCAGGGTAAAAAACCCCAGATTTTGCACTTGAAATAAACCAGCCATTTGTCAATGTTACACGTTGTAGCAGTGAAATAGCAGACAAAGAAAAACCAGCAAAGATATACCTTATCATCAGGTTATTCTTCCACACTGTGCAACAAGGAGGAGGACAGCTACGAAAACATCCAATTCCACACACAAAAGCACTGATATAAATTAACCGCAAAAAGGACACATTTTGTTTCACTTCAGGCTGATCTCTTTTCCCACATGCACTATTCTGCTGGAAAGGATGCAAGAAATGATGTGATTATACCTACAAAAATGCTGGCAACTGCAACTGGGATTGAAATTCAGCGCAGTTTGGTTTGTGTTTGTCTTTGTCAAGATACTTACTTAACAGGGCTCTGCAAGAGAAGCTTCACTATCAGATTTCTGTTTCTTTATTGCCAGAAATTAGCCAGCATCTCCCCCTTCTGGATAGCAGGAAAATAAGCAGAAATTTGCAACAGATTAATGCTTTCTTACTGTGGCCAATACGCAGGGGGGGGAAGTTTGCAGATAATTATTTTCTCTCTCTGTTCTGAGCAGGACCATTTCCTTTCTAGATCACTGTTTAATATAGTTCCCTTCAGTAACATGTTTTATTAAAGCCAGACCTAAATCCATTGAGATGTAGTATCCAGCTCATCAGTGAGGAAATCTTAAAATCAAACCAAAAACATATATCACTGTGTCAGCCAGATTTCCGCATTCTATTAAATGGAAAATGCTGCACGAGTTGGATTATTAGTGGGTTTGATTCTACTTGTCAGCATTGCTTAATATATGGTGTTCAAGCAGTAATTTGTGAGATGCGTCAACTGAATTTGAACAGAACTAGAAATGTCAAGAGTAGGCAGAGAAGTCACCATCAAATTTATCTCTTCCTTTAGCACCTCTGAGCTCACTCATTCTCAGCCATCACCATAACGTTATGAGCAGGCTGCCACTGACTGATCCACTGGGATTCATCCAGTAGCAGCACATTCAGCGAGAAGTGATTTTCTATTAAATTCCTGTACATACTACATTTTAAAGAAAAAACCCAAAGATGATTCCTTACCGATTGTTTCATGCTCTGGGAACGTGTTTCTACTAGTGAGTACCAAGCCTCGGTGTTCAAGATTAGGATCAGCAATGAGCTATATCCAAGCACTCCGGAGAAAGTACCACCACCAAAATTCTATGGAAGGCTCTGTCCGATTCCTGCCATTGTATGAACGTTATGGGAGACACTTCTGTTGGCCGTCAGTCATGCCAACAGAGAAACTCAAATGACAACTGTTTAATTTGTAGATGGCCTCAGATGTCACTGGCTTCAGTTATATTTACGTACACAAAACTGTGATTATTCCTTAGCTCCCAGCAAGAGAAGGGTTGTTGGCACTTGGGAAGAGAGAGATTTGTTACAGGGAACTGCCTTGGGTTTAGAACCGTGATGGTATGAGGACCATTTCTTTGTCCAGTTATGAAAAAAACCTGTCTATAGGGAGAACGATTCCTGGAACTTGAACCATTAAAGCTGATCCAACTCTAAGTGCCCCTTTTCTTTACAAATATATTTTGTGCTTTTTTTTCCTTCTTTCCAGGGATGGTATTTAACCTCAGCAGCCTGTAACTGTTGCATCCAAGCCAGAACGCTTTGTAATGTGCAACTTGGTAATTTCTTCAGCACAGGTAGGGTGAATGCCAATTGTCTTCATGAGCTGAGGATACGTAGCACCACATCTACCAAAAAAAAAAAAAAAAGATCCACAAAGTCAAACCCTATTCACCTGAAGCAGGTAGAATGTCCTAAAACATTAAAGTAACTCTGCTCTTGTCCATTTTATCAGGTAGAGCATTTATTCTTCAGACAATGCTATTATTTCTCAGGCCCTCACACAACAACTTTTAAATGCCAGCTTCACTACACTGTTAGGTAGGGAAGAATTGTCAGAAGAGTTGAGACAGAGAGAATTAAGCAATTTATCCCAAGTCACCACTGAGCCTATGGCAAAAAAACCAACAAAACGGCAGCCTTCAGCTTTTGTTGTACATACATGTGTGTTTCACTGAGACTCCAGATGGAAAAACACACACATACACACAGAGAAAGAAAATCTAATTAGAACTGCTGGCAAAAATCTGCTGAAGAAAACAATGCCAGAATGCTATTCCATGATCTTAGAGAAAGTCTGCTGCTTACACTGAAATTATCAATGTTATAAGTGGGAGGAAAAAAAATCTCTCATTTGAAAAACCAAACCAAAACACACCACCACCAAAAAACCCTTGAGCAAAAAATCCCACTTCCTTAATTCCTTTACGTATCCAATAACATTCTTAGAATTGATGACTTTCCTTTAAGCTGCTATTCCTGGCAGGTCCTGCTGTAAGAATAGCTGAAATGGCCCTAAATTTAAGAATTGTTTCAAGCTCCCTATGGAATAATGTTCTCTCCCTCTATAAACACAGGGAAGAGCGCCACAGATGTCTTCTGGTGTTCCCAGCAACATCCGAAAAAGCACCACCAAGCAAAAAGTCATTGCTGAGCATAGATGTTACTGGAGTAGTAAGAAGGGAGGGAAAACGGAAGACCATCCTTTGGAGAGGCTGAAGCAATACTAATATCTGACCAAGGAAACAGCAGCTCTTACAACGGGTGTTTCACTGAGAGCTCTGGATTTGTGAAATACAATAGAAAGCAATACAAGAATCTGACCTGCTGAAAACCCCTCACTGTGGCTGAAGTTTTCGTTTCCCTCAGGCGAGGCAGAAAAGCACTCCATTTTCATGTGCTTCCTCTTCACTGGTTATTTTGGACAAAACTTCAAAACAATGACATCCTAAAAAATGCAGTTCTAGAATCTATACCACTGGCAATTAATGGACTACAAACACATGTTGAAAGGGTGCACTGAGGGTGCGCTGCAATCAGCGATTTCCAAGATATTCCTCACATGATACTTGTGGTCCTGCCTTCTTAATCCTTTCTGCTTCTCATTTATGCTACTCGCTCACAACTGTAAGGCTAAAACTGCAATCAACTGGTGATGATACTTAGGAAAATGAACTAAAACCATAATCGGAGGTGATTTCTTGTGTCCCAGTCTACTTTCCTCAGAGAGGAGTTAAAAACTATAATTTAGTAATGTAAATACACAAATTAACATTTGTGAAGATGTGTTTTCATTTCCCTTCTTACTGCTGATTCACAAATAAAAAATAATTGTAGCACACTAGGAATAGCAGGAATTCTCCATTTAACCAGAGAGGAACCAGAATCCTTAGTCCTTCAAAGAGAGGGCTTCTATATGAATATTTGAGCAAAATCTCAAACACGATCAGGTCACAAAGGTTCACCTCTGTAGCTAAGTTTGTTACTGCAGTTATCAGACAGCTCCAGACAAAAGTACCTCCCCTCTCCCATCACCCAATGGAGGTTTTTACCTTATCACGTTATGGCTAGCTTATACCCCAGAAATACTAAAATTCATGCAAGCTCTTGCTGAGCTTCTGAGAAGCAATGGCTGTGTGTATTTAAAGATGAGATTAGAAATGGAAATGCTTGGCAGGTGTAAAGAAAGGTTTTTATGAAAAACACAAGTATCCTTTTAAAGAAGTGATTTGCAAAACTCCGCAGTGATTTCCCAACCTGTGCACAGAATGCAGAAGCTACACTTTGAGAAAACTAACATTAGTGAGTTAATGCACAATTTTGTTTTTTGCTTTAACTATATGAAGCCAACAATATACTTTCCTCAGTTGTTCCTTAACTATATCCAGTATTACAGTAACCAAATCCAGTACATCTTAATGAAGAACTGCAGTATTTTTAGTGAAAATATGTGCAATACTACATAAAAGTAACAAAAAGCATGGATTCTTTATAGTGTTGCCAAAACTAGGCAGCTATCTTTTATAATCTTACAAAAACTTAAAAAGCAGGCTTTAGAAGCTAGAGACATTCTTTTGTACTTACTTGATTCCAAGAGCAAATCCTTGAATAACTTCGCCTGCATTTGGTCCAATGAAATGAAGGCCAAGTATTCGCTGCTCTCTCTCCTGTAAGCACACCATCTGAAAACAATACATTACACAGAGATCTTTTCTTAGAACATTTGAGGCATGAAGTTGAATTAAATGAAACTGAAGTGCCTTGAGATCCTAGTTCAGCTGTTTATTCCCCGTGTGCCAAGAACTTACGCACTTGCTTAAGTCTTACTGACTTCAATAGCTCTTACGCTTGTCCTTAAGCACTTTCCTGAATTGAAGATTTATTAGTGTATTTCTGTCAGACTTCAGGGAGCCACTAACAATCATTTCTGGTAAATTGAATACTTTGTTGTTTGTCATTTGTATGAAATCCTTAAAATACCTTCTGTAGTCTAGTAACTGGACTAGTGTTATTTTGACACTGAACAACCGCTTTAGCAATTTCCCAAGCCCGTTACTCTCGACAGCTGATGAGCTGTACTGCCAAAGATGCCCACTACCGATTCCGGGATATTTTCTGCCGCTGTGACTCGGGCCGTGAGCGCTTACAGCAGCGGGTTTGGTGAGGTACATTTGTCACGTCAGCCACGAAACCCAAAAAGGAGTCAAGCTTGGAAGCAGCCAAAGAGGAAGGTGAGTTCATAAGTATCTGGGAGGGCCTGAGTCGCTGCACACTGAACTGTCATCAGAGAACTTAATGAAAACTTTTCAGTTCCTCTAAGGACACCATCTTTATAACTATGAAAAGAAAGTCAGTCTTTCCCTGTGCCCTTCCATCAAGCATTAAATCATCACTAATCTAATAGATTCTGCTACTCAGGAAAGGCTTGGATGCTTTGATTAGGAATCCCAGGAACAGCAGCGATCCTGGTGGGGTACTTTGAATATTGAGGAGTTTTAAAGACAGAACCCTCTTGCAGGAGAGTTTGAAACTCTCAAGTTTGATGTTTTTTTCATGTGTTTGGGAGTTTAGCAAGGACTATATTCAGTATCACCCAACAACTACTATGCTATTACTACTTCACACTCTAATATTTACTTAAATTGACATAATTTAAAGGGAATAGCTGAAAAGAAACAGCGTCACCTTAATTGCACTGATCCTTGGGAGGGTTAAGGTAAGCTACCAAGGCAGTTACACAAATTAGATAGGACAAAATATAGTTAGAAAAACTGGTTGCAACTATTGACAAAGGATATTCCTTATATAACACAACAATAACAACATAATAATTTGTGATGGACCTACTACATTTATTCAAAAAAAGATTGTTCCTTGATATTGAGGAGGAAAGAAAGAAAAATAAAATTAAAAAAAATAATAATATTCTACCAACCCTACACTTCACCTTATCTAAGATTCTCTACTATGGGCAAGCACATCAAAAACCTTTTCAACACTGAAACAACTGGACACATTTCAACTGCAACACTTTGGTCTAAACCAGGACGTTTTTGTTTTCCCGAGTAAGACTGAGCAGTTACTCTAGGTTTTTAAGCCTTATGCTTAATTTTTTTGGAAAGTAGTGTACTTTCCCCAAGAGATGGCAACTCAAATATTATGCATAACTAGTTAAGAATTTTGCTGGGGGAAGCAGAGATTAATCTCTATAGAATCTGAAATATTTCTGAGGACCTTAAGAGCAGTTCAAAGATGGTATCAATCAGCAAAATGTCAGCTCTGAAAAATGCTAATATCTGTAAAGCAATTTCAAGATGCAATAGGATATGTAACAAATATTAAACATTTGAAGTTACACTGGAGAAACAGACTGTCACCAAGAAAATCTCTCATCCATCTTGTGAGGTTTTTTTTGCCAAAGAGTCTTCCTTAAAGCTGGCCGAACCACATCTCTTGTTTTAACTTAAAAGCAAGTTAAAAGCTCGTAACACTTACTTTTATATAGCATTGAGTCGCATCTCTTTCAGCCACTGTAAACTCTAAAGGTTTATAATATGCATGGTATACCTGGCAGGGAAAACAATAACACTTTGCGTTAGACTTCTATTATGTCAAAACCTTCCATTTAGTATTATAATGACGACTACTACTACATACTTATAATATTGTATATAAAAATTGATTGATTTATAGCCTGTTCATTATTTTAAAGAAAAACATGGAAAGCACAATAAGAGTTTGACACAAACCTTTATTATAGAACCATTAGATTAATAATGAAACTGAAAAAAATTACAATCATGTTACTCAAACCAGCACCCCAAACTAAAAATGTTAGTTTTGTTCCTTTAAGTTTCTCCCAGAAGTTTAACACCCTGTTTACTGAAAATAATCCAGGAAGTTTTCCATATCTATAATAATGCAGACTACGAGATAACCTAAACTGTAATTTTTGTATTCTGAATAATATGCTTATTTTCTCATTAATGATTTTGCCCACAGGGTAACAGTTTCCATTGTGACCTGCTGCAATACTTTTAAAGTCCTGAGCATTTCTGAAGACACCAACTCCCTAACTGCAAACATAGTATTTTGGGGGGACCAAAAATTTTGCCTGATACAACAGTGAAACTTCTGTCTTTTCACAGTGCAACTCCAACACAAACTGTAAAACAGAAAAAATGTTTTCATACCTCAATATTATCTGACCCATAACTCTGCGCAGCCGCCTCTTCCGACAGTCCAACACATCCGTATTCCAAGGGAGTGAAAACTGTCGTAGGTACCTGCTCACGAGGAAACAGAAAGTGGGCCTGATGAACCATAGGAAGCCGCTGCCTGGGAGACTTGTCCATGACTGAGCACTGCGGCTCCGTCACACACACACCTACTGTGGCTACTGTCAACGCTGGATTCCAGATGACAAAATGCAATTCCTTTAAAAATTCTTAAGGAAAAAAAAAAGCATAAGATTTGCTTTTTATTATTGAAAAAAGAAATAACAACTCACATTGTCATAGTCCATCAGTTCTGAAGACTGGCCAAAAAGACGCCGAGCCAGCAGTTTTCCTGCAGCTATTGCTGTGGGTGTTAATTCAGGACGGCCCTAGAATAGAGCACAAAGCTTTGTTTTAACTAAGAGAGAAGCAGCATCCAAGGATTTCTCCTGGGACAATGGTCAGAGGAAAGCCAAATCTTTGGAATTCCAGCCTAGTAGCCAGGACTCCAAGTGGAGAGGGCAGTAGTAATTTCTGTCCAAATGTGCTTTTAAGTCTCTGAGTGTAATATGTGTCTTGATGGGGAGGGAAACAAATGCCACGAATGAAGGTCAAAACCTTCTATCTTATCACCTCACCCCTCGAAAAGCAGAGGGTATTCACACCCCAACCATTCACCTCCCCCTTCCTTTACAGAGTAAGTTATCAAGAAATTTTTCAGATAGTCTTTTTAAAGCAGAAGAAGCTTTTTAAAGCAACAGTGTTTTTATAACATCAGACCTTTTTTTAAAAAAAAAAGTGATCTGACACATTTTTACAGAACACAGACACACAACGTAGCTATTTGTAGGCACTGTTACTGACTTCTGTGTTGGTACTGAATTGGAGAAGTGGAACCTATGGGTTGAGCTGGTCCTAGTCTTGGGTTACTGGATTAGAGGGACACAAAAAGGATTGCTATTGGCAAGTGTGAACTTCCTGCAAGTGAGAGAGGGAATGGCAGCAGGACATGACCAGGACATGCTCCAGTTCAAGCCATGAGTCCTGGCTACTTTTTATATCCAACCAGGACTCTGCAGGGTGCCAGAACCCCAATTCCGAGTGCCGGCACAACACTGCCGGAGCATCAGAACTCCAGGGCTGGTCTTAAGCAAGCTGGAAGTTTTTGCAAATTGAAGTCAGGCATTTTCAAAGGAATTTGTTGAAGTCCGAGGAAGAACAGTCCACGTAAGTTAATAAGATCTAACAAACTTCATAAATCTAGTAAAAAAAATTTAAGAATTTATCCAAGACATGTCATCAAGATGCTTGTCTGAGACGAGGAAAGAGGCCACAAATCTATAAGAAATGATATGGAGACATAAGAAAAATGTAACTGAAAAACAGGCTTTATAAAACATGTGCAGTTTTGATTCATACGGGTCCTATCTAGATACAACACTTGTCATGCTCCTGCAAAGCCCCACGTGGAGGTCGTCATCCAATAAGCCCTCAAAAACAGCCTTCAGCAGAAAATAAAATAAGGATTCCCCACCACACACGTTCAGGTTTTTCACACTATTTTGCATTACGCTAAAGTTCTTTAGCATTTACTGGAATCCATTCCGCTTTCCCAGCTTATCTGTTCTGTATGTGGCCGGATAGATTCTGTACATGGTATTAGCTATCATTTACTTCAGTGCACATACCATAGCAAGTATCTGCACATTAATATGCATTATTAATAACCACTTAAAACTTCCATTGCAAAAAACCAAACTGAAACATTACATCTAACTTTATAACAGAAACTACAATTCTAATTATTAATGAAGACTAATCTATTTTTACCCACAGCTCATGATAAATCACAAAACTTCAAGCCTACCCCTTTTTTCTGTCTAAGATCCATCAAATCATGGTTTTTCAAATCCAGCATTTTGACTTTCAAGTCTGTAAATGTCATTTACCAGATGAAATTTGCCATTTGTTTTTTCTTATACGCATTTGCCTGAAACATGGCTGCCAATCATTTCTGTAGCAGGAAATACAGATGTTGTTTTGGCATTCCAGAAATGAATAGAAGATTGGAACGAGAGATAAAATTGTGAAAGCACTACCATGCATTCCATAAAACCCAACTAATTACTAAAACATCCATGCAGATAAAGCCCAATTTCTCATAAACAATGACTTAAAGACCTTCCTTGGTAAATATTTGAAATGAACATTCACTTTGCAGTCATGTGTAGAACTACTCTGCTGATTATGGATACGAATTGTTCATAAGAATCCTCCAATGTATTATACATTTAAACTAGATGGCTCCTAAGAGAGTTTAAAAAGCTTTGAAGTAATGTGTATTTGTTCTAACACAACTCTTTTTGGTCTTATTTCTACTCAAAGCAACATACTGTACATTTCACCTTCTCTACACATCTTTGTTATAATACCCTTTGAAATATGACAGATGTGTAGTGGCATGACCATATGATAAACCTCCTTCTGAGAAAACTTCTTTATAGCGTGTGCCATGCTTTTCAACAAGAATACTACTGGAGGAAGAATTTTTTAACACAGAGAGTTTATATTAGCACTGGGAAAAAAATAAAAATAAAATTTCAGTTAGATCTTCCTCATTCTGGTTACAGATGATGAAAATGCCTAAATGCAATTTCACCTGTCAGTTGAAAAGAATATTTTGCCAAAGCTTGAAAAACTTTTTTTGAGAGTAGACAAACTGGCTGACCTCTGTAAGGGTTTTTTCCCCCCCTATTCTCCAAATGAACAGCTTGGATAACATTAGGATTCCATTTGCCATACAAGGGTGCAACAAGACACCCATGCACACATATTATCCCATTTGTGCCAGCTGGGTACGACTCCCGAATGAAAACAGTCACTCTGAGCATATTGTGAAACCAGCCTTTCCCCTCTCTCACTCCCCTTCCAGCCTAGGGCACTGTATTAAAAAAAAAAAAGAAAAAAGAGTAGTTCTTGCTATTTGGTAGCAATTTAGTGTCTGTTCAGTAGGGTGTGGTAAAGGAGGGAGCAGGAGGGCTTGAGAACTACGTGCAAAGGTTTGAGCAATAGCACTTTGTCATAACAAAAAGACTCTGCCAGGGAGAGAGCAGAAGAAAGAGAAATCGTGAGCAGGAACACTAGAGAAAAAAAATAATAATCTTATTCTTATAAGCAATATTGGGGATAAGTGATGCTCATTCACAGGAAACAAGATTCCCCTTCCCATGCTCTTGTGGTAGGTCTCACCCGGAGTATCCCACACCAAGCTCTGCAGCTCTGTGGTTCTTGGCAGGATGCACTTCATTTTTCTGTGTGCATTTGAGATGTGCACCAACACAGAACCTTCTTCTGCTGGTGGTTCCCATGCCAATGAAATTTATTATCTAAATTGATTCTGCTTAAAAAAGGACAAAATTAATTTAAGTATTCAGATAAAATAAGCTTTGTTGCTTCGCAAGTGGAATTATGCAGCTCACATTGTATTGGAGTCAGATAAGATAATGCCAATAATTTCTTCTATCTTTAAACTCTATAAATACACGAGTACTATACTGCGATTTCTTTAATTCCCTATATTGACCCCATATGCAGATAGAAGCTTAAGAGAATATTTCTACAGAGCACTGATTTAACTCTTCAGTTCTTCCCCAGTTGCACACTGGACACAGCATAGAACTGTGTTGCTGTTTTTAACACTTAAATTTAGAAGTGCCTATTGAACAACTCCAGTTCAAAAATCTGCACTAATAAGGACAAAAGCAGGAAAAGGAAATCCAAGTTTTAACAAAAATGAAAATGACAATGACAAATAAATGAAAACGTGATTTTTTAGATCCAGAGTAGGAAAGAGGAGAGCATCCTGCCTCCAACTTCATATATCTTAGTTAACTAAATCCTCAAAGGGCAGAAGACAAAAAAGCACCCAAAAGGAAATTACTTGCCCAAGATAACACTGCAGATTGGCAGCAAAATGAGCAACAGAATCTAGGGCCCTGCCAGCATCACCTCTAATAACTGCTGCTTGGATGACATTAAAGAAAAGCTTGGGAAGCAGGAGGCCCAAGTGAGGCATGTACCGGGGACCCACAGGCGGAGGGCACTGTGAGCAGGGGATACCCCAGAGCAAGGGGTGACATGGACAGAGGGACCCTGTGTCTGTGTGTGAGGTGAGAAGAGAGAGAGAAACTGCCCATAATCCCAGAGCTCTGAGTGACTGGACAGGACTAAGAAGCTGTGGAGAGTAAGGGGGGGGAAAAAAAAAGGATAAATAGCTGAGCAGGAAAGAGTTTTAACACAGTTTAAAAGGAAATGGCCAGTCATTTGCATGAAGATGGAGACAGACAGGAAGAAACACACGTCTACACAGAGGGGAAGAGGTCGGGAACGGTCGGCAGATTTATGAGATTTAAGTGTCCCTGGCAGTTCCAGAGTCCAGTCAGAAATTTGCAGGGCTATTCCCAAAACATTGTGTAACCTGTTACATCCCTTCAAAAACCCTGAGCATCTGTAAGGTTTACAAATTTGGGAGACCTTTAAACCATTTTAAACACAGCAGAATGAGAAATCTTTTAAAGGTCTCCCAAATAATACTATGTATGGTCTTTGGATATTGCTACAGTATTTAGATTTACCAGACTTTTAAAACAGATGCCTTCACTATATCGAAACCAATCTTGATAGGAAGGCATTGCTCGACTCCATTCAGTTCCACAACGGGTGAGAGGACTCTGCTCCTGCAGTGCCCAGCCTCTGCACTCGACACAGTGCCCACATCTTCCAGGAACAGCTGGCAGTGATGAAAACACCCTCCTGGATGCAACTGGACAGTTAAGGATCCAGACAAACCTTATTTTTTATGAAGACAACATATTTGAAGATGTCTAACCTACAGGAGATACTCTGAGTTCTGTAAGCTAAGAATTGAGGGACTGAAAGCATTTGAGTGCACTTTGATCAAGACAAGATGTTCTTGTCATAGGTAACTGAAGACTATCAAATGGCAATAGATTAAGGCCACAAAATTCTGGTTTTGCATCTATAATAAGTAAATAATTTTGCTGAGGTTATAATGTCCCTCCCTTTAAAAAAAAACCCAAATGCAAACCAAATCACACCTCACGTTAACTTGGCATAATCACTCAGAAATCACGAACGGAAGTCAAATGCATTTAGTATTTGCAGCAGGTTTTCTTATTCTAGAAGCATTTTGTGGTAGGGAGAAGAAATGCTGTCTTGTGACTAGTCTCAATTAAACCCCACAATACTAAAAATGGAATTACAGAACTTTTC